>CM053596.1:71523134-71534732 GCA_028646575.1 Pseudocheirus occidentalis
ACCAAATAAGAGAAGTAGAGAAAAACCGGGAAGAGAAATGAGAATGATGCGAGAAAATCATGAAAAGAGAGTCAACAACCTGACTGAAGAAAACAACCCTTTAAAAAATAGATTAACTCAAATGGCAAAAGAGGCTCAGAAGGCCAATGAGGAGAAGAATGCCTTAAAAAGTAGAATTTGCCAGATGGAAAAAGAATCTCAAAGATTCAGTATCTCCTTTTCTAATTGGTTGACTTTCCTTTAATAATCTTGTTTTTCTTGGTTCATTATTTTTTGTTTGTGTTTCCTCCATCTTTGTCATTTCATTTTTAAAGTCTTTTTAAAGATCTTCTATGAATTCTTTTTGAGCAGGTGACCATTTGATATTACTCTTTGGGGGTTTCTTTATTTCAATCTCCTCTGAAGATGAAGCACAATCTTCTATTCTCATAATAGCTTTTTATGGTTGAATTCTTTCTCCTTGCTTGTGCATTTTTTGGTAGTAATAGCTCATTATTTGTAATCACCTCTAATCCTGGGGTGTGGGAGATGGTGCCCCTGCCCCAAATCTTCAGTTCTCCCCTATAACCTGGAACCAAAGCCAAGGCTTCAGTCTCCTGAAGTGCCCACAGTCAGAGGCTTTCAGTCCCACTGCTTCTGCACTCACCAGGTATATGCTGGTTCCTTCTTGCCCTTGCCGCTCTTCACAGCACAGCTGGCTCTGTTGCTCCTTGTCAGCAGAGGTTCCTTCAATCTTCCCAGGTTCAATATGGGCACTAATAATGGTTGCATGAAGTTTTCCTCTAAGTGACAATCACATTGTCATGAATCTGTCATTCCCTCCTTTTGGCAGGTATACCAACTTGTTGACTAGATTAGCTTTAATTGTAAAACCCACACCATTTCACAGTGCGTCCCTTCGATGTGGCCACTCCAGAAAAATGGGTATCCTGCTCCAACTTCAGTAAGCTGGCCTTCATTTGTCAGCCTTGTTTCACTTAGGACTGCTATTTGGATGTGATACCTGCTGAGTTCTTTGGCAACAAGACCGGTTTGTATTTCAGGTCTACTGGATTTTGTGTTGTCTATAAGTGTGCCCACATTCCACATGCCAATGATGAGTGGAATTGTCTCTGTGGAAACTTTTGTGAATTTTTTTGTGTTTTGACAGCAAAGTAGGATTCCCCACCTACCTTGGTAATCAGGCCAGGAATGAGTAAGCAGGAAAAAATTTAGGGCACCTTTTCTAGCCTGTTCCTGACACCAGGAGGTGAGCAGTACAATCCTTAAAAGACTACTTAGACACCCAGGAGGCTGCCGAATTCCACTGCTGCTTCCAGGTGAGAAATGACCCTATGATTTTGACCAATTGTGATCAGGGTTGTGACTACAGAACCATGACAAACACTGATGAGATCAAAGAAGAAAACTTATGGAGACCTGGACACCCTTATCATCAATGTGCCAAAAGAGGACAACTTTAAAATTCTCGGCAAATTTAATGCTAGAGTGGGCTCATACTATTAGACTTGGCAGGGAGTCCTAGGGTGGAATGGAGTTGGAAACAGCAACAGCAGCGGTCACTTACTACTGAAGACTAGTACATCTCATGACCTTCTCATCGTCAACACTGTTTTCCATTTACCTAGACACATAGAACGTCATGGATGCACTGTCTCAGAAAACATTGTTATCTAATATGCTATGTGATTGTAAAAAGAAGAGACAGACAAGATGTGAGAGGAACAAACGTAATGTGTGGTGCAGAGCGCTGGACTGATCATAGACTTAGCCTTTCCAAGCTATGTATTTGCATTCATCAAAAGTGACACACCAAAGGCAAAGTGACTACCAGAAGAATTAATGTCAACAAATTAGAGTTCTTCTCTGAGTGGGAAGAGTTTGTTGCTAAGTTGGAAGGAAAGTTGAACCAACACTCAGGTGGAAACAGTGGAGCAGAAAAGGAGTGAAGAGCTTTCAGAAATTTGATATATAGCACTGCATTTGCTCATCTGGGTCAGAATACTTGCAAACCATGACTGATTTTATGAAAATTATGTGGAAATTCAGAAGCTGCTTAATGAAAAATGAGAATTCCACAGGATTTACCAGCAGGAAAGGTCATTCATATGTGAGAAGACAACATTTAATTCCATCAAAAGTAAAGTACAAGAAAAGCTTAGAGAGATGGAGGATTCCTGGTTGAGTAAGAAGGCAAATGAAATTCAGTTTTATGCTGATAATAACAATCCAAAGCATTTTTATGATGCCCTGAAGGCTATTTGTGGGTCAAAGACATATCTCAACTACTCACCCCTGTTGGAGTCACATTGATTAGTGATAAGGACATGATCCTAGAGAGATGGGTTGAATACTTGTATAATGTTCTCAACAGCCTATCATCAAACAATGCAAAGGCCATTGGCTGTTTTCCTCAGGTTGAAGTCAATCCCTCCTTGGAGCTGAAGCTCCAAGTGAAAAAGAGGTTTTGAATGTCATTAGGCTCCTTTCATGTTGCAAAGCACCTGATGTTGATGCTATTTTACCTGAGATTTACAAGGTTGGGGGTCCGTTGCTTATACAAAACTTACTAAAATTTTCCAGGTGATATGGCAGGAGTTCAAGGATGCCTCCATTATCCATCTCTATAAAGGTAAAGGAAATAGATTGTCCTGTAAAAATCATAGGAGGGTCTCTCTCTTATTCATTGCTGGCAAGATTCTACCCAGTATCTTCCTTAATGGACTGAAACTTCACCTGGAAGAAGGTCTTCTACCTGTGAGCCAGTGTGGCTTGTGAAAGAGCCAAGAAACAGTCGATAATGGTGTTTGTTGCCCAACTACTCCAGATAAATGCTGGGTGCAGAACAGAGGTCTATAGATAATATCAGTAGATCTGACCAAGGCCTTTGATACTGTTGGTTGTGAGGGCTTATGGAAAATACTTCAAAATTTGGTTGCCTGGACAATTTCATCAGCATTGTGTGTCTATTTCATGATGGAATACTTGCCTGGGTTCTAGATAATGGACAATCTTCTCATGGCTTTCCAGTCACCAGTTGAGTGAAACAAAGTATGTGCTTGTTATCATGATTTGTAGCATGATGTTTTCAGTAATGTTGTCAGATGCTTTCAATGAGAATGAGCATGGCATCAAGATCAACTGCAGTATTGATGGTAAATTCTCTAATTTGAAAAGGGTAAAAGGAAATACCAAAGTAGAGAGAGTGATGGTTCATGGTTTTCTGTTGGCAGATGATTGTGTACTCAATGCAGCTTCTGAAGCTGAGATGCAACAAAGGATGGATCAATTCTCTGCTGTCTGTGCTAATTTTGGTCTAATAATTAACACCAAGAAAACACAGGTATGCCACCATACCATCCATATATGGAACCATTGGTTACAGCAAATGGAGAAGTTTTGAATGCTGTGGATCAGTTCACTTACCTTGGCAGTGTACTTTCCAGGGTTGTAAACATTTATAATGAGGTTGAGGAATGCATTGCCAGTGCTAGCCCCGATATTTGGGAGGCTCTGAGGGAATGTGTGGGAGAGAAGAGGTATTAGACTGACTACCCAACTGAAGGCCTACAGAGCCATAGTGCTGATCTGTGAAATCTGGACCATCTACCAGCTCCATGCCAGGAAACTAAACTGCTTTCATTTGAATTGTCTTAGGAAGATTCTGAAGATCACCTAGCAGGACACAGTACCAGACACTGAGGTCCGGATTGCTCTCCAAAATGATTGGATCAGTTCACAATTCCACCAACTATGAATTAGTGTCCCAAATTTTCCACATCCCCTTCAACATTGTTCAATTTCCCCTTCTATCATTTTAGCCAATCTGCTAGGTATAAAATGATATCTCAAGGTTATTTTCATTTGCGTATTCTAATGAATAGTGATTTAGAGCATTTTTCATGATAATGCATTTTTTTATTTCATTGGTAAACTACCTGTTTATATCATTTGACCATCTATCAATTGGGGATTGATTTACGTTCTTACAGATTTGACAAAGTTCTTCATATATTTTACATAAGAGACCTATATCTGAAAAACTGTCTATCACATTTTCCCCTGGTTTTCTGCTTTCCTTCTCTTCTTGGCTACATTTTTTTAGTACAATTTTTTAAATTTAATGTAATTGAAATTATCCATTTTATACCTAACAACTCTCTGTCTTTTGTCTCTTCATAAACTGCTTACATATCAATAAGTCTGAGAAGTAATACGTTCCATATCCTTCTAATTTCCTTGTAAAATCTCTCTCTCTATCTAGGTCATGTATACATTTTTACCTTCTCTTGGTAAATGGCGTAACATTTTGGTCTATATCTACTTCCTGCCATATTGTTTTCCAGTTATCCCATCAATTTTTACAACTGATGAATTTTCATCCCCAAATTTTAAGTCTTAAACTCGTCAAATACAAGTTTATGTTTAATTACTGTTGCAAATTGTATGTCTACTCTATTCCATTGATATGCCTTCATATTTCTTAGCAAGTACAGATAGTTTGATAATTATAACTACCTTACAATATCATTTATTATCTGGTACTGGTAACCCTGCTTCCTTTACATTTTTTCTCATCATTTTCTTTCACATTCTTCACTTTTTGTTCATCTTAATGAAATAATTTACAAAAAAGACAGGATTTCTTATTTTCTGAGACACTGATATGGCAATAAGTTATGGACGTTAAGGAGCCCACAAAGGGAGGAGGGGACCAGATGAGTGTAGAATAACAGATTTTCTAAGCATATCCTTAACATCCAGGGGCACTTGATTTTTCTAGTGGAAACCATTTCTAGCCCCCTTAAGCCCTTCTCCATCTCATCTGTTACTTGCAAATGTTCTCACTATCTCTCTCATTCCTGGCACAAGGCACATTGTCTTTATCTTCAGGGGAACAGGCTTTGACAAAGTAAGACTCCAGCCTTCACTCCTGGGCACAAGGCACATCCGTTTACCAAAGGAGAGGTTTACAGTCCTATCTCCATTATTTTCATTCTGGGCTGTGTTCTGGATTTAGAGGTGTGGTGAGGACTGAGGATTTTGTCTTGTGTGAAAAGAATAAATGGACTACAAATTATCTCTGGGACTTTGGGAGAAAAGACTTACTAAGGATGTGACCTGGACCAAGAGGAAAGAGTGGGACCTGAACTCATGCACTCTCTCTACCATACCATTTTAAGGTGCCAGAGCTTTTGCAGACACCCTCATATTTGGAGACTCATGCAAAGAAATTACTTCAAAGACAGAAATTCCAGAATGGAGAAGGGAAGCCATGCTATAGCAAACCAAAACCACTGGAGGGAGTAATTTGGGGGACAAATGGGATCAAGCTCCCAAACCTAGCAGACAATGTTCTCTTTAGAGTACTTGTTAAGCAATGGGTCTTAAACAAGGGTCCATGGATAGATTTCAGGGGATCTGTGAACATTGTTGTGGGAAAAATTGCATCTCTGCCTCAATATAATTTGTTACTTTTTGTAATACTGTGTATTTAATGTATTTAATAACATGATTCTGAGACAGGATCCAAAGGCTTCAACAGATTGCAAAAGATATCTATGATGCACAAAAGAGGATGAGATCCCTTGTGTTAGGGGATGTATGAGGCAGTAACTGGCATCTGGGATGGATGACAGGGTCCTGACATTGGCCCAGGGGTACATTTACAATGGAAAAGTATAAGAATTCTACAAGTGATTTCTTATAAGTGATTTCTTATTTCTTATAATTTCTTATAAGTAATTTCTTATAGGCTTTGCAAAGTGTGAATATTACAGCTTTATAAAAGTAGTTAATTTCATAGGTGTTAGGCTCAAGAATTCTAAGAGGGAATCAGGTGTAACGTAAAAACCCATCTTAGCTTCTTATTTTTCCACCTGGGTTGCGGGATCTTTGTGGTTCTGACTTAGGGATCTATACCATGTTCACTTAACTTTTCTTCTTGCCAAATTAATTCAATCAGGTCCTGACATAACAAATGTATTTAAGGAATCCTGGAAAAGGTACAAAAGTTGATAGGGTTGGGAAAAGTGCCCCCCTAACCAAATGAAGTGCCTATACAGTGGAAGAGTCATAATTAAAGGTACCTTGCAATTTTCAGGTTGCTCCCAGCTTTGACATCCTATAATTTTAGAGTTTTTCTTTCCTCCTCTGCCAAATGAGGTTTGACAAACAAAGGCATCTTTTATAATCAATTCCCAGTCTCACATCTCATACTCTACTCAATTGAATAATATTGGGGATTCTTAGAACTATTTAAGTATGGGGACCTAGGTTGAAATCCAAATTTTGTCACTCACTGAATGCCCATGGACAAATGACATTACCCTTCCCTACATTATTATTCCTGATCTGCATAAGTAAGGAGTTGGACTATATCTCTAAGGCCCCTTTCAGCTCTAATTTTTTTTATCCTGAATACTTAATAAGTATGAGGCAAAAGCACCAAAACCTCTCCCTGTGAAGAGGCTAGGGGTTTGAGTATTCTAGGGGCAAAATCTTCCATACTGTGGAATTCAAGGCCACTTTAGATCACAATGGGCACAGTTTATGTTTCCATGAGCATTGTTCTTCCTCTCTCCCTTCTTCCTCCTCCTGTTCTAACCCACTATGGGAACATACCTGCTCAAGAAATCTTGTACATACCCAGGGAAATGAAGACATTGGGTAGATGCAGTGTCCTTTATTAACACATGATACAGGTTTTGTGGAAGGAGTCAGGTTCATGTTCCCTTGTCTCCATATCCATACAAAGTGAGGTAGAAGTGGAGATGGGATTGGGATTAACCATGCTTCTGTTTACGAAGGGAAGGCCTCTTCACATTCCATTTCATGCATTCCCACATAGGGAATTTTCTTCGGCTTTTGTTAGACCATGTATCTTTGCTAACAGATCCTGAACTATTAGTTCACACCTGAAAGGCTAAGTAGGAGTTACATCTATGGGAAACCCTGGGTGGGGAAACCAAGGTGCTTTTCAAAAGCACCAGGGACTGGAACTGCTATGAGAGAGGGAAGAGAGCTGAAGGCTGAAGATAGGACCTCAGGAAAGAAAAGTATGGGTTGACTTCAAGGTTGCCAGACTGCCTATGAACACCATTTTGTCTATGTCTCTGATTCCCCTCCTTTCTTCCTCTTCACATCACAATTTTTTTCAGTTCTGGGGTCAGTGTTTACAGGCCTTGTTTGCTTTGCCCAGACTTTTCTTTGTCTTTCCTCTATAGCTTCTCAGTGTTTACTCTCAGTCATGCAAATTTAGCAAATTCACTTTCAGCATTCCTGTCCAGTCACTATCCATCTTCTGCTTTGGGTCCTCCAGTGATGGAGAACATGCTGTCCTGTTGAGGCAGCAAATTCCCATTGTAGACATTTCTAAAGTGTTGAGGGTGAGTAAAAGGAAGGGGAAAAACAAAGGAATGAGAGCCCTTCAAGTGACTGAAGACAAAGACGTTACATCTGTTTTGCTTAGTCTCAGAGGGGAAGACCCTCCTCTACTGAAAGAAATGATTATATACATAAATTCCAGGAGGGGAAAAGGGAGGTGGATTGCAAACATTGATTTTCTCGTGCCTGAGAGGTTCCCTACTATTTGCCCACAAGTCTCCAATATAGAGGTCCTGGAGTATTGTGGGAAGAATATTGTTTCAGGTCTTTAGAGGTCATTACTTGGTGGATCACAGGATCCGAGTTCTGTGACAGGAGCAGGTTCTAAAATCTTTGATTGGATTCTCTTATGGAAAACAAGGAGTAAGAATGCAATGATTGTGAGAGTGCTATCAAGGCTGTTACTGATCATGTCACTGTATTGTAAGTCTAACTCTAAAGCCAGAAGGGGCAATTCTGAGAATCTAATCTATTAGTATATTCATTACATATGTCCCATCTATTGATATGAAAAATCATAATTCCCTTCAAAATGGACAAGAAAATTCATGCTGATAAAGGAAAAGTGACCTTCAAAGTCACCCAGTAAGTGGGCTGATCAAGTAAGAAGATGTAGTGGGTAGATCACTATGGAGGTTGGTTAGGTGGCCCAATGAATAGAGCACTGGCCCTGGAGTCAGGAGGACCTGAGTTCAAATCCAGCTTCAGACACTTAACACAAAAACTTTCCATGTGATCTTGGGCAAGTCACTTACTCTGAATTTTCCTTATCTTCCCATCTACAAAAAGCCAAAAGAGGAAATAAAAAAAAGGGAAAAGAAATTCTGTCTTGAGCATTCTTATCAAAGAATGGTAATGTAGCCTCTTCATTCCTTAACATAGTGGTGAGATAAGAGTTCCTTGATTTTAGCATGACCAATGCTCTCATTGATTCTTCACTTATGTCTTCTTGAAAGAAGCTGTGAAAACAGAAAGAGACTTTGTTCAGTCTTTAGCTGAATTTCTTTGTATGCTCTTCGCCTATATTCTCAAACAAGTACATTCTTCTAGTTACTTCTGCCTCTCATCCTTCCTTCCATGTCTTGCGGTTTGTAACTGTGAATCTGTGTGTGTGCATAAGTGTGTGAGTGTGAGTGTGTGTATATATGTGTGTGTGTGTGTGTGTGCATGTATGTGTACACAGAAGCTACTGAAGGATGGCTTTAAAAACCTCATCTGTTATTTCTGAAATAGTTTTAAGATTTGTCCTTCTAATGGTCTCCTCGAGACTATCTGAATGATCATTAGTTGAAGACCTTGACTGCATGGACTTCATTGGGGCAGGTCCAGCACAGGCTGGACAGAATCTCCCTTCACACACAAAGCCTGGACAGACGGTCAGTCCTAAACCTGGGTTCAAAAAATGAAGTGCACAAGAGCCAGAAAGGGAGATCCATGAATACACTACAGGTCATATGAAAAATATATGGGTTTGCAAGTCATATGAGACAATAGTGTGACAAATCTGGCAAAAACAGCCAGTGTGAATTAAGGCTTCATTAAGAGAAGCACAGGGTACAAAAGGAGGGATGGGTTAGTCCTTCTATCCTCTGGCCTGGTCAGTCCAGGCTGGGATCTTTGCATTCTATTGGAGGATGATGAAGACTCCCTCATTTTAATTATAACAATGAGAAACTGAAGGATGTTCATAGGAGGGTAACCAGGAAGCAGAGGTGGGAGGCAAGCAAGGAAGGAAAGAAACAAGCATTTATAAAGCACCTACTGTGGGCCAGGGAGCCTTGGACATTACAAATATTATCTCATTTAATCTTCCTAACAACCCTGTGAGTAAGGGGCTATTGTTCTCTCCACTTTACGGGTAAGTAAACTGAGGCAGATAGAATTCAAGTGACTTTTTCAGGGTCATACAGTTAATAGGAACCTAAAGCCAAATTTGAACTCAGGTCTCTTCCTGACTGAAAATCTGGTGTTGTATCCATGGCACCACCTGGCAGCTCCTCCACAGATGAAGAACCTGGGGGAGTGAGAGCAAGGCAGGAGTATAGTAGCTGATTTCAGTATTTGAAGACTAGGAAGGAGAGGGTTTTACTCTTTTTGGTCTTTTTTTATTGTTCTATTGCAGGGGAGGGCGCAAGTAGAAAGGAAATAATAAATGTAAAAATAAATATAATATCTCTCTATATATACACATAAATTGATGTATATTTTTTTCAGAGGAGTTTATAAGTAACAGAGAGACCTGATTAGGTACAGGTTGGACTTTACCGGTCATGTCCAACTCAAAAAGAAATTCATCCTTTAGGGTCACATATTGATTTAGAAAACTAAAAATTAACATTATCCAGGTTGTGCTGCATGTTTATTTTATGAAACATTCTAATCTGAATATGATTGGGCCAACCAGGGAAATGGTTTGGTTACAAGGTCAGCCCTCTGGATTAGGAGGGATCCTTCTCTAAGATGCTGCAATTCTGTGGGAACTAGAGGAAAACAACAGGAGAAGATCTTTGTCTCTGCCCTGTGGATTAGTAGGTGAAAGAGATTCAGTCTTCATATGCAAGCAGTAATATGGCAGTTATCCTTAACAGTTCTTCTATGCGTCTTTCTTGGAGCTGTTCAGCATCATCACATTAGACACACAGATTATTCTTTTGCAGAAGGAAACAAGAGAGAACAGTGAGACCAAGGAATAGGTCTCAGGTAAAGGTGATGGACTACAAAAAAGAATAGAAATGCCCAGCGGGTTTGTAAGAAGGAAGGGGACTTTGCTCTAGCAAACTAACCCTGGCAGAAGCTAGGGGAGTGAGAAGAGGAAGGCTCCCCTACCTATAATGGGCAGCAGGAATAGAAATGTCTTAGAATCAGACTTCATCAGATGAGCTGACTATGAGGTCCCTCTCCAATTTTCCCTGCTTATAGCTCTTTTTGTAATTCTAGTAAAGAACTGGAAAATGAGAGGGTGTCCATGAAATAAGGAATATCCCAATAAGTTATGGTTTACTAATGTGATGGAATATCTGAGAAATAATGAAGGGGAAACCTGGGAAGACTTGTATGAACTGAATTGGAGTGAAGTGAGCAGAACCAGGAAAACAGTTTATACGATAACCACACATACCATGACAATTATTAAAAACAAACAACATTTAAAGACTTTAGAACCCAGAATAATGCCATGAACCCCAATAATTACAAGAGGACTCATGTAGCATGCTACCGACCCCCTAACAGGGAGGGTGATGGACTCACAGTACTGAGTGAGACTCATGTTTTTTGGACTAGGCTAGAATCGGAGTTTGTTTCCCTTGACTATGTACAATAAAACAAAAGTCTTATTTTCTTCTTCTTTTTTTTTCAAATTGACAAGGGGAGGGGAGTGATAGAGGTAAGGTGGATTTTTTAATTGAAAAGATAAGTAAAAAGGGTTTTATGGTTTTTTTCCCTTAACATTTGCATTTCCTTTTTCTTTTTTGACCCTAAAGCATTGGGAATATTCTAGAAAAGAAACTTGTGGGCTCACTTTAGTGTCTGTAGTTTACAATACTGTTTTTTCAGGGTCTTACACAGCAGCTTCACTCCTTCATCACCAAATGCATTGGAACTCAGGTCCAAGACTTTTAGGCTCCCACTGCTACAGACAACAGGGAGGAGATCCTGAAGACAAGCAGCAGTTAGAGCACAGCCAAACAACCTAAAGGAGAAGGACAACAAAAGGAAAAATGACAATTTCATTTCTCTAGGAGTCATTCATTTCCTGACTTTTTGTGGAAAGTGAATCAAACGGAAAGACCCTTTAAAACTACACCCTCAGAACACACACACACGCACATGCAGACACACACACACGCACATGCAGACACATACACACACACACACACACACCTCTCAAATTCTGGAATTTGTTTTGTTACATCATGTAAATTTGCTATAAGGGCTTTGTTTTTCTTTTTCCTAAAAGGAAATAAGGGAAGAAGGGCAAGTGGGGAATAAAGATGAGATTGTGAATGTAAAAAAAGTAAGGAATATATTTTTAAATTTTAATGGAAAAAAATAAGAGAAAGAAAGCCAGAAAGAAGCAATTAACAGGATAGTTTTTTTTAATGTAAATTTTAATTTATTTCTTGGTTGTATCATTCATTTCCACAAGGTTTTGAGTTACAAATTTTCTCCCCTTTTTGTCCCTACCCCCCAGCCCAGAACATTGATCCCACT
>CM053596.1:71535232-71551922 GCA_028646575.1 Pseudocheirus occidentalis
GAATGAAGCTGTAGCACTTCTCACAGTCACTGTCCTTCTGAAAAATGCTCATGTCTAAGAAGGCAGAGACGTCAGCTGCCTCCAGGTGATGCCTCCTCAGATCCTCCTCCTCAAACAGCAGTTTCCTCTCCCAGATCCCCTCAGCAGCCAATCCACAAAGGCCCCTCAAGTGCTGACATATAAAGTTCTGGTCATTAGGGGTGATTAAATCAATATAACACATGTACAGAGCAGTGGTTGTTTTCAAAGCCTGGATGGGATTTAGTCCTTCCTTCATCTGTTGTTTCAGGCAAGTGCAGACAATCCAGCTCATCAGGGAAACAGAGCACATGGTGAACAGTGGGCCATTGCCTTCTACTAAACTAAAGGCATTTTTACCTAATTCCTCATTTCTGAAAAATTTGCAGAAGTACTTCTTCCTCTGCCCAACAGAGAAGCCCAAGATCCGCACATGACATGGATTCACCAACAAGGGACTAAATTTCCCCAGAGCAGTGAGTCTTGTAGTGAGCAATAAGGAGGCTCCGGGGAGCAGGGTCTTTCTTAGCAAGCTGCTCAGCAGGATGGGCACTGGCCTCTGCTGCTTCCAGTCTTTGCAGAGGTCATATCTGTGCTCATTACAAGGGAATTTCAATTCATCTAAACCATCAATGATGAATAGAAGTCTCTTTGGCTGGGACATGATCTTTCTCATGGAAGCCTGGGGACCAGGCCAGTCACTGGCAATTAAATCAGCAAAACTCATTTCTCTTTCTCCTAATGTGTTCAGCTCTCTGCAAGTGAGATAGAAAACATAGTCAAAACTCTCCTGGTAGAGGTTTCCTTCTGCCCAGTCCAATATCACTTTGATGGCCAGGGTGGTCTTCCCAATGCCAGCAGCCCCCTGTAGCACAACAGTATGGGGTTGGGTGCCTGTGTTTTCATCAGGATCAAATAAAGCTGACACCTGTATAAGCTTTCCTTGCTCCTGAAGGACCTCAGCATGTTCCCATCCTTGGACTAGGAGCTCATGCTTTTTCTGCTCCTTATCACGGTAATCCTGAAGCAGCAGCAGCTCTGTGAAACGGTGCTCAAAGAGCTCATGCTCCCCAGGACGATGATTCTTGTCCCTCATGAACAGGAATTTCTCTCGCAATTGTTCTTGATATTTAATTCTTTCATCTAAAGTCATAAACACAATATAGAGATGTTCAGATTAAAGCTGCTGGGATACCCCTGGGAAAATCACTCAGAAAATATTTATTAAGCACCTACTATATGCCAGGTAGTATGCTGAGAGCTGGGGATAGGAAGAAAGAAAAAAGAGTCTCTGTCCTCAAGAAGCTCACAGTCTAAGAAGGGAAAGAACATGGAAACAATGATGCACAAACAAGATACAGACAGAAGAAATTGGAGATCATCTCAGCAGGAGAGCACTAACACGGGGAACAGTGGGAGAGGCTTCCTGCAGAAGGTGGGATTTTACCTGAGACCTTAAGGAAGCCAGGGAAGCCTGGACAGGGTGATGAGGAGGGAGAGGATTCCAGGCACAAGAAACAGTCAGTGACAAAGCAGTGAGCATGGGAATGTCCTGTGCTCACAACAAACTATATCCTCTCCTCTATCTAAATCCTGTCAGCTCCTCAAGATCCAAGTCAAATCCCACTACTTTGTGAGGTTTTCTTCAGATCATCCCAGTGCTATGTGATTTGTCAACTCCTACAGACTTTCCTTCTGTTATAAGCAATTTTATGTCCTCACTGACTGCCTTATATTCATTCTTATCATTTGGTGACAAGGACCCAGTGCTATAAACACAGAATGGCTGCATTTGCAAAGTGCCCTGAGAGGTTATCAAGTCTCTACTTGGAGCAGTTACCTATTTTCATTTTAATGAACACTGATTAAATGTCTCATGGTGGACAAAGCACTCTAGAAAGTTTCTATAATATTTCCAACAAGAGTTTGGCCAGGCTCTTTATAAAAATCACCAGTGACAGGAACTCACCTTATCATGAGACTGCTTCTCACTTTTAGGACAACTGTAACAGATGAGAGCCCTGAATTTTACTGAGCTCAAACTTACCTTCCTGTACCTTCTACCTCCTGCTCCTACCTCTGTCTTCATTTCTCTCCAGTCTACACTCTGATTTTACTCTACCATGTCTCAAGAACCACTGCATCCTGGGAATTCACTCCAGACAAGGAATTAACACAAGGGAAGTACCCTTCATCTCCAAGCCTTTTCCTCAGATTGGACAGTTCCTCCAAGAAATGCCATTTAAGAAAGGTACCCAGACTAGCAACCTCTTCATTCTCCTCTAGTCTGCATTAAGAACCTTCTGTAATGAGCCTCAAGGCAAGTACTTTCCTTGAAACCCAACTTCTCAGTTTCTTTTAATGTGTCTCATTCCCCTATTAGAGTGTAAGCTCTTAGAGGGCAGAGGCTGTCTTTCTTTTTACTTTTATTTGTATTCCCAGCCTCAAGCACAGTAGTATACATTAAATAATTAATAAATGCCGATGGGCTGACTGACACTTGATAAGTATAAGCCCTTTCCCAAAGGGTTCAAATATCCTACCTACTCAAGTGACACCCAAAGCTCTAGATCCAGGTATTAGGACAAGCTTGGAAGATATAAAAAAAAATCCTATTAAAAGTTTGTTTGAAAAAAATCTAGATACTCTGTGTATACTGCACAGGAGCACACTGCTGCTGGGGCAGTAGTAACAATGTATAAAGCACTGGGCTAGGAATGAGAAAGATTCATCTTCCTGAGTCCAAATCACTGACAGCACATTCCCTTAAATTTTACTGAGGGGAGCTCATTAATAGACAATCTGAAGTCTAGGATGACAGATGAAAAAAAATTAACTCCTCCTACACTTATACAGAGATAGTGGTTACTGACCTGAGGAGGCTGGAAGAACTGGAGCAGGAACTGATCCAAGATGCTCTGTAGGAAAGAAAGGCAGAAGATGATGAGAGACCTACATGTTGTCTAAGTAGATAGTTCACAGTTGAAAGCAGGACTGGAGCTGGAGGACAGCACTAGGGAGGAGATTGCAGTTTGGCCCCCGGGAGCTGGAATGAAATGTGCTGGATCTCTGCACCACAAACTCCACAAATAAAGGCTTGTGTACTGACACCAACAGGATAATATGATTTGCAAGCTTTGAAAGCATAACTATATGAAACAGTGAATCAATAAACCACCAAGCATTTATTGAACCCTGACTGTGCCAAACACTCCTATAGTAAAGGCATGTAGATCACCAGGAACACAGGAGGAGAGAGAGAACTCTGCAGGCTACTGGGTCCCAGAAGACTTCTTGAAGGAAGTGGGACTTGATCTGGTTCTCAAGGCAGAGGGAGGATCTTCTGCATTGCCCAAGGGGGAGGAAAGGAGAGGACCTAGGGCGCTCTTGTCTCCAACTGAGTAGACGCTTGGTTTCATGTTCTTAACCTCTTGTTTCTTGTCTTTGAATTCTAAGTGAATAAATGTGAAGTTTTAACCATTTAAATGATTAAGTTCAGATGTTCAAACTGCAGACTGAAATTAAGTGGGTAAAACCATTGAATACACACCAGGGCTCTCACGGGGAGTTTGAAGTGCACAGAGAGTATGTGGTTTAGACTCAGTGTTTCCTGGTAAAACTGAACTTGACTGAGAAACACAGTGAGAGATGGGGTCACAGACATCACTCCACTTGTTTCAAAGATCCTCCTTCATTGTCTCCACTTCAAAATATAAAATGACAACTGTTGCTATTTCCTGTTTCTTTTCTCCTCCCTGATAGCCAGTCCTAGACAGGAGTGGGCACAGACCTGCAGAGGATATGGGCCATTCCTGCACTCTCTGCATGTCTACAGGGTGACTGGTTGATAATGACACATTAAGGTTTGGGGCAGCCAAGTGACACAATGATAGAACACTGGTTCAAAACTGGACACTTAGTGGCCTGTGACCCTGGGCAAGTCACTTAATTCTGACTGTCCCAGGTCCTCATATGAAAAATGAGATGGAGAACAAAATGGCAAAGCACTCCAGTATCTTTGCCAAGATCCTATACAGGGTCAGGAAGAGTCATGACTCAATAGTAAAAGGTTATTTAAAAGCAAATTCTTCCTCATCCTTGCTGTTGTGCTTGCCATGTGATAGACTTCTTGTTATTTAACAGTCATTTTGTTGTGCTTGCCATGTGATAGACTTCTTGTTATTTAACAGTCATTTTGTTGTGCTTGCCATGTGATAGACTTCTTGTTATTTAACAGTCATTTTCAAAACAAAAGAACTTCTACCCTTGCTCCTGACTCAGTACAGACCCCAGGGAATTGTCTTACATTCAGCAGTCTCATCCATCCCTTCCTAGGACCTTTCCTTTGTGCTGACATACAATAATTTCCATTTCACTTTATCTTCTTTCTCCACTGGTCTCCACCCTGCTTTTCTTCTTTCATCACCTGAGGCCACAGCTGAAATCTCCTCCATTCCCTCCATTCTCCCAGATCTACCCCTTGTCTTCAATTCCTTCCCCCACCTACTGGCACCTCCTGAACATTCTCTTCTCCAGCAAACTCTCCTCTTGACCCAGATGTTCTTCCTCTCCTTTATCCCGCCATAGTGACTGAACTCCACTCCTCTCATCTTGATTGTTAGGAAGAAGCATAGAGGGGTCCCTTCCTCCCTCCCTCCCTATCTCAGCCCTATATCCTATATACCATATATCCTGCCTATTATTCTAAAGTCAAAAGTCAGGAATTATTACATAAGTGTTTATTAAGTACCTATGACCCTCCAATCACTGGGCTAGGGACTGGGGATATGAATATAAAAATGAAATCGTGCGTGCTCTGAAAAAGCTTACATTCTTTAGAAGGAAACTACTTGTAAACTACTTGTAAAAAAAATGGTATTCTACACAGTGAATATATGGCAATTTTGGTCTGGGAGAAGCCCTTGAAGAAGATTCTGATGAAGGAAAGAAAGAAGGGAGGGAGGGAGGAAGGACTGAGGGAAGGAGAAAGTAAAGAAGAAAGGCATCTTGGGGGAGGGGGAAGCCCCAGATCTCAAGCGGACCCTTACCCCTGCTGACTCGGTCCAACAACTCCCTCAGGCCCATCTTCTCCCAGACGCTCAGAGCCAGCTCCCAGGCCTCCTCCTCCCCAAGAGAACTGACCAGGAGCTCTGCCACTTCTGTGCGATCGGCCCCCTCCAGGCGGCCCCTGGGTACAGAGCACACCAGGTACAGCTTGAATGTCTTCAGCTCCTCCAACGTCAGATGCTCCAAGTGCCGAAGCAGCCGGCAGCGGACAGGCTCGACCATTGCAGCCCCCTCAGCTGCCCTGCCTCAGACTAAGTGGGATTAGAAGGAAGAGAAAGCGAAAGTGAAATGGTCTGGGGCAACATCTGTAGGGTCTAGGCTACAGCCCTGAAGCTCAGAGCCAAGCAGCAAAACTCGGTGCTGTCGGAGGACTTTCCCCCACACCACGGGCACAGGGGAGGGAAGAGGAGCCTGATCTGGCTCAAGGGCCGGGCTACTTTTTCTGACTGTTAACTCCTAATGCCTGAATTACTCCCAGCATCTACTCAGAGGAGCCCGTGCCCCTGTGGATGAGACTGAGGAACGGAGCCTGTACGACCCTGCACGACCCTGCACAGCCCAGATATTGGCATCTTCCGTTCATAGCAGCATAGTCTCTTGGAATCAGAGGTTCTGCATTCAAATCCCACCTCTGACAGTTAGGTGGGATTTTCCATTTCCTCTTTCTTCTCTCCTCCCTCATCCACAGAAGATGAATATGAAGTCCTGGAAAGAATTTGGCCTCTCTTAGGCAATTCTGTTACCTTAGGCTAGTCACTTACCCTCCATAGGTTTCACTTTCCTCGTCTGTAAAATGCAGGACAGAAATTAGACCAAATGGTCTCGGATGCCTGCCTTTTCACAGATAATACTAGTGAAGCATTAGCCCAATGCCTACCACGCAGTAGAGGCCTAATAAAAATTAGCAAGTATTATGTGCAATGGGGATAAACTAGAAGCATTTCCAATAAGATCAAGGGTGAAACAAGGATGTCCACTATCACCCCTCTTATTCAACCTGGTTCTAGAAATGTTAGCAGTAGCAATTGGAGAAGAAAAAGAAATCAAAGGAATCAAATTAGGCAAAGAAGAGACTAAGCTATCACTCTATGCAGATGACGTGATGATATACTTAGAGAATCCTAGAGAATCAAGTAAAAAACTTTGAGACAATAAATAAATTTAGCAAAGTCGCAGGATATAAAATAAATCCACATAAATCCTCAGCATTCTTATATATTTCCAATAAAGTCCAACAGCAAGAGATAGTAAGAGAATCCCCATTTAAAGCTACTGTGGGGGCGGCTAGGTGGCACAGTGAATAGAGCACCAGCCCTGGAGTCAGGAGGACCTGAGTTCAAATCCGGTCTCAGACACTTAACACAAAAAACTAGCCGTGTGACTTTGGGCAAGTCACTTAACCCCAACTGCCCTCCAAAAAGCAAAAAAAACAAAAAACAAAAAAAAGCTACTGTGGACATTATAAAATATTTGGGAATCCACCGGCCAAAACAAAACCAGTACCTCTATGAACACAACTACAAAACACTTCTCACACAAATAAAATCAGATTGTACTAATTGGAAAAACATCAATTGCTCATGGCCAGGTAGACTAATATAATAAAAATGACAATTTTACCTAAATTATATTACGTATTTAGTGCCACACCAATCAACCTACCAAAAAATTACCTTGTAGAACTAGAAAAAATAGTAACAAAATTCATTTGGAAGAACAAAAAGTCTGGAATATCAAGGTAATTAATGAAAGGAAATGTGAAGGAAGGTGACCTAGCTGTACCAGACTTTAATCTCTATTATAAAGCAGCAGTCCTCAAAACTGCCTGGTACTGGCTAAGTAATAGAGTAGTGGATCAATGGAATAGACTGGGTACAAAAGACTCAGTAGTCAACGACTATAGTAACATACTATTTAATAAGCCCAAAGACCCCAGTTTCTGGGTTAAGAAGTCACTATTTGACAAAAAATGCTGGGAAAATTGGAATATAGTATGGAAGAAGCTGGGCATAGACCATCGCCTAACACCATACACCAAAGTCAAGTCTAAACGGGTGCATGATCTAGATACAAAGGCTGATACTATAAATAATCTGGGGAAGCAAGGAATAGTTTACCTGTCAGATTTATGGAGTAGGGAAGACATTATGACCAAAGAAGAGTTGGAGAGCATTATAAAATGCAAAATGGATAATCTTGATTAGATTAAATTGAAAAGTTTCTGCACAAACAAAGCCAGTGTAACCAAGATTAAGAGGGAAGTCAGAAATTGGGAAAGAATATTTACAATCAGTGTCTCTGATAAAGGCCTAATTTCTAAAATATAAAGGGAATTAAGTAAAATTTATAAGAATACAAGTCATTCCCCAATTGGTAAATGGGCAAAGGATATGAACAGGCAATTTTGAGAGTTAGAAATTAAAGATATCTATAAGCATATGGAAAAATGCTCTAAATCACTATTGATTCAAGAAATGTAAATCAAAACAACTTCGAGATACCACATCTCACCAGTCAGATTGGCTAAGATGACAAAAGAGGAAAATGACAAGTGCTGGAGAAGATGTGGAAAAATTGGAACTCTAGTGCATTGTTGGTGGAGCTGTGAACTGATACAACCATTCTGGAGGGCAATCTGGAACTATGCCCAAAGTGCTATAAATAATTGCATACCTTTTGATCCAGTAATACCACTTTTAGGGTTATATACCAAAGAGATCATAGAAGTGGGAAAAGGACCCATATGTACAAAAATATTCATTGCAGCCCTCTTTGTGGTGGCAAAAAACTGGAAACTTAGGGAACACCCATCAATTGGGGAATGGTTGAACAAGTTATGGTATATGAATGTAATGGAATACTATTGTTCTATAAGAAATGGGAAGGACATGGACTTCATATTTACCTGGAGAGGCTTATACGAATTGATTCTAACTGAGAAGAGCAGAACCAGTAAAAATTTGTACACAGTCACAGATACATCATATGTATGAAGACCAGCCTTGATAAACTGGACTCTTCTCAGCAACACACAGTTAAAAGACAACTCTACAAGTCTCAGAATGGAATGAGATACCTACACTCAGAGAAAGATCTAGAAAGACCAGAGTTTAAATGGAGACTGAAGCAACACATGCTATTGTTCTTTTCCATGTTTGGTTTTGTTTTTTTTTTTTTGCTTTCTTTCTTTTCACATTATTCGCTCCATTGATTACAATGCTTCTATTCAACAAGATGATTGTACAGTGTGAAAGTGTTTGCAGAGCCCATACATGATTGTACACCACCATGGGGGGGGGGGGAGAGAAGGGAGGAGAGAAAATCTGAAACTCAAGTAATTCAGTAAATTAATCTTGTAAACTAAAAGTAAATAAACAAGTCAATTAAAAAATTAATAGAATTGATCTTCAAGGTGCCTAATAAATGGTTCTTTCCTCCCCCACACTTTCAGGTCTTCAACTATGATCCAATGACCAGCTAATCCTTTTCTTGAAATATAGATCACCCAGTCTGTGCTAATGGACATCCTTCTAATTTTGTGCTCTTCTCTTATTACAGTGACTAATAGTTCTAGAACTGGGTAGGAGATCATCTCTGAACTGAGGTTTGAAGGAAACTTCCCATCCTCAGTATTTAGCAGAACAGGAGTTGCTTATGGACTAAGAAGTTGCTTATGTAAAGCAGTTGTAAACAAAGACATTGTTTACAAAGACTGTAAAGCAGTCTCTTCTGACTCTCTGTGACCCCATTTGGGGCTGCCTTGGCAAAGATACTGGAGTGGTTTGTCATTTCCTTCTCCAGCTCATTTTAGAGATCAGGACTGAGGCAAACAGGGTTAAGTGACATGACCAGGGTCACACAGCCAGTAAGTGTCTGAAGGCAGATTTGAACTCAGGAAGATGGCTCTTCCTAAATCCAGACCTGGCACTCTTCCCACTGCACCACCTAACTGCTCCTTATAAGCAGTGCTTGAGCTCTTTGGACTTACCCCAGACAATTAGAAAGGCAGGAACATTTTTCCTTATGTTGTACCTAAGGACAACAAAGTCGCTTTTTTTGTTGTTTGTTTTTTTAGGCTATTTTGGAAAAAAAAAGCAAGATCAAAGAAGGGTTAGAGTCTTAGCTTGAGGAGGATGGGGAGATTATAACTGGCGACAGAGAGGATGCAGGGTTAGTAAACTTACAGTGTTTTCCCCTTGGGTCACATCTTCAATCAGCAGCAAAATCTTGAAGATTCTGCCTCCACAGCTGTTCTCACACCTACTTCCGGCTCTGTCTTGCTACAACCCCCTCCCTAATTCAGTCTCCTCCTGCTTATCTGGATGGCCAATGCAGGGAAGCTTCCTGTGGGCTGTACGCCCTTCAGCAAATTCCCTCCATCATAGGCTGCATGTGATTACATTCTTTTTTTTTAACTTTTTAAAATTTATCTTATTCTGAACTTAAGAAACAAAACAAACATTTCTATAACATAGTAGAATAGAGAAAAAGATGATTGTACATGAAACTGGAAATCTGTTATGTACAACTTGCTATTCCTTTTAAATACATAATAAAATTATATAAACCATGTAATTACATTCAGCCTATTAGGGGGCAAAGTTTATTTTCAAAGCAGGGGAGGTCTTCAAAATATCCCTTAGGTCTATTAAAGGGCAGGGAAGATCTTCAAATTCCCATTCCCATTGGGGGGAGGGAGGGAAGAAGGAAGTAAGGCAATTAGGGTTAAGTGACTTGCTCAAGGTCACACAGCTAGTAAGTGTCAAGTGTCCGAGACTGGAGTTGAACTCGGGTCCTCTTGACTCCAGGGTTGGTCCTCAGTTCACTGCACCAACTAGCTGCCCCTTATAATATTTCTCTTGATTACCTCATTAATTATCATGCTTTCAATTTTCACTTCAATGCTGATAATTTTCAGATTTACTTATCCAGTCATAAGTTTTCTTCCAATCTCTAGTCTCACATCTCCAACTACCTATCAGATATCTTGAACTGAAGGTCTTGTAGGTATTTTAAACTCACCATGTCCAAAATAGAATTCATTAGCTCTGCCCCAGCCCTCCCCAGATACTCTCTGCCCTTCTGAACTTCCTTTTTCCTGTTGTAGGATCCTTCTGTCCTCCCAGTCCCATAGGCTTATATCTTTGATTCTTCTCTCTCCTTCAGCACACCAAATACAATCAGTCCCCAAGTCCTGCTAGTTCAACCTTTGCAATGTTTTTGTTATATGCTCACTTATCTCCTCTGACACTGCTACCACCCTGGTGCAGGTCCTCTTCACATCCTATGTGCAGTATTGCAGTATACTGCTCTCTGGTCTCTCTGCCTTAAGTCTCTCTCCACTCCAATCCACCATTCAGTCAGCTTCCTAACTGGTCTTACTGAAACACAGATCTTACCAAGTCACTGCCTCTCTTCAGTAAACTCTAGTGCCTCCCTAGTACCTCCAGAATCAAATATAAAAAGTCTTCTTTATATATCTTTCAAAGCTCTTCATAACCTGGCCCTGTCTGTCTTTACAGTCTTCTTCTACTTTACTTCCCCTCCATGTACTCTACTAGCCAGTGACACTAGATTCCAAGTAAGACTGGTCTTTTTGCTGTTTCTGCACAAAGCCTTGTCACTATCTCCCATGCCTGAAATTCTCTCTCCTCATCATCTCTGCGGTTCCCTGGCTTCCTTCAAGTCCCAGATTATACATAATGTTAGTGCCTTCCTCCTGTCAATCATCTCTACATTATCCCTTGTTTATGCTATTTGCAAATGAATAAAGCATTTAGTTAAAACTTACTATTTGCAAAACACTGCTCTCACTGCTAGAGATACACATAAAAAAGCAAGACAATTCCTGCTCTCCAAGAGTTCACTTTCTAATGGGGGAAGATAACACCACACACATAGAAGGTTTAAGTGGCAAGCCATATGGAAAAACTCCCATGGTCCTTAGGGCACGGCAGCAAAGCAGATGACAACATCTATTTTTAAATGCCATTTCCATTGATTAAATCCTATGAGTTGTTGATATTGAGCCATTTGTTTATGCCAAGGATTTTGGTGACAAGACCATTCTTTTCTAGGTCTTCAGTAGCTGAAACAACTTCTAAAGCCAGCACCTGAAAGAGTACTTGCCAGGCTGCATCTCCAAAAGGGTTGCTTTCAAGGATAATGGTTGTAGACACTGGGCTGAAAGTATTGACAGTCCCAAAGCTCTTGGGTTCAGGATCCAGACCATCTGCTTCAGGGTCTGATGTTTGTACATTGTCTCCCCCATTAGAGAATAAGCTCCTTGAGGGAAGGGATTGTATCTTTCCCTCTCAGAGTCAAGCATATGATCTTCATACAGCAGGCACCTAAATATTGAGTTGAGATGAATAGAATAAGGATCTTCAATGATTTGAATATTCAGTAGGTGAAACTGAAGGAGCTAATAAGATGGCTGAGGTTAGTGATGGAGTAGTAATGTAAGGCTCTAATATTTATGCTCATAAAATGGATGGAGGCAATACAAGAAAATATAATGTGGGGGGGGGGTGGCTAGATGGCACAGTGAGTAGAGCACTGGCCCTAGAGTCAGGAGGATCTGAGTTCAAAACCATCTGCAGACACTTAACACTTACTAGCCGTGTGACCTTGGGCAAATCACTTAACCCCAATTGCCCTGCCTTCCCCCCTCAAAAAAGCATATATGTGTGTGTGTGTGTGTGTGTGTGTGTGCGTGTGATTATTAGACTCCCATGCTTCTAAAGGTGCATCTGTGTTTTTTTTCCCCCAATCCTTGAGGTACTATGAAGGAAGCTCTGTAAGGGTAGGGATGTTTGGTTTTTTTTTTTTCAGAAGGGGCCTGGGTTGCTGCTTTCTGGAATAGCTGGACTAGCTGTTGCCAGATCTCCTTGGTTCTGCCTCTGCATACAACAGATAACAGGGGAACAGTATGCAGAGAGCATTGAACAGGTTGTGTACATTTTTGGAGGCAGTAAGGGCTGCACAATAGATGATGGAAGAGAAAAGTGTAGAGGTATAGACAGTGAAGATGACCAGCATATGGGAGCCACATGTGTTCAGGGCCTTGGAGTGAGCTCCACCAGAGGAGATCCAGAAGGCAGCATGGATGATGCATGTGCAGGAGGTGCCCAAGAGCAACATGTCTGGGATCCGAGCATAGATGTGGATGGTGACCCCATTGTTTTGTTGAGCGAGATGTTTCCACAGGACAGCTTTCATCAGGGCCATATGTTCACAGGTGAAGTGATAAATGATGTTGGAGTGGCAGAAACGCACTCTTGAAGCCAAAACCACTGCCAGGGTTACAATGCCTATACTCAAGGCAATCCCTAAGACCACCAACCCAGCTAATATCTGCCATGTCACAATTTCTGGGTAACGCAGTGAATAGCAGATAACAATGTAGTAGTCAAGTGCCATGACCAGGAGAATTCCATAGTGAAATATGATGAAGAAATAAACAGACAACATTTGGATGAGGCAGCAGGAAAGAGAAATGTGGTAGTAGCAGGTAGAGAAGCTAAAGAACATGGTGGGCACAACAGCAGTAGTGGCACAGAGACTGACTGTCAGGAGCAGGGCAATGAGTGCATACATGGGCTGATGTAGGCTTCTCTGGACCACCACAGTGTAGACAACCAGGGTATTGGCTAAGAGGACCACCAAGTATGTGCAAAACAATGGAAGGATCAGGAGGGACCAGGTCTCCTGAAGCCCTGGGAAGCCTACTAAGAAGTCAGGGTAGGAGACATTGTGGGTCTCATTCCAACCTGACATCCTTGATGGGATCAGTATCAGGGCTCAGGGGGTTATGGAGGGAGGAGACAGCATCCTTGGGTCCAGTTATCTTTCGACCCAGAACCAGTTTCACTGGGCTGAATGAAGGGCCTTGTCCTTCACAAATCTTTGATGTTTCTGGAGGGGGAATATAAGAAAAGGCAACATTGTCAGACCCAATTTAATGAGATATTTCTAAGAAATGGGAGCTTGTTCTGATCCCTAGGCTTCACAAATGTCTCCCAAATGGAGATGACCTGAGGGAAAAATAAGTGTGGGAATATTTATCCATCTTCACCAGGGACTTTCACATTGAATCTTGCTCTTATCTTTATCTTTTAATTTTTTTGAAATAATTTTTCACCTCTTTCATTTATATATTACTTAAATTTCCTCCTGTATTCCTCTGCCTCTCTCCCTCCCAGAGACCTCTTCCATATAACAAAAAATATTTCAAAAGAAGAGAAAAAATAATCAGCAAAACATCAACATTTTGCTTTTCTTATTTTACTCCTAGGTGCTGCTCCTAGAAACTTTTTCTTTATTCGTTTCCATGCTGAGATCCTCTCCTGGTATTATCAACCCTTTCTGATGAATCAATTTAATCTTACAACAAGCATTTATGAGTACCTACACCCTGATGCCCTAGGATCACTATGCCCAAGGCTGAATCAATGATTGGTGAGTTCTTGCCTGGAATTTCCATGTTATGATAAGGTCGAGGCATGATTCTCACTCTCCACTACAACCTCATGGTTTGTTCTGTCCCACCTGTACATCACATCCTCTAGGGATGATAATCCACCTGAACTCATTTCTCAATGTTGAGCATATTCTAATCTCATCATACTCTTCTACTACCAATGATTCTGAACCCCTGAAATCATTACAAAAATCCTATTCCCCATCTCTCACTGGCCACTGCCTTTATTCCCATTCTTCTCAACCCAACCCCACAATGTTCCACTTGAGTTCTACCCTCCCATTCCATTGTGATGTAATAGGAAGCACCCTAGCACACCCAGGATGGCCTGCTAGCACAGGTTTTTTGACCTGCTTTGCTAAAGGAAAGACAACTTTTAAAGGGGTCAACAATCTTACTTTAATTACATTCACTAGTTCAGGGGAGAGGATAGCACTCTCAATGTGGAGTAATACAAACACAAATTAGCACAGAGATTCAATAGACAGGGCTCCTACTGTTTCAATAAAGTAAAACAGCCACCTATATACACCACTGGACTGGGAGGCCACAAATCCCTGAGTAGTCAGAGTGCTCTTAACAAAAGTCTACTCAGAGTCTTGCACAGGGAATCAAAAGGTCCTTCTCATAGGAAAACCCCTAAAGCAAAATATCAACCTACCAGTATATATAGAACCTACCAGTATATATAGTTTTCAACTAGTAGGTCCAGAGCTGGAAGGTATCACAACCCTTGTGACTTGTTACCTTATTAGCTTAGTACCAAAAGGTGTGAAAGTCTTTCTACAAGCAAAGCCTCCCCTAAGCAAGCTTCCCTTTAGACAAGTTTCTCCCCCAGCAGGCTCGGCCGTGACTCAGGATATATTACAGCTGGCCCAGAGCTCAAAGCAGCAAGACATCCGTGATGGAACACGTGATCACATAGGCCTATTAATGTATCGGGAAGATCTTCATATTCCATTACCATTACATGTGCTGTTTGGAATGCCTTCTTAGTTAACAAACTTGTTTTCACCTTAAACCTTTTCTTTACTCACTCCATCTTCTTGCAGTCACTGAGACCTGGTTCCTTCCTGATGACAAAACTTCCCTGGCTGTCCTTTCTAACCCCAATTACACTTTCACTCATATACCTGCCAACTCACTGATGACAGAGGGAGAGCTGAAACACTCTTTGCTCACAATGGCCACTTCCAGATTCTCCCTGTACCTGTAACACTATCACTTAGTAACCTCTGTTCTTTTGAGGTGTAAGGGCAAAGCATCTATCATCCAGTTCTGTTCAATTTTGCTGGCTGTCCCCCATTCCACAGATGCTCTCCCTCCACATGTCTGCCTTCTGGGGTCCCTGCCTTCTCCCAAGCCTCAGCTAAAATCCTACTTTCTGTAAGAAGCCTTTCCTGATCAAAAGTGTCTTCCCCCTGAAATCACCTCTAACTTCTCCTATAGATACCTTGTTTGTGAGGGTCATTTGCATGTTTTTTCCACAATTAGATTTTGAAAATCTTAAGTGCAAAGACTACTTTTTGCTTTTCTTTGTATCCCTAGTTCTTAGCACACTGCCTGGCATATGTAGTAAGCTTTTGATAAAGGCCTGTCAACTGACTGACCAACTGTAACTAATGTCTGCAAGAGCCTTTTCTGGACAGTAAACAAGACACAAAGAGAAATAAACTAAGGAGAACCTTTGAGGAAAACGTGAACACAACTAAAAATGCAGTCAGACAACACAATCAAATAAGTTCAGTTAAGTGCTCTGAGACTTCAGAGGGTAGAGGCTATTTTTGAAGTAGTGTGCATTGGAAATAACACCCCATTTGCAGTTAGCACCTTTATTCAGATCTTGGCTTTAGCTACCTGATGCTATTCTTACATGACCACACTATAGTTTTGTATTTTTCTGCTCTCACCTGATTTTGCTTTATTTCCTGTAAATAGGAAAATTCATGTCCATTGATGGGTTTGCTACCCGTATTGTTCTCTCTAGATATGTTTACTTTTCCTCCTCTTTTTTTTCTTTTTTTACTTGTTTCCTTGTTTACATCATTCATTTCCATGAGATTTTGGGGTTACAAATTTTCTCACCATCCTTCCCCAACCCCAACCTCAAACCAGCAATCCCACTGTAAAGCCCCTCTCCCTATATGCTTTCCTTTGTGCCCTCCTCCAACACCCCTCTAAACTTCCGGTAGGGCAGGGAGGGTCTCCCTATCCCAGTCCCTGCACATCGTGATTCCCAGTTGCATGTATTGCAGAGCTATAAATTCTAGATTCTCTCGGTTCCTCCCCTGTCACCAATCCCCACTGGAAGGACAAGCAATTCAATACAGGCTGTGCATGTGTAATTACACCAGACATCTTCACAGTGGATATATTGTGACAGTCTGATCATATGTCCCTCCTTACTATCCCGCCCTCCCTTGTTCCACTCTCTACCCTATCCCTGTTCCTTTACTGAAGTGTGTGCTTCCAGCAAACCTCCCCCAGACCCTGCCCTCCCCTCTGTCATCCCACCTCCCATCCCCATGCCCCCTACTCTCCTGTGTGGCATGATACCCAGGTTAGAGTTTATGTCATTCCTTCCCTAAGCCAAAATCAATGAGAGTAATTGAAAGTAAAATTGTAACAGTTATCCGTTGCCTCCTCCATATGTCATGATTAACCCCATTTTGTCTCTCCCTGTCTCCTCTCATTCTAGTTCTCTCCCACCTCAGAATTTCACCCTTTAAAGCATCATCCCTTCATATTTAATTGATCCTATAACTTCCATGTACACATATACACATATGCTTAGATATGTATTCATATGCATATATAGCCTCCTATATGGACATATGTGTAAGTATACATATATATACATTTGTATTCCCTTCACCAATCCTCATCCTAAGAAAAGTTTCATACATTACTATTTTCGTTTTTCCATATTGGCATGTAAATAGTTCAACTTCATTAAGCTCCTTATGATTTCTTTCTCATGTTTACCTTCTCATGCTTCTTGTGTTTGATTGTCAAATTTTCTGTTCAGTTCTGGTTTTTTCAGCAAGAATGCTTGAAAGTCCTTCAACTCACTGAATGACCATATTTTCCCCTGGAACATTATACTCAATTTTGCTGGGTAGG
>CM053596.1:71552422-71568966 GCA_028646575.1 Pseudocheirus occidentalis
CAGGGCCCTGTGCTGGGCTCTAACTGGGAGAGTCCAGGAAGGAGGAAATCTCTGCCTTATGAAAATCACAGAGTATTGGAGAAAGGAAAATAAAACAGGGGAATATTTGGAACAATTTGTGGGGATGGGAGAATCTTTTTGGGCAGTGAGAGCCTTCTGGTTACTCCACAAGCCCAGCTTAGACAGGAAGGGATGGTGAGAGGGTAAGGCATCATGCTTGAGGGATCTGAACATGTCTAGCCTGGAGAAGAACAGATTTGGTGAGGAAGGGGAAAGTTAGCTATCTTCAAGCATTTGTAGGACTTTCACATGGAAGAAAGATTAGACTTGTTTTGCTTAGGGGCAAGAAAAGGAAGGGAATAATCACTGAGTGCCTAACATGCCAGGCACTGTGCTAAGCCCTTTACAAATATTATTTCAGAGCCAGAAGCAAGATGGGGAAGTTTCCATGAGGTGGTTCAGGATAGATGTAGAACCGCTCTTAGTCTGTTGGCCATTCTCCCAGCATGCCTTGTAAAGTGGTGAGACTTTGACTATAACTTGGCAATAGTGATGGGATTTGGAATGCTTTTGTCTGTAACCTCAGTTTGTAGGATCATATGTTTTTGTGCGGGTACTTATGTTTGTGATATCAGCCTGTGAAGCCAATTTGTAAAATTACACTTCCCTCAGCCTAAAAGTCTTTTCCCTGAGCCAGCACTCTGCCTAGCTACAGGAGCCATGCCTATCAATACATCACCCAAGCATTCAAACAAACCCTTTAGTTTAGACAAATGCATAGTCACTTTGTCCTAAGACACTAGCTGCACCCAAAATCCTCAAACACTCTATCAGAGAGATAATTCCCTCCCAACTTGGCACCTCCTAAAATAATCAAGCCTACCCTCCCTATATTCAAAGAGACCTTGAGGAGTAACAGACTGGACATATCTCAGTCAGCTCTGACCTCAGGCAACCTAGTGACATGTCAAGGCAAAAACTACACTTCCTGGTAGCCTTCCCCCTCCCCCTCCCTCCCCTCCCCCCCCATGGGCTATCTCCCAGTGAATTATGGGCAATATGCCTGTGCAGTTGATAGAAAAAGTTCTTGTCCCTTTAAGCACTGACCACTCCTAAACTCCTCCCTAATCCCATCCGTACTCACCTAGTTAGCATAATTAACCTCTGACTGACAGCTTTATGGCTTTAAAAACTGTATCTCTGATTCCTGCACTTTTGCAAGTCTCATTACTCTCCTCCCCTGCCTATTGCAAAGTCAGCAATAACAATAAACTTTTATAACTCTGCCAAAAGATTGCCTGAGGCTGGTAATTCATTTCAGACTAAAAGAACCCGCAAAGGATTCTCTACAAATCCATCTCCCTCTCACCCTCATCAATAGGATATGAGGAGAGAGATGCTGCTAAGGCAAAGCAGTGTTGGGCTCAGAATAAATGTCAAAGGGATGCAGAGACATGTGACTGTAGTGTTGCTTCTTGCTCAGCCTGGATGCTGAGCCTATTTTCTCTGCTCCATGACCAGTTAGCTGAAGTTGCAATTGGTCAGAGGTCTCTGTGAAAGACTAGACAATTGAGAGACAGGGACAGCATCAACCTGAGCTCTAGTTTCATGCACTGAATCCCACTGTGTCTGGATCCTGTTCCTAATGCTGTGAGCTCCAGACAAGGACCAGAGGACCCCTCAGAGTTTCTGCTTCTATATCCAGAAGTGAGCCTCAAGAGGACACTCCTCTCCTTGCTCCAAGGGATGCACAAATTCAAATTGTGCATTTCTTAGAACCTCAATGTTCAGACAGCCCATGTCAGGGACTTCTAGAGTTTAGGAGAGAAGCAGGCTCACAATGGCTTGGTAGATGTTTTATCATTTTGCTATGCATTGTGTACTAGATACTAAGTATTATACATTCTCCTAAGGAGGAAGGGAGCAAGCATTTACTAAGCTACTACCATGTGCCAAGCACTACACTAAGAGTTTTACAAATATCTCATCTGATCCTCTTGACAACCTTGAAAGGTAGGTATTATTTATTATCCCTGTTTTACAGGTGAGGAAGCTGAGGCAGACAGGGTTAAATGACTTGCCCAGGGCCACCCAACTAGGAAGTATCTGAGGCTAGAATTGAACTCAGCACTTCCTGACTCCAGGTCCAACACTTTCTCTATGGAGCCATCTAAGTTGCTTCAATGCTAGTATTAGATCAGTGGTTTTTAATCATAATTTTATGGTTGCAGGTCACCACAACATGAGGAACTGTATTAAAGGGTCACAGCATTAGGAAGGTTGAGAACCACTGATTTAGAAAGATATCACAAGAACAAGCAAATTGAATAACTACTAAAGAATGATGGCAAAAGCTCACTACTGAGTTGGGAAACTGAAGCTGTGCTCCTAAAAACTGATGGTGCTCAAACCAAAAATTTGAAAAAGTTTTCTGATGGTGCCAAAAATACTAAAGACTGTACACCTGAAAAAAACAAGATATGAAATGTCTTCTGTCTTTTGATATGTTTTGGGAAGTGTACATTCAACCATAAACCAGGTTATTCAGGATTTCAGTAAAAAAAAATACAGTTGATTAATAGTGCTGATAAAAATGAACAAAAGTATAATCACTCTCTACTTGGACAAATTTTTTAAAAAGATCACTAATTGAACCTCAGGCAAATAGCCCTATTTGTAAAGCAGAGAAGGATACTCTTTCTGGCAGAGGAGATACTACTACCCACGAAAGTGAAGAAAATAACATAGATGAAATGAAAGATCCTAACTGCAAACATAAACTAAACGTGGACTTTGAGCAAAAGTCTTTGAATGTATTCACTGGGTCTAACCAAGAATGTGCAGCTGTTTCTATCAGCAGAGGTTTATTAGCAACAAGCACCTGTCCATTTTGTACTTATAGAACATTTTACCCAGAAGTTCTAATGATGCAACAGAGATTAATGCCTAAATACAATCTGACAATCATAAAAATAGTAGAAATAAATCTTCAGTCAAAAGTAGGCATACTGTATGCCCACCAGCTTAGCGTGGAAAAGATGTGCCTCCCCTATCTACCAATTCGCATAAATCTAAGATTTTTGTAGCAACTCAGTCAAAGTCAGTGCAGCCAGAGAAAGCTAAGCAGTGCCTTCCCTTGCTGAGCAAAGTTCTGCTTTCTTCAGGAATGGACTTCAGCACTTTAGAACCACATAACCTGAAGTCTCACAGACCACAACAGAATATTGGAGCTCACACCAAATTGATATTATCAAATGCGTGATTAGACAGCAGCCAGAGATGCATTGTAAAACCAATGCTTCTCCAATCCCTGACAGAATAAAAAGACCAGAGACAAAATTGGAATCTCTGGGCATATCTCCTCTACCTGGCAAAGTAGGCAATAATGTCAATAGTTTCTTTGACTATCCTCTTAAAAGTGACTCTCTGTGGTCTAATAATCAAGGAAGAGAACATTTTTGTAGTCAAAATGTAGGCAGTGTCAATGTGGAATTTGGTGAACCATCTTCAAAAAGAATGAAATCTAGTGTAGTTGCTCTTGAACTTGATTCTGCAACTAGCCTATTATAGAAGAAAATATGATAGAAACAGGTTCTGTGTTGCAAACAGAATTACAGATCTATTACCTCAGGATTGTCCATGTCCACCTACATCAGGGATGTCAACCAAGCAAGGGCTCCTGAATTCAAATGAAGTTGATTCTCCAAATGTACCAATTGTCCTAAAGTCCTATGAGCCATATGGTCCTGGACCACTTTATACTCCTTGTGGATCTAGTGGTAGGCAAGCATCAAACTGCGATAGAAGGGGGAAAGCCCATGTCTTATCAACAGTTATCTAACAGCATGCTGCAAAAAAAGAAACTATTACTAATACACATTATGGACTGAATGACAAGAAAACTTGATTGGGAGGGGGAGGGAGGTCTCATAAGGATGTAAGTACATATTTTCTATGAAACCACCTTCAGCTCATTCTTTGAGGAAATAAATGCTGAAAGCTACTGAAACAAGCTGTGATTATACTGTACATATAAAGAACACTACAGTTTTATAATGTTGGCTGTGTTTAAAATTTGTACCAAATAGCAATAAAAATTGTAATTGGAAAAGTTGGGTTGTGTAAGTGGAAAATATATATCTTTATTTTGACCTTGAATATTTCTTTAAAGAATTGACCAAATATTAAGAAATTTCTTGAATACTTGAGCACTGCTGAAAAGCAACTTGGGAAGGGAGGGAGTATATAATGCTTGCACCTCAGGGAAAATTTTGTAAATATCTGTTGGAAAGCCTACTTGGTTAGATACTATGGTTCTCTTCCCTCCCATCCCTTCCAATTCCCCCTTGCTCCTTCCAAGGTAGCTCAACACTGAGCAATTTCTAATCTTGTGCTTTTTCAGTTAGGATAGGTTTTATTTTAAAACAAATTCGCAATGATCTGTATGTTATTAAATCCTAGGCAGTCTAACATTGTTGTCTTGATGCAAATTGATGTGAGTACACTTAACTAAAGTATTGACCCTTTCTACCAGTATGTGCTGCATATTATAATAAGATCACTTCTGAATTTTCAGTTCCTTTTCATTGCAAATTATTTCAGCATGTTAGTTGAGAGAGACACATTACTTGTTACTAGCTGTTTCATGGTCTGTAAATTGGGACCACCAGACTACATTATTTGGTGACTTTTTTTCTTTTTTTATTGATGGGGCGTGGTGGTTATTTGAGATTTTTAAGGATGTGTCTACTTAGAACCCTTTGCTCTAAGAACACAAATCTTTGCTAATAGTGAACAAATACGTGGAATTTATTTAAATTTTTTAATAAATTTAAAACTAAACTAAAATCTAAACTAAAATCATTTTTAAAAAATTTTGACATGTCATATATTTACTCAAACTGGTAATTTTTAGTGCAAAATTATAAATATCTTATAATATGGGAAAGCAATTTTAAAATAAAAGACTTTTGTTGTATCTTGTGTTTGTGTTTAAAGATCTCTTGGTGTTTCTGGAATCTTAGTTAACTGAAGACACATTGAAATTAATAGTAGATACGCTGATTCCGAATAAGAAATTGCCCACTGTGCAGAGGGGTCGGAAAGAGGATTATCTGTTGTTTCCCTTCCTCTAAAGAAGGAAACACCTCTACCCCCTCACAACTCTGCCCCCATCTGTGTGTCTGTCTGTCTGTCTGTCTGTGTGTCTGTTTTGAAACAAAGTTTTTCTTTATGCTCATTCAACTTGGGCTTTAAAGGGAGGGCAAACACCAGCAGAACTGATTTATTGGATAGTTTAACTTTTGCTCATACTTACTGAAGATTTATTACTTCAGCTTTAAATGGCTTTGGCTCCCTTGTTGTATTTTAATAAGAAACTGTTTCAAATATTTCTGCACTGTTAAGTTTTTCTACCCTGCCCTTTTCTTCCATATAGAAAGTGTAAATGTCCTATAGTACCAAAGTCTAAAAATACCCTTGTTTTCATTATGCAACATAAGACATCCTTGACCTATGTCTTAACTCCTGTGTTAAAGGGGACCTAATTGAGATCCGTCAACTGGCATTGTAATGAAGTGCTATGTATCAGAAAATGGTACTCAATTTACCATTTTTCTTATTCAGAAGCTGAGCCATGCGTACATAATCTAGATTTTGTTTTCATAGTTTTGTGCTTTTTTATAGCCTATTTTTCAAAATGAACACATTTGGAAGGTGGTTGGCCTAATATTTGCCTGATTTGCTGAGTCTTACAGAGTACATGCCATAAGGATACTCAGATCTTAAGGGGCTGTGTGACAGAGGGCTGAAATTTAAACTTGTAAAAAAAAATGACCAAATCTATTTGAAAACAATCAATTCATGTTATGCTGCAACTTTCAAATTTTTCCTTTTTAACCACATTTCTTAAATGCATAACAAATGTCAATAATTCCACAGTCCTGTACTTCAAAGTACTCTTTTGTCCATAACTATTAACTATTGGGATACTACTGGTTTCTTGTTGAAATTTTGTTTATATTTCATTCCAGTTTGATTTGTTTTAATTGTTAAAACTTGAGTTTGTCGAGCAATAAATGTTACTCATTTAGTGTATGATACAATTCAGTTTAGTCAAGATATGTTATTATATGTGGATATAAATACAGATTTGATGTTTTGCAAAAACCTATGTATATATATATATAACTATATATAACTACATAAAACTATATATACATATATATGTAAACAATTCAGTGAAGTATAATTTTACTCTCACTATTCCTGATGTTAATGTTTCCTCTTTTGTACATGCTCTAACTAAAAACTTGCATGACAATCATAATTTTTCCTTTGAAATTGTTGCCTATAATGGGTACAACCTCACTAATGGAACTGTCAAAATAACTGAATTGCCATGGAGTTTGGTAACACCTGAACAATTTTTTATCTGTACCATTGTTGCCTTTTCTTCCATCAAGGATGGCTTGAGACTTGTGGGATAGCTTATTTGATCCTACCTGTGACTGTAACTAATCACTCTATAGGACTGATAGGGATAAGAGCAACCTCAAACATGGGAGCATGGTGGTATGGCCAGAAGCAAAGTAATCCTTGGGGAGATGGTCATCCTCTGGCAAAGTACCATGCTGGTTATGGCTTTTTGTGGGTCCTCATTCCTAGTGTAGGTATAACTGCAGTGATAGACTCTGTTAGGAACCTGTCTGCTATACTAGAGAATCTTGCCCAAGACACCTCTGCTGTCATTCAACATACCACTGCTTCTATTTCAGGGTTGGAGGCAGATATTGACTCTGTGACTCATATGGCAATGAAGAACCAAATGGCTTTAATGACCAAATGACTGCTGCTCAGGGAGGTGCCTGTGCTGTTATTAATCAGTTTTGCTACTCATATGTAAACCATTCAGATGATATCATTACCAAAATATGGGAACTTCAGAAGATTCTGAATGACACTTAGCCAATAGCACAGCAGACTCATGGGCCTGCAAGTGGGGCAGAGTGGAGGGACCCTTCATCCTGTAGTTTTGGGTTGTCTCTTTCAGGGCAGGGGAATTCTTGGTAGGTTCTTAAATAGGCCTTAGTTATTTCAAATACTATTAGTCTTTTCTTGATAAGCATTAATTCCGGTACAACAAGTGCCTCCAAGTTAGCTATCAGATGTGCATCCAAAGTGCATTGTTGATAGTTTTCACTTCTCTTATCTCTAAAGCCATTAATGGATTCTTTCTCAGTTATCCCTCTATGCAAGACAGAAGCCAGTGTTTCATCCACCCTTCCTGTAATGCTTCCTGAAAGAACAGATTATATTTCAACTCCTCTTGATTCTATGAAAGTTAATTGGGATGTTTGTGGGACTCTTGCTTATGGTTTCCATTATGGAGCCTATACTTGTGAAAGTTGTAAGACTTATTTTTGTGGAGCACTAAAAGAGGACATTGTTTTCAAATGTTTCTCTTTGATTAAAATTGTCCTCTCTCTTATACACGAAAATGTTCAGCCTGCTAACTGAAAAAATGCTTCCAACTAGGGATGTCAAGTAAGAAAAGTAGATCAGAGGCAGAGTCGTTCATTAGCTTCTCAACTTTTTCAAAGCTTTAAGAAATCACTATTGTTTCTGGTTTATCTAAAGCAACTACGCAATGCTTATTATAAGGACCACCTGGATACTTTATCTCAGCAGGCCCTTACAATAGAAATTGGTCAAACTTTAGACAGCTGGAGAGGATTTAACGTTTCTTTTCTCACTGACCCTTAAGTTCCATTTTCTTTGTTACTCTAGACCAGCAGTTCTCAACCAGTGTATTATGCTCAGTTTGTAACAATGAAAATACATCCTGCATATCAGATATTTACATTACATTATGATTCATAACAGTAGCAAAATTACAGATATGAAGTAGGAATGAAAATAATTTTATGGTTGGGGATCACCACAACATGAGGAACTGTATTAAAGGGCTGTGGCATTAGGAAGGTTGAGAACCACTGCTCTAGACTTTCAGAGACCTTCGCTTACTTGGCTACTTAAAAAGGTTTTAAAAATTTGTAAAAATCCAGTAGTGGCTCAGCTCGAGAAATTCCTGCTCAGTGCCTAGACCCCTGCTGGGGCTGTGTTCCTGAATGTGACACCTACCAGGATATCAAAGATAGGTTTCCTTCTGGTGAAATACCCCTTTTCTTGCATGTCTGGGAGAGAACTGGGCTGTTGAGGCGACATGGAGTCACTAGAGATAGCAGGGTTATCACAGCCTATGACCTGGTCATAATTCCATGAGAACAGTCAAGTTTCTTACTCTGCCTAAACTTCAGTTCGGTCTTTTGGAAATTACACGTATTTTAATACGTGTAACATCCTAACTCAGATAGAGTGTCAGGATCAAATGCAATAATACATGGAGACTGGCAATAGGTCTTGAGGTTGGTCTGATGTTAAAGTTACATCAGACCAGCTCAGAAGGGGAGGAGTGTCCTGATTCTGATTCAGCAATATATTGGTCAGAACTGTCTTGGCGAGGGAGATTGGGTGAACTTGAATTCTTGGGGAGGTCCTGAGCCAGCCTCCAAAAGTACTGGAGTGATGGAGAGCCAACTGCTTTCCTTGGCAGGTTCTACCTATAGATTCAGTAGGCAGTCAATCAGCCAAGAAGCATCTAGCAAGCCAGGGGTGGGGAATCTGTGGCCTTCTAGGTACTCAGTTGAGTCCAAGTTTTACAGAACAAATCCTTTTATTAAGGGGACGTGTTCTATGAAGTTTGGATTCAGTCAAAGGGCTAACATGGAGGACCTAGAGGGTCACATGTGGCCTTGAGGCCAAAGGCCTTTATACAGAGGCCTGAATTAAGCGCTTACTGTGTGCCAGGCAGCGAGCTAAGTGCTGGGGATACAAAGATCCCATCAAACTTCTGATGGCTGTCTCATTAGGGGCAGGGGAAGAAGGACTTCAAGCATTATATCCAAGTTGTGCTACCAGTTCCACATAGTTCTTAACCAAGAAAACTCATTTATCCAAATTAGTAGCCAAACAGAAATCAGAGAGGGTACACATAGGAGAATATAGAAATATAGACAATATAGAATAAAGGATCTCTTCTTATTGGCAGTGAGGTAACTCAGTTCAATAGAGAGAAGGAGGGAGGAAGAGAAAGAGTCTTGGATTTCACGCAAGGGGAAGTTCCCAAAAGTCTCTAGTACAGTAAACTGAGAATAGGGACAATTCTGAGACTATCATTATTGTTTAATCATGTCCGACTCTTCCATGACCCTGTTAGTAGATTTCATGGCAAAGATATCGGAGTGGTTTTCCATTTCCTTCTTCAGCTCATTTTACAAATGAGGAAACTTAGGGGCGGCTAGGTGGTGCAGTGAATAGAGCTCCGGCCCTGGAGTCAGGAGTACCTGAGTTCAAATCTGACCTCAGACACTTAACACACAAAAAAAAAAAACTAGCCGTGTGACCTTGGGCAAGTCACTTAACCCCAACTGCCCTCCAAAAAGCAAAAAAAAAAAAAAAAAAAAACAAATGAGGAAACTGAAGTAAACAGAGTTAAGTGACTTTCCCACAACTAGTAAGTGTCTGAAGCTGGATTTGTACTTAGATCTTCCTGACTCCAGGTGCAATGCTCTATCCACTGAGTCACCTAATTGCCCTCAGTTCCTCTCTTTGTCTTTCCAGAGTCTTTTCCTTCAGCACCTTGAAGTGGGGTTGATCATATCCAGTTTCCCCCTTGAATCTGGAAGCCAGGAGTTCTTGAAGTGACTCAAAGTTTCAAAAAGGACTCCAAGAAAATCTGAAGCTCAGTCCCCTCACACAGGGAAAACCATTGACCTCCACCAAGAAAAAGGGGGGTTATAAGAGCAAAATACAAGTAAAATATTATTATCAACTCTCTTGATGTTTCAAAATTAATTAAAATTAATGATATTTCTATTTCATTTTCTTTCACAAGGATATTTTCTCTTTTTTTGCAGTTCAACTTTTTATTTTAATAAAATAATAATATGCATAGCACATGCAGTGCTACCATCTAAACTAATACAATAAGCAATTACTAAACCTACAGTGACTTGAAGTTCAATCTTTACATTCAGCAAGTTTAAATCCATTCTTGCATACGATTTTTGAATCCTTATTTATGAACCAAAAATATTGCTGGTTGATAAAACTTGCTAAAATGTTGCCACTGAATGTACAAGTCACTGATTATGCCAATACAACAAAGATAACCACATTGAGGATTGCAATGTGCCAGACATTCACGGAGAAAAACACACACACACAATTAAACAAAATTCATGCAACAAACATCTGAGAATCTGTATACTTCACATCGGTGTTTAGAAGTATTTCATTAATATCTTAAGACAAGTGTATCAAAACCTTGGCATGTTTTCATTTCAAGTAGCCAATTTTGCTTTACTAACATCAAAAACTTATGGATACACTGCCAATGCTGAGTCTACTTAATTTGACTTAGGAGTTTAATACAACAACGTTAAAAGCTCACACTACCCCAAAATACATAATTTCATGCATTTGGTGACATTCAACATTCAAGTGCCAGTGGTTTTGTACTATCTTTTGGTCAAGTTTCTTTAAGTTTTCAAAGAATCACTTTTAGACTTACAAAAATAAATATTTGCCCAAATGTTCAATAAATATTATACAAAACTAGCAGCAAAAACTATCTAGAAACCTGCCGTGTGCAAATAGTTTTCTTCCCAACTATCATTCCCATGGTCCCAAATAAATTTTCATTTATATGTGTATGTGTACCCTCTCTGGGCACCCTCTGGGCACCTACCTCCTAGTATTATTGTGTGAATCAAATGATATTATATATGTATAGTGTTTAGAACAGAATCAGGCACACTTTAGGTGATTAATAAATGCATGCTCCTTTCCTTCTTTAGTTCCTTACTTTGTTCACTCTTTCCTTTTGTCCTGAAATGCCAGTGGATGAAAAGTCCAGGCTTACTTTAATTTTCAACATTTAGCATGTTAAAAAAAATGTTTTTTACATGCAACTGGGAAATAAGATATACAGTCACTGGGGTATAGAAATCCATTTTGCCCTAATAGAAAGTGAGAAGGGGAGAGGGGAGAATATAAGAGAGAGCAGATTGGGGAAGTGGTATTCAGTATGCTCACTATTTTGGAGTGGGGTGTAAGGGAAAGATGGGGAGAAAATTTGTAACTCAAAATCTTGTGGAAATGAATGTTGAAAACTAAAAATAAACAAATTAAATTTTTAAAAGACATTTAGCAGTAGTCATTTTGGAAAGAGAGCAGTTAAAAACTCTTCTCTTAAAGAAAGAATGAGTTGAAAGAAAGCCAAACTTACACTAAGGGAGAAAACAGGTACTTCTGGCCCCTCCCTATATGTGTACCCTCTCTGATTTCTGTTTGGCTACTAATTTGGATAAATGAGTTTTCTTGGTTAAGAACTATGTGTGTCCATTGTGGAACTGGTAGCACAACTTGGATATAATGCTTCAATGAATAGTCCCTTATATAATAAAATAGTCCCTTCCCCTTCTTAGACAAGCTGTTTTCAACAATCTCCAAGACAAAATAAGATTGGAAGCTTAAAGACATGCACACAGGACGTATATATAAAATTCTCTGTGCAATAAAAAAAAGTATCACTGTTGAGGGCCAACTCCAGTTAGGCAGGTAGAGGCAGCCAGCTTCTTGAAGCTGCTCCCAAGCCAACCGGATGCTGGCTCACCACTCTCCATGACATGCAAGGAACAGAGCACCCTGAATTTTTACTCAACCTGATAGTAGTGACTCAAAGGGAACTAAGTACAAGGGAGTGTATAGCCCATCCAGTGTGAAATGGAAACACTAGACAAAGTGTGGACATGATAGCCTTCAAGATTTGCCTGACATGATCTGCCTGAGATCATGGAACTAAACAAAACAATAATGTGACCTACAGTTATCTTCTTTGTCTCATTACTCTATGAAAACCTTGCTCATTGTATCTATAAATGGAGTTCAGAGTTCTATCCTGAACTGCCCACCTAGCCCCAGTTTATCTCATATCTCTACTCACACCTGATGTTGGCTATCAAGTGGCATATCACAAAGATATTTTCTACCTAATTGTGTTCACATTTTGAAACCAATTGACTGCACTTCCCCCCCCTCTTTCCTCAGATGCCCCATCCATAATTTCTTGTTTCACAATTCAGCTCCTAGAAAAAGGAATGTTCAGTGGTTGCCCCTTCTTTCTTACCTGTAAATTATGTTTGAGCTAACCTACAAAAAACTGAAGAAAAGTGATCCTCTTCTCCTTGACTGAGCATCAAAGAGTGAAACTGGACTAAGAGTCTAGCAGTCTAGTGAAGAGGGAACTTCTAGGGAAGTCGTTATCTGAGACCCCTGATAGGACAGGAAATTTAAGTCCAACAGCCAAACAGCTCTGGGGGTAAGCAGGAACTGCTTAGGCCCATATTGCCTTTTGTATCAATCAAAGTTACTTTGATATTAACCCCTCTCTCTGCAGGTGATAGTGGTGCTATAGGAATCACTGCCCCAGGACCAGACACGTCACTTTGAGGACTTGTACAAGAAGAGCCCAAACCTAGCTCATGTCAATGGATACCCTCCAGTCAGAAACAAAAGACTCATGGACTCTGACATTGGTATGTAAAGAAAACCAAGCACTGAACTCCTCTGTGATGGTAAATTCAACCCTATCACTCCCAGAACCCCACTCTAGACATTGCTCTTTCTATACACTTTTTCTCCAAGTTAACCTGGCTCTCCTGTTGTTCATCATTATCTTGATGCTATGCTATCTCATTTTGGTACCTCTAGGGATTCAACACCTGCTTGATTCAACACAGATGCTTGGCACTTGGTTTCAAGTTCACAACTGGGTCACATATTGAGACCCAGAACCTGTGATTCCCCCAGTGGAATGAACTTCCTGATGTGGCTGGAGCCGAGTAGGGACAGGGCTGAAGCCAGCAAGTAGAGGCACAAGCAGCAGCAGTGGTGCCAGCATGACCTTCTTCTGAGAGCCAGCCAGAACTTCTGTGGAGGACTTCTGCTGAAAATTGCTGGAAACAAGAACTGCTGGGAGTGAGCAGCAAGCACGGCAGAGGCTGAGCAGCTGCCATGAGTGAAGGGAGGAGGATCTTTGACTGAGGGAGCCTGTTTTGTTTTAAAGGCTTGAGAATGTGGGTGCTCATTGCATTAACTATGTGTACCAACTTTAAGGGTATTGCAATGACTTTGACTTTCTGGTTTGGGGACTCAGATTTCTGGTATTTGAATAAATGCTTTGGTTCTGTCCCCCATGTGGACAGTCTGTTACATTTTGTGATTCACAACTACATCAGCATATTTGTAGTGACTGTGGACATTGTGAATATTGCATTGTTGTTACAATCATCCACACTAGCTAAAGCAGGATTTGCTTCCTTCCTGAACTGTGAAAGAAATAGGACCACATCAGATTCACTTTGCGGTCTTTGAATCAGAGTCAAAATCTGAGTCAATCTATGGTCAAACCCACTAGAACCTGGTGGATATGGATGTGGACTAATCAGTAAATAATCAAGTTCTTGTCCTTGATTGGGAGGGTACTGGTTCTGCCCACTTGCATCCACTGCACTCTGAGAGTCTTTCTCCAAGACTGTCTTTCACAATGGCCATGTGCAACATAGGACCATACTCTGTATGAAGCTTGGCAGACATCTTTAACTTGTAACTCTCTTCATCCAACTCTAGTGGCTTTGCATGATCAATTACAAACACATCATGGGTCTTCTTCAACGATCTGAACACAAGGGTGTGCACAGAATGTTTCTGTACCTCCTCCCCCATGATGCTGACCATGTAGTCCAGTTTCTCTGATTGCACCCACAGAGGAAGGAGTTAGTGTCAAAGTCACATTTGACCAAAATAGCAAGAAACCTGGCTAACTTCTTTTTCCCCTCACCCTTAGGGGGTCGGAGGAGGAGGGCCCAGCCACTGCCTTCCTCTTTTTTGGTAGCCAGACTGTTTCCCCCTCCTGTGCCCCTTGATGTCCAGTCAAAGAGTCAGGGGTCATTTCTCTATGCATGTTTTCTCTGGGTTAGCTCACACACAGCTTCCAGGTTGAGACAGTAAAGCAATCACTGTACACTCCTCTTTCTAAGAGTTTATAATAATAAAAACAATAATAACAATAAGCATTATATAGCGCTTCCTCTGTGCCATGGAACTGTGCTAAGTGCTTTACAATTATCATCTCATTTCACCCTCACAACTCTAGGAAATAGGAGCTGATATTATTCTATTTTGCATGTTAGGAAACTGAGGAAAACAGATAAGGTAATTCAGATGGGATTTGAAATCAGGTCTCTCTGACTGTTGGCTAGGTGTCCAGTCCATCTAGCGATTATAAATGAAAATGAATTCTCTGAAAGAGTAAAATCAGTCTCAAAATTTCAACAGATTCTGTGGGGAATGGCATAGGAGCTAAAAATAAGCATCATTACTTTGGAACTACTTAACATGTTTAAGCTTTAAGAAAGTCTTTTATCATATTTTCTTTCTGGGCTTCTTTATAGTCACTCTTAGAGAGAGGTCGACAAGAAAGATGTTGCCGGAAGTTCCCTTGTCCTGAACTCTTCTCCCCCACTCCCAAACTCCCCCCCGAAAAAATAAAAAAACACTTGGCAGCTGAGAATATTCTGCTCTGTGAAATGCTTGCCTGCCAATGAATCCCCTTAGGTCAGTGAAATATACAGCAAACCGGAAAGAGCTTTGAAAGAACTCAGAGACAGAGGAAATTGTTTTGACTCGAACTCTACATTTGCTGTGTCATCTTAAGCAACTTCTACCACCTTCCTCCTCTTTTCTATCCCTCTCACCATTCTCATTCCCCTTCCCCCACCCCCTCAGTTTCCTTATCAGCAAAATCACAGAGATTAGACTAGATAAACTTCAAATTCTTTGGAACTCTTAGTATGCTTGGCTCTACGATGTTATGATCCAGGAGTCAGTATTAGAGAAAGCCTCCTGCTTTCATGATTATATAACTGCTTATATACATCTGTACTTTGCCAGCTGATTCTCCTAGTTTCCTGGCTCAAGTTCATATGTTCTTGGATCCACTCATTTGGAGGAAGAAGGGACCCCAGGAAGTCCTAGTCCTTTTGGCCATGATGAGCTTCACAACCTCTAATATTATCACCTTGGGAGATATCAAATTTTTGAAGGCAAAAAACAGGGCTTTGTAGAGGAGTTCAGGAAGAGCTGAACAGAGATTGTCAGCTCACCTCAAGGACAATATAAGTTCAAGTATTTCTAGTACTAATCCTTTTGGTTTGAAGGCCTTACCTCCTTGTCCTATTGTAGTTCAATGCCTTGTCAAACCACAACCTTGCTTTCTCTCACCAAGTCTCCCAATTTTGCTCTTCTTCTTGTGCTATCAAATGAAGCTGGAGTAAATCATGAAACTGAGTTGACTGGGTCCCTCAAAACTTGATGTTACACAATCTCAACTGGTCCTTCACTGCAAAAAGGCAATCCTTTTATGTCTCCCCGATTGAATACTGTCCCACTCAACACAATGGTTTTTCAAGCATCTTCCTCTTCAGGCCTCAGTCTCCTTATCCCCAAAGCTCAAGACTTCATTTCATACTTGACTGAAAACATTCAAGTCCTTGGACAGAGCTCTCTTCTTCCCCTCTCTCAAATCCAAAGTCTTCCCCTCATCTCCTTCACCCCCACTCTCTCATGTGGCCCTCCTACTTGCCGAGTGAAATCCCTCTACATCCATCCTTAATCTCAACACTTTTTTCTTCTGCAACAGATTCATCCACTCTATTATTCCCACTCTTTCTAATCTTCAACCTTTCCTTCTCAACTGGCTCCTTGCTTTCTGCCTACAAACAGGCACATTACTGCAGTATCTTTCAAAAACTCTCACTTGAGCTGCACCAGATTTTAATCTCTATTATAAAGCAGCAGTCCTGAAAACTGCCTGGTACTGGCTAAGGAACAGAGTAGTGGATCAATGGAATAGATTGGGTACTAAAGACTCAGTAGTCAACAACTATAGTAATATACTGTTCGATAAGCCCAAAGATCACAGTTTCTGGTTAAGAATTCACTATTTGACAAAAACTGCCGGGAAAATCGGAATATAATATGGCAGAGACTGGGCATAGACCATTATCTAACGCCATACACCAAAGCCAAGTCTAAATGGATGCATGATCTAGATATAAAGGCCAATACTGTAAATAATCTGGAGAAGCAAGGAATAGTTTACCTGTCAGATTTATGGTGCAGGGAAGACTTTATGACCAAAGAAGATTTGGAAAGCATTATAAAATGCAAAATAGATAATCTTGATTACATCAAATTGAAAAGTTTCTGTACAAACAAAGCCAATGTACCCAAGATTAAGAGGGAAGTGGGAAACTGGGAAAGAATATTTACAACTAGTAGCTCTGATAAAGGCCTCATTTCAAAAATATACAGGAAATTAAATAAAATTTACAAGAATGCCAGTCATTCCCCAATTGATA
>CM053596.1:71569466-71594267 GCA_028646575.1 Pseudocheirus occidentalis
TTCACTCCATTGGCTATAACACCTATTCAACCGGACTATTGTACAATGTGAAGGAGTTTACAGCTCCTATACATGATTGTATGCCACCATGGCAGGGGTGGGAGGTGGGGAGGAAAGGGAGAAAAATCTGAAACTCAAGTGACTCAGGAACTGAATCTTGTAACCTAAAAGTAAACAAACAAGTCAATAAATTTTTTTTAAAAAGCTCTCACTTGATCCTGCCTAGGTTTTGATGACAATGTTCTCTTCTAGTTCTCCTATAAGGTGTCTGGCTTTTCAGTCTTCTTGGGTTGATTCTTCATCCAAGTTCCCTTCACTTGGTAGAGTGCCTGGCACAAAGCAAATGCAAAGTAAATCTTGACTGACTGACTGTCTGCTGAGTGGATAGGTAGGTCTTACTAAGCAAAACAATCAGTTCTGGATGATTCCAGTGTCTTTGGCTTTCTAGCTCAGAACCTCTTTCTAGCCAGGACAGTCCAAACCATCGTAACCATGGATCAGAAACAAGACACTGCTCCCCTTAGTGGACTTGATCTAAATGGTACATCAAGTTAACTTACTGCCAATCTCTGGATATTAATACTTGATATTAATCTGTGTACATAAAGATATTGCAGGTACTAGAAACCCTATTTGACAGATGAGGAAATGGAGGCTCCAGCAAGATAAAAAAATTTTGACCAGACCATAGTCATCAATATGACTATGTCACAACCACTGATGCAAACTCTAAATCACTATTGCCTCCAAGTCCCTCAAATGGTGATCTCTCAGTTTTCACTGATTTGCAAGAAAAAAGGGTATTTCTCCAGCAAAAAAAAAAAAAATGTACCTTAAATGTGCTGTTAGAAGGCTTCTAGGTCAGGAGGCAGCTGCTGCTATAATGAAGACTGAGCAGAAACTTCTCAAACTGACCCACTACTGACCATTTATGCTACTTTTCCTCCCAGGATTCTCCTCCCCTTACATAATGAAGGTGGGAATTCCATCCTCTTCAAGAGGGGCAAAGTAGAAAAATCCCTTAGTTCCCTCTCATCAATCAACACCCCCCCCCCCACCCAGTATTTGGCTACCCTCTCAACTTTCTACTTAGCCTCTCCTTTGAGTAACATTTAGCTCTGAGACCCTCTGGGATGCACCAAAGAGTTCATACTCCAGAGACAATGAAGAGGAGGGTTTATACCCTAGATCAATTATCCATACCAGTCTCCTAAACAAAAGGACAAGGGACTTAGACCAAGAAAGGCTCCAATCTTTTTTGCAGTGAAAAGAGCTTACTTGCTGGGTGGCCCTGGGCAAATTATTTAACTTTTACTTTTTTGCCTCAGTTTCTTCCACTTTAAAGTGAGGATAATAGTAGAACGTATTTTTAGCAGTGTTATGAAGAACAAATGAAATCATAGCTTTAAATGTGTCAGCCAGAGAAAACAAAAGAAAACAGCCAGTATAGCAAAATGGGAGTCTTTAATTCAAACCAGTGAGTTGCAGCTGGGAGTGCCTGAATCCTGTAGTAACCAGAAGTAAAGAGATTAGTTGTGAATGCAGCAGGTCAGGACTGCCACAGCAACCCAGTGACCAGTAAATCTGTGATAGTGAAGAGGCAGAATTCTGGCCAGAGTCTAGCCACACCCTGCCTACAAGTGAATCAGGGGTGTTTTGTGGAACTAAGTTACTACTTGGGGGTGGGGCTACATAAAGGGAGAGGAAGGGAGTAGGGGAACAGAGAGGAGTGTATGAGGCGCCAGGGTCAAGTCAAGGACTAGCAATGAGGGAAAGGTGACCTCTGTGGTCTCAGAAAGTAAAGCCCTCCAGGGGAGCAGGGGAGGGGACGGCAAAGGAAGGAGACCTGCCTTTGCTGGTGGGAGGCATTCTATTGATGATTGCTCTTACGAATTCAAGAGAGATGGTCTGAGAGATGAGGACTTTGTTGGTTTTGAGTCATTTTTCACTCCCCAGTTGATTTTTCTTCACCCTTGTCTCCACCAACCCACGGTCAGGCAGAGTCAAGAGCTCTCGACCCACCTCCTCGATGATCACTCACAAAGCAGGTTTACTTTTCTCATGGGTTGTTTCTGTTCAGTCTTTTTTTTTTCAGTCTGAATCTTAGTGACGCCATTTAGGCTTTTCTTCCCAAAGACACCGGAGTAGTTTGCTATTTCCTTTTCACCTCATTTTGACAGGTGAAGAACTGAAGCAAACAGGGTGAAGTGACTTGCCCAGGGTCACACAGCTAGTAAGTATCTGAGGCCAGATTTGAAGTCAGGAAGATGAGTCTTCCGGACTCCAGGCCCAGTGCTCTATCAACTTTACCACCTGGCTGCTCTGATAATGCGATAAATAATAGGCACACCCTTGCCTTTAGGATACTTTCTATCTAAGTGAGGAGATAACTGATCTTTATAAGACAAGATAGAGGATAATCAAGGGCAATATTGTACAAGCCAGAGTAAATGCTTTGGCAGCTCAGTAGAAGGAGATATTATCGGCTGTCACTGGGGAAAGCTCTGAGACAAATAGGACATCCCTGCCAACAACAAAAGGCAATTGTTCCCCGACAAGTAAGTTGGCACCACTAAGGGCCTGGTCTGCTGGCTCCAGGCCACAGGGATCATATTAGGAAGGAATTGCTGAGAGAAGTTTTACTTTAGATGTCCTCAGAGGCTAAAAAGTACCTAATTGAAAGAAATGGCTTTTAATCCTTAGATTGGCATTGACCCAGGATATGGTTCCACCTTGGGAGAGAAAAGGTAAGCCAGATCAGAGGTGACTGCTCCCATGATTCCATTAACTTACAGGTAATGATTTTAGCAGTTCCTGGGGGATAGAAATCAGAGTAAAATACACATTAGTGTTCTCCCTGGCTGTATTTAGTGTTCAGCAAACAGGGCTCAGGGCCCATTTTGCCTCTGCTGGGAGGTGCCACTTTCTGCCAGGGTATACCTATCCCCTAGCCTGGCACTAGAGATTTTGCCTGAAATTGACATGCCTACATATCCAAATGGAAAAGTACAGCCTCTGGTTCGTGAGAAATCCCAGAGTTCTTAGAAACGAAGACATGGGATGAGAAGGGGGTAAGGGGCAGGAGGGAAGAGGAGGAAGAGAATGTATGCATTTGGTTGGGAAATAAATAAATAGCCTGGCAGAGCAGAAAACTCTGGATTGAGAATCGGCTTTAGTCTAGATCATCTTGCCTTTGCCTCTTGTAGAAGACACTGAGTTTAGAATCAATAAGGCCCCCAATTTAAACAACAGCTCTCCTACTTAATACCTCATTGGCTTTAGACAAGTCACAGCCTCTTGGCCTCCTCAGTTTCCATGTCTGTAATATGAGGGGTTTGAACTAGATCAGCTTTAAGATATCTTCCAGCTCTAAATGTAATATCCTGTATCACTTCTGGCCTTGAGTTTGTAAATGCTTATGTAAGGGTGGGAATGGAAACTCTCAACCTAATTAACATGGAATAGAAGGCTAAGACTTCTAAACTGAATCAGTCAGTCAATTCATAGCAAAGTCATATCAAAGCTGTAAACCAAGTACAGACTTAATCATTCTGGATGAAGTGCTTGATCACTGAATAAAATCAGAAGACAGTAACACAAGAAATTTTTTTGAACTGGTTGGAAGAATCAGACATATCTCTGGGCCTATGTACAACAGAAGATTCTAGCTGGAACTTACCTGTGGCAAGCCAGTCTAGTGGTGGCCAAGGGAATAGACTTCTTCCCCCCATATCAACAGTCCCTCCATCCCCCTTTGACCAGAGAACAACCTATTGGATTTCAAAAGGTCAGAAGACCAGGCCTTCCCTTCCACAGCAGTAGCCCAGAGGTTGTTGGCAATGTCTGCACTGGAAGCTGAAAGACAGAATAAGAAGTTAGACTCAAAATTGGCAGCTTCAGGATACTAGTAGGACACTGACCCTCCAAGCCCAGCAGAGAGTCACAGCCAAGGAAAACTTCATGAGGAGTCCACAAAGGCAAAGAGACAAAGAACTTGGAATAGCCCAAGTCATGAGTGACCCTCTGGTTACATGTGCTATCTAAGTTTGAACCCACTTTCCCCAGGGACCTTTTGTGTGATAGACAATGCTCTTGGTTAGGACAAAAACTTCCTACCACTTCCTCTTCATAGACTATTTCATTAAGCATTCCCTTTGTCAAAGCTTACTCTAGCTGTCTGATCGATAATCAGTGGGGACCACCTAGGATCAAGGCTCATGAACCTTAATATAAGTAACTACAGCCCCTCAGGATTACCCCTAAACCTCAAGGGGAGACATAGCTGCCCTCTGGTGTTCTAGTCTGCCAAAATGCATGGGAATTAGAGGAAAAGCAGGAAAAGGTACTATGTTTGTCTGTTAGTGTCACCTCCTCTGATAGAATGTAAGCTCCCTGAGGACAGGGTCTGCTTTTTGTCCTTGTATCTCCAGTGATTAGCACACTTTCACATATTCATTTAATATATATTCACCTACTAAATGCTTATTGCTTGACTCACCTTCTGAGCACCTGTTTTCTCATGTGTAAAATAGGATCTAGCCAGGAGGAAAGTGGGAAAAAAAATACTTACTTTCTGAATGTCACCCTTCATTTCAGTGTGGGCCCAGGGAGTGAACCCAGAGGGGCTGCTACACTCACCTGTCTGGATTACGGCTAAAATAGAATACACACTGTTTTCTTCTGCAACTGTAAGAGACCTCAGGGCTAACATAAGCCCTAGCTGAAGCATGAATCCCCTAACATTCCCAAGACTTATATAGATTAAGAAATATAAGAGCTCACAGCTCAAAGACAGAAGGCCTTATGCTGGCCCTTAAGCTCACCTATACCCTTCAATGCCAAGCAGGTCATGAAATCCCTTCTACCACTTGAGAGTAAGACAAACTCTAAACATGAAGAAAGGCCCTATAGCCATCACTAGGCCTTAAAATATTGTCAAATTAAGAACACACATGGTCCCTGCTGTCTAAGACATGTAGATAAACTTAAAGGTGCAGTATATGATAAATAATAAACCTGTGAGGTAGATGCAATTAATCTCATTTTATGCATAAGGAAAGAGGCTGAGGGTGGTTAAGTGACTTGCCTTGGACTACACAGGTATTCAGTGTCTGAATCAGCTCTTCAACGCTACAAGTCTATCTGTAGATATTCCCCCAAAGCCAAGTCACTTCTTATGTTCTACAGAAAAAAATCTTAACCTGGGGGCTGCGTTTTGAAAAACTGATCCTTTTATTACAGTAATTGTTTTCCTTTTGTGTGTGTGTTTTGTCTTCTACATTTAAAAACTTATTTTGAGAAGGGATCGATAGACTTCGCCAGACTGTCAATGACAGAAAAAAAGGTTAAGCAAGCTGCTCTAAGGGGGTTCTCTTTTAACCTTTGGGGGAATGGTATATTGAGTAGCATTTTTGTGATTGTGAAGTAATAGAAAAACAATAAAGACCCTTCCTACTCTCTCCTACCTCAGGCTAAGAGAAGTTGAACAGCTAATTGGTTCATTTAAATGATAGCAACATGGGGGAAGCCTGCCTTGCCATCAAAATACTTCCCAGCTAGAAGACAGTGGTCATTGTAACATAAAATAAATAAATAGACCTGAGGCTGGTAAACACCAATTTTATATGGAGGGTCTTCTGAAAGAGACGATGCCATTCTTATTTGGGGATAAATAAGAGTCAAATGTTGTCAGACCTAGAGAGGATCATGGTTTAGACTAGGTTTTAAAAGTTTTTAATTAGATTAGAAAGTTCAAGTACCAGTCTAAGATTAAATAGATTCCTTTTATATGCACTTCTAATTTCCCTAGTATATTATATATTATTGCTAGTTTTCAAATTCCCTTTTCAGGTAGAGGTCACTAGTTTTCCCTACACATACAAACTTAATTGACCCAACTCTGTTCACTTTTCTCTAATATACCCAAGGTTGGTAGATTAGATACCCCAAATTAACACCAAAGTGTCCACAAAACACAAAGCATTATAAAGACAGAAAGCAGTCTTTGTTTTTGAGGAGCTGACTTTGGTAAAGAAGATTCCTATGTGAATACCTATAATACATGGTAGAATGCACTAAGTGTCCTTATGGGTGAGATGACTGACTCACCCATATCACTTACATATAAGATGTAAATATCAATTCTGGATGAGGAGAGGAAGGTGGGAAGAGAACCTAGAAAAGGAAAATTGATCAAGACTGGTTCTCCCCCTCCCCCCCATTCTAGAAATACCCTGAGGGGTTTGAATCTCTCTTTAATTCTATCAGCACAAGACCCTATTCTGGGTATGTTTCTCTTCACAGTTATTAATGACTAGCATCCCAGTTCCATTAACCAATTAATATCAATTAACTTTCACAAAGGAATATTTATTTCAAAGAGAAACAAAATTACCCAGAAAATTACCCAAAACAGAAGTACAAACATTTCTCTCCCAAAACCTGAGGGACACATTTTCCCTTTATATCACCTGTTTCTGGGGAGAGTGGGCCCAGACCACTCAAAATAACCTTGATCCCAAGTTCACAAACAAAAGCAACATCAATGGTGAATGAATTCTCACCTTAGCCATTACTGAGTGAAGGTCACTCCCTGTTCCATGAGTGACATCACTGCTGGGTTAGCTGACAACTTCAGCATGGACCTGACTCCCAGACTTTCATATTCTCAGACCTCAGGTGGCTCATTCTCCTGACCTTTCAAAATTCAAGAGAACACAGCCTTCGACTTCCAGGTGGTACTAAGGACAGACAGCCAGGCCTTGAGTGAGGAAAAGTCATCTTCCTGAGTTGAAATCTGCTCACAGATACTAACTAGCTGTGTGGCTCTGAGCAAGTCACTTAACTCTGTTTGCCTCAGTTTCTTCCTCTGTAAAATGAGCTAGAGGAGGAAGTAGCAAACCATTCAAGTACCTTGGCAAAGAAAACCCCAAACAGGGTCACAAAGAGTCTAACACAACCCAGCATCACCAGATCCAAGATCAGCACTAAATGCTATTATTAGTAGTAGTAGTAGCAGTAGTAGTAGTATTATTAGTATTATCTCCTTTGTCCTTACAACCCTGTAGATTACAGATTGTAGGGAAGTAAAGTATAAGACTGGAAAGGCAGGGAGGGCCCAGGTTGTGAAAGGCTTTAAAAGCTAAAAACAGGATATTATGTAGTATCCTAGAGGAGACAGGGAACACAGTACCAGGCATATAATAAGTACCCCAGAAATGCTTATTTCCTCAAGCACTGTTCAGCAGCAAGTAAATAGGAGGGAAGGCAGAGTTGGTCAGAAGAATACAAGCTCAGGACTTGGCAAGGTGTGACTGTTACAATATAGAGGATGGTGTTGAGCTGGGCCGGTCCACTAAAACGTCAAGAAGGGGCAGGGAGGAGAGTGGAGCCAGCACAGCCCTGATGATCCCTCTCAGATTACCTGATTAATATGAACTGTCTCCCCCATTTAAATGTAAGCTGCTTAAAGCCGAGGCCTGTTTATCAGTCACTCAGCATTTATTATTCTCACATAGTACTTAATAAATGCTTATTGAGTCAAACTTCATAATACTATTACCATGGAGACAGAGAGAGTTTGACTCAGAGGAAACCCAGCCCAAAGGCCCCTTTTCCTTTTTCCTTTTTCGAGTGTGTGTGTGTTTACAGGCTCAACTGAACAAAGAACTCACACTTATAGAGCACTTACAAGTACCAGGTACTAAGTGTTGTGGTTATTACTACCTCATCAGTTCCTTACAACCACCCCGGGAGGTGGGTGCTGTTACTATTATTCCCATTTTACAGACAAGGAGTCTAAGGCAAACAGAGGTGAAGTGACTTGCCCAGGGTCACAGGGCTAGTGTCAGGGGCCAGATTTGACCCCAGGTCTTCCTGAGTCCAGGCCCGGTGCTCAATTGAATTCAGTGGAAGTTGGAGACCTCCGGATCCGATTTAACTAGGCTTCGACAAGCGCGATAGGACGTAAAAGGCAAACCGCTATCAAGAAGGGCTTGGAGAGCCGCCACATCTCCAAAGACATCTGTCGCCTGAAATTATTAACGCCATCCTAAGTGACTGTATAATCCAAACAAAAAGCTCAGAGTGACGGAATGTTTTGCCACCACCCCGGCCCCTCAAGCACGCCAGTGCGCGGTCAGTTTCTTGGCCTCGGTCTCCAGTCTCTCCGCCAGCTTCATTCGCAAGGCGCGGGCTCCCCCACGCGGTCTCTGCCTCTCGGTGCAGCGCAGGCCTCGCACGGCCCCGCGGGGAGCCCGAAAGGCGGCCTCCCTGGCCCCGCGGCTGCTTGTTTGTCAGCGCGCTCGTCCCCCCGGGTCGGGCGAGGCTCATTAAGCCGAGCTCCCGTCCGACCCCCAGCGGGCCGAAGGACTAATGAGAGGCGCACGACTAATGAGGCGAGCGAGGCCCGGGCTCCCGCCACTAGAGAGCCGGCGGCGCGGCCCAGTGGCCATGACAACGGCACAGCCAAGCCAGCCGGGTTAGCAGCTTTGCCTTAGGCCACACGGCTCGGGCCCAGAGCCTACAGAGTGAACAGGGGACAGGCCAGGACCACCCTGGCCGATGCCCACCGCCGTGTTCAAATTGCCCCGCAGCCTTCAGGTCCAGCCAGCATCCCCTAGGGCTAGTGTGCTGCCCAGGAGGCCGCGCTGGGGCAGAGAGGCCGCTGCCGCGAGGCATTATCGACTATCTGGCTTGCCAGACTGCCAAAGGGGTCCGTAATACAAAAAAAGGTTACACTAGATGATCTCTGGGGTCCTATCCAGCGCTAAGTGTGTGACCTTTGGCGTCCTTCGCTCATAGCGCAGGCATCGGACTTCCGAGCCCACTCAGGACCCCAACTCCCCGGTGCGTTCCTCTGCCCCAGGGCCCCCATCCTCTGGGTCAACAGCCCAGAGGCAGCCGCCGCAGAACACAGAGCAGGCACTTAGGCCCCTAACCCAGCCCTGCCCTTGACTTGTTGCCTAACCTTGAGCCTCAGTTTCCTCATCTAGAAAATGGGCCAGATGCCCAGATTCTTTTTTTTTTCCTTATTGGCATACTCTCTAGCTCTGGTATTATCCATCCAAAGAGACTATAGCTGTAAAGTGCTTTGCAAACCTGAAAGCTCCATATAAACATTACCATTCCATCATACTATCATTACCATTATTATTACCCAAAGAGAAGCACTTTGGTGTTTAGTAATGCTTGAATCCTTCCAGACTGGATTGGGAGGGGAGGGGTGAGGAGAAAGCCTCATGGAGGAGGTTATCCAAAAAGACAGGTTATTCCCAAAAGAGCAGAGTACTGACGAGGAAGAACTTTGATTTAGGATCAGAGCACCTGAGTTCAAATCCCAGCTATGCTTATTACTACTACCTGTGTGACTTTGGGAAAATCAACCTACCTGGGTCTGTTTCTTCAGCTGTAAAATGATTGGTTACAGCTGTTTATGGCAGAGCTGTTTATCTAGAGGGGTTCTTAACTTGAGGCCCAAGAACATAAATTTTTTTTCATAACCATTTTAATTGGTTTCCTTTGTAATCTTGTGTATTTTATTTATGCATTTGAAAACAGAATTGTTCAGGGGGACTGGAGGCTTCACCAGACTGCCAGAGGGGTCCATAATACAAAAAAAAGTTAGACTAGGTGATCTCTGGGGTCCTATCCAGCTCTAAGTGTGTGATCCCCTGAAAGATCAAATAATCCAAGCACAAACAATGCATGATCTAAAAACAATGGATAATCCAAAATTACCTCCTGCTGACTGATTTGGGACTGCCCTGTGGTTTGGATTTCTCTTCCTTTCCTTGCTGATTTCCTTCCCTAACTGCCCCTCAGCCCACTATCCCCAGAAATCCATTTATTTCTCCTGGGGCCCGAGCAAGCACTTATATTAAGCATTATGTACAACATGAAGGGCCTCAGTTTCATCTGCAAAATAGGGACAATTAAAGAATTATGGAAGAGTAACTTTAGGGTTCATCAAAAACAAGGGTTCTTAACCCTTTTTGTAGCATGGACCCCTTTGGCAGTCTGGTGAAGTCTATAAACCCCTCACAGAATACTGTTTTTAAATGCATAAAATAAAATCCACAAAATTACAAAGAAACCAAATAAAATAGTTATCAGAATTTTTTTTTAACTTCATGGGCCCCAACTTAAAAAGCCCTCTAAACAGTTGTACCCTTCCATCTCCCATTATATAAATGAGGAAACGGGATGTGAGAGATGCTAATTTTTTTTACAAAAAGTCACACAGGACAGAACAAGGACTTGAACCCAGGTCTCTGTCTCCCTAGTCAAGGATTCTTTCCAGTGTAGCTACCACCCTCCCGATCCCACTGGGTCTTTGTGAGTATCCATAAAGACACTGAGTAGAAAGCACTTTGTGAGAAGAAAGGTTCCATGGGCCAATGGGGGGTTATCACTAACCTTACTAAATATTTAGTTTGTTCACTGAATTGATGTCCCTCCTTGGGGGAGAAACTGCAGGAACTTAATAATAATATCTAGCATTTATATTAGCACTTTCAGGTTTGCAAAATGCCTTTACAAGTATTACCTCTTTTTATACTCAAAACAGCTATGGGGAGATAGGTGCTGTGGGGTTAAGTATCTGCAAGCTCAAGCAGTAGAAATAACAATGACAAATAATTCCCTCTGCAATACCTTGCCCTGTTAGGCATAATAAAAATAATCTGACTTCCTATAAGGGTTTAAAAGCCTTCTAAAAGTTTTAGAAGCTTTCTTTAGAACCATTTCCTATGAGGTAACTACTACTAATAGTATTATTGTTACCATTTTATGGATGAGGAAGTTAAGGCTCAGAACAAAAGCAATTTGCTAACAAGAGCAGAAATTTTGAACGCAGCTTTTATAAATCTAGTTTATTTGCCATCTTCAGAAGCTCAGGCTGCAGGAGTGTCCAGGGACTCCAGGGCATACTCGGTGCTTTCCAATTCACATCAGGTTTTCATTAGCTTTACCTTCTTCCAACCTCACCACAGACACAGAAAGAAGGCCAAACTGTAGGTTATTTACAGAGTTGGAAACTGAGGACTTCAGAAGCAAAGGAACTTGTTCAAGCTCTCACAGCAAAACAAGAACATGGATACACTAGAAAACAAATCTCTGGACTCCTGACACTGGTTTGGACACCAATTGGAGGTGGAGTATCAGAACGGGGAGTGTGGTTCATGGGCTCAGCATGGAATAAAGGGGTGCTTAGCAGTGGGTGATGTAAGCACTAAATACAGTGTGTCCTCACTGCCCCTAGACCTGGGGATAGGACCCTCACTGGCATCAGAGAGAAAGATGGAGAGAGGATGCGGCCTTGGGAGGGAAAGGAGAACAGGAAAAGATACATACTTCAAGGTCAAACTCTTCAGGTCCATAAGGTACTAACCAGGCCTGACCTAGGTTTAAATTCCAAATCTGACACTAATGTGCTTTGTGAACTGGGCAAGTAACCACTTTCCCCGAGCTTCAGTTTACCCAGATGTAAAATGTGAAAACAATTTTATGCTGCCTACTTCATGGGGGGCTGTCAAGAAAACACTTCATAAACATTAAAGAAATATGAAGCAATAGAGAAATAGGAGTCAGCATCATCATTTATTTATAAATGAAGGGGCTTATTTATTACTGCTCCATGAGTATGTCCATGAGCTCTCTTATGACCTATAAATCTCCACTTCTGCCCTGGTGACTCCCCAAGTGCTACACATCTTTGAAGTCCCATATCTTTCTCCTCCTCCTCCAAGAGGCCTTCTCTGAACACCTCCATATGTTGATTCTTCCTCTGAGCCTAAACCCAATAACTCAGCTCTGCAGACATCAACTTGTAGCCAAAGAACTCAATTTAAAGTCAAAGGACCTGGGTCCATATCTTATCTCTGCTATTTATTTAGATGCATGACCTTGGGCAAGTCCCTCCCCCATGCATGGTACAATGGAAGAAACGCTCAATAGACCTGGGTTCAAATTCCATTTCTGACATGATATGACCTTGGTTAAGTCAATGTCTCCAGGCCTTAGCTTCTTCATCTCTAAAAATAAAGAAATTAGACTAAATGACCTCTGAGGTCTCTTCCAGCTCTAGAATGGGAATGCTATGATTAGATGGTGTTTTCTAGGGACTCATCTAGCTCTAACTTCTACAATCATGCCATTTTCCCTCTCTAAGATTGTTTCCCCATCTATATAATAGTAGCCTTTTAAGAATTACAAATCTTTTCCTCACAATACGCATGTGAGGTGGGCAATACAAGTGTCATTATCCCAGTTTTGCTAAGAAGGAAATCAAGGCTTTAAGTAACCCAAGTTCATATAATCAGTAAAAGTTGGAGCCAGGGTTTGAACTTGGGTTTTCTAACTTTCTTTCCATCAGACCATGCTGCCTCTGCAAAATGGAGCTAATAATCCTTCTATTCCTCACTGGACAGTTATGAGAGAAGAAAATCAGAAAAGAGAGATTTTGTAAATCCTAAAGCAGTACAGAAAGAGGTGGTATTGCTGAATTTTAGCTCCAGTGGACAGATGGAATTGGGCAAAACTGGGGCCCCTAAGTTCACCCTCTGGCTCTGGGCCTCAATTCAGTCTAGCCAAGCTAGGCCTGCTAACCATTAAGTTCAGAGCCTGGGAATGCAGAACAGCTTGGAGCTGGGAGACCTCAGTGACACCACCGTCCCTCAAGGTAGGAAGAAAGTTTCAGCCACAGAAACTTTTCTTTCCCTCCGGAGATACTCAACCAATTAGACCTTAATGAGCTGGACTTGGTCTGGAGCTAAGTCCCCAGGAGTCTCTGGGCTTGTGCCAGCCGCAAGGGCCCAATTACCATTGTGGGAGCAGGCAACCAGAGACTGGAGTGATGCATGGTCACACCTGCGCCCTGGCCCCTCGGAGTTGGCCCATCCCCTGACACCCTGCCTGGCTCCAGCTGCTTGACCAACTTTTTTAATTGATGGAAATGGCTATTTTTCTGGTTTCATGATATGACCCAGTGGGGCCTGGCTCCCCAGTAGCACCAGAGCCTGGGCCTCCCCTAAGGGACCAGAGTTGTTTTTCAAAGTTCAACTTAGCAGCAATTTAGTTTGATAGGCCATCCAATTAAATCAGTTACAATACACAAAATATCAGATCAGAAAGCAGCCTTAGAAACCAACGTAATCATAGAGTCAACAGAATTAAAGCAGAAGAGAAACTTAGAGAACAACCAGTCCAATCCTGTTATTTTACAGAATAGGAAACTGAGATTCACAGAGAGGGAAACTGGCTTTTTACATAGTTCCACAGGTGTTAGGTGGCAACTGCAGGGAGGATTCAGACCCAAACCCTCTGACTACAAATCAAGTGTCTTCCAGTAACATCTCATTATAAATAAGGAAAGTGACTAGCCCAAAGCAATAAATGTTGACTTAAGTGCCTACTGTAAGCAGGGCCCCATGCCTAACAATGAGATACAGGGAAGTCACACAAAATCTATATATGATAAACGATCATAATACAGACTGCTGCATGGAGTGCATCAGAGAAGCACAAATAAAGTATTATGTAAGGTCCCAGGTGCAAGGTCATCCCCAACCTGAGGGGACCAAGGGAGGCTTCCTGGAGGAAGCAACAATTGTGATGGCTAGAAAGTCAACAGGCAAGGATAAGTAGGGTAGGAAATCCAGGAGTAGGGAAATATTTAAACTAAGATTTAGCAATGTATGCTTGAGGGAAGAGACGATTTTCCAGTTTTGAATAGAGCATAAAATGCATAGGGAAGCATAATATGAGATAAGCCTGGAAAGGTAGGCTAGTAGTGCCAGGTTGTGTAAGGCTTTGAATGTTAGGCATGAACTTTATTGAGAGACAATAGGGAGCAAAAGAGGGATATGACTAAAATTATGGCTAAGAAGGATTATTTCGACAGTAATTATCATGGAGGAGCAGAGAGTGAAGGACCAAAGGAACTCAGAAGAATCTATGCCCCAGGCCCTAGTAATCAAGATCTATCTTAAGATCCTCCTAAATAAGAGAAATAGAAAGTGACAGATGTGAGAAATTATATAGAGAAAGAATTATATAGAGAAAGTTAATTGGAACTGGCAAATAAAGGGATGAGAGAAAGGGGAGAGTCCAAAGTAACCTCAGGATAACAGATACTGGGGTAGTGGTTGTGTTAGTGACAAAACAAAAGGAGAAGTGGTTGTAGGCCTCAAACTCAACTTGTTCAAAACTGGGTTATTATCTTTACCAAATAATCTTTGAAGTCAAGTTCATTATGTGGTCAGCTTTTTTTTTTTTTAAGACTGGATCTCTCTATCTCACTTAGCTTAGAACTTTAAGAGCTACTTATGTGTCTACCAAGGGTGGGGGACTTGTGGCCCTCTAGGTCTTTAAGTCCTTCACAGTTCTATGAAGTTTAGATTCAGTCAAAGGGCCACACTTGATGATATAGAGGACCACGTTGATCTCAAGGTCCAAGGTCACCCACTCCTGAATTCCACTACAGATTGTCATGAGTGCTTTGACTCACTCTGCTTGCAACTTGGACCAGTCCAGTACTCCTTAAGCAACCTGATGGCCTGCCACCCCCTGCATCCCACTGATGCCAGACTTGGTGTGAACACCTATGTTAAAACTGTATCTTGTTCTGGTCCCCCGACCACCCCAACCCCTTCTAGTCAATATAATGAGTAAGTTTATAAGTTGCCAGTATAAAGTAGCAGCAGGAAGTAAGATTGCAAAGGGGAACCTAGAAGTCACATATAAACTGTTCCGAAGATCAAAGGAGCATAATTTACAAATTAAATTATATATTAACCAAAAATCACATGATGGTAACATGTGCTGATTTGGAGGAAGCCATCTAGACCTTGCTGTCAGGCCCACAGGAAGTAATTCCTCAGAAGGTGGGCTTTGAACTGGAACTTGATGGAATCCAGAAAATCCAGGAGGTGAAAATGAGAGGGGAGCATATTTCATATACAAGGGACAGTCAGTGAAAATAGGATCCTGTATAGAGTGTGGATCAAGGAACAGCAAGGAGGCCAGTGTCATTGGATCAAAGAATACTTGAGGGGGTGATATTTAGACCAAAGAAGAGAAGGTTTAGGGGAGGTTTGGGGGAGAAAGATCATAAAGAGCTATTTTCACATATCTTAAAGGCTGTCATGTGAAAGAGAGATTCAACTTGTTCTAGGTGGGCTCAGATTCATAGGGTGGAAATAGCAGCACTCTGATGTTAGGAAAAATTTCCTAATCATTTGAGCTGTCCAAAAATAGAAGGGGTTGGCCGCTTCAAAAGGCAGTAAGTTCCCCACCACCAAAGGTGTTCAAGCAAAGACCGGAGGATCACATATCAGTGACATGTTAGAGGGCAGAATTGCTCAGGTGTGTGCTGTACTAGATGACCTCCAAGGTCCTTTCCAACCCTGAGATTCTGAAACTGTATAATTCCTGAGACATGAGCAGCTGAAGTATGACAGGTCCTAAAGATGGGTCCCTGGCTTTGCTCTTACCTCTCAGTGCTTCAGAGTTCTCTGCTTCCCCCATTCCCTAAAACAGTACTGTTCTCTAGAGGTAGGGACTCTCCCTTCCTGAGGGAGCCTTCTGGAAAGTATTTTGAAAAGGATAGATTGATCACCCTACTATTGATCAGAGATAGTCAGGTGTGCTGAACACAATACTAAATTTTGTGGCAGGACACTATAGACACTTAACCTTTATCAGCCTCAGTTTCCCCATCTCTAAAAATGAAGTTGTTAGGTTAAATTATCTCTAAGGTCCCTTCTAGCTCTATCTCACTAAGCCTCAGGGAGGAAACACAGTCAGGAGGAAAAGAGCTCAGAATGTGGAGTCAGGCAAGCTGGATTTTAGAATGTCCCAAATTTGTTGTTGATTCTCTTTTTAGTCATATCCTACTCTTCATGACCCCATTCAGGGTTTTCTTGGCAAAGATACTAGAGTGGTTTGCCATTTCCTTCTCCAGCTCATTTTACAGATGAGGAAACTGAGCAAAGAGGGTTAAGTGACTTGCCCAGAGTCACACAGCTAATAAGTATCTGAGGATGTATTTGAACTCAGGTCTTCCTGACTCTAGGCTCATCGCTCTTTCCACTGGGCCACCTAGCTGTCCCAGATCTACTATCTCAGGCAAATCAATGCCCCCCTCTCTGAACCTCAGCTTCCTTGTCAGCAAAATAAAGAGACTTAAGGTCAGATATTTTATTCTAGCTCTAAAATCCCATGATCTCCATCCCAGATCTACCAATGACCAGCTTTGTGATTTTTGGCAAATTATTTCCCCTTCATCTGTAAAAATGGGAAATCTAATCCATACCTTGAAAATATTCTAAAGTATCAGAGCTGGAAATCGTCTAGTTCAAACTCTTCATTCTACAAATAGGAGAAACCAAGACCCAGAGGGGGCAAATGTGTTATTAAAGGATCGAATGAGATAATGGATTAAAGCACTTGACCTTGTCCTGCACCACATTTGTAATCAATCACTTGAATTTAGGCACATAAGACAGTGCTGGGAAGAGCGGTCCTATCATTAGACGATGCCCATACTAGGTGATGGTCCCAATACTAGGCGCCCACAATCTTTCTTTCCCATTCTCAGTCTCCCTGCCTCCGTCCCTCTCAAGCCCCCTTACCATGGCCTAATTCTGACCACCTCCCTTCCCTGCTCAGGAACCTGACATGCCTCCCCATAACCCAAAGGAAAGAGTCTAGTGTCCTCAGCCTGGCATTTGAGACTTTCCAGAATCTGACCCCAACCTAGCTCTCCAGCTTCATCTCCCCCTGCTTCTTTGGATATCCCTTCCCTCCAGCCAGACTGAACTCCTCTCACACCAAATCCACTCTCACCTACTGACTGGAACTCCCTCCCTCTCTAATTTTCACCTTTGACCATCTTCTCTGCCCTTCAAGTCAAAGGAGGCAGTATGAAATAGTGGAAAGATTGCCAGCTCCAGAGTCTGAGGACTTGGGTTTGAATCTTGTCTCTAATACCGCCTGTATAACCTTTGGCAGCTTCATTTCCCTGGGCCTCAGCTTCCTCACATCTAAAATGATGGGTTAGATTAGATTGCACCTCTAGAGCCTATGGCATGGCCCTTCAGTGTTAAAACTCTGCCCTGGTACTGAGTTATCCTGATTGGTGGCAGTAAAAGAGTATAAACTCTTAATCCACCACATCTAAGCAGCCAGGTAGCTCAGAGGGTGGTGTGATAGACCTGGAGTTAGTTCTGAATCCAGTCTCAAACATTTACTAGCTGTGTGGCACTAGGCAAGTCACCTAACTGCTGCCAGCCTCAGTTTCTTCATCTGTAAAAGGGGGATAAAAATAGTACCCAATTCAGTGTTATTGTGAGACTAAAAAGAGATAATATTTATAAAGTGTTTTACAAACCATGAAAGTGCTATATAAATGCTAACTATTATTATAATCATGATGATCACTGGCCTCAGACTCGCCCTCCACAAAGACCTAGCCAACATGAGCATCTTGCTTAGTGCCCTGCCACCCCTTACACACCAACTTCTTCTGTACTCTGACCTCCTCATTCCTCAGTTCTCACCTCTTGCTCTGGGAATGGAAATCAGATCAATATTATATTTGCTACAAGAAAAGATGTGAGAACTAACTGTCCAGTGGCACTGCTTACAATCCCTATGACTCTGCAGACCAAAATCCCCTCTCCTGGCTACCACTCCCCCTATATTCATTGTCTCCTTCCTCTTAGCAGAATGTAAGGTCCTTGAGACAAGGGACTGTCCCTGTTTTGTATGTCCAGTGCTTGCTAAATGTCTGGCTCTTTGCAGATGCTCAGTAAATGCTCATTCATTTGTTCATTCATGGCCTCTGGGATCACCTCCAGCTCTAGGTCCATGTCCTTAGAACCTTACTCTCACCTCCTCCAAGCAGCCCTGCCTCATCTTCTCCAGCTAGGCAGCCATTCTCAACCTGTGGATTGTGACCCCTTTAGGGGTCGAACAACCCTTTCACAGGGGTCACCTAAGAACATTGGAAAACAAAATTACAGTTATGAAGTAGCAACAAAAATAATTTTATGGTTGGGGGTCACCACAACATGAGGAACTGTATTAAAGGATTGTGGCATTAGGAAGGTTGAGAACCACTGGTTCTCTAGGTCCTAGAGGGACTGCTGTCCTCCTCTGGCCTCCTCTATCCTGTCCTACCCAGGCTCATTCTTTATTCCACACACAGGATCTCTGGTATCATACGTAGCCCTTTGTGTTCAAGCCCTGTCAGTCTAGCCAGACTGGAAACTCCCTGAGGGCAGAACCAGATATTTGCAAGGGCTCTTAAGGCTCCTCCAGACCAACCACCTTGCTGTACAGATGAAGAAATTGAGACTAGGAAAGAACAAAAGATGTGCCTAAAGTAGCACAGGGAGCTGGACTCAATGGGGCTAGAACCCATGTTTTCTGACTCCAAGCCTCTCCATAGCTTTTTCTGTCCTAAATTCATAGGGCTTAATTAAGCCCAGAGAGCACAGCACAGGAAAAAGTTGTAGATTTGAATCAAATAAAATCAAGGACCTGTTGTTGAAACATAATTATGGGAAATTTCTACTTTTTTTAAAAAAATGTTATTAAGTAAAGGCTGGAGATAAGAAGACCTGGGTTAGAATCTCAGTTCCATCAGTGACTCCATAATTTTGAACAGTCCCCTGATGGCCACTGACATCCCTACTAGCTCTAATAGCCTAATTCTGGGAATCTGTGATTTTATACAATAAAAGAAACACATAACCTTTCTATTATGTGTAGACACTTTGTCTTCAGATCCTTTTGTACCCACCTCCCATCTTTACATCCCTCCACACAGGGCTGGGCACACAGGAAGCCTCAGCATAAACTAGTTGGACTGAACTGAGCTGAATTCAGTTCAGTCCAGTTCAATTTAACTGAGATAACCTAATGAGGAAGAAAGCTCTGGACTAGGAGTCCCGAGACTTGAGTTCCAAGCTTGGCTCCACGTGGCCCTGGGCAAATACTGTGGGCCTCACCTCATGATTTGAAAGTGGGAGTAATAACCCTTGCCCTTCCTCCCTCCTAGGGCTGGTATAAGGACCACAAGAGAGAAGAGATGGGACATGCTTTGAAGGTGCAAAATGCTACCTACAAGCAAGAAATAGTTATTAATATTAATTATAGAATCATGGTTTGCATTTTTATAGTGCTATAATGTATATCTATAGTACAAAAAGGGAAAGGAGGGAGTCCCAGGCTAGAAATATGAATCACTAGAGTCCTGGGGCCATAGGGCATCTGAGAGGGACTGGGCAAACATCCTTGCTTTAGTCTGGTCCCAGTCTTTCCCTAGATCTGTCCCGCATCTCTGGAACTCCCCCGCCTCTCCCCCCACAAGGGTGATTTACAAGTGGAAAGATCTCTAGACTCTAGATCAGGAGACCCAAGGTCAAGTCCAGTGGTGGACACTGACTACTAGCTGTGTAGCAATGGAGAAGTGCCTTCCCCTCTCTGGTTCTCAGTTTCCCCATCTAAGAAATAAGTTACACTAAATGATCTCTAAGGGTTCATCTAATTATGATACTGTTTTCTATAATCCTGCAATTAATGTTAATAACAATATTCCCTGGGCTTCAAGACAGGATAGAGTTGAGATCTCTCTACCACAAATAATTGGTCCCCCTGGTCCTGTCTTCAGGCCTGGCTCACAGGCCTCAGACATGGAACATGGGCTCCACCTTATGGCCTTCCTGGTTTGGTGCAGGCCAGTTGTCAGCCCAGCCAGTTCAGCCAGGAGGGAAATGGATGTGAGAAATATTAGCTGCCCAGGGAAGAGTCCAACCCTAGGCTAAGATGAGTAAATAGCTTCCTAGCACCCTCTTATCCCTGTATCCCAGACCAGAACAGCTCAAAGATATCCTGGGTTCATGTAAGGAGATCACTACAAACACTTCTCTTTCTGACCAAGAGCTCACCAGATGTGAGGCCAAATATCTAAAGGCAGAGAGCTCCTGTCCCGAGGTTTGGTCTCTTATAAACCCAGTCCCAGAGTATCCTGCTTCCCCCAATATAAGGCCCCATAGACACAGCCCCCACTTTGCCAACTCTGCCTGGCTTCTGTGGGTTCACTTTCCAGTCCTTTGGGTCAGAAGCTATCTGTTGTCCTGAAACACACCTCTGTCCTTCCTGCATCTGGAAGGGGTACTTCCCTTACTGCTCTACACCAGGAGTTGGGATGATTTAAGGGATGGAGAAGAAAACTTCAGACCTTTCTCCAGACCAGTTTCCTCCCACTTAAACAGTGCTTCCACAGGGCCTACAAGACATCCTCTGGGGGAAGAAAAATAGGAACATCCAGTTCCCAAAATGGTCAAATCAGTTCAAACATAGAAAGCAAGCCACTTGATATCTCAGTGTCTATAAAAATCAGGCAACAAGTCTAAGGTCTATATCAAGATAGCAGGCTGCAAGCCAGGCCCTTTGGTAAGAAATCAAGTAATAGGTCCAGGTAATGCAGAAAGATGGCAATGAGGCCTAGGACTTGAAGGAAAGAAATCAGGCAACAGGCCAGATGTGCTTTGCTCCCCTCCTCCCTAACACAGTGGAGGGCTAGACAGAGAAAGGGGTCCCAGTATAAACTCCAGGCCTTCCTCTGAGCATGAGTCTTACTGTAACAAAGAATCAGAGGGGCCTACCCAATGTCCAGGACAACAACCTCATTTTGCAGAAGAGGTTTATGGGATGGGCTAGACCTCTCAGGTCCCTGCAAGCTCTAAAGCTATAACCCCTTTGAAGGGCCAGAGAGGGGAGAGAGGGGACAGAGCTTGCCCAGGGATACACAGCAAGTCAAGGGTGGCAAAAGGAGCTAATTCTTCTGGCTTCCAGTCCCACCTTAGAGAGCCAGGCAGCACAGTGGATAGAGTACTGTGCCTGGAATCAGGAGGACCTGAGTTCAAATCCAGATCCAGACATTTAGTCACTGTATGACCTTGAGCAAATCGCTCAGCTTCTGTTTTCCTCAATTCCCTCATCTGTACAAGGGGATAATAATAACACCTACCTCCAAGAGTCATTTTGAGGATCAAATGAGATAATATTTGTAAAGTATTTAGCGTATAGTAGGCACTTTATAAATGCTAGCTTTTATTATCATCACTTAAGAGCCTCCATTTGCCGACATCCCAGACTCTGACATGGTATCATTCTGATACCATGTCTTTCCCCTCTCCAGCCCTTAGTTTCCCCATCTGTAATTCAGTGAACACCATATTCCCTTCTAACTCTAGTCTGTGGTCTTTATAGTACACCCTGGACTGTCCATAAGCAGGGACCATTGCATAGTGAACAATGTATTTCTTCTGCCTAGAAGAGAGACCTGAACTAGAAGCAGAACACCTGGTTCTCATCAAGGAGCATGTATTCTTCTAGAGGAATAAAACCTGGATAAATTAATAAATTATAAATTTATAATAATTATTATTATACATTATATAGTAAACTAACAAAACATGGATAAATTAAATACAAGGTAACTTGAGCAGGGATTTCAAATAGGATAGTCAAGGAAGTTTCATGGAAGAAATGGCTCCTGAACTGGGTCTTGAAAGCAATAAAGGATTGTAAAAGCCAGAGATGAAGAGACAGGGCCTACCCAACACAGGGATGGCCAGGGTTACTTCGGAGAGGCAAAGGCCAGAATGCTGAGTCTAGGCAGGTTGGAATGTTTAGCATGGGATGGGGATTAACTAAGAAATAAGGCTAGGAGGGTAGGTTGGAACTCAATGTTTGAATGCTTAAATTCCATACTAAGTAATTTGCACTTAAGTCCAGAAGCAATAGGCAGTCATATTTTTTAAAGTTCTGATCCTTCTCTCATACCCAGTGGTTTTAATATATATTAAGGATAGGAGAGACACAGGTACCACAGGCAATAGGGGTTTCATAGCTCATGCAAAAAGGGTTGCCTGCCCACTAGAGACTAAAGTGGTAGAGTTGGGAAGACATTGTGATCCTTCCCAAACACAGCCCCTAGCAATCAAACCATGAGGCTCTCCAAGAAAGCCATGGACAACCGAGTCCCAGGCCCTAATACCTTGCTCTTCTGCTTCCCCCTTAACCCTGGAAGCCACGGATAACACCACTGTGAGGTCCTACTTGGTGAGGGATCAGTTATCAGCCTGGGCCTGTTCTGCCCCGCTTCAATCCCCTCCTCCAGGTTTTCCTATATGGTAAATGTTTTATGGTCTTCCTGCAGCTACAGAATCTACCTCTCTTCTCAAACACCTCCATTTCTTGCGGCTTTTTACACCCAGCTAGGCTCCTATACCTTCATCTCCCACCATAGCCTTTTCCTTATTTAACCACCAAGTGGCATGGATGACCTTTCACTGAAGGAGTCCCACTGTGTGTCAAGATACTGGTGACTCTGGGGAGGTATAAGTTTACACACACACTCCCATAGTGCTAGCTAGGACCATTGCAAGTGTGGAGACTATGTGTAAACCTGACTGGTGGCTTTTGTCTGTTTTTGTCCTTGTGAACTATTTTTGACCACCTTGGAAATTGCCTTTACCTAGGGGTGGGGCATTGGAATATGTTTTGTTTGAAAAGACTTTTAACCCTAGGCCCTGAGTGATTCACTGACCAGCAGATACAGAGCCCTGAAGTAGATACCAAGCTTACCTTGGCCATTTATCCATGCCCTGCTGTGTGAAAGGCCAGAGCTAGTGCCTTCCCAGCTATAGTATCCAGAGAGTCAGAACTCATATCCTTCAAGGCCACATTTCTCTATGAAGTGGTACCCACTGGTGGTCGTATATATATGAGGCTATAGGCATTTGTTTGGGCAGCCAGGAAGTGTAATAGATAAAGTGCCAGGCCTAGAGTCAGGAAGACTCCTCTTTCTGAGTTCAAATCTGGCCTCATATATTTAATAACCATGTGACCCTAAGCAAGTCACTTAACCCTGTTTGTTTTAGTTCCTGATCTATTAAATGAGCAGAAGGAAATGGCAAACCACTCTAATATCTTTACTAAGAAAACCCCAAATAGGATGGTGAAGAATTGGGCATGACAGAAAAACAGCAATGGGCTTTCATGGAGCTATCTTTTAGAACTTACAACTAAATTCCAACCCCACTGTCTTCTATGAACTGCTGCATTTCAGAGAGTATCAGACACACGACCTTGGCACATTAGTCTTGGCATTGGTTGTCTACAGAAGCCAGCACACATCCTTGGATAATATATGCAAAATCTAATACAGTGGTTCTCAACCCTCCTAATGCCACAACCCTTTAATGCAAAAGGATCATAGCATTAGGAAGGCTAAGAACCACTGATCTAATACTAGCACTGAAGCAACTTAATAAGTGGCTCTGTGGAGAAAGTGTTGGACTTGGAGTCAGGAAGTACTGAGTTCAATTCTAGCCTCAGATACTTCCTAGTTGGGTGACCCTGGGCAAGTCATTCAACCCTGTCTGCCTCAGTTTCCTCACCTGTAAAACAGGGATAATAAGTAATACCAACCTCTCAAGGTTGTCAAGAGGATCAAATAAGGTATTTGTAACTCTTAGTGTAGTGATTGGCACATGGAAGTAGCTTAGTAAATGCTTGCTCCCTTCCTCCTTAGGAGAACGTACAATATTTAGTATCTAGTACACAATGCATAGCAAAATGATAAAACATCTACCAAGCCATTGTAAGCCTGCTTCTCTCCTAAACTCTAGAAGTCCCTGACATGGCCTATCTGGACACTGAGGTTCTAGGAAATGCACAATTTGAATTTGTTTTGCTCCCCACTGATGCGTCCCTTGGAGCAAGGAGAGGAGCGTCCTCTTGAGGCTCACCTCCATAGATCTAGAAGCAGAGACTCTGAGGGGTCCCCTGGCCCTTGTCTGGAGCTCACAGCATTAGGAACAGGATCCAGACACAGTGCATGAAACTGGAGCTCAGGAAGGTTGATGTTGCCCCTGTCTCTCACTTGTCTGGTCTTTGACAAAGACCTCTGACCAATTACAGCCTCAGCTAACTGGTCATGGAGCAGAGAAAACGGGCTCAGCGTCCAGCCTCAGCAAGAAGCAACACTACAGTCGCAAGTCCCATCATCCCTTTTACCTTTATTCTGAGCCCAACACTGCTTTGCTTTAGCAGCATCTCTCTCCTCATATCCTATTGGGAAGTTATAGTCAAAGTCTCACCACTTTGCAAGGCATGCTGGGAGAATGGCCAACAGATTAAGAAGGGTACTAGATCTATCCTGAACCACCTCATGGAAACTTCCCCATCTTGCTTCTGGCTCTGAAATAATATTTGTAAAGGGCTTAGCACAGTGCCTGGCATGCTAGGCACTCAGTGATTATTCTCTTCCTTTTCTTGCCCCTAAGCAAAACAAATCTAATCTTTCTTCCACATGAAAGCCCTACAAATGCTTGAAGATAGCTAGCTTTCCCCTTCCTCACCAAATCTGTTCTTCTCCAGGCTAGACATGTTCAGTTCCCTCAAGCATGATGTCTTACCCTCTTACCATCCCTTCCTGTCTAAGCTGGGCTTGTGGAGTAACCAGAAGGCTCTCACTGCCCAAAAAGAATCTCCCACCCCCACAAATAGTTCCAAAAATTTCCCTATTTTATTTTCCTTTCTCCAATACTCTGTGATTTTCATAAGGCAGAGATTTCCTCCTTCCTGGACTCTCCCAGTTAGAGCCCAGCACAGGGCCCTGTTTGTTGTAGAGACTTAATAAATATCTACTGAATTGAACTAAATCCAAGTGAATTGAGTCCTAAGGCCCTTATCCCAGCTAAGAGGCAGTTTTCCTCCACAGCT
>CM053596.1:71594767-71612174 GCA_028646575.1 Pseudocheirus occidentalis
TTTTATTTTCCTTTCTCCAATACTCTGTGATTTTCATAAGGCAGAGATTTCCTCCTTCCTGGACTCTCCCAGTTAGAGCCCAGCACAGGGCCCTGTTTGTTGTAGAGACTTAATAAATATCTACTGAATTGAACTAAATCCAAGTGAATTGAGTCCTAAGGCCCTTATCCCAGCTAAGAGGCAGTTTTCCTCCACAGCTTTTGAGGGCCCCTTGGTGGGAATGAGTTTCTCATACTTTCCTGGGAATAAGAAAGGCTAGGAAGGACAGAGAAAGAAGGAAATAGCAGGAGTTTCTGGAGCAAGGGGAATGAAAGAAAGGAAGGGTAGACTGGAAAGGACAAAGAAACTTTCCTGATATTCCCCTCCTGGCCTTTGTTCCTGACTTTCTATGGACTTTAAAACTATGCCTCCTCTACTGCCACCTCAGCACCAGGGATCTCCTTGACCTGGAACAGCCCACACCCCAAAGTCAACTCATCCTGATACACCTCTCTATAAAGCCCAGCCCATGCCCCTCCTCATTGGTATCTCCCCAGCTTCCATTTTGTAAATAAGCCCAGGAGGGTCTGCCTTCATTCCCCTCCAGGCCCTGTGACTTTCTCTGGACTTCAAACCTTCATTGACATCTTTCCTCCCCCTACTCCTGCTTTTCAGCTCCCTTTTGTGAGCTGTCTTCCCCGATTAGAATGGAAGCTCCTTGAAAGCAGGGACTTTTTTTTTCCTTTTTGCTTCTATATATAGCCCCAGCTTTTAGCACAGTGCCTGAACATGGTGCATTGTTAAAGGTGTTAAAGTCTTCTTTCTTTCCTTCCTTAATGACCATAATTGCTCCACCCTTGGACTGGGACTGTGAGGGAAATCCAAGTCAAGTTAGAGAGTTTAAAGAAATGGGTTGTCATTTGTAAACTTCAAGAGTAACCTGTGTGACAGGATGAATTATACTGATTTTGAAGTGATGGGAACAACTTTATGTGAGACTTCTTTCTATCCTACCACCACTTTGAGTAAAAGGAGACAAGTACAAGTACAAACTTGTACTTATGATCCACCATCAATATGAAGTTTCCTTATTGGCTGAGGTGGAGCTACGAATTGTAGACTGGAGCACTGAGCTCCATCTCTAGTGCATGAGGTGGAGGTGGAGTAGAGGGTTGGAAGAGGTAATATTCAGTTGCCTTGTGTTAAACCCCATCTGAAAGACCAGGCAGGTGGAACCATGTAGGAGGGAAGGCAACAGCTGCTACCAACATCCCTAAGAGGACAATGACTTCTTTCTGACCCTGAGTCTGGCTATGGAGAGCAAACCCAGGAAGAGCCAGCACCCCTGAGATTATGTTCCTAGACTGTTTCTTATGCTGGGAGTGTAGACCTGAGTTCATTGAAAAAAGGAGAAAAAGATGATGTCTATCCCAAAGTCACAGAGTTCTATGGAGTCAGGTTACCCAAAAGAATTTCATTTTGTGTCTTCATCAGCTCCTGTGGTTTCAATTATTACCTTTATGAAGATGATTTCTGGGTCTGTACATCCAGTTCTAGTCTCTCTCCTGAGCTCCAGTCCCATTTCAGGAACCTCTTCTTAGACATCTCAAACCAGATGTCACATTGGCATCTCAAACTCAACATATCCAAAACATAACTCATTATCTTTTCTCCAAAATTTTCCCTTCTTCCTGACTTTCCTATTATTATAAGAGCACCACCATCTTCCTAGATACCTCAGCTTTAACTTCAGCGTCATCTTCAAAACCTCATTCACATGGACCCCACATAGCCTGGTTTAGTCAAATGTCATTTCCACCTCCAAAATAACATTCATATATGTATATATATATGAATATATGTATATATATATGAATATAGGTATGTATATATATATATATATGTATCCTTCTCTTCTATCACATAGCCACCACCCAATTGTACACCCTCCACACACTCTCCTAGACTCTTACTATAGTTTTATCATTAATCTTCCTATCTCAAATATCTTCCCACTCCCATCCATCCTCCACTCGACTACCAAAGCAACCTTCCTAAAACTCAGGTCTAACCACTTCATGAAAATGACCCTTCCCTCTCTGTGAGATCTTGCAGCTCCCTGGAATCTCCAGGACCGAATGTAATAGTAATAATGACATTTATATGGCACTTACAGTGTGCCCAACAATATGCCAGGAGCTTCACAATTATTATCTCATCTGATCTTTACAGCCCTGGAAGGTAAATGCTATTAATATCCTCATCTGACAAATGATGAAAGTGACAGAGACAGAGGTTGAAGGACTTCCTCATGCCAAGTGTCTGAGGCTGGATTTGGACTTAGGTCTTAACTTGGTCTCTACCTGCCTTTCTAGTCTTACAATTTACTCTCTGCAGCTATGCCAACCTGCTTGTACTTCCTTGAACACAAATCTCCATCTCCCAAATCTCTGGCTTAGCTCAGACTGTCCTCCATGTGTAAAATGCTCTGCCCCCTCACTTCGGCTTTGTGATTTTCCCTAAATTCCTTCAAGGCTCACATCAAATTTTCTCTAAGTGACCTTATGGCCCCTTCTCCCTCCTACCCCATACTTGCCTTACCCTCTGAGATTACCTTTCATCTACTCTGTGCATATCTTTAAGTACAGAGTTACTTACATGTTGTCTCCCTTCTTAGAATATGAGTTCCCTGAGGGCAGGAACTTTCTTTGCCTCTCTGTGTAGGTCTTTCTCTGTACCTAGAACAAAGCAAACACTAAATAAATGTTTGTTGACTAACTCTGTGTTGGTCTGGTCTGTGTTGTATATCTCCTTTAGGCATGCTGTTCTGTGCTTCAAACCACCTAAGATTTTAGGAAGGAAGAACTTGGGTACTGAGGATTCTGTGTCATGAATCCAGTGACAACTGTGCCTTTAACAATACCTTCTGAATCCTTCTCTTGAATGCTCTTTTGAGCATGTCTGTGCACATAGTCATGGCACCCTAACAATTTGATGATCTTTTTGGAAGAGATGATATTCTTGATTTATGGGGTCAAAGTCAGGGCTCAGGGATCAGAAAAGTTTAAAAATTAGCAAAAGGTGAAAGGTTTTTTTCTGAACATGAATGGTCTCCTAGATTTTTTCCAAGAAGGATCTGGTGCCTTCAGGAAGTCAATGCAGAGCAATGAGGCCTAAGGCCCAGCTACAGTATGCTATATAGGAATAGCCAGAGATTCCTGAAGGAGGCAAGCATGGGCCGATCAGTTATAATACATAATAGTGAAGTCAGTGTAATGAATGAACATTCCTGTAAGTGCCAAAAACAGCACCAGTGCCATACAGGAGAGCCCTGAACTGAGAGCCAAGAAATCTAAGGACTAGTTTGGACTCTGTCCCTGACACGTTTTATGAGTTTCTGCAGTTTTGACAGGTTGCTCTTAGGTTAAGGGCTGTCCTTTCCTCTTCTGACCTCCTCTGAAAGTGACTAAGCAAAAATGGGAGCTATCCAACTGCCGGAACTTCGGTAGCCCACAGGAAGAAGTAGCTGGACAGGCTCAAATCTCAGGTCATCCAGTCAAAGGCCTATAGAAACAGCTGAAAAGCCCCTTTTTCCTCTGGCAGGAAGCTTCAGCATCAGATAGCAATCAGTTCCTTAGGTGTGCCTGTTTCCCCACCCCAACGCCAATCAGAACCAGTCCCCAAGTCTTGATCTTTGCCCCAGGACCAGAATCCCTTCACCCCAATGTCTGGTCCTGCTTAACCTATAAAAACCTACTAGGCTTTACTGGTTTTGTGCAGAAATTCCAATTCCACCAGGAATCCCAGCAGAACTACCCTTTGTCCATACTTCTACCCCTTCTTATACTGATTATTTCCCCTTATTAAAACTTGGTTGCTGCACTTTCTGTCACCACCAGTCTTGTGTTGTGTCATGGTACTCTGCCTCCCATTCACACCCATTTTCTTCTGACTGGGTTTTGATGGCTCTGAGTGAGTATAAATAACAATTGTTTCTGTTCTAGCCAGAAACTCTGATTCTTATATGAAGGCAAACTAGGCCATCTTTTGCCTCAATTCTTACCCAGCCTTTAAATACTGAATGGATACTGCCTTAGACAAACTGAGACCTGGGAAAGACCTTAGCTTAAAAAGGCCCGGGTCTCCTACTGCTTTCCAGACCATTGGCCAGTTGTCTTGACCTACATTTTGCCACTGGGCTCAGATGACTGTGGAGGAGAGAGTAAGGCTGGTGACTTTGCACAGCTCTGCCTCATTTGAATGAAATTCACTAGCAAGTTAAGACATCATCTTTCAGATGTCATTGTTCATCCTCTTGAAGGATGAAAAACAAAAAAAAAAATAGCAACAATTTTCTCTTGGAAGCATCAGCCTTTGACAAAGATTGGAACTGATCATCTCCACAGCCATCCCTGCATCCTGAACCATGTCTTAGGAAATGTTGTACAAGTAGCCGAGATCAGGAACTTAGTGCCCCCAATTGGACCTCTCCTGTTCTCCCCCTAACACCACAGCTAGTATTAAAGGCCTGCCGCAAACCACATGCCCCTTGGAATCTTTCCCTTGACAATGTTCATGGTATATAAAGGAGAGTGCCACCTTTCCTTCTATTGTGCCTTGAAATCCCAAACGTCAAACTACATTAAGATATCAACATTTCCCCTAAAAGACTCTCTCATAGACCTACTCAGACCCTGCAATGTCTTCTAAATCATCAAAGACTAACTAAATCCCATTGAAGGAAGCTTTATTGGCAAGTTTATGATCTCTCCAACTGAAAGTCCTCTTCCTCACCTCTGAGTGTGTCCTATGTCCATGGCGAACAGGCCTGGAGAAGAGCAAATGTCATCCCAATTTTCAAAAAAAGAAAAGAGAAAAGTCTATGAACTATGGAGTTAGTAAAATTGTCTTAGATTCCTGGAAAAATTCTAGAATGGATTATTAGAGTTGTTACTGAGCATCTAGAGAAAGAATCAGTGACCACATCACTTCTATAAGAATAGGCTATGTCCAAGCTTGGTCTCAAAAAAGAGTTTCAAGATTTCACCTCCCACTACTTTGAAGAGAGGGCTGTAGCTGTAAAATATGGCTTATAACTTCAGACTTTTTGATATGTTGGTTCAATTTTGCTGAACTTTTTTATTCCTCTCTAAGGAGAAGTCCTGGTGGAAAAGTTGAGAAGTTTGCTTGTGGTCTGCTAATCATGTGAATGGGAGGTTTTTCATTGGCTTCAGAGGTATTGAAAAAGCCTCCATGTTTCTCTCCCTTCAGTCCTTTTTGGCTGCTCTATTCATAGTTACACTCCTCTGCTCCTGGTATCTGGTAAGAGACAACACTGTAAGGTAATAGGCCTCAGGGCCTTCTCCCCATAAAGTCCATCTGACCGTGAGAAATAGAGCCTTAATCCTTGCCCCTGCATTGATACTTGGAAAATAAAGGGAGTAGAGTCACCATCCTTATGAGTTTCTAAAGATCAGAAAGCAAACCACAGGAATGTGTGAGTCAGAATCCAGATTGCATTTTGCAACCAACCCAGTATTAATACCCTGAGGAGTAAAGAGTGACTTCAGAGTGATCTTCTGGACCCAGGCCAATAAAAGCAGAGATGAGGACACATCTGGTAGCCTTACCTCATATGCACATGAACTTGGCAGGACTGATCCTATATAAGAACTAAGCTAAGTTCTGAACCTTCCCCTTCACCCCAGACACTGAAGTATAGTGTAGGAGAGAACAGGCCTCTTTGGAATTGTTTGCACATTTGTTCTTGCTATACTTTTGACATGAATATTTCTTTGTAAAAGTTTATTAACGTTAAGTGAATAATGCTAGTGAACAGTGCCTAAAAATGGGCAAGGGGGGACATTACCTATGGGGGTTTGAGCCAATGGCAATAGAGGAGGAGTTACCCTTCTAGGTCCCCTAAAACACTGAAGGGAAGACTTTTAAGATTTTTTTATCACAAGAAATGGTTCTCTGCCATGGGCTAGGGCATGGATACTGTGGAAGACGTAGGTAACATGAAAACTAAATATATCAGTTTTAACCTTTTTAAATAGATGATGCTGAATTAACCTTATTTCCTTTCTCTGGCAAGATTCCTAAACTGATAGTGAAGAAGAATGTTGTTGATATAGTTTATTTAGGTCTTAGCAAAGTTTCTGATAAAATATCTCATACTGTTCTTAGGGAAAAGATGCAGTGGTGTAGGCTGGAAGAGACTACAAATAGATGGACTTGGAACTGACTGAATGTATGAACTCAAAGAACAGTTATTAATGGCTCCATGGCAGCTTGGGAAAAGGTCAGGGTCGTTCCTTGAACAGGATGCCTAGGATTGAATAGGAGGCTCTATGTGTGATCTGCCCAGGGCAGTGAGAAGTGAGTGTCACCTCCCTCATTCTACTCTATTCTTCTATTCTTGACTTAAAATCACTTTAACTTCTGTGCCTGTCATGTCATCTCTTTACACTCTACCAAACCCCAGCTTTATTTCCTATGGTTCATTTGGAAAGAGCACTGGATTAATAGTCAGAAGATCTAGGTTCTCTTAGTTAGTTCCTGTGCAAGATGCCTCAAATTCTTCATATATACGATGAGAAGGGTAAACCAAATGCCCTTCCAGTTTTTTCTTCTTTTAATAGTGTTTTATTTTTTCCAATTTCCTGTGAAGAAAAATTTTAACATTCATTTTTAATAAAATTTTGAGTTCCCAGTATTCTCCCTCCCTGCCTTCCTTACCTACTTCCCAAGACAGTAGGCAATTTGATATAGATTACATATGTGCAATCATGTAAAACTTATTTTCATAATAGTCATGTTATGAAAGTAGAAACAGCTGACAAAAAATACAGTTTGCAAAAGGAAAAACTGCTACAAAAAATGAAGTGATGGGGCAATGAGGTGACACAGTGAATACAGCACTGGCCCTGGAGTTGGGAGGACCTGAGTTCAAATTCAGCCTCAGACACTTGATACATACTAAGTCTGTGATCTTGGGCAAGTCACTTAACCCTAACTGCTCTGCCTTCCCCCCTTCAAAAAAAAAAAGACCAAAAATAATAAAGTAGCTCTGACTGACTGCAGTTTCCCTTTTTAAATACTCACAAATCATGCCCTTAATAATATGTTCTAAAATTTTATATTTGAAGTCTAGTTTATTAGACCGTATTTTGCAGACACTTCCTTTTTTGGACAATAAAGACATTCAGCTTTCTCCATTGTTGCAACAACCCTTTCACATCCCCTGATTTTTACATCATTGACAATAACTCAACAATCATATCTCCAAATTCTATCGGTAACTTTGAATATAATTCATCAGTGTCTGTTGTCTTGGCCTCATCTGGGGCAACTAGATCCTACCTTACTGTCTCTTCACATGATTTGCATGATGCAGTGGAAATTAGAATAGATTTAGTGTTTCAGGGTCAGAGTTCAAACCCCAGTACTGTCACTGACTCCCTTTGTGACCTCTGGACAAATTCTTTCATCTCTTTGGATCTCTGTTTCATCATATATATAATAAGGGGTTTAGATTAGATGACCTGTGAAGTTCCTTCTAGTTCTAAATCTATAAGCCTATGACATCCCTATTAACCATTATTATGTCCTTCCAAATTTGAATATCATTCTCTGATAGAGAAAATAGAAGCAAATTGGATTTGAGTATTTCTGCCTTCACCCTAACATCTATTACCTTTGAATTATATCATTGCTGATCAAGAGTCCTATCCACCCTTTGCTTTTCCACCTTCTCCCTAAAGCATGTCCATTCTCTGAGCTCTTAGAAATCTATCCCAAGAAAAATCTAAAGTATCTCAAGTTATGCTTGAGTTTACTTTTCTTCTTTTTCAAGATTTCAAATAGACAACCTTCCCTACAAGGATGCTGTCATTTCTTCCTTCACAAACCAGTTCCTTTTTGTTGGTCCAAATGAAGCCCAGTTTGCTTTTCCCTCACTCATTAAAGGAATAATGCCTCATTAAGACAAGACTTTTCTTAGTTAGGCACACAAGGTCTAGAGGACCAAGAAAAGTTATTACTGTTTGTGCTTTCTGTTTATGTTTGTCTGCTCTATGTCTGTGTAAAAATCTGAGTCTGCCACCTTGAAAAACTTGAAATTCAGCCCACCAAAAAAAAAAACTGTATCTGGACTGGAAAGATTGACAGCTTTATTGGAGTAGGGGGAACCTCTTTCTCTCTGGAGTTGGTTGAGTAGGGAAGTCATATATATGGTCAGACCTGCCCTTTCAAACAATCACCTTGATAGTAATGTGGAAGAACAGCCCACAACCAGAAGTGAAACTCTCTTATCACTTGGCATGTACTTCTCTCAGGTGCTTGGTATATTCTAGTTTATAATAACAGTGTTGATGTTATGCTTTCTGGTTTAGAGAGAACTTTACCAAAGTCATCTCATTTTAAATTCAGGGCAACTTTAGGAGGTCGGTGCTATTCTTATCCACATTATGTATGAAGTGCAGACAGGGTAAGTGATTTACTCAGGGTCACACAACTAGCAAATGTCTAAGGATGATCTTAAACTCAGGTCTTCCTGACAACAGGAACTTTAAGTGATAATGATTTGTTTTTGAGTCTAGGCCCCTTTATGCTATGAGCTTCCAAAAACAGGGATCCTGGCTTTCATGCATGTCTCTTTTTTTCATTAAAGCCCAGCATAGGTCCTTTTGTATACTGAGTATTTAATAAAAGCTCATTTAGCATCAAGTGAATTTAAAGGATTTGTTTTGGAAAGGTTGTGATGAAAGTCTGACCATTAAAAAAGTGGATCCATAGAATCACAGAACCTCTTCTTTGGAAAATACCTTAAAAGCTATCTACTTCAACTTGAATAGGCATCTGTACCTCCACAGGGCAGATACAGATAGAGCATTGGATCTGGAGTCAAAGACCTCAGTTCAAATCCAGCCTCATACGCTTCCTGGTTGTAGAACCCTGGGCAAGTCCCTTGACCCTGTTTGCCTTAGTTTCTTCATCTATAAAATGAGATATAGAAGGAAATGGCAAACCACTCCAGTATCTATACCAAGAAAACTCTGAATTAGGTCAAAATGACTGTGACATGACTGAAACAACTGAAAAACAATTCCCAAATCCCCACAGGTGGCTATCCAGTCTGTGCTTGAGAAGGATCAAAGGCAGAACCCACTTTTTCCTAGAATTGGGCATTCAACTTCTGGGTGGTTCTAATTGTGAGAAAGGTTTTCATGATGTCAAGGCAATACTTATCTCTTTGCAGTTTCTACCCACTGTTATTTCAATAAGGATAATGTTTGCTAAAGACTGCTTGCTTTAAAGCATTCTAAATATTGCAAATAATGCTGTTGTTAATTACTGGGATAGGGAAGATAGGAGATATCTAGTATCCATGGATAATCAAATTAATCTGAGTTCCTCCCTTCCATCTCTTTAGTCTTTTTGCCTCTGCTACACCAAAAAGGAAACAGAATGTTGTGGAGATAGCAATTTTATGAGGAATGACTTGCCTGTGTCTACCTCAGCATGACCTGTCAGGAAGAGGCTGAGGGCTGAAAAGTCTCCTCCCTAAGACTGGGGAGACAAAAGGAGACTTTCTCCTTTAACAGGCCAGGCCACAGTGCTGAATGCCCAGGAGCTTCTTCCCCCCTGGTGAAAGGGACAACAGGAGATACCTTGGAGTAATAGAAAAAATCTTAGAGTTCTAAAAACTCTCCATTTCCAATCTGCTCCACCTCCATATTGGCTGTCCTGGCCCTCCTTCCCTGCCCTTCCTCTTTCCAATTTCCCTTTATGATTTGTCTTCTCCTCTTAGAATGTAAGCACTTTGAGAGCAAAAACTGTCTTGGTGTCTTGTTTTTGTATACACACATTCCTTTTCCTGGTACATATTACGCATTATCTGTCTATTGCTTGATCCTTCAATCTATCAATCTATCTACCTACCTACCAGTAAACCTATCCATCTGCCTGTCTACCAACCAACCAAATCAACCAACTATCTTGGCTTAAATGTTGATTCTACTTGTCCTTGCTAGTGTGACCTTCACCAGGGACCTTCCCTTTAGGGATTTCTATTTTTCATCTGTCAGAAAGAGAAGTTAGGCTCGTAGGCAGCAGGATGGGAAAATAGATGGAGTACCGGGCCTAGAGACAAGAAGATCTGGATTTGAAACCTGATTCAGGTACTATGTTGCCTCAGTTTCCTCATCTGTAAAATGAGATGGTTGGGTAAATTAGCTCTAAGGATCCTTATAACTCAAAATCCATTATCCTATGATGAGAAGATCCCTAAAGTCTCTTCTGTTTCTAACACTATGGATATATTGGGGATAGGAGCCCATCACTACCACCAGTTTTAGCACTCTTTCTCCCTTTCCATAATGTTCAAGTGGTTGTCTAAGTCTTGCTACTCTAGCCAGTATCTGATTCCTCAACTCTTGTGGAAACCCAGACACAAGGGAATACAGGTTAGATGCTGAAGTTTCCTTCCTCAGGATCCCTTATCATCTCTCTCCCTCTAAAGATCTCATCTCAGCCTCTGGGACCAATGAGGTCCCAAAGACACATGTCTTTCCCCCAGGACCTTGCCCAAGGTAATAGTGTTGATTGTCTAAGTTTCATCCAGAGAAAAAGATTTAATCTCCACAAGTTGAGCCTATCCCTAACTGATTTTTTCCTGTCCTGCTTGACCACGTTCTGGTGAGTAACACTTCTGTGCAGTCAAGGGTGGGGAGCCTGGAGAGAGAAGATTAAACTAGAGGGACAGAGAGGAAGACAGACTGAACTCAGACAATGAGAAGGAATTGAACAGATGGTATGAACAGAGTGGTCTTCACTGGCCTGTGATTAGGAAACCACTGACAAGTCCCAAGCAAAGAAAGGTTTTTCTGTCTTAGCCTCCCCTACTCTCTCTCTCTCTCAACCCTGGCCCTTAAAAACCTGTAAGAATTTCCCCCTCCATTCTGGGGTGGGTGACTATCAGCTTTAGTATAGGGAAACTGGTAGCTTTGCTCTGGCGTATAACTTTAAATACAATGTCAGGTTGGATTTTTTTTTAATGTGATGATAAATTTTGCTGAATATTTTCACTCTTGTTTCCTTTTTTTTTTTTATTCCAGTTATGAGGGATGCCTCTCTAAAATGGGAAATCTGGGGGATATAGGATAAGGGGTATATAGGATAAGAGGGAAATTTGGATGATATAAAAACAAAAAAAAATCAATTTTTTAAATAAGAAGACTGCCCGAGAATAGGATTTTAATTATGAACCATGGTTTAAATAGAAGGATGATAAGCTCTTGGCCAGTGATGGGCTTCCTTTAATAAGCACGAATAACAATGCATTTGCTTGAAATCTTGTAAATGCCATCAAAGGGGCTCTAAAATGAAATAAAAGTGTGAAGGGAGAAAGTTGCACAATACATCCCAAAAAGCTAGATACCATAGAAAATAGCTATCACATAGGAAGGAAAACAGATATGGAAACACCCAAAAGTTTGTGATATCAGATATCTCAGCAGAAATGCAAGACAAAGGCATGGCAAGCAAGATGAACTAGGGATCCACATTTAAGAAGCCAAATGTAAGGTAGTTAGTTTTCACTGAGACTGGGAGGGGGGGGGGAATGGGACCAAAGACTAGAGTATGGTTTAGGAAGGATATGCCTTAATCAAAAGAAGGATAGTTAACAGGGCAAGAGGAGAGAATTAGCATAGTAAATTAAGACAATCTATGCCTGTGAGGAAATCCAGGAACCAGAGAAGATAGTATGTTGGAGAACACTTGGATGAAAATCAACAAGGACAAAAATGCAAGTGACATTGTCAAGAGCGTCTATGGACCACCATAACAGAAAGAGATACTTAGTGAGAAGTTCAAGGAAACAGACCACAAGCCTGGTACAGAGGCATGACACTGTGAAGATAGAGGACTTTGACTATGTAGGCATCTGCTACAAAGCTCCTTTGTACAAAACAGGGCAGCTAAGAATTCTTTGTCTTGCCTTCATGACAATTCCATCTTCCTAAAGATAGAAGCACCCATGAGATGAACTGCTATTCTGGGAGAAACTTGTTGCTAGGTTGTTCACAATGGAAATGATAGGAGGAAGAAACCATTCCATTTCAAAATTTGTGATAGAGGAAAAGGAGGCTTGACATAGGTTGACATACACATTAGGTTTGGGAAGGGCATATTTCAAAAGGTTCAGAGAAACGATAAGTAGACCTAAAATTCTATGGAGGCACAGAAGCTAAGAAAGAAAAGAAATTCTCAAGAAGGAAATCCTTAAGGCTAAAAAGACAAATCATTCTTAAGAAGAAAAAAAGTGAACTTGTCTAAAGAGACCAATATGGATAGCAAACCCCTCAACTGACATGAATTTTCCAATTTACAGGAAATAAAGCAAAATCAGGTGAGAGCAGAAAAATACAAAAAGATAGTGTGGTCATGTAAGAATAGCATCAGGTAGCTAAAGCCAAGATCTGAATAAAGGTGCTAACTGCAAATGGGGTGTTATTTTCGTTCCACATTACTTCAAAAATAGCCTCTGCCCTCTGAACTCTCAGAGCACTTAACTGAACTTATTTGATTGTGTTGTCTGACTGCATTTTTAGTTGTGTTCACGTTTTCCTCAAAGGTTCTCCTTAGTTTATTTCTCTTTGTATTTTGTTTACTGTCCAGCAAAGGCTCTTGCAGACGTTAGGTACAGTTGGTCAGTCAGTTGACAAGCCTTTATTAAAAGCTTACTACATATGAAAGGCAGTGTGCTAAGAACTAGGGATACAAAGAAAAGCAAAAAGTAGTCTTTGCACTTAAGATTTTCAAAATCTAATTGTGGAAAAAACATGCAAACGACCCTCACAAACAAGGTATCTACAGGATAAGTTAGAGGTGATTTCAGCAGGAAGATATTTTGATCAGGAAAGGCTTCTTGCCAACAGTAGGATTTTAGCTGAGACTTGGGAGAAGCCAGGGACCCCAGAAGGCAGATATGAGGAAGGAGAGCATCTGCGGAATGGGGGACAGCCAGCAAAATTGCATAGAACTGGATGATAGATGCTTTGCCCTCACACCTCAAAAGAACAGAGGTTACTAAGTGATAGTGTTACAGGTACAGGGAGAATCTGGAAGTGGCCATTGGGAGCAAAGAGTGTCATCAGTGTCACCCTCTGTCATCAGTGAGTTGGCAGGTATATGAGTGAAAGTGTAATTGGGGTTAGAAAGGACAGCCAGGGAAGTTTTGTCATCAGGAAGGAACCAGGTCTCAGTGACTGCAAGAAGATAGAAAGAGTGAGTAAAAAAAAGGTTTAAGGTGAAAACAGGTTTGTTAACTAAGAAGGCATTCCAAACAGCACATGTAATGGTAATGGAATATGAAGATCTTCCCAATCCATTAATAGGCCTATGTGATCACATGTTCAATCACGGATGTCTTGCTGCTTTGAGCTCTGGGCCAGTTGTAATATATCCTGAGTCATGGTAGAGCCTGCTGGGGGAGAAACTTGTCTAAAGGGAAGCTTGCTTAGGGGAGACTTTGCTTGTAGAAAGACTTTTACACCTTTTGGTACTAAGCTAATAAGACAACAAGTCACAAGAGTTGTGATACCTTCTGGCTCTGAACCTATTAGTTGAAAAGTATATATACTGGTAGGTTCTATATATACTGGTAGGTTGATATTTTGCTTTAGGGGTTTCCCTATGAGAAGGACCTTTTGATTCCCTGCACAGGACCCCGAGTAGCCTTTTGTTAAGAGCCCTCTGACTACTCAGAGATTTGTGGTCTCCCAGTCCAGTGGTGTATATAGGTGGTTGTTTTACTTTGTTGAAACAGTAGGAACCCTGTCTATTGAATCTCTGTGCTAATTTGTGTTTGTATTTACTCCACATTCAGAGTGCTAACCTCTCCCCTGAACTAGTGAATGTAATTAAAGTAAGATTGTTGACCCCTTTAAAAGTTGTCTTTCCTTTAGCAAAGAAGATCAAAGAACCTGAGCTAGCAGGCCATCCTGGGTGTGCTAGGGTGCTTCCTATTATGTCACAATGGAATGGGAGAAAAGAATAAAGAAAAAGCTTCTAGGAGTAGTATCTAGGAGTAAAATTAGAAAAGCAAAATACTGATGTTTTGCTGATTATTTTTTCTCTTCTTTTGAAATATTTTTTGTTATATGGAATAGATCTCTGAGAGGGAGGGAGGCAGAGGAATACAGGAGGAAATTTAAGCAATATATAAACGAAAGAAGTCAAAAATTATTTCAAAGAATTAAAAGATAAAGATAAGAGCAAGATTCAATGCGAAACTCCCTGATGAAGATGGATAAATATTCCCACGCTTATTTTTCCCTTGGGTCATCTCCATTTGGGAGACACTTGTGAAGCCTAGGGATCAGAACAAGCTTCCATTTCTCAGAAATATCTCATTAAATTGTGTCTGACAATGTTGCCTTTTCTTATATTCCCCCTCCAGAAACCTCAAAGATTCCTGAAGGTACCACATCTCACCAGTCAGATTGGCTAAGACGACAAAACAGGAAAATGACATGCTGGAGAGGATGTAGAAAAATTGGAACTCTAATGTTGGTGGAGCTGTGAACTGACACAACCATTCTGGAGGGCAATCGGGAACTATGCCCAAAGGGCTATAAATAATTGTATACCTTTTGCCCCAGTAATACCACTTTTGGGGTTGTATCTCAAAGAGATCATAGAAGTGGGAAAAGGACCCATTTGTACAAAAGTATTTATTGTAGCTCTCTTTGTGGTGGCAAAAAACTGAAAACTTAGGGGATGCCGATCAATTGGGTGAACAAGTTATAGTATATGAATGTAATGGAATACTATCATACTATAAGAAGTGGGAAGGAGATGGACTTCATAATTACCTGGAGAGGCTTATACGAATTGATGCTAAGTCAGAAGAGCAGAACCAGGAAAAATTTGTACAGAGTCACAGATACATCATATGTGTGATGACCAACCTTGATAAACTGGACTCTTCTCAGCAACGCCCAGTTAAAAGACAACTCTACAAGTCTCAGAATGGAAGGAGATGCTTACACTCAGAGAAAGATCTAGAAAGACCAGAGTTTAATTGGAGACTGAAGCAACACATGCTATCGTTCTTTTCCATGTTTGGTTTTGTTTCTTTTGTTTCTTTCTTTCTTTCTTTCTTTCTTTCTTTTTTTTCCCATTGTTCGCTCCACTGGTTACAACAATTTTATACAACCAGACTTCTAGCCACCCCCACATTATATTTTCTTGTAATACCTCCATTCATTTTATGAGCATAAATATTAGAGCCTCACATTACTACTCCATCACTAACCTCAGCCATCTTATTAGCTTCTTCAGTTTCACCTACTGAATATTCAAATCATTGAAGATCCTTATTCTATTCATCTCAACTCAATATTTAGGTGCCTGCTGCATGAAGATCATATGCTTGACTCTGAGAGGGAAAGATACAATCCCTTCCCTCAAGGAGCTTATTCTCTAATGGGGGAGACAATGTACAAACATCAGACCCTGAAGCAGATGGTCTGGATCCTGAACCTAAGAGCTTTGGGACTGTCAGTACTTTCAGCCCAGTGTTTGCAACCATTATTCTTGGAAGCAACCCTTGTGGAGATGCAGCCTGGCAAGTACTCTTTCAGGTGCTGGCTTTAGAAGCTGTTTTAGCTAACTGAAGACCTTGAAAAGAATGTTCTTGTCACCAAAATCCTTGGCATAATCAAATGGCTCAATATCAACAACTCATAGAATTTAATCAATGGAAATGGCATTTAAAAATAGATGTTATCATCTGCTTTGCTGCCGTGCCCTAAGGACCATGGGAGTTTTTCCATATGGCTTGCCACTTGAACTTACTATGTGTGTGATGTTATCTTCCCCCATTAGAAAGTGAACTCTTGGAGAGCAGGGATTGTCTCACTTTCCTATGTGTATCTCTAGCAGTAAGAGCAGTGTTTTGCAAATAGTAAGTTTTAACTAAATGCCTTATTCCTTTATTCATTTGCAAATAGCATAAACAAGGGATAATGTAGAGATGATTGACAGGGGGAAGGCACTAACATTATGTATAATCTGGGACTTGAAGGAAGCCAGGGAACCGCAGAGATGATGAGGAGAGAAAATTTCAGGCATGGGAGATAGTGACAAGGCCTTGTGCAGAAACAGCAAAAAGACCAGTCTTACTTGGAATCTAGTGTCACTGGCTAGTAGAGTACATGGAGGGGAAGTAAAGTAGAAGAAGACTGTAAAGACAGACAGGGCCAGGTTATGAAGAGCTTTGAAAGGTATATAAAGATGACTTTTTATATTTGATTCTGGAGGTACTAGGGAGGCACTAGAGTTTACTGAAGAGAGGCAGTGACTTGGTAAGATCTGTGTTTCAGTAAGAACAGTTAGGAAGCTGACTGAATGGTGGATTGGAGTGGAGAGAGACTTAAGGCAGAGAGACCAGAGAGCAGTATACTGCAATACTGCACATAGGATGTGAAGAGGACCTGCACCAGGGTGGTAGCAGTGTCAGAGGAGATAAGTGAGCATATAACAGAAACGCTACAAAGGTAGAACCAGCAGGACTTGGGGACTGATTGTATTTGGTGTGCTGAAGGAGAGAGAAGAATCAAAGATATAAGCCTATGGGACTGGGAGAACAGAAGGATCCTACAACAGGAAAAAGGAAGTTCAGAAGGGCAGAGAGTATCTGGGGAGGGCTGGGGCAGAGCTAATGAATTCTATTTTGGACATGGTGAGTTTAAAATACCTACAAGACCTTCAGTTCAAGATATCTGATAGGTAGTTGGTGAGGTGAGACTAGAGATTGAAAGAAAAGTTATGACTGGATAAGTAAATCTGAAAATTATCAGCATTGAAGTGAAAACTGAAACCATGGTAATTAATGAGATAATCAAGAGAAACATTATAAGGGGCAGCTAGGTGGTGCAGTAGGAGGACCTGAGTTCAAATCCAGTCTCAGACACTTGATACTTACTAGCTGTGTGACCTTGAGCAAATCACTTAACCCTAATTCCCTCACTTCCTCCTTCCCCCTCCCCCGCCATGGCAATGGGAATTTGAAGATCTTCCCTGTCCCTTAATAGACCTAAGGTGTACTCTGAAGACCTCCCCTGCTTGGAAGGTAAACTCTGCCCCCTAATTGGCTGAATGTAATCCCAGGGTTTATATAATTTTATTATGTATTTAAAAGGAATAGCAAGTTGTACATAACAGATTTCCAGTTTCATGTACAATCATCTTTTTCTCTATTCTACTATGTTATAGAAATGCTTGTTTTGTTTCTTTTTTATTTTAATTTATTTTCTTGATTACATCATTCATTTCCAGTTTTGAGTTACAAATTTTCTCCCCTTCTTTCCCCTACCCCCAATCCCAAAACAGTAATCCCACTGTAAAACCCCTCCCA
>CM053596.1:71612674-71639644 GCA_028646575.1 Pseudocheirus occidentalis
CCTCCACTTCTCTTATTTGGTTTTCAAAGTCCTTTCTACGTCAATCCATAGCTAGTAGGCATTCTTCCAGTGTCTTAGAAGCATTTGGTGAGGGAGTTCTGACTGAGTTGTCTTCCTCCCACTCCATGCTTTGATCTTTTTTGTCCATAAAAAAGGATTCTAGAGTTTTACTGCTGTTCCTACCTTGCTTCCTTTTTCTCATGTTGGCCAGTCTATTAATTGCTTGGTTTTTTAGCTCTGTGGAACTCTGCTTCCTGGAGGGGGAAAGCTCTGTCCCAAATCGCTGGGGCCTTCACAGCTGCCAGAGCTATTAGTGGGGTGCTGCAGCCCCCCCAGCTTTGGCTCACTGAAAGCACACCCCACAACTACCACTCAAGACCAAGATCCAGATCCAGGCCACTCAACGCAAGAGCCCTTGGCTCTGATCAATCGCCTCAGCCTCCTTGCTATCTGCAGGCTGAGGGCTCTGAAGCAGCCCAGTGGAGGCCGCTGCTGCTTTCAGCCGTTCCTGCTGCTACAGCCATCTCCCACTGCTTCCTTGCCCTGGGAGTAGTTTGGCCGGACCCGCTCTTCCCCAAATTTAGCAAATCCACTGACCTTTCTCTTAGCCTTTTTTTTCTTCTGGCCTGATAAATGTGGTAACTGTGCCTCCAGTGCAGGCGATCTGCTCTCCTATAGACTGGGCTCTCTCTGATGCCCTGGGGCCTGGCCAGGGCGGGTTTTTGGCCGAGGCTCCCAGACTGCTGCAAAGAGCCCCACCTGTTGAGCTGCCCGTAGCAACCGATGTGTTTTCGGTCTTTTGGAGAGTTTTGGAGCTTGGAAATCTGTTTTAGAGTCCCATTTTATGAGTTTTTAGTGTGTTTGTGTGGGAGTTGCAGTGCTTTGCTGCTTCTACACTGCCATCTTGGCTCCACCTCTTGCTTGTTTTGTTTCTTAAGTTCAGAATAAAATACATTTTAAAAAGTCAAAAAAAAAAAGAATGTAATCACATGGAGCCTGTGATGGAGGGAGTTTGTTGAAGGGAAGCAGAGCCCACAGGAAGCTGGTCAGAGCTAGCATGATGGTAGGGGAGAGAGGACACTCAGGCAAGGAGATGGAAAGGTTTGTGAGTAAATATTGATCTCGTATTGGTTTGGGGGAAGGCTGAAGGATGCTGTGGCTCTCAGTGTTATTATGGCTTTTGAATATCTTTGGTACTATGATGGAATCTGCTTACTGGTTTGGGGATTCAGTTTTCTGGTGTCTAAATAAATGCTTCAGTTTTGTCCTCTATCTGGAGAATCTAGTATATTTTGCTATCAAATGTCATATGATAATTATATTCATGGTCTTTATTGTGATAGTGGGTGCTGTAAATATTGCATTGTCACTACACCCTTCCCCCCCCCAAGAAAAAGAAAAATAGTATAGAAGAAAAAGAGAAGAGGGCCTAAGACAGAGTCTTAGGGGGCATTTATGGTTAGCAGATATGACATAAAAATGAAAAATTTTAAAAGATAAGAACCCTGACCAATGCAAAGATCCACCATGATTCCAGAAGATTAATTATAAAAGATGCTATCCATTTCCTGACAGAAGATCATAGAGCCTGGGTTCAGAATGAGATACATATTTTAACATCACCAATATGGGAATTTGTTTTGCCTGTGTACATTTGTTATGAGATAATTTGTTTCTTTTTTTTCCCAGTGAGAAAAGGGAGGGAGAAGTGAAAAAAATAAATGCTTGACAATTGATTTTAAATTTTCTATTGGATTCAATTTAATAATAATGAATTCAATTCAATTTAAATCCTCTTCCACCTTCCCATATACACAAGAGCATACTCTTTCAGATTCCCACTCTACATGTGGGGGAGGAAAAACTCATAGCATAAAAAACAACTCATCTAAGGCTCTTGTTATTTTCCACTTAGTTCTCAAAGAGGACCATAATAACAGGAAGGTTGTGTCATGACTTGTAAGTGAATTGGATTTTAGTGAGGCAGGCTGCACAAAGTCACCAGCCTCATTTTTTCCTCCAGAGCTATCTGGACCTAGTGACAAGACATAGATCAGGACAACTGGAGATGGCCCCCAGGGGCAGTGGGAGAATTTGACCTTTTTATGCTACACTCCCTCTGGAATAACACTCTGCCTCTACAACTGTTGATTGCTGCTTCTGATGTCATCTGCTAGCCTAACTTTCTTATTGAACTGTAAGTTTCTGTTTCTCTACTTAGTTGCTACTGTCCTCTATTGGTGTTCCACTGAAAGACTCTTCCATATGCTGGTTTTCCCTTGAGTTATTACTGCTATTAGCTATATACTGATTTATAACTATTAAGTACATGCTTCTCTGCAGGACAGCATTTACAGAACAACCTATAACCTCATGGTTATTTCATCCCTTTTGTGATTCAGACCCACAGCTATATACAACCAGCATAAAGAAAGTTCCTTAGAACAAATCTGTCTGTGAAACCGCTTTTCTTTATTCTCAACACAACTCCTTCAGGCCTACTTGTTATGTGATTGAGACTAGCAAATTCCCTTTTACTCTCATTATGTCCTGTTGATGTTGAGAATCTGAATTCTATAAACATTTATTGAGTGCCGCTCTGTGGGAGGCACTGTACTAGTCAATGGGGGATATTAAAAAAATGAAAAAAAATCCCTATCTTCAGTGAATTTACATTCTATTCATGGATACAACACAATGTCCTAGGATCGTTGAATAGGACAGGAAGAAACGGAAGTCAACATGAAGGTGGTCCAAAGGGTTCAAGCCAAAAATTCTTTAATAGTGACTCAGGTAGGAAATAACTGCCAACTATGTTTGTTTTGCTTTTGTAACAAGATATGAATGTTTTTCTTTAATATCTTATAGTTATGTGATATACATTTTAGTTTGGAGCTTTTGGGGGCAAAAGCCATTACTGCAGTTTTTCTAAGCATACAAGAGTATGTGTCAGGCGGTGGGGGGTGGGGTGTTAAGGTTTGTGCATATAAGGCTGAAGGAGACTGGAAAAGTATATAGCAGCAACTTATTAAGGGATTTAAAAGCCAAACAGAAGATTTTCAAATTAATCCTGAAGGTAATAGGGAGCCACTGGATTTTACTGAATAAAGGTGGGAGTAATTGATATGGTACAGGTAGATTACTGGTGACATCTGGACTTGTGTGAGAACTGGATTAACGTGAGGTAGTTTCGCAAAACTGTCAGCTTCACTCTCTCTTACTGAGTCATCGAAGTCTAGTGGCAAGACAAATATCAAGATGCCTAGTGATAGCCCAGGATACAGTGGATAAGCTTGATATCTTTGATGCATGACCAGTTTCTAAGCACTGTACATCACCTGCTTCATCTGCCTTCATAGCCATCAGAAGAAATTGTTCTCATTCACATATTCCATGGTGGAAAGTTTTCACATGCTTGGGGTAGACATCCTGCTAACTCACCAACAGGTTTAAAGCCTGTCAGTTACCCTCAACCTGGTTTAGACCCCCTGCTAAGATGTAATAGGAAAGTTAGGGAAAAGGCTTGGTTTTGGGGTAAATGAGCTCAGTTTTAGACATATTTTAGACATTTAGACATATTAAGTTTAAGATATCGTCAAGCCTATAGTTTAAGATGTCTAAAAAGTGGTCAGGAATGAGACACTGGAGGTTAGAAGAAAAGTGAAGGCTAGATAACTTCTTCTGAAAGTCATCTGCATAAAGATGATAATTGAAATGACAGGAGCTGATGAGATCACCAAATGAGATGGTATTGTGTGTGGTTGTGGTTTGTCCTTCATTCTCAAAGAGAACCATGACATCAGGGAGATGATGACATGACTCACAGTTGACTTTAATTTGAGTGAGGGAGGCTGTGCAAAGTCACCAGCCTCACTTTCTCCTCCAGAGCCATCTGGGTCCAGTGACCGGATATTCATCAGGATAACTGGAGATGGCCCAGGATGCAATGGGAGATCTTGGCCTCTTTTAAGCTAAGGTCTTTTCAAGTTCTCACTTGGAGTGAGGCAACACCCATTCAGTGAATAGTCCTGTTTAAGAAGTGAGTCAAGAGATGGCCCCTTCAGTAAAAAAAGAAAATAGAACTAAGAGGAGAAGACCCTCAAGGTTGCTGGCCAAAAGAGAAACAGTTACTATTTTACATTCAGCATAGAGGGAGAAGAAAAGAGGACCCAGGATAAGAGCCTTGGGGGTCCCTACTATCAATGGACATGACCTGGATGATGATCCACCAAAGTAGACAAAGATGGAGCAGAGAGATAGATAGGAGAACCAGGAGAGAAGAGTTGTCATAAAAACCTAAAAAGGAAAGAATATCAAGGAGTAAGAGGGGATCAACAGTGAAGGCTGCCAAGAGGTCAAGAAGGATGAGAACAGAGATTTGTCGATTAAAAGATCATTAGTAACTTTGGAGAAAGCACTTTCTGGAATGATGAAGTCATAAGCCTGATTATAAAGAGTGAGATGAAAAGAAATTAAGGCATCTATTGTAGACAGCCTTCTCTAGGAGTTTAGCTCCTAAAATAAGGAGAGATACAGGATGATAAGTAATAAGGATGCATGGATCAAGAAAGGGCTTTTTTTTAAAATGTGGAGAAGACATAGGTGGGTTTGTAGACAATAGATAAGGAGCCAGTAGACAGGAAGCAATTGAATATGTGTATGTCGGAGGTTTACCTTGTCAAGAAATGTCACCTCATTTTGTGAAACAGTGATGAAAGAGATAGTGGCAGAAGGCATCTGAGTGATGTAAGATGAAGAAGAAGGAAGAAAAGGAAGTTTTCCAAATGGCTTCAATCTTTTTCAGTGAAATATGAGGCAAATATAAAGTTTAAGAGGGATCAAAAAGGTTTTGAAGAGCCAGCATGAGGAGTGGAATAATTAATCAGTTAGAAAGATATAAAAAAAAATTGCTTTGCTGTAGTGAGGGTCCTGTTGAAATGAAATAATGTAAACTCACAGTGGATGAATCACCATTTTTATCTGAAGACCCATGAGAGCTAGACTAGAGAGAATGGAAGCCACGCATTTGGGTTAGGGATTAGATTAGCAAATTACAGCACCATTCCATTTCACTAAGGAGAATCTTTTAAAGGCATTTTTCTGTCATGAACACATCCCTAGAAAATATAATAGGAAGATCTGGAGTTGATGGAGAATAGAGGAAGGAAATTATTGAATCTGTGACAGAACCAAGTTCCAAAATGAAATGGTGGTGGTGAAAGGAGAGGTAATTAGTGAACTGGTATAACAGCACATATTTCATAGGCTCTCAGAGCTAAAACCTTAGAGTAAATCTTGCCCAATATCCTCTCTACAACCTTCTTTTGGGGATTTGTACAGGCTCTGCTTGCATACGTTGAACCTAAAGAGCAAAGTAGTGTGGGGTAGTGGAAAGAGAGTCAGATTTAGGGTCAAAGAACCTGTGTTCTCGTTCAAACTCTGTTATTTACTAGATCTGCAACACTAGGCGAGTGCCTTTCTTTCCCTGCACCTCAGTCCCATCATCTGTAAAATCACAGAATTGTACAAGTTGGTCTCTAAGGTCCCTTCTTAGCTCTCAGTCCTATGATCCCACAATACAAGTCATGGTCTCTTTCCCCCCCCACCCCGCCAAGGATGCCAACCCAGAGCATAGATAGAGCTTGGTCAAGATGCCACTCACCACCCCCCAAGAGAATGCTGCTGTTGATTGGCTGAGCCAGAGACATGATTTGTTCCTGGTAGAGTCCTTAGGGAAGCTCAGGAAGATTTAACCTTCACATGAGAAACACAGTTCACAGTCTCAGGTCCTGCCTATCCTGGTGAGTAACATATCTATGGCCAATGGTGTTTGGGAGTAAGAGAGGGGCAGAGTGACAGCAGGAGGAGGGGTTTCCATTTTTGCAGCCCCAGTGCCTAATTTAAAAAAAAAAACACTCTTACAAAACATAGGAGCTTGAAAAGCATTAGTTTCTTTGAAATCAATTTAGTACAAAAAGCAACAAGATATACTGGAAAGAGCACTGGTTCTCAAGTCAGAGAACATAAGCTCAAATCCTCTCTAGGACTCAGTTTCCTCATCTTTTATACAAGGAGGTTGCACCATATGAACCTGAGGAATCTTCCAAATCTAAGTATCTGATCTGATGACAAAAATTGAATCCCGTACCACCAAAGCCCCTTTCTCTCTGGAGTTCCCTTGCTAACACGTGCCCCCAGGTTATATTCTTGAGATAGAGAAACTCAGAGGTCTTGCTTATACCTGTCTTCTAATTACTGATCCACCCAAACGGTCTCAAGTTTTAGTACTACACAATATCACAAACTCTCAGAGCAGGAGTGGTCCTGAGAGGTCACTGAATCTTCTCTGCAGCAACTTCTGCCTAACATTCTCTCCAGGAAGCCTCTGCTTGATTTCCTCCATTGCAGGGGAATCTGCTGCTTCCTGAGGAATCCCATTTACCCATGGATTGCTCTCATTACTAGGCTACTTTTCCTTTCCTTTGAGTCAACATCTGCCAACCTGCAATTTTCCCTGAGTACTCCTACTTGTGTCTTCTGGGACAGTAGAGACATAGACGGAGGGACAATAATGGACAGGGAAGAGGATCCTGGCTGTTTTCCCAGCTGATAAAGTCCAGAATTTTCTGCCAATGCCACCACCTGACAGTTTGGTGAACACAGCAGCTCCAATCTCCCTGGGCACCTATCACCTGTCTCTCAGTCTGTCCTGAGCTAGGTGTTTAAGGGGAACCTATCCTCTTCTTCTCTAAGGCTTGAGGGTTTCCTAGTGTTAAAGGGTCTGATGCCTGATGAGGCACAGGAAGATTCATGTCCCCATGCTACAGTAGGATGAGGACGGCTGTGGGAGCCTGACATTTGCTCTAGGACTTACATTGAGGTCTAACTGATCACACTCCAATTACTTCCCATGCGACCCCAGGGGCGTGGGTCTGTCTCTATGTCTGCAGTTGTATCTGTGTGTGCATTTGTGTCTTTTCATAGGCTTCTATATTGGTCTTTTTCTATACATGTATTCCATGTATGTATACAACTCTTTATGTGCCTATGGGTAAATGAGAAGATGCATATCTCTGCTCGGTAATTGGTCCTTGTGTTTGACTGTGTAATACGTATACCAGACTGACATGTGTTTATGTGTATATGTCTGAATACCTTTGTGGAAGAGGTAATTACCCATATGACAAGATATAAGATAGACTGAGGAGGGCCCAACCCACAAATTCAGAAGACCATTGTATCCCACCCCTTATTTCCTTATTGATAAGGAAACTGAGGCCCAGAGAAAGTAAGTGACATTCAGGATCCCACAGGTAAGTAAGGGTATGATACGGGAAATTTCAATGCTTTAATTCATAAGAAGGAATTAAATGTTTCCTTTTCAATAAATTTTCAGTTTCCTTTTCAATAAATTTAAGGGGTAGGATACATGGTCTTCCAGGTCTAGATCTGGGATCCTTACTGTTAGCCAGCTTCAGCTCTCTAGTCCTCGATAGTTTTCTTTCTTGAATCCAAGTGAATTTTTGTACAATTTTCCTGATTAAACTGTAATGTATTTGGTTAAATTAAGCCTTGGTCTATCACACACACCTTAAAGAAGAGGGAAGAGATGAGAAAAGTTGGATCCACTCAACAAGGCATGAAAACAAAATGGTAAGATCAGTTTGGATAGAGGAATGTAAGAAGGGAGGCAAGGTTAGTCAGACAACAACCATTTATTAAGGCCTGACCAGGTGCCAATGAGTATGTGCTAAGCCCTATGGACACAAAGAACAGCAAACACTAGGTCCTTGCCTTCCAAGAGCTGACAGCCTAGTGGGGAGATAGCATGCAAATTGTTTGGGGTGAAAAACCCCATCCAAAAATTTAATGAGAAATTCGGAGATGTCTTAGGATAAAAACAGGAATTTATTCTCTTCCCTGGGAGAAGAGGGCAGTCTTCTCCATGACTGATCATGAAGAATGGGCATGTTACAAAAGACAGAACAAGAATTTATACCCTAATTCAGTCAAGCTCCCTTCCCCAACTGTCTCCTCTCTCATTGGCTGAGAGGCAGACTTAAATCTTGGCGCCAAAACCTTCCCCAATGGCAAGTCACAAGGAAGCCCGCCACTATCTCCCAGTGGCTGAGAAATAGGTTTACAAAGAACAAGGATGCTTAATGACAGCAAAGAAAAAAGAGGAAGGGTCCCAAAGCAAGGGAAGAGGAGTGAGCCTGGACTGTCCCTGACTCCCACTAGCCTGGAGGAGGGGCCCACAAAGGCAGGAAATCAGAAAGGGCTCGCTGATGATTGAAGCAGTATTGGAGGGGGGAATTTAATCCAGAACTGCCTGAGAAGTTTTCACTCTCCCCAGACATAACTGTACAAGCAGGATCAATGCAGAGCAACAGGAAGGTCATCTCGACGCTGGGAGGAAGAGGCAGAGAAAAATGGGCAAGGAGATGGATCAGCAAAGGCATCCTACAGAGGGTGGTTTAGGACTAAATCTTAAAGGAAGTCATGGAAAGCATGAAGCAGAGGAGAGAGCATTCCAGGCAGGGGGGACCACCAATAAAAAGGCACAGAGTTCAAAGATGGAGTGTAGGGTGTTAGCAGCAACAGGAAGGGCAGTGTCACCAGATCACAGAGTGTGTAGAGGGAAGCAAGCTATAAGAAGATAGTGGGGGGGGGGGGGTGGCTAGATGGTTCAGTGAATAGAGCACTGCACCTGGAGTTACCTGAGTTCAAATCCGGCCTCAGCCACCTAACACAACTAATAGCCGTGTGACCTTGGGCAAGTCACTTAACCCCAATTGCCCTGCCTTTCCCCCTCCAAAAAAAAAGCAAAAAAAAAGATAGTGTGGGGAATGAGTGAAAACTTCTCGATCTGGAATTGTTAACCTTCCCTTCTTCCCCACCCCCCTTCCATGACTGCTGTCAATCACTTTTACCCTCCTCTGTCTGGTTTCCCGACTTGGTGGGACCCTCCCCCTCCTTCTCTTGCTTTCCCAGTCGGGAAGAATTTGGTGACATATGCCTCTCCACCAATGAGAGACAAAAATAACTGGGAAAGGGGGCTTGACTAAGTTAAGTTATAAATTCTTGTTCTACCCTTTGAAATGCGCCCTCTCCTCCATGCTCAGGCATTGGGGCAGACTGCCCTCTTCTCCAAGGGAAGAGAATAAACTCCTGTTCTTATCCTAAGACATCTGTGTGTTTACTTTTTTACTAAATTAAGGACTAAGGGCATTTTTCAGCCCAAACAATAGCAAGGCAGGAAGGACCAGGTTATGATGAGTTTCAGATGACAAGCAGCAATTTTTTATTTGGTCCTAGCGGCTTTTGTTCAATCATTTTCAGTTGTGTGCTGCTCCTCATGACACTATTTGGGGTTTTCTTGGCAAAGAAGAGAAAAATGATTAGCCAATTCCTTCTCCAGCTCATTCTACAGATGAAGAAACTGAGGCAAACAGGGATAAATGGCTTGCCCAGCTAGTAAGTGTCTGAGGCTGTATTTAAACTCAGGTCTTCCTGACTCCAGGCTTGGCCCTAGCTGTCCATAATAACAAGTCACTGTTAATTGATTTAACAGAAGATTGCCCTCTTCTCCCAGGGAAGAGAATAAATTCCTGTTTTTATCCTAAGACATCTCCGAATTTCTCATTAAATTTTTGGATGGGGTTTTTCACCCCAAACAATTTGCATGCTATCTCCCCACTAGGCTGTCAGCTCTTGGAAGGCGAGGACCTAGTGTTTGCTGTTCTTTGTGTCCATAGGGCTTAGCACATACTCATTGGCACCTGGTCAGGCCTTAATAAACGCTTGTTGTCCGACCAACCTTCCTTCCCTTCTCACCTTCCTCTATCCAAAGTGATCTTATTCTTTCGCGTTTTTATGCTTTGTTGAGTGGATCCATGATTAACTGAATAGTGGGATGACACAGTCAGATCTGACCTTTAAGACGATCACTGACAGCTCAGAGGAGGATGACTTGGAGCAGGAAGAGACTTGAAGTGGCGATCATAATTAAAAGACTATTACAACAGTCCGAATTGTGGTGTGATGAGGACTTGCACCAAGGTGACATTTGTGTGAGCAGAGGGAAGGGAAATGCATTGCTGAGAAATGTAGTGAAAGTAAAGAGAGGACAAGATTGGACAGCAGATCGGACAGGAGGAGTGAGTAAGACTCCAAAGCTGCAAGTCTAGCTAACTGAGAGGATCATGGTGCCATGACAGAGTCAGAACATAGTTCAGAGTTAAAAACAAAGGAGGACTTTAATGACACATTGCCAGCCAGGCAAAAACTAGATGTTTTGGGCAGGGGGGGCAGCTAGGTGGTACAGTGAATAGCACACCAGCTCTGGAGTCAGGAAGACCTGAATTCAAATTTGAAACTCAGATGCTTGACACACTTACTAGCTATGTGACCTTGGGCAAGTCATTTAACCCCAACTGCCGTGCCTTCCCTCCTCCAAAAATGAAAAAGACTAGACCTTTTTTCCAATCCCTAAGATTTCCAATCCCTTACACCTGTCCAAAACAGAAATTATGTGCCAAAGACAAAATAATTTCGACTTTCTCCATGGTCTAGAACACCCAGAACCCAAAGAAAGGTAAAAATAAATAAAGGCAATAATAGGAAATCGAGGGAAAGGAGAGGTTGGGGGAGGTGAAAGATGAGTTCTGTCTTGGAGACACTGAGTTTGAGCAGGTTGTAGGACATCCAGTTGTAGATGTCCAAGAGGTAGTTAGTGATGTGAGACTAGAGCTCAGGGCTGGAGACAGGAACAACCAAATGCTCAGACACCAATAGAAAAAAGAACAATAGAACAGAATTGTAAGATTATAACTTTGAATAAGAAGGGACTCTGATTAGGAAGGCATCATATGTTCCAACCCTCTCATTGTATACATGAAGGACAGAGGCCCAGAGAGATTAAGTAACTTGCCCAAAGCTAGATGGGCAAGTGGCAAAGCTAGAATTTGAATCAATATGGTCTTCTTACAAGTGGCTCTAAGCCAGCTTCCCACTGAAAACAGAAAAGCAGGGAACAGAAAAGCAGGGGAAAAGGTAAAAGGAGAAAAAAAATGCAAAGAACAAGATGTGAGTAGAAATACCAAGACAACAGATGAATATTCTTTCAAGTCTTCTCTTCCACTAATTCCATCTGGAGCTGAACTAAAAGGAATAGAGTATCTAGAATGAGGCACCAACTTCTGCTATGGTGAGAACACATCTGGAATATTATATTCAATTCTGGGAACCACATTTTTTAATCTTTTTATTTTTTGGAGGAGGGAAGGCAGAGCAATTGGGGTTAAGTGACTTGTCCAAGGTCACACAGCTAGTCAGTGTTAAGTATCTGAGGCTGCATTTGAACTCAGGTCCTCCTGACTCTAGGGTTGGTGCTCTATTAATTGCACCACCTATCTGCCCTTGGGAGCCACATTTTAGGAAGAGCATTGTTGACCTGGGGAAGAGTCCAAAGTAAAAAAAAAACTAGAATGGTAAAATGTCTCAAAGTCCTACCTTTCAAGAGTCAGTGAAAGGAAGTGGAGGTATTAGGTTGGAGAAGAAAAGAGAGGGAGTATGTGATAGTGTCTTCAAGCATGAAAGACTTCTATGGGAATGGGGAAATTGAATTGCTCTGCTTGACCCTAGAAGGCAGAATTAGAAGTAATGGGGAGGGGAACAATGGAGAAAAGGGAAAAGAAAGACATCTCAGCCCCATAAAAAGAAAGCCTTTCTACCCATTAGAGCTATCCAAAAGTAGAATGGGCCACCTCAGGAAGTCACCCATCACTGTAGGTGTTGATGCACGGGCTACATGACAATCTGCAAGAATATCGTAAAAGGGATTTCAGTTCAGGTGTGGGTTAGACTAGTGATTTCTGAGGCTCCTCCCCACTTTGATAATGTATTCTTCTCTTTTAAGTATTGATGTAACATGGCTGATAGAGCAATGGACTTGCATTTGGAAGACCCAGATTCAAATCCACTTACTAGCTAGGGCTCATGGGCAACCCCCTTGTCCTCTCTGAATCTATGTTTCTCAAGTATAAAAACTGAGATAAATTAAACTACCTACCTCACAGGACTATTGTAAGAAAAGCAGCATGAAAACCCTAAAACATGTATAAATGTATGTTGTTATTGCTACTAATCTTATTATTATTTTATGATCTATCCCCTTCTCTCTATGTGCACATCCATCATCCTCATTCAGATACTGATCACCCCTCTTCTGGACTATTCAATAGATTCCTAATTTTTGTTCCTGCTACAAGTTGCTCCCATCTTCCATTCATTCTCCACAAATCGGAAAAGTGATTTTAGTCTGATGGTACCATTTCTCAATTCAAGAAACTCTGGTGGCTCCCTACATCCTCTAAGGGCAAATAAAAACTCCTCTGTTTGGCATTCTGAGCCCTTCACAATCTTAATCCTACGTATCTTTCCAGACTTATTGTATATTTCTCCCTGTACATACTCTATGATCCATACTGGCATTTACTGTTCCTCTCACTTCACATTCCATCCTCCATCTTCTTTGTCACTTTACAAGCCTAGAATGCACCATCTCTTCCCCTCTGCCTATATACGCTCAACTTCTTTCAAGGCTTAGATCAAATGTCTCCTATTACATAAGGTCTTTCCTGATCCTCTTATCTGCTACTGCCTCCCTTCAAAATTTATCTTGTATTTACTTTGTATATATTTTGAACATATTTTTATGTGTACATGTTGTCTTCCTCAATAGACTCTAAGCTCCTTGAGAACAGAGACTGTTGTGTTTTTGTTTTTATAGCATTAGGACTAAGACCAATGCCTAGCATCTGGTAATTGATTAATTTATTTACATCCATTTGAAAGACAGATTTGCCACTGGAGAGAGAATAGTCATTTTTGAAGACCTCTCTTACTAAGTTTTGTGCAATAACATTTGAGTTTCTTGCATTCACCTTCAGGAATATCAGATAAAGGGACGTGGGGACCCTCCTCCCTTACCCCAGAACTTTCTGGCCAGTCCTAGCAAGGATGTCAGGGTGGAATATGACCTTCAACATCTCTTACACCAATTTCTTCTTATTGGGCTTCCCAGGACTGAAGGAATCAAGGGCCCTTCTGATCCTCCCATTTTTCTGTCTCTATATGGTGATCCTCTCAGCCAATGGCCTAATCATCTATATTGTGACCACCCAGAGGAGCCTGCACCAACCCATGTATGCGCTCATTAGTCTACTCCTGGCCATCAACATCTGCACTGCCACTACTGTCGTCCCTGCCATGCTCTTCAGTTTCTCCACTTACTTCAATCACATCTCTTTGGTCTGTTGCCTTATCCAAATGTTTTTCATCTACTTTCTACTAGCTTTTGATTGCAACATCCTTCTGGTCATGGCTCTGGACCGTTATATTGCCATCTGTTACCCTTTGCGCTATCCAGAGATCATGACAGGCCAGGTGTTAACAGGGCTGGTAGGGGTAGCTGCCACCCGGAGCGTGGGCATTGTAGTCCCTGTGGTTGTTCTGGCCTCAAGAGTCCACTTTTGCCGCTCCAATATCATCCGTCACTTCACCTGTGAGCACATGGCTTTGATGAAGCTGTCCTGTGGAGATATCTCTCTGAATAAGACAGTAGGACTCGCCATCCGTGTCTTCAATAGGATCCTGGACCTGCTTTTCCTAGCAATATCCTACACACGCATCACCCATGCTGCCTTTAGGATCTCCTCAGGGGGTGCCCGCTCAAAGGCTCTTCACACATGCGGATCTCACTTGCTTGTCATCTTCACTGTGTACGGCTCCACTTTGTCCTCTTCAATCGTGTATCGTGTGGCCCGCACTGCCTCTCAGGATGTACATAACTTGATCAGTGCGTTCTACTTGCTGATCCCCTGCCTTGTCAACCCTGCCATCTATGGAGCCAGGACGAAGGAGATCCGGCAGCATTTAGCAAAGTTGTTCCAGAGGGCAGGGCCATGAACCACCCCACCCCCTACCTCCTGCCACCCGCCCTCAAGAAAGGACCTTCCAGTCTGATTGCCATTGGGATCAATGGGGAGCGACTAGAGTGGAGAAAATCCCCACAAAAGACTCATGCTGAGTTTCCTACTTAGGTCTGGGAGAAAATGAGAGTTTAATGGCAGTGATCACAATTGAAGTTCAGTCAGAAAGTAACAAGACTATACTTAGGTTATCAACTCTTCCTCTAAAATCACATATCAACTGAGGAAAATGTAGGTGGATGTGTTCACTGGATTATCATTTTAAAACTGGAAGGGCTTTATGAACTCATTCATTGGACATATGAGGAATCGGAGGCTCAGAGGGCTTAGCTTGAAGAAATCTCAGAAGTCATCCAGACCCAGCTCTCCCTCTGCTGGCGCTCTCTACAACGCCCCCCAACAAGCAGTTATCTGCTTTTCACGTGATCCCCACTCATGCAGGAGAGGGAGCTCATTCCAACTCTGTACAACTTTAATTGTTAGGAAGTTTTTTCTTATATCAAAGCAAATCTTTCTGCTGCTTCTCCCCATTACTCCCAGTTCTATCTCATAGGCCCAAGTTAAACAAGTCTTATAGACTTTTAATAAGTGATAACAGGCATTGGGTCCCTCTAATTCATTTCATCTCTAGACTGAATGTCCTCAGTTCCTTCACTCTCTTCTTGTATTAATCTTCTCATCATTCAGGACGCCATCCTCTAAATGAGCTGTGGCTTGTCAGGGTCCTTCCTTAAACAGATGCCTAGGATTGAATAGGAGACTGTACATGTGATCTGCCCAGGGCAGTGAGAAGTGATTGTCACCCACCCTTGTCACTCTATTGTCGCTCTATACCTTTTTTCTTGACTTAAAGTCACTTTAATTTTCGTGCCTACAATGTCATCTCTTTATAATCTACTAACGCTTCCAGCTTTATTCCCTATGGTTCTTTGGAAAGAGCACTGGATTTATACTCAAAAAACCTGGGTTTTGTTCATTACTTCCTATGCAAGGTTTTTAGACTCTCTGTGCCTCAGATTTCTCACATGTCCAATGAATGAGAAGGTTAAACCAAATGCCCTTCCAGTTTTAAACTGATGATCCAATGACTACGTCCAGCTACATCTCCCTCAGTTGATATGTGCACATTTCCTTGAGTTCAAGTGAAAAACTTGATATTCATTCTCATTCAGTTGTACATCATTAGAGTTAGTGAATCTTTCTAGTCTGTTAAGATCTTTTTAGATCCGGACTGTGTGATTCGACTTGTTAACTATCCCTAGTGGAACTGTGTCATCTTTAATTTGATATGCCTACCATCCATGTCAGTGATAAAAATGTTGAAGTGTGTAGAAGTAAGGCATTTGGACACTTCACTAAAGACCCAATTCCAGGTTGGTATTGATGCATTAATGATTCCTTTTTTGATTCAGTCACACCTAACTTTATCATCATCTAGCTGATATAATTTATATCACTTGCCTGTTAGGGGTCCCACAATCCAGTTGATTTCTCACATCACAAGCTCTGAGTCAACTTCTTTCAAGATATTCTCTTTTTTCCAGCAGAGACTACAGAGGCCCAAAAAATGCTAATGCATGTAAAAGATATGTAACCAAATTTGACAAATTTCTCTTTACCTATTTCTGAAAACAAATAATTCTGCACAGATAGCACCAGAACCAAGAGATTCAAACACAGTTTCTGTGTTTGAACAGGGTTCAGCGCATGATCAAGTCATACTAGGATGCACACTTGCTCTAGCACTTACCTTTCCTTAAATCAAGCTTCTATTCTGCACACAGGGTTGATTCCCTATTTTTGACTCATTAACACACCACTGAAACTCCAAACTTCTTGACATTCCTTCACTATGAGTCTTCCATACACAGAATCAATCTTCTTAAATGACTCCATCCACACCCAAAGTCACCAAGCAAGAAGGCAGCACAAAGCACTATTGTATTTGGACTCTCAGAATGTGGGATGATATACTGTCTCTGCTCCTTATTGTCTGTTTGATCTTGGGCCTCACTCTTCTCATTTATACAATGAGAAGATTGGATTAGATGATTTCTAAGATTCCTTCCATCTCAAAATCTTTGAGTCTCAATTTCACCTCACACATAAACCCACATGTCCAGGGACTAGCCGCTACAATCATGGCTTCAAACATCAACATCAAAGGTATGTTTTGACAATGCTTAGTAAGCCAACAAAATAAAGTGGGGCACTGTGCCCACTGTGCCAGGCATCCCTGCTACCTCCTGCATATAGATATTCTCTCTTTACTGTCATTTTCATGAGCATATCATAAAAAAACCCTCAAATGCCTTGCTGAAACCAGTTATGTAATATATACCATACTTTTCTGACTGATTCATGTGATTAGTCTGTCAAAAAGAGGAAATGAGATTAGACTGGCATAGCTTTTGTTTTATGAAATCTATGGTAGCTCTGACTGACTGCTATTTCCCTTTCTAAATACTCACAAACTATTCCTTTAATAATGTATTCTAAAGTTGTTTAGACATTTGAAGTGTAGTTTATTAGCCTATATTTTGCAGACTCCACCTTTGTTTTTTTTTTTTACAATTAAGACATTCAACTATCTCCACTGTTGCAACAGCCCTCTCATGCTCCCTGATTTTTATTTCACTGACAATGACTCAACAGACATATCCCCAAATTCCAACAGTAACTGGAATATATTCACCAGGGTTTATTGTATTGAACTCACTGAGGGCAATGAGATCCTACCTTACCATTTCTTTACATGTCTTGCATGATGAAGTGGAAACCATAGTAGATTTAGAGTTAGAAGGCCAGAGATCAATCTTGATTCTGTCACTAATTCCTTGTGTAACCATGAATAAATTCTTTAATTATATATAAAATAAGGGATATGGATTTCTGAAGTTCCTTCTAGTGCTAAATATATATTAACTATTATTATGCCTTCCCAAATTTGAATATCATTCTCTGATAAAGAAAACAGAAGCAAATTGAATTTGAATATTTCTGCCTCCTCCTAACATTGATTATCATTGAATGATATTACAGCTGATCAAGAGTCCAATCAATGCTTTCTTCTTCCACCTGCTGCTCACCACGTAGCTAAAAGGACTCTTTCCTCTGTCCTTAGCATTTATCCATTCTCTGAACTCAGAAATCTACCCCAAGAAAAATCTAAAGCATGTCAAGTATGCTTAAGTTTACTTTCCTTCTTTTTCAAGATTTCGAAGAGACAACCTTCCCTACAAGGATGCTGTCATTTCTTCCTTCACAAACCAGTTCCTTTTTGTTGGTCCAAATTAAGCCCAGTTTGCTTTTCCCTCACTCTTTAAAGGAATAATAACTCATTAAGACAAACTTTTTCTTAATTAGGCATGCAAGTGTTTGTTACTAAGGGTTAGTAAATATTCACATTCTGCCATTTTAATAAAGATATATAATTGACTCAATCACATGATGTAACCTCATTTCAGCTATCCATGCTCAGAGAAAATTTAGTGCTGGGATATGAGATCCCTAAGAGTAGGGTCCTCAAAGACTCCACTGCTAGTCAATATTTAACAAGGCACTTAAATTAATAAAAGCTTCTTGAACTGACTCACAATGAACTGATTGGCATAAGTACCCCCAAAAAGTGACCACCATTTACTTGGTAGCAGCTGCCTGGGTTGTAGGCATAGTATCTAGATTCCAATAGCCAGATTCTATGGTGCCAACCTTGCAGATCCTAGCCTGTAGACATCATGCATCTTATTCTAAAAGGTATCATGTCATTAACAGTATCTAAGATTCAATCAATGAAGAAGCATTTATTAGGCACCTAATATATGCCAAGCTTATATAGAAGTGGCTTGGTGGCTCAGAGGATAGAGCACTGGACTTGGGGTCAGGACAGACCTAAATTTAAATCCAGCCTCAGATCATTCCTAACTGTGTGACTCTGAGTAAGTCACTTAACCTTTGATTTCCAAGCCAAAAACAACAACACTGGATTTACTGGAGAAGTAATTGCTAAACCACTCTAGTATCCTTGCCAAGAAAACCCTATGGACATCTATGTTCTATGGCAAGGGGGAGAACCTGCAGCCTTAAGGCCATATATGGCCTTCTAGGTCCTTAAGTTCATTCTTTTGACTGAATCCAACTTTTACAGAACAAATCCTTTTGTTTTTATTAATACATTTTTGTTCATCTTTTATATTTTTATTTTATTTTTTTAATGAAAATATTTAAAATACCAAAGAATAAAATGTGTCAATGAACTAATCTTCCCAGACTGCTGGTTCAATTAGAGCATTCGTAAACCATAAAGGTTAAGTTGATGGCTGTAATGCTCATTATTTGGTTCTAACTTTCCCCACCTGACTAGAGCCACTACCGTGTGAGGCTAGTTGAAGAGAATTTATGAGGGTTGAGTAGGCCAGTCTGTTATAAGCTTTTGGTGCATGGTGTTTCTGTTTGAAGTGCAATTTGTGAATAGTTGTGCAGCTCAACATTATTTTTTAATTCTGTCTGCTTAACAGCCTATCAGGTCAAGAAAGACCAAGAGTACACTGAAGAAAGAAAGCTGATTTTTTAAAATGAGGATTGGGAATTGCACATTATCTTGTTTCTGCTAAAGACAAGGTGATTAGATCTCATCATCATTATAACACTCATAAGGACCACAAATATTTTAAATTAGAGGGAGAAGCACAAAAGGTTGTATTGCAGAAATTAAAAGATCAAAAGCAAAGACAATTGTTTCAAGCACTGATAAGACCTAAAAATAATGCCACTGAGGCAATTATAAGCTACCTTATATTCTTGGGGGGGGGAAAGGAAACCATTCAGTGATGCAGAAAGTGTGAAAGAATCCATTGTCAAAATTGTAGGATGCTTAGACCATGATAACATTTCAAAGTACAAACAACTGCCTCTTTCAAGGAGAATCGTAACTGTTAAGCAGCATGAATCAGCCTTCAACTTAACAGAACAACTTCAGGCAATACTTCAAAAGGAAACCAATTTAATCGCTTTGGGTGAATCAACTAATATTACTGACAGTGCAGGTTTATACTTCATTCAGGTCATAACAGAAGATTTTCTTTGCTATCAAGAGTTACTCACTTTGGGCACTATTGTGAACAGAACATGGAGAACAGATACCTTCAATCACTTTCAAGATAAATGTCTTGAAGTTGGATTGAATTTGGTTTAGTGAGTACAGATGGTGCACAGGAAAACATGAAGATTTTATTGCACAGAAAAAAAAAAGCATTAACAGATCCAGATGTTCTCATTTCTTTTCATTGTATCTTGCATCAGCAAAATATCTGTGCTAAAACTACTATTTTAAGTGACACTTTGCCACTCATGCAAATGCAACATGGCATCATCAGTTCAGTAATATGCTAAAACTGAACAATGAGGTATTCACTGTGGATTTGCCATATCATTCCAAAGCGCGTTGGCTCTTACAGAGGCAGATATTAGCCATAATTGTATCTCAGCAAGAACAGATAGTTAAATTTTATGAAGAACAGAATCAACAATGTGAATTATTGAAAGAATATTTCTATAGGAATGCTGCATTTCTGTGTGACATCACGTCAAATAAAAATGACTTGAATATTTCTTTGCAAGGTAAAACTAAGTCTGTATATGATATGTAGCAAAAAAAAAAGTAAGCATTTTGCAAAAAAAAAAAAAGCTATCTTTTTTCAAAACACTTCTTCAAAAGGAAATTTCAGATGAACATTTTCCCCAGCTAGCAAAGGTCCTTGATGAGCAGGATGATATATGTAAATCATTTAAAGAATATGCAGCTTTTATAGACCATTGGAGAATACAAGAAAAGGTTCACCGACTTTGAGATGCTCAAATGCTTTGAAATGCTCAAATGAGCATTTCAGCCTCACATAGTTGATATCACTAAGGCACCTAAAGAACTACAAATGGAATTGGTTGAACTCTCAGTAGATGGCATTTTAAAGTCATTGAGTGATGCTAATAAAGATACAATTGAAATATGGAAACATGCAGTAGAATAACCAAGCCTTCGGCAACATGTCCAAAAAATTCTGTCTTGCTTTCCAACCACCTATTGCTGTCAATCTACATTTTCCTACCTAACCCAAACCAAGATGCCCTTAAGGTCACAATTGACTGATACCCATCTAAAGGATCAACTGAAACTGTAAACCTCCATGCTACAACCAAATATTCAAATGCTTTCCAACAAAAAGCAAGCACAACAAAGTCATTTAAAGTTAGTTAACTTAAAAATTAGCAAGTAGCTTTCACTTTTTGAAACTATTAAGTATAGGGTAGTTAGATTTTTACAAAATAATGTACATTTTTAAGTATATCTATTGAAGTTTCTCAAATGCAGCCTTATTTGATTACAACCAAATATTAATGTGGCCTTCCAACATGACAAGTTTCCCCATCCCTGTTCTATGGGACAATGAAGAGTCAGGTACAATTGAATAACAATATGCCAGTCATTCAAATAAGCTAGGGATATAACTATAAATAACAGAACAATTCCTGCAAGCAATAAGCTCACATTTTAATGGTAGATACAGCTTGATATAAAATTGTATATAGCATAAATATTAAGTTAATGCATTTTGGTAAAAATTCTATAAATATGTACAAAGTTGTTTAATACAAAGTAGTTTGAGAGTGCTAGTATTTGGGGAAATTAGGAAAAGTCTCTTGAAAAAGATGATATCTAAGTGGCATCTTAAGGGCAGAAAGGCTAAGGTAAGGAGAAGCTACATTGAATAGCCATTACAAAGGCATGGAGAAAGGAGATGGAGTGTCATGTGTGAGGAACAAATAGAAAGTCAGTTTGGTTGTGTCTTGGAGTGTGAGAAGAGGAATGATGTTCAATGAAGTTGGAAAGACAGGTAAGGGCCATGTTGGGTAGACCTTTAAATGCTAAACAAGAAGTTTATGTTTGGTCCAAGAAACAACAGGAAGCCACTGGAGTTGGGTTAGTAGGAAATTCATATGGTCAGACCTGCCATAAATAAAATCATCTTGGGGCAGTTAGGTGGCATAGTGAATAGAGCAATGGCCCTGAAGTCAGTAGGACCTGAGTTCAAATCCAGCCTCAGACACTTGACACTTACTAGCTGTGTGACCTTGGGCAAGTCACTTAGCCCCAATTGCCTTGCTTTCCCCCTTTCAAAAAAATATCATCTTGATAGTAGTATGGAGAAGCAGTTTAGTGATGTGTGAGTATCTAAGGCCATATCTGAACTCACAAAAATTAGTCCTCCCCATCTTCATGCCCTGTACTCTCTCCACTGTGCCACCTAGCTGCCCTATGTGTGTGCTTGTATGAATTATCTGCATAAAGATGAGACTTAAGCCCATGGGTACTGATAGGCTTATTGAGAGAGAGCATCTAGAGGGAGAAAATGAAGAGTTTCTAGGAACAAATCTTAAGGAATATCCACAAATAGAGGGAATGATGTTGATGATAAGTCATCCAAGACAATGAAGAAGGAGTGGTCAGACAGGTAGAAGGAGAACCAAAAGAAAGTAGGGTAATGAAGAGAGAATATGAAAGGATAATAGGAGAGAGAGAAAAAAACAGAGAGACAGACAGAGAGAGATAAAAGGATATTGAAAGGAGAGAATATGCAGGAGAAAGGGGTGGGGAACAGTGTCAGATGTAGAACTGAGAAAGATTAGGTCTCAGAAACAACCACCAGATTTGACTATTGAGAAGTCATTGGTAACTAAGGAGAGAGAAAATTCAGTTGACTGATTAGGTTAGAAACCAAATTGCAAAAGGTCAGATTGACAAAAGAAATGTATACATCCAGTGTAAACTGTTTTTTCCAAGGAGTTTGGCCCAAAAGGGGGATGGAAGAAATAGAAGATAGTTTGAGAGAATGGAAGTGCCTTGTGAATGTTTTTGAAGGTAGAGTAGACTCGGGCATGGGCAAAGGCAATAGGAAATGAACCAGTTAATAGAGAAAGGTAGAAGATGGATGACAGAATGGATGTTTTAGGATGAAATCTGCTGGAGAATATGGAAGAGGATCAGATTAATTGCACATGTAGAGGAGTTGGTCTTGCCAAGGAGAGTCACCTCTTTTCAGAGACTGGGGGAAAAGAGAAAATGTGAAATGATGTTGAAGGGTTTTGAGGTGAAAATGTAAAAAGATGGAGATCATGCTGAATGGCTTCAATTTTTTAGGAGACTATTGGCCAAATTTATCAGCTGAGAGGAATGGGAGGGAAAAGCATTTGGAGTGGTCTGGTGAGGCAAGAATAGCTTCTGTGGAGAGTAATATTAGTGAATCAACTAAAGAGAAATAATGACTTGTCTGGTAAAATGAGAGCCCAGGTGAGGTTTTATATCATTCATTTGTAATGTGCTATGTTAGCATGGTTGTGAGATTTTCTTCAACTGTTCAGCCCATGAATAGGTATGGAAAAGGTGGGTGATTAAAGTAATCCAGGGCTGAAATTTGGCAAGATCAGCAAATTCAACCACATTACCCTGCCCCTACTCAATAAACTTCAGTGATTCCCTATCACCTCCAGGATCAAATACAAAATCTTCTGTTTGGCTTTCAAAATTTTTCATAACCAACCCCATAATGTAGCTTATTGAGTGCTGGAACTGGAGTCAGGAAACCTGGATTCAAAATCATACTTTTACTACCTATGTGATCATGGCAAGTCACTCCATTCTAATACATCCCTCACAGGGTTGTCGTGAGGATCAAAAGAGACAATGGAGGCAGAGCATTTTATAAACCCTGCAGCGCTATATGTTTGGTGTACCACAGAGGAGCTCCCTGGTTAGGTATGGGCTGTACCAGTCTTCAAACACTGCTATGAGTCTTAAGACTCCAAGTCTCTAATGGAGCCCATAATACTGTGAGCCCCTTGAGAGCTAACTTTTGCCTTTCTGGCACATAGTAGGTGCTTATATAAATGCTGATTGACAACTGACTATAGAAGTAACATTTAATACCATCCAAAAGGCAGTAGAGAGGCATGTGACAGTCATAAATGAGCTCTAACATGTTAGCATTGAAGCATTGACCAGAGAGGCGTGTATGACTGAATAAGGAAGTGGATTATTCATCTAATGTTATTATTGAATCATATGGGGCTTGAAAATTCACTAAAAACACACATTTTTCTATTCAAGTTACTATCTAATGCCAACTCTATTCTATACATTTACTATTATAGGTGTTTTGAGCTCAGATGTATTTATATTTACATTATATTTCTATTAAATTTAACTTCTTTGGATTTGTTCTCTATTCACTGCACCACTTAGCCACCCCATGGTTATTCATTTTTAAAAAGAGGTGCTTGGATTATTTTTATTATTAAGGGGATTTGTTCTGTGAAGTTTGAGTTCAAAGGGTCACACTTGAGGACCTAGAGGGCCACATGTGATCTCAAGGCCAAAGGTTAGATCTCTAAGGCAACTTTTAATCCAAGAGTCAGGAAGGCCCAGTTCAGATCTTATCTCTGACACTGTAATGGATGTGTGACCTTGAAGCAAATGGCTTAGACTCTCAGTGCCTCAGAATAGAGATGTTCTGGTCTGGGGGGATTTTTTTGGTGGGGGGAAGAAGATGCACAAATGACACCATTTGAAGTTTAATCTGCTTTATTTTCTCAATTACTTTCTTAAGTCTAGACTATCAACAAAACAACCCTAAGTCTAAATAAAATACTGATTTGTAGCATTTGCTTATTCTCAAAATGTAAATGCTCACATTGAAAACTTAACAATCAGTTCTCCTGAGCTGGCTCTGAGCTAGCTCCAGCACATCCCTGCTGGAATAATCTGTAAGACTGTAAATTGTAGAATTATAGTCTCTGAATCAGTGAAAGAAGTTTCCAAATGTGGAGATCTCTAGATGGGGGTGGAGGTTACAGCAAAGTCCCTATGATTCTATTATCACAAGAAAGAAACAAGCTCAGGGATATTCAGTGACTTCCTCAAGGCCACACAGTTCCTAAGTACCAGAGACAGGATTCCAGACTAGGTCTCTGCTGTCTCCAACTGCAATATTTTTTCCATTATGCCACATTGACCTCTGAACCCAGATAAGTCCATATTCAACCCTCATCTCTCTATTTTGCTTGCAGGGGTATTGAGAGAAACTTTTAACAAAATTCAATCTGCTGAAATCCAAGAGTAATATGGATAGATAAAGCATGTATTAAAGACTTACTGTGTGCCAAGTACCATGCTAAGCACTGGGAATACATAAAAAAGCATATGAGAGAGCCCTTTCTCTCAAGGGACTTATGGGTGCTGGGAAGAGGGGTGGAGATAGAAAGGAGATTGCAGAAAATAGCATAATCTCTTGTTTAGAGCTACATAAGGCAAAAAACTCACTTCTCAAAGCTAGAGGGAGGCAGGAGGGAAGTCCTTCCTTCCACCCAGGAGGGATCTATACAGAGCCATGACAATATATACAGAGCTTTTTGTGTCATAAACTTCCTTGGCAGTCTGGTGAAGCCTATGGACCCCTTCTCAGAATAATGTTTGTTGCCTACATTCATGGTTGAAGGGAATGCTAAATTTCATTGAAAAGCTCATGACAATCAGGATGTTATTTTTCCCCCACCGAAGTTCCTGGATCCCTGAAATTTATCCAAAGACCTGTTAGGAATCATAGAACCCAGGTTAAGAAATCCTGCTCTAGAGCATTCCTCTGATCTATCCTGGTGAAAAAGGAAGGTTTGTATGAGATGATCTACTTCAAATAAAGTCATACTGCCTATTCTTCATTACTGTTTCTCTAATTCTTCACAAACTCTTTATTAAGTAATACTTACTCAATACTTCAAGGATCTATTATTTCATCAATATGAGTACTCCCCTACCAGCATAACTAACAACCCCCTTAGAACTCTGTAGTTGTTTCACAAATATTGCCATAACCCAAAGAAGTCATTGGCTTGTGGCCAACCTGGTGAATATTTTCTCCACATTTAGTTAAGTGGATTCTCAGACAAGAGAAGGTAAGTTCCTCATCTGGTCCATACTCAAAAGTCTTTCCAGTTTAGTAGAACCTACGAGTATTTTCTTTATGCTGTCATAGCCTTCTGGAATAAAGGGGTATCTCTTACCTTTAATAATGCTTTATGGAATGATGTGACATTGCCATAGGAAACTTTTGTTTAATGCTTTTTTCCATTCCTTTCCATTCCTATTTTTATGTCACTCCTTTCTCCCTAAAGGGGTCACTAGGGAACCTTTTCTTGTAACAAATGTAAAAAGAAAAAGAAAAAACAATGTCGGGGCAGCTAGTTGGGGCAGTGAATAGAACACTGGCTCTGTAGTCAGGAGGGCCTCAGTTCAAATCCAACCTCAGACTCTTGATACACTTAATAGCTGTGTGAGACTTGGGCAAGTCACTTAATCCCAATTGTCCTGCCTTCCCCCCTCCAAAAAAGAAAAAAAATGTAACTGGCATGATCAGAGGAACCTCTTCATCTGTTGAAGTTGTCAAACATCTCTCAATACAATCTCTATCCCTGATGACGAATGGGGAGCCACTCAGCCACTTCAACAAGGTGTGCACATGTCCTTCAGCAAAGGAACAAAGCACCTGTGCCACAGAAAGGGACCACACTGAGCACATACCAGGCTCTACCATCAGATTATCAAATGCTCCAAGTCATCAGATCAAAGAGTTTCTCTGATCACTCCATCACAACAGCTTGGCAAAAACAATCAACATTTTAACCAAGTCTAACAGTGGATGCAACGTTCCACGCCCATAGTCTCCTATATTTACAGGGAAAGGAGGGAGTGTGTTTTCTCCACTCTTCTCTAGATCCAAACTGAGACAAGGCTTCCATTTGCATTTTAGTGTGCTTTCCATTTTCACTGGTATCATTGTGTGCACTATTTTCCTAGTTCTCCTTCTTTGATTCAGCATTAAAGCATCTTCCCACAATTCCTCAAGTTCTTCATCCTCATTTTTTAGGATACAATAATTATGTTCATACATTCAATTTGTTAAGCCATTCTCCAACTGATGATCATCTGTAGTAGACCAGATTTTCAGGGGTCTTGGCCCCATTAAGGAAATGCTCCCCACTTCAACAAGGTCACTAGGCAGATATGCAGGAGGGGTATAATCTTGTTGGGTGGATGCTTTCATTGGTTCTATGAATATCTAAAGAAAGTACAAGGTAGTTAATTTGAAAGTCTTATTTGTGACTCCCTGTTTGTGCCTCTGGACGTGGTCCTGGGATAAAATCTTAATGAATGATTAGCCTTGGGCTGGGGTAGGGAAAGGTCGAGACCTAGGGTGAGTCCTTGCATTCTGGTCACATAATAATCTCTGCTATAGGGAATATAAGCCCTATGATTTTCTTGTATCATTGTCTCTGTATGAAATGGTTCTGTAATAAACAGACTATTGAATACATCCCCGTCTCTCTCTTTTATTCAGCTGGTAGCTAGGCCACACAATTGTGCTGGACACAGCAGTCATCTATTTTGTTTCTAGTTGTTTGCTACCATAAAAAATACTTCATTAAACACGCTGGTATGTATAGTGTCTTCTTGCCTTTGACCTCTTTGGGGTATATGCTCAGCAATAACTCTCTGAGTTAAAGAGCATGGACTTTGTAGCCACTTTTTATCATTCCAAATGAACTTTACAATTTTGTCCAGAACTGAACCTTAGGGGTTGGGGGGAGGGGTGGAGGACAGAGGGTAGGGTAAGGAAATAGAATATATCTGCATGTGAGTTTCTATCTCTCACTTCTTAAAGGGCCCAACTGCTAGAAGTTAGGAAATGGATAACTTAATCCTATGGAAACAATTGCTGTATAAGGCCCCCTTCATTTGTCTCCTTTCCAGGGGCATTCTCTTTCTCTCTGTCGCTGTCTCTGTCTCTCTCTCTGTCTCTGCCTCTCTCTATGTCCCTTTCTCTCTTTCTCTCTCTCTCTCTCTCTCTCTCTCTCTCTCTCTCTCTCTCTC
>CM053596.1:71639744-71769819 GCA_028646575.1 Pseudocheirus occidentalis
CTTTAGAATCAAGAAGTTAGATTTACTTGTCTACTTTCTCCCTAGTAATCTCTTCACTCTTAAATTCTCTATCCCCATTGAATTTTATATGTTTCTAGAACTACCTCTTTGTCTCTGTGTGTATCTGTCTATGTGCATGAATTCATCCTTCCTTGAAAGGCACTATAAAGAGAATATGAGTAAAAGCCCTAAAAGAGCTAAAATGCAAACTCTCTAAGGGCAGGGATTATTTTGTTTTGGTTTTGGTTTATATTCCTAGTGCCTAGTACACTGCCTGGAATAAAATGGGTGTTTATTTACTACCTGTTTGTCAGTTGATTTATAAAACATATCAACAACATAGACAGATGAACAAAATCTGGTAATATGAAATTTAATAGATATAGACAATGTTCTAAACTTGGGCTCAGAAAAATCAACAGCTAGAAGAAAGGACTGATGACCTCATCATGTATAGGAAGCAGCTCCTTTGAGAAAGACCTGGGTATTTATTGAACTGAAAAATCAATGAGTCAACAAAATGACATGACAGCTGCTAATAAAATCGATGACTTCCAGAGAAAGGGACACAAGTGATGATTCTCTTTTTCTCTGTTAGAGTTACATCATATCTAGAGTATTATGTTCATTAAATTGAAAAAATAGATATTTTAAAATCAATTATCAAGTATTTCCCCCCTTCCTCCTCTCTCCCTTCCCCTACTGGGAAAAAAGAAACAAATATTTTCTAACCAAAGTGCATAGTCAAACAAAATAGATTCCCATAGTGGTCAAGTCCAAAAACATATCTCATTCTGAACCCTGAATCTATCACCTTCTTGTAAGGAGGTGAGTATCATTTTTCATAATTGATCCTCGGAATCATGATGGATCTTTGTATTAATCAAGGTTCTTATCTTTCAAAATTGTTCATTTTTACAATGTTAATGTTTGTGTTTTTCTGCTTCTGTTAATTACATCAAAATAAAAGAGAGAAGAAGAATACCAGTGAACTGGACATGCAACTAAAGAAAAAACCCAAGAAAAAATTAAAATTTCCCAATTACATACCAAATTGGAAATCCTGAAAAATCAAAGGGGTGATGATTAATAAAATAGAAACCAAGAAAACCATTGAACTAATAAAACTAGGAGCTAGTTTATGTTTTTAAAAAAGCAATAAAATAGATAAATCATTGGTTAATTTGAGTTTTTCAAAAAGGAGAAAAACGAAATCACCATTATCAAAAATGAAAAGGGTGAATTCACCACTAATTTAAATGAAATTAAAGCAGTTATTATGAGCTGTTTTGCCTGGTTATATGCTAATAATTCTGATAATCTAAGGGAAATGGATGAATAGTTACAAAAACATAAATGACCCAGATAAACAGGAAAACTACCAGCACAACTGACCACATCAATAACAAAATTAACCGAAATCATATGATTATCCCAACAGATGCAGAAAAAGTTTTTGACAAAATACAATACCCGTTGCTATTTTTAAAAATATACTAGACAGCATAGGAATAAATAGAGCTTTCCTTAAAATGATGAGTAGGATGTATCCAAAACCATCAGCATTATTTGTAATGAGGATAAGGTAGAAATCTTCCCAGTAACATCAAGAGTGAAGCAAGGATGCCCATTATCACCACTATTATTTAATATAGTACTAGAAGTACTAGGTATAGCAATGAGAAGAAAAATAAATTGAAGGAAACAGAATAGGCAATGAGGGAAACAAAACTACCATTCTTCACAGATGATATGATGGTATACTAAGAGAATCCTAGAGAATCAACTAAAAAACTGGTTGAAATAATTAACAACTTTAGCAAAGTTGCCACATATAAAATTAACTCACATAAATCATCAGCATTTCCCTATATTACCATCAAAGTCCACCATCAAGAGAAAGAAAGAGAAATTCCATTCAAAACAACACAATAGAAAACTCTCAGGAGTCTACCTGCCAAGACAAACCCAGGAACTATACAATGACAACTACAAAACACTTTTCACACAAATAAAGTTAGACTTAAACAATTGGAAAAATATAAATTGCTCATAGGAAGATCAAGACAGTACAACAAAAATGACAATTATACCTAAATTAATTTATTTATTCAGTGCCATACCAAACAAACTACCAAGAAATTGTTTTATAAAACTAGAAAAAAAATAACGAAATTCATCCGGAATAACAAAAGGACAGTAATACCAAGGGAATTAATGAAAAAAATAATGTGAAAGGACGTAGCCTAGAAGTACCATGTCTCAAATTCTATTATATGCTAGTAATCATGAAAAAAAAATGTGACGCTGGCTAAGAAATAGAATGATGGATCAGTGCAATAAATTAGGCACACAAGACACTGTAGTAAATGACCATAGTAATCTTATGTTTGATAAAGTCAAAGATTCAAGCTTTTGGGACAAGAACTCACTATTTGACAAAAGTTGCTGGGAAAGTATTGACGTAGAACATTTTTTCCTATGACTTTAGGTAGCTTTGCTTTCTTCATGTGAAACCTGCCTGTTCACATCCTTTAACCATTTATCAATTGGGAAATAACTTGACTTCTTATACATTTGTTTCAGCTCTCTATATAAAATAAAATATTATTTTTTAAAAAGGTCCTGTCAGCTCCTGGCATAGAAAAAGCCCTGAAGATACACACCTCTCCCCTTGGGGCCTTGCCCAAGAGAATACTCTCAATAGACTTAGCCACCGTCCAGAAGGAGGGTCTGGGGAATCCTGTGAGATACACTCAAGCAAAGTGAAGAGGATTTAATCCCCACACATGGAGTTTAGCCCTAACTGGCCTTCTCCAGTCCTGTCTGACCACTTTACGGTAAGTAACAGGTCCTGGACAGTAAGGGGTGTGAGAAGCATGGAAGAGATCATAAGTGGACAGAGAGAAGGACAGATTTGTTCTTAGTCAGTCAAATAGCCATTGGCCAGCCCCAGGAAAAGAAGTATTTTGTCCATCTTAGCATCCCTGCCCATTTTCAGCTCTCACTCTTAAAGATCTACAAAAATTAAATTCCTCTCCTTCCACTGTAGGAGGGAGTGAAAAGCTCCAGAGTGAAAAGAGTGGTAATTCCACCTCTGTTCTCTAGAAACAGCACCTTATAGAGGAAAGATTCCTGGTCTGGAAGTCACAAGACCCAAAATGTCAAATTGTGCAGATCATTGAGTACAATGACTTAATTTTGCCAAGATACTATCGAGGGGGATGTGGTTCAGTCACCAGGTGGGCCAGTTGACCACAGAAGCCCTTCCAGTTGTGAGTGGCCATCCATCTGTGGCTTTTATTCCACTTTCTTCCCCATTAGTCACTAGTAAAAACCCTTTGAGAAATGGAGTTGGTTCTCAGGTACACCACAGAACAATGAGATCGGTGTCAGGGGTGAAAACACAGAAGGGGCTGACCTCCAAATAACTAGGGACCTTGCACAGTAAAGGTGGAGCAAAGGAGGAAGGGAATAAAATTCCAGGCAATTCCCCACTGCTGGCAGGGGGAGAGAATACCAAAGGCCTGGAAAACAAAGAGGTGAGCCAGGCCTAATCTTCACAGCATCAAAAAAGTAAAACCCCTCAGCTTCCAGAGATGCTAGGGGAAAGAGAAAATTATTGTACTAGCACATCCTGAGAAGCTTTCAAAATCCCAGCAAGAGGTGAAATCTATTCAGCATCTTAAAGCTTATCCATACTATTTATATGTATATATACAAATATGATATGTACATACATACAATCTATATGTGCATACTATGTATATACATACATGTACATATATATAAAAATCTCATTTGAGCCTTACAAGAACCCTGTAAAGTAGGTACTATTATTATCTTCATTTATTGGTTTAAAAAAAGGACTGTGAAGTAGAGGAATGCTTTACAAGGACAGATGATCAATTTAGAAGGAGAAAGGGACTTTGCCAAGGTCACACAGCTAATAATCAGCAGTGCTGGTCTGGGAGGGACAAAACCATCCACAGTGTCTCAACCTCGGGTCTCCTTTCCTTGTGTCATCACCAGGGGTGGGGAAGTTCAGTTAGTTTTTTAACTGGTCTGAGATGTTCCTGTTGTTGCAAGTGAGCCTGAGGAAAGTACTTTGTAATCCTGAACACACCATGTAAAGAAATGTTTCTAAGCAAAGAGTGAGAAGCCTGTCATCAGACCTGTCTAATACTATCTATCTGAAAAGCAACCACTGAATTTGCCCTTGATTCCCATCCCCAGAGAAAGAAGATTAGGGAGAGAGGAGGGAGTATTTTGCGATCTGATGATGGAGTTTCTTCCTGTTCAGGCTGAGGTGGGGAGGAGCCCTTCAGAGGGCTTCTGGTGAGTGGGTGCAGGTTAAGGACCATACAGTCTAGGGTCTGGGAGGGCAGAGGGGCATGTGCAAAGGAAGGGGGAGCACCAGAATGGTGACACAAGATGTGGAAGAGCCCCAAAGGCAAATCTCAATTTTTCAAAAGCAAACCCTGTGTTTGTGCATGTGAATAAGGGCACTTTTGAGGATCTATGTCTGTGTAGCTACAGATGTGTGTGTGTTTGTGTCTACACTAAGTGCCCAGAAGACAAAAGAAAAGGGAGCTGACAGAAAGCAGAGTAGAGTAGGCCTTGGGACCCACACAAAGGCATTCTGGTAAATGTTTACCAACTGGCTTTGTGGGGAAAAATGTACTTTACACACTTTCAAATTTGATCCACATTATTAAAATTTTTTCCATCGTGTTCTTAAGCCTGGACAATCAACAAAAAACTAAATAGATCCCTGATTTGCAGTATTTCCACCATGTAAATGCTCACAGTGAAACTTTAACAAACTTCTCTCCTGAGGCAGTAAGACCTAACCTCAGCACACTCCTGGGCTCACTTCTATTCTGTACCTGTTGACAGATGGGTTGGAAACCATCGGCTCAGAATATGGCAGTAGGCAAGGTCTCAGAAAAGTAGATCCTGATGTGGCATCAGACACTGATATCAAGGATGCTGAAGACAAGTAGAAGCATCCAGGCGAGGAGGTAAAAGGTAGAGGCGACTGGGTGGCCCGATGGATAAAGTGCTGGACTGGATCTTCCCTCAGACACTTCCCAGTTTTGCAGCCTGGGAAAACCTCTGTCTTGCCTCAGTTTCCCCATTATCCCTTATGTGGATAATAAGTTCCCTACCTGTCAAGGCTGTAGAGAGAAGCAAATGAAATGACATGTCCTCAGGACCTAGCATAGCACCTTCCACATAGTTGGTGCTTAAGAAATGTTGACTGACCAATAATTCAAGCACTTTGTGAACCTGATAAACATCATCAGTTATGTTGAGAGCACCCCCAGCACAGTGAACAAATGAGCAAGAAGGACAAAGACTTCAGATCTCACTTCCAAAAAAGGGTGGTGAACAAGAAGAATTTGCCAACAACCTGGCTTGAGGGTATGGCATTTGTATTTCTGCCACCAAGTGACTGGTATCTACATTCCAAAGTGTAGACTTGCTTCCTTTCTGGAAAAGAAGGTTACTGGGCTCCAGGTTGCCAGGAAGAATGAAGACATTTTGAAAGAACACTAACAACAAAAGAATTGGTTTCTGTGTGAAAACAAAGAGAGAGAAAAGGATCTGAAAAGGCAGACTCCTGGGAATAATGAACTGGGTCAGTGGGCTGGAAGGCTGAAGAATGTGACTAAGGAGGTGAGGAAGAAGAAGGATCACTAAACAGAAGTTGTTCTTTTTCTAAAGGAAAGGGAGATGGACCATCTGAGGATCATAGACTTGACCCAGAAGTTTTGGTGACCTTTTTTTCAGATGAGGAAACTGAGCCTAGTTTAAGCCTGCCCAAGATTGCACAAAGAGTGAGGAGAACTTCCTCCCTAACAATGAGAGCCACCCAAGAGTGGAACGGGTCACCTCAAAAGGAAGTGGAGCCCCCTCCCTATAAACAGAATCACAGGGTAATATTGCTACAGCCAGGGGGGCGGGGATACAGCTGTCCTCTGCTAAGTGCTTTTTTGAGAGGCAATATAGTGGGGAAAGCTCTGCTTTTAGAGTCAGAGGCCCCAGGTTTGAAACCTGGCTCTTTTACTTATTGTCTGTGTGACTGTGGGCAATCCATTTGCCCTCTCTTGGTCTCAGTATCCACCTCTGTAAAGTAGGGGGGAAAAGATTAAGTAGCCTCAAAGTTCCCTGCCAACTCTAAATCTGTGGTTTCTAATTCTGTGATCTGATTTGGACTAAACCTCTCATTCTACTGGTGAGGAAACTGAGGTCCAGAGAGGTTAAGTGAATTCCCAAAGTCACAAAGATAGCAAGGGACAGAGCCAGGAAGCAAACCCATATCCTCTGACTCCAAATCCATCATTCTATCTACTGTACCATGTTAGATTACTTGAAACAGCAACCAGTTGTTGAATATGTTGTAGTCCCTGTCTGGAGTCCCTGTCTGAGATTCTGTGACTCTGTGACTGGAAGAAGGATAACATCAGTTTTAGAAATAAGATCATTGTTTGGGAGACATCTGTGAAGGATACGAAAGAAAACAAGCTCTCATTTCTCAGGAACATCTCATTAAACTGGATCTGATAATGTTTTCTTTTCTTATATTCCCCCTCCAGGAACATCAAAGACTCATGAAGACCAAGGACCTCCATCCAGCCCAGTGAGACTGGTTCTGGGTCCAAAGATAACTGGACCCAGGGACGCTGTCTCCTCCCCTCAGCACCCCTTGAGCTCTGATACTGATCCCATCAAGGATGTCAGGGTGGAATGAAACCCACAATGTCTCCTATACTAACTTCTTCTTAGTAGGCTTCCCAGGGCTTCAGGAGACTCGGTCCCTCCTGATCCTTCCATTCTCTTGCATATACTTGGTGATTCTCTCAGCCAATACCCTGGTCATCTACACTGTGGTGGCCCAGAGAAGCCTACACCAGCCTATGTATGCACTCATTGCCCTGCTCCTGACAGTCAATCTCTGTGCTGCTACTGCTGTTGTGCCCGCCATGCTCTTTAGCTTCTCTACCCGCTACTACCGCATTTCTCTTTCTTGCTGTCTCATCCAGATGTTCTCTATCTACTTCCTCATTGTCTTTGACTGCAACATCCTCCTGGTTATGGCACTAGACCGCTACATTGCCATCTGCTATCCACTGCGTTACCCAGAAATTGTGACAGGGCGGCTGCTAGCCGGGTTGGTGGGCTTAGCAGCAATGAGGAGCACATGCATTGTAGCCCCTGTGGTAGTCCTGGCCTCAAGAGTGCAATTCTGCCGCTCCAACATCATTCGTCACTTCACCTGTGAGCACATGGCCTTGATGAAGCTGTCCTGTGGGGATATCTCACTCAACAAGACAGTGGGGCTTGCAGTCCGGGTCTTCAACCGGGTCCTGGACATGTTGCTCTTGGGCACCTCCTACACACGCATCATCCATGCCGCCTTCCGGATCTCCTCTGGTGGAGCTCGCTCCAAGGCCCTGAACACATGTGGCTCCCATCTGCTAGTCATCTTCACTGTCTATACCTCTACACTCTCCTCTTCCATCGTCTATCGTGCAGCCCGCACTGCCTCCCAGGATGTGCACAACCTGCTCAGTGCCTTCTATTTACTGCTCCCCTGCCTTGTCAACCCTGTTATCTATGGAGCCAGAACCAAGGAGATCCGGCAACACCTGGTCAAGATATTCCAGAGAGCAGGACCCCGGGCCCCTTCTGAAAAAACCCCATCCCTACCTCCACAAAGAGACCTTCCTTCATAATACCCCAGGGGCTAGGAAAAAAACAGGTGCCCTCCCCCAGGAACCTAGAGACCCAACAATCATCCATATCATATATTCTTATATTATTTTCAGCCTTTTTCTAATAGTTGCTCTCTAAGATAGAAGGGTAAATATTAGAGTTTCACAACACGACCCCATCACTTCAACAATCTTATTAGCTTTTTAAGTTCCAAGAGGTGAATCTTCATAACTGAAGACTGTTATTCTATTCAATCAAATGAGATATTTGCAAAATACTTAGCACAGTGCATGGTATATAGGAGATGTTAAGTAAATGCTTGCTCCTTCCCTCCACCCATTCAATTCAATTGAACATTTGTTAAGTTCAGCTGCGTGAAAGGCCCCATGTCTAGCAATAAAAGGAGAAGATGAAAACTTATTTAGTTCCTGCCACCAAGAAATTTAAAGTATAAAAATGGGAACGTAACATGTAAACAAATAAGTATAGGGCAAAGTAATGACAACAATGACTTTATATAGCACTTCAAGGTTTGCAAAGTGCTTTACAAAACATTATTTCATTTGATCCTCATATACCCTGAGACATAAATGCCATTATCATCCCCATTTTGTTGTTACTGTTTACTCATGTCTGATTCTTTATGACCCCGTTTGGGGTTTTCTTGTCAAAGATACTAGAGTGGTTGCCATTTCCTTCACCAACTCATTTTATAGATGAGGAAACAAAGGCAAACAAAGGAAAATCAGGCCGCTCCTGATTAACTCCAAGATCAGATAAATACTGTTTTGGGGGTGAGGTTGCATTTAAAGCTCTTCACAACCTAGTTCCTTCTCATCTTTCCAGTTTTCTTATTTCCTTCTATGTACCCTATGCTTTAGCTATACTTGCTTACTTATTGATCATCACACACAAGAGTCTATCTACCACCTCTGGGCCTTTGCACCAGCACTACTCCAAACCTGTAATGTTCTCCTTCCTCACCTCTGCTTCTTGGAATCACTGGCTTCCTTCAGTGTGTTACTTAAATACCATGTTCTGCAAGAGGCTTTTCCTGGTCCACCCATCTGCCAGTGACTTCCCCTTTAAAGTTCCCTTTTATCTATTATGTATGGATCTTATATATACCTATCTAGGGGCAGCACGTTATCTCCCCCATTAGAATGCAAACTCCTTGAAGGCAGGAACTGTTTTTGCCTTTTCTTTGTATCCTCAGAGCTTAGTAATATTGAGTGGCACATAGTAAGTGCTTAATAAATGTTTGTTGACTGACTAACTCCCTAGGCTACCTAAAAGTCAAAGAACTTTGGGACTTCCCAACAAGGAGAGCTGTCCAAAAATAGGATGGGCTACCTTTGGAGGTAGCTAGTTCTCTTTTGGCAGCTAGGTGGCTCAGTGGATAGGGAGCCAGACCTGGAGTCAAGAAGACTCATCTTCCTGAGGTCAAATCTGGTCTCAGACTCTTGCTAGATGTACGACCTTAGGTAAATCATTTAACCCTATTTGCCTCAGTTCCCTCATCTATAAAATGAGCTAGAGAAGGAAATGGCCAACTACTCCAGTATCTTTGCCAGGAAAACCCCAAATTGGGTCACGAAGAGTCAGATAGGACTGAAAACAACTGCACGAAGTTTCCACTCCCTGGAATATGTCTTCTAATATATCTCAGCCTCAGTTTCTTCATCCATAAAATGGAGAAAAAAATTGCATCTACCTCCCATGGTTGTCAAGAAGATCAAATGAAATAATATACAAACAGAGCATTACAAATCTTAAAAGTGTCATAAATTTACATCAGGACATAAAAACCAGAAGGTATGAGACTAACAACAATTTAATAAATCATTTAAATAATTAATTAATTTAACAAAAATTAAAATTTATGTAGGACTTTAAAAGCTACAATATGCTTCACATGTTATCTTATTTGAAATAACAGTCTACTGATGTTTCTTTGAAACTCCTCTGCCCTGAATTTCCAGGAGAAACTATTGCAGCACAGAAACTATGAGAGTCTGTCTCATAGGGGCAGGTAAATGGTACAATAAATAGAGCACCGGACCGGAATCAGGAAGACCTGAGTTCAAATCCACTGTGACTCCAGGCAAATCACATAACTTATGTCTGCCTCAGTTTCTTCAACTGTAAAATGGAGATAAAAATATCACCCACTTCTCGGGGTTGTTGTGAGGATCAAATGAGACTCTGTCTGTAACACTTGGCACATAGTAGGTGTTTAATAAATGTTTATTCCCTTCACTTTAACCTCCTCTCCCCTAGCTTAGGGAAATTCTTTTCAACCACAGTGATGTAGAAGTTCCCTTTTTATCAGGATAATATTAAATGACATTTATATATAATGCTTTAAGGTTTATAAAGTTCTTTACATACTTTATTGTCTTATTTCATCCATGATCTGGGAATGACCTTAATTCAGAGAGGCCAAGGTCATTCACTGCACCCCAAGCCATCGCCAAGTATCTTGATTTTTGTCTTGCCACTGAACTCCAATGGCTCTGGAGGAGAGTGAGGCTGATGACTTTGTGCACCTACCTCACTTAAATCCATTTCATGTGCACATCAATACATCACCTTCATGATGGTGCTGATCTTCAAGAAGGAAGGATGAACAACTACCTCTGACACAGAGAATAGAGAAGGAAGGGCTCAGAAGGTGCTGTCAAGGATGCAATTGTCATCCATCTCTAGAATTGTATAATTCTCTGTCTGACATACGGGTCCCTTAGCATTTGTTTTGTCTCTCTCCACTTCTCAGCTTCTCCCCAATCCAGCTTCTTTGCAGCCCAGGTTAACATTTTCCTTAATCACTATGAAGTCACTCTTCTTAAGTACATTCATTTTGAGACGGCTATGTAAAAGATTGCTCCAAAAACTAATAATAAGAGAAATGTAAATCAAAACAACTCTCAAATATCACCCCACATCTAGAAAATTAGCAAAGATGGCTAAAGATGGGAATTAGTCGATGTTGGAGTGGTTTTAGAAAGGCAAGCACTATTAGTAGGGCAGAAAATTGGTCCAAACAGTCTGGAAAGTAGTTTGGAATTACGCTAAGAAGTCATTAAAATGTCCATACCTTATGACCCAAAGATTCTATTGCTGGGTACCTACTCCAAGAAGGTAAATGACAAAAAAGAAATGCTTTAAATACACCAGAATATTTATAGAAGCACTTTTGTAGTAACAAAGAACTGAAAATAAAGTAGATGCATATATTTTTTAATATGGTCAGGATGGAAATTTATTTTGCTTGCCTATGCAAATTTGTTATTAGGGTTTTGAGTGGGGAAGGGAGGAAATAGAAAAATAAATGCTTGAAGGAAAATTTAAAGGTAACAGGAAAAAATACATACTAGAAGCTCTGGATTTTGGCTATGACATTTCTGGAAGTTTTCATTTTGAGTTTTCTTTCAGGAGGTGACTTGTGGATCATTCCTATTTTCATTTTGCCATCTTTTCTAAGAAACCTGAGAAGTTTTCATTTGTAATTTCTTGAAACACAGTTGGGCTAGCCAAACTAACCAGTGGGTTTGGATTCTGCAAGGAAGAAGAAACATCTGGAAATACTAACCATTACAACAGTTTATTAACCTTGCAAGGGGAGTTACAGGGATACACACTCCATAATCAAGGGGAGGGGGCAGGACAGTAGTCCCCATAGGAGGGCAGAGAGCATTTATCCCCATAGAATTGCAAGGAATCTGCTTTCCGTGCACCATCAACATTAGACCATTTCCAGGTGGAGAGTAGTCCTGTGCTGTTGGAGCCTGGGGCAGCCCTAGAGCTCCTGTTAACGGGTTTTTCAAATAATGTCAGTGTTCCCACCAATGGACTGTTTAAACAACATCAGTGTTTCTGAGACAGGCCCCTTTCAATAAAGATGAGAGCCTGTACTGAGTTTGCTGTCTGCTCAATGGTATCCAAATTTTAATGCTTAGAATATCTCTCATTCCATTTTAACTAGTGCATATTTAAAGTTTCACTGGAGTAATCTTCCCACAATCCATTGCTTTGTTTCAAAAGTACAGATTAATAACAAACTTTGCAAAAACTTTGAGTCTCTAGAGGAGCCTTTGTACACCATACTAGAAGTGAGGTATTCCAGCCAGTTAAGTTTTATCTGGTCAAGAATCAATCTACTTTCCCTCTTATCCCTCCTGTCAATAGCAAAGACACATTCCAGGCACAACAAAAATGATATTTATCTAGAAAATCTTTCACAAAATATACAAACAAGCAGAAAGTAAATTTATTTTTTTCCAAGTCAATACTTTATTCCAACACATATTCACAATTATATAAAGCCACATACACATTAATGAAATTCTAATGTAATCAATCCATTCAATCACACTTCTTTCCTTCCTCCCCTATATACTAAAAAGAATTTCCAAATTTTTTAAAGTGATTGCAGTTAAACCTGTCTAGGAATGTGTTTGTAGAGCAAAATTCCTACAATCCATGTCATTCACCCATAGATTCATGGGCCTATTAATAATATTGCATGCAAAGTTCAGCTGTCAAGGCAGCTACTCTTGCAGAGAATATTCAGTAGTCTCAGAAAGTAAATTTAAAAGAACAGACAATCACTAGATAGTAAACTAAGCTGACCACCTGCTATAGATAAAGAGAGAAAAGCAGGTAGAAGAATAACTTCACTATGGCTCCAGCAGCATCTCAGGATAGGTGCAAATCAGCCATTCTTATCTGAATTCTATCCTAATCTGCAGAGCAAAGGGGAAGCAAAAGTTCTCTTCCACACTTAGGGTCAATACTCATGCATAGAATCCTCCATTTCTTTTTTTTTTTTTTTTTGCTTGTTTTTTTGGAGGGCATTGGGGTTGGGGTTAAGTGACTTGCCCAAAATCTCACGGCTAGTAAGTGTGTCAAGTGTCTGAGGCCACATTTGAACTCAGGTCCTTCTGACTCCAGGGCCTTTGCTCTACCCACTGCACCTCTTGGCCACCTCTAATTCTCCATTACTACTCTTCATTTGATGCTCAGCGTTGCTTGCTGCTCTTACCACCATTCTCTCCCCCGTCCTCCTCACAGACTAGTTCAAAATTTCCTGGGTTGGCGTAATGCCACACGGTCCAAACCAAACTGGGTGAGACTTCTTTCTCTTCATGAACTAGAAGTCTTTAAAACATAGGGAATTTATCAACTCAGTCACATGGTAGCCATCCCAAATTCTTATTATAATAGTTGTTTAATGTGCTAAATTTTTACAACCTATGGGCTTATGTTGTATAGTTTGTACTATTTCCATGCATAATTTACATTTATCTCTAAGTATGGGCTCCTTAAGAATAACACTGCTGTAATCTGTAATGGTAATGATGTCGATAATGTCCGTAATTAGGATGATGATAGCATCACTGTACTCTGTCCTTGTCAAAGCACCCCACATGTTGTAGGTTTGGGAGAAAGAAATGATGATTGCTGTTCATCAGGAATGTTGCATGATGGAATACAATTGTGCTATAGAAATTTTGTATTTACCAAATACCTAGCAAGACTTTGACCAGTGTCTAGAATTCTACACCAGAAGCTCGCTGTCTATCTTCCATTTTCTAGAAGACAACAAACCCACAAACTACAAATGTAGACCTCAAAATATCCTGGAAAATTCTGCCAGCAAACTGTACTAGAAGAAGACCATTGCCCCAAACCAAATTTGGCCAGGCTTACCCAAATGTAACACTGATCCATAAAAACTCAAGATGAGAAGATAAAAATTAATATTACCTTTAAAAATATAATATTTATTTTCTACTGTACTGATTCTATGATGTAATTGGCTTTGTGGTGTTTTGATTTTTATAACTGAGTCTGCATCTGCTTAAAGTCACTTTTCTATGTCCTTGAGGAAAAGCTAAGGAATTGAGCTTTCCCTCCTAGTTGGTTTAAAGTTATAATTCATAGGAAAAGCTGTTATCAATCATACTTTGAGCTCCAGGGAAAATACCAAGACATCTGGCCTTATCTTTAAGTCTGAAAGCTATCTCCAAGAGATACATTGTTCCTGAACAGTCCTTGTACTTAAGAAAACTTAGCTTCCTAAATTAACCCTTCTAGGCACCAGGGAGTCTGCTGACTCAGGTCCACTAACAAGGTCTACAATATGCAGATGGATCCCCTAAGTCAATCAGCATTCCTTAATGACAAAGGAAAATGGTTACTAGCCCCACATGGATACTAGCCCTCTTTCCTTGATATAACCAATCATGTTGTCCCTACCACCATGAGGCAGTCTACCCTATAACCAATCATATTGTCTTCCCCACCTACCCAACTCTGATCTTCATTCTCCTATACTACATGAAAGCTAATAAGCCCTTCCTTGGAGTCTCTGTTCATTGAGAGAGGCCATTGATCCAGTTTATTGATTACTGCTAGCCCAACTAATAAATTGACAATCCTCAGACTTTTGTGTCTCAGTTTATCTTAATTTTCTTTTTTTTTTGTAATTTTTAAAATTTTACACTTAAATACAAAATGAGAAAAGAAAAAAAAGTGCCATATACATAGCACACCATAAGACAGGATTCAAAATAATAAATTTCCATTCAATGAAACCTACATAATAAGTACTATACACCGTTTTCAAAGTTGCACAGTATTTCTTTGCTTCCTTGTTGGTTTTCTTTTGTCCTTTTTACTTTAGTTTTTACTTCTTTTTCCTTTATTTTCCCCTCCCTGCCCCATCCTAAAGAAGGCTACAATTAAACATGGACATAGATACATACACATAGAAATCTATAAGCATACACATACACACATATACATACATATACATATACATGTGTGTGCATGTGTACATGAATATACATACACATGCGTGTGTGTGTCATAACTGTACCATGCTCATTTCCTCTTATCATCTGTTTTCTAAAGATGGAGAGCATCTTTCTTCAGAAGTCCAAGTCTTTCTGTTTTTTTCTAAATCAACCAGCTCATTATTTCTTATGCCATAGCAATATTACTTTCTGTGTTCAAACAGTATCTTCCTTCAACAGATCTTTGAGGTTAACTTGGGTATTTATAATAGTCAGAATGACTTGGTTGCTCAATGATGTTCTTAAAACAATATACTCTAGCTGTGTTCTCTTGGTTCTGCTCATTTCATTCTTCATTATTTCATGGAGGTCTCTTCCATACTTTTCTGAAAAACGAGTCAACAGCTTGCTAATGGAAACATTAAAAAAAAAATACTGAAGAAAATAACACCCTAAAAAATAGAGTAGGGGCTGGGCGGCTAGGTGGCACAGTGAATAAAGAACCAGCCCTGGAGTCAGGAGGACTCCATACATGACTTCATATATGGCCTCAGACATTTGACACACTAGCTGTGTTAAGTCACTTGGTTAAGTTAAGACTTGGTTAAGTCACTTAACCCCAATTGCCTTGCCCTTCCCCCTCAAAAAAAATAGACTAACCCAAATGGCAAAAGAGGTCCAAAAAGCCAATGACGAGAATGCCTTAAAAAGCAGAATTTACCAAATGGGAAAGGGAGTCCAAAAGTTAACTGAAGAAAATAATTCCTTAAAAATTAGAATGGAGCAAATGGAAGCTAATGACTTTATGAGAAATCAAGAAATTAACAAACAAAATGAAAAGAATAAAAAAAAATAGAAGACAATGTGAAATATCTCATTGGATGAACAAACTGACCTGGAAAACAGATCCAGGAGAGATAACTTAAAAATTACTGGACTACTTTGAAAGCTGTGATAAAAAAAAAAGAACCTAGACATCATCTTTCAAGAAATTATCAAGGAAAACTGCCCTGATGTTCCAGAACCAGAGGGAAAAATAGATATTGAAAGAATCCACCAATCACCTCCTGAAAGAAAACCCAAAAGGAAAACTCATAGGAATGTTGTAGCCAAATTTCAGAGTTCCTAGGTCAAGGAGAAACTACTGCAAGCAGTCAGAATGAAACAATTCAAATATTGTGGAAACACAATCAGTATAACACAAGATTTAGAAGCTTCTACATTAAGGGATCAAATGGTTTGAAATATGATATTCCAGAGGTCAAAGGAGCTATGATTAAAAACAAGAATCACCTACCCAGAAAAACTGAGTATAATCCTTCAGGGGAAAAAATGAATATTCCATAGGACTTTCAAGCATTCTTGATGAAAAGACCAGAGCTGTATAGAAAATTTGACTTTCAAATACAAGAATCAAGAGAAGTATGAAAAGGCAAAGAGGAAAGAGAAATCATAAGGAACTTATTAAAGTTGAATTGTTTACATACCTACATGGAAAGATAATATTTGTAACTCATGAGACCTTTCTCAGTATTGAGGTAATTGGAGGGAGTGTGTGTGTGTGTGTGTGTGTGTGTGTGTGTGTGTGTGTGTGTGTGTGTGTGTGTGTAGACAGAGGGCACAGGATGAGTTGAATATGAAGGGATGATATTTTTAAAATAAAATTAAGGAGTGAGAGAAGAGTGTACTGGGAGAAGGAGAAAGTGAGAGGTAGAATGGGATAAATTACCTCACATAAAAGAGGTAAGAAAAAGCTTTTACAATGGAGGGGAAGAAGGGGGAGGTGAGAGGGAATGAGTGAACCTTACTCTCATCAGATTTGTCTTAAGGAGGGAATAACATACCCACACAGCTGGGTATGGAAATTTATCTTACCCTACAGGAAAGTAAGGGGGAAGGAGATAAAAGGGGGAATGATAGAAAGAGGGCAAATAGGAGGAGGGGTGATCAGAAGCAAACACTTTTTACGAAGGACAGGGTCAAAGGAGAGAATTGAATAAATGGGGATTAGGATAGAATGGAGGGAAAAATAGCCTTTCACAACATGACTGTTATGGAAGTGTTTTATATGACTACACATGTATAACATATTTCAAATTGCTTGTCTTCTCAATGAGGGTGGGCAGGGAAGGAGGGATGGAGAGAATGTGGAACTCAAAGTTTTAAAAACTAATGTTTAAAATGTTTTTACATGCAGCTGGGAAATAAGATATAGAAGCAATGGGGTATAGAAATCTATCTTGCCCTACAGGAAAATAGAAGGAAAGGGGATAAAAGAAAGGGGTTGGGGGGGGGGGGGTGATGGAAGGAAGGTAGATCGGGAGGTGTAATCAGAATGCATGCCATCTTGGGGTGGGGGAAGGGCAGAGATGGGGAGAAAATTTGGAACTCAAAATCTTATGGAAGTTAATGTTGAAAATGAAAAACAAATTAAATTATACTTTAAATTACCCACCTGTGCAATAACAATAATTTACAATAGTAATAAGTATTTTTAAATAGCATTAACTATTAAAAATGGCAGGATAGCAACTTATCCTAGAAGCATTTCTCTCTGAACACAACCTAAAAAAAAGATTTAAAGAATGAGATAATAATAAAAATAATAGCAAAAGTGGTTGGATAATAATTCACCCCAGGACAGTTTCAGCCTAAACTCCATCAAATGTGAGAAGGAGAAGAAGAACTCATGTTTCTATAGTACTTTTAGGTTTACAAAGTATCTTCCTCACAAGAGACCGCTAAGACAGCACGAGCATTACATGTAATAATAGGGAAAGCACGCACAGATTTGTCCTCTCTAATGAGTTAGAATCAGCGGTTCTCAACCTGTGGGTTATGTTGAATTTGTAACAATGAAAATACATCCTGCACATCAGATATTTACATTACAATTTATAACAGGAGCAAAATGACAGTTATGAAGTAGCAATGAAAATAGTTTCATGGCTGGGGGTCACCACAATATGAAGATCTGTATTAAAGGGTTGCGGCAGTAGGAAGGTTGAGAACCACTGAGTTAGATGGAACATTAATAGTCCCTTCCTGTGTTCAATCCAACAGATGGAACTTTGGGGGCCATTTTCTAGTTATGATGACTCAGGGATTAGCACTGTGTGATAATAAGAAGTCTTTTGATTATCTCATAACTGGAAGAATTGATGATTCAGGAGTGGCTGAGCCAGAAATGGATGTGCTTACAATCTCTCTTTCCTTAATGAGAAGGACTGACAGGTGGGGAAGATTCAGTTGGCTACATTCTGCTACTCAGTTACTGCATGAAAGGAGCACAAAGTGTCTATCATTCTTTTATGTTTATCCTTTCTTGGTTTTAGGTGGATAGGTATTCGGAAATGGCAAGCAACCTTCTTTGTGAAGTAGGAAGAGTGGAGATCCCACAACAGCAAAGTCCACTGGAGGTGGTAGCAGTAGCCAAAAGAGTCAGAGGTGACTGATGTCCTGAAAACAAGCTAACAAATACACAAGATCTAAAGGCTGTTGATCAAAGGCACAAGAAAACTATACTTCCACACTTTCTCCCCAGACTTTGCCCCAGAAACTATTTCGTCCTGGAAGCTCACTCCAGCCAAACACACACACACACACACACACACACACACACACACACACACACACACACACACACGATAACTCTTCCCAGAATCTCCATTTAAGAGAATACCAAGACCAGTCATGCTTCATTCCTCTCTAGGCTGAACTCCAGACTTTTCTCTACTATGCTCCCATGCCAGGTATTTCTTAAGTGATAAACAAGTTGGAATTCTTTCAGGAAGACCAAAAACTGACCAGAGCAGAGCAATCCCCAGAGAAAGCCCCAGAATGTTTAGAAACCCACAGCAAGGACCTTAGAAGCAACAATCACGTTGCAACACTGTTCAGACAGTTCATTCCAGGGTTCCAAAGTCCCTAGAAATCCATCCTGAGATGCCATAGAGGGTCCTAAAGATCCAGAATTTTGAATTTCAAAGATGTAAGGGGTTTAAGCCCAGAAGGTAGAGGTCAGTGAAAGAACCTAAGAAACCTATTCACCAAGAAGTACTGACCACCCCATCCAGATGTGCAGCAGAAAGAAGAAACCATGACACAAAGCCCCAGTTCAAGAACTAAAGCTAGAGACATGAGTGACCAAATAAGACACCATTAAATAAAATCATGGTGGATCAAGAGTGCCCAAAATAAGACCATAACAATTGCAGCAGGGGCGGCTAGGTGACGCAGTGAGTAGAGCACCAGCCCTGGAGTCAGGAGTACCTGAGTTCAAATCCGGCCTCAGACACTTAACACAAAAAACTAGCCATGTGACCTTGGGCAAGTCACTTAACCCCAACTGCCCTCCAAAAAGCAAAAAAAAAAAAAAAAAAACAATTGCAGCAGAGACTCAAAAGGAACAAAACCATTATTTGCCACAAGGATTACATTACATACCTGAGGAATGAAGCAAGAGATAAAAATGAAATAAAAACTCTGGAAGAAAGAAGTAGAATGAGAAAAATAGATGAGAAAACAATGGGGTAAATCTTACAAGTAACAGACTCCCTAAAAATTGGAAGAGACCAAACAGAAATCAACAATTCCATAAGCAAGAAATATAGAACAAAATCAAAAGATCTGAAAAAATTAGAAGAAAATGTAAGACATCATACTTTTTTAAAAACTGAACTAGAAAACAAAGGAGAGAGAATTTAAGACTAATAAATTAAGACTGAAAAAAGTGATTTTAAAAAAAATCCTGGACCCAATACCTTAAGAAATCACAAGTGAAAACTGCATGCGTCTATTAGGAAAAAAAATAAAAGAACAAAGAGAAAAATCCACAGATTACCGAAAGAAAAAACAAAAGCAAAAGTCCCAAGAATAACATAAGCAAAATCCAGAACTTTCATGTCAAAGAAAAAAATTAATTCAGGTATCCAGAAAGAGAATTCAAACACCAAGGAACTAAAGTTAAGATCACACAAAATACAGAAACCTCTCCTACAAAAGAGAGTAGATATTGTAATAGAATACTCCAAAAGATAAGACATGAGTTTACAATCAAGAGTAACTTACACTTCACAGCTGAGGGGAAAATACAAATCTTTAATAGAATAAAGAATATTCAAGCATTCCTGATTAAAAGATTAAAGCTAAACAGTACCTTTGAAATGCAAACTCAAAAGTCAAGAGAAACCTAGAAAGGTAGTTTTATTTCAGTAATTGAAAGGAACTATCTGATGATAGTGCTAACATTTTTATAGGGAAAGAAAAAAGTATGTCTTCAAATTATATTGAGGGAGTTCAATAATAAAAACAGATCACAGAAATATATTAGTAAGTTGGGGTGGGTAGGTGGAACAGTGAATAGAGGCCCTGGAGTCAGGAAGACCTGAGTTGAAATCCTACCTCAGATGCCTAACACTTACTAGCCATGTGACCTTGGGCAAGTCACCTAACCCCAATTACCCTGCTCTTCCCCCTCCAAAAAGCCAAAAAAAAAAAAAATAGTATATTGGTTCTGTTTTTAGGATTTGAACAAAAAAGATAAGGGAGGAAAGAAAGGACGAGAAGGGATAACTTACTGTTTCTCAGAACTGGTTTATGTGAGAAGAGTACAACAAACATGCATGGAAGAGTTTGGAGCATCAGATAAACTTGAAACAAAGGAGAGTTGAACATACACATAAACAGTTTGACACAGAAATACATGAAACAACAGGAAAGCAAGCTGTGATAGAGGGGATAGCTGAGAGGGAGGATGATAAGGGGAGAAAATAGTATGATGGAGCAGTTAAAGAGGGGCAAAGAATCTGCATCTAATGGGGTGTCCATAAATTAGGAAATAGCTAAATCATAATCTAGATGGAACAGTGGATAAAGTATCTGGTTTGAAGTCAGGAAGACTTATCTCCCTGAGTTCAAGAGATCAGACATTTACTAGATATGTAACCCTGGGCAAATCACATAACCCTGTTTGCCTCAGTTTCCTCATCAGTAAAATGAGCTGGAGAAGGAAATGGCAAACTACTCTGATATCTTCGCCAAGAAAACCCCAAATAGGGTCATGGACATTATTGAAACAACTGAACAACAACAATATAAATGAGATAGAATTTTATTGTGCTGTAAGAAATTGTGGAAGAGATCACTTCAGAGAATCTTAGAATTATGAATTGATAAAGAGTGAAGTGGACAGAACCGGGAAAACAACTAATACACGAACAATGATGTAAAGAAAAATGACTGTGAAGGGGTTAAAAACTCTGATCAAAGCAAGGACCCACCACGTCTTCAGAGGACCTACTACAAAGTATGTTACCCACTTCCTTACAGAAAGGTAATGGACTCAAGAGACCCTCATTTTCCAATGTGACCACTGTGTGAATGTGTTTGGGTGTCTATACTGACCTGTTACAAGAACTTTATTTCTGTTTTTTTCCCTCTCTTTTTAATTGGGGGAGAAGTTGCCGAGCAGAAATAGTGATGGAAAAAAAGAAGGCCTTTGAAACATTTTAAAATATTGGACAGAAAAGAACAGAAAGAAATTAGGAAGAAACAAAGAAAAGCAGGAGAGTTTTGAAAGTGTGTGCACTCCAAAAACTGTACGCTCCAAAAACTGTGTGCAAGCGAGATCCTTACCCAAATAATACTCAGAGGTTTCTCAAGGTAGGAAGCAGAAAAGAATGGTTTATTGTGATCTCGAGAAAGGGCCACCCTCCTGACAAATGGTCAGGGAAGAGAAGCAATTTACAAAAGGAAATGGCAAAGTTATAAAGCCCTAACAGGGGAACTCTCCCCCACCACCCTCCTGACCCTTTTCTTCCATTGACTGGAAGTCGGGTACACAATCTAAGCACAGCAATCTACCTCAAGTACCAGAACAAGGAAACAGTGACCACCCAATGTCCATTTGGGAAAGCCCTTCTGTCCTGATTTGGCATATCTTGTGCTGAGGTGTCACTGAGGAGAGGGGGGACTCCCCACTGCTCTGAGTTTTGAGCCCCTGTAAATCATGTGATTTCTGGGGAAGGGGAACTCGGGCCTGTTTCCCATGAAAAGCCTTACTAGATTTTAGAATATAGTCTGAGAGGTTTTTACTTCTCTCATTCAAAAGCAACATTTTTTTCCAGTGGGGAGGGCAGGGAAATTGGGGTTAAGTGATTTGTCCAAGGTCACACAGCTTATTCTATGCTTTTTAAAAAATAAATATCAGTTTTCATTATTATTAGTCAAAAGTATGTATTGATAGTGGTTTTTACCCCAAACATTTGGATATTGAATTTTGGACTTTAACTCTTGAGCTAAAGCAGTTTTGTTGTATTCAGGCCAGGTCCCTTGACCCAGATTCAAGAATCCTGTGGCTACAGTAACTGACATAAGTGACAATTTGTTGTTTTAAGAAATTAACCCTCCTGACTGTTTAGAGTATAGTAACTCTGTGATTTTGTACATGTTGGACTGAGACTACAAGGTTTTCCTAACCAGGTTGTGTTCCTCCTTGAGTAGAAATGCCTTCAGGGCAGCCTTCCATTTGATCTTGGCCCCCTCTCAAGGGACAATTCCCCTCTCAAGCTTTGCAATGAAAGGGGTGGGGCCTCTTTTTGTTTTTAGAATCCCCCAGTGATCAGTCTTAGAAGACTTGTGTGGTAGCAAATTTAGGAAGAAATGATGCTGCTTTAAGATTTAGGAGGCATTGAACATCCAGTGGAGAAAATGGCAGAAAAATGTTGCTCTGAAACTTCAGGTAGGTAAGCATTATTCATGTTGAGGTTCAGTGGATTAGGCCGGGAGAGGAGCAAAGAAATGGACTGCTTGCTATCTGACCTTGGGAAATTAATGAAGTCTTCCTAGGTGCTGCAAGATACACACTGCAAATGATTGACTCCAATTTCTGAGGATTGTGATTGCTGATTTTAAAGCACTTTACAAATGTGAGGTATTAAATGATGAAAACAAGACAAGAAAATGATATATAATAGAAATTGATGATTTCATATCAAATTCTCTTCCTGTCTTCTGATACATACACATACATAAATATTTGTACATATACACATAAATGTCATGTATATATATATATATATATGTGTATGTGTGTGTGTATATTTTTAAACAAGGAATCACACAGTAATTGTAAAAAAAAAAAATGGGAATTGAAACCAGATCATTTGATTCCAAACCTAGTATTCTCCCCACAAAAGGATCCACTTCTGTTGTGCAATGTACATGTATTGAGGAGGGTGAAGAAAGAGAGAGAAGAAGAAAGTTCCAGAAATATTTCCTGAATGAGTTAAGCGATTGAAAAAGATGTTAGTGGTAAGAACTGTTCATACTTTAGCTTCTTCCCCACCTGGTCTATGAGTCTCATGGCCCTCCTAGTCTATGTTACAGTAATAATAACAAAATTCACTACAATAAATATCGTAACATTCACATATATTGTAATAACAATGAATTATATGGTACTTGAAGCTTTACAAAGAGATTTTCCCCTGTGGTCCCTATTTGAGGTAAGTAGTGCTGGTATAATTAATTACCCCCACTCTAAAGATGATGAAACTGAATCTCAGAGAGATTAAGTAATTTGCCCAAATTCACACAGCTACTAAGTGTGGAATAGGATTTGAACTCAGACCTTCTAAGTCTCCGTGTCTCTCTCTCTCTCTCTTTCTCTCTCTCTCTTTCCCAGTCTAAGTATCGTCTCAAGTGTCCTGCAAGACTGATGTGAGAAGGGAAATAGCCATGAAGGAGGTCAGATTTAAGGGAAACAAGCCTTCAGACAGCTCTCATGCTGGGAAATGGTCCTGAACCTTGGCCAGAAAGAGGGAGAAGTGATACCTTTGAGACTCAGCAGGAAGGAGAAGGACAAAAGCAGCCCAGCTAGAGGCAGAGAGGTGGTGTGGTAGATAGAGCCCTGGGATTTAGTCACAAAGACCTGAGTTCAAGTCCAGACTCAGACAGTTCCTTTGTCTGCCTAGTTTTCTCAGCTGTCAAATGGAGATAATGGCAGCATTCACCCCAACAGAGCACTGCCTGGCACACAGTAGGCATTGTATAAATGCTTATTCCCTTCCACTTCCATGTTAGAGAAGAAGTAGTGAGGGAGGACACTGAGCCCATCTTAAGGTGAAAGGCAGAGAGTATTCTGGGAGATTGGAGCTGGGGAACAGAGACTGCCAAAATAGCTTAGCTAGACTGCAGGGGTACCAACGATAACCACATAGGAATCTAAGTTTCACAAACATACATGATCTCATGTGATCCTCAAAATAACCCTAGGATATAGTCATTATTTTATAGATGAGAAAGCAGGTTGAAAGAAATGAAGTTAACTGACTAGGGTCACACAGCTAGGAAGTATCTCAGGGAGAATTTGAACTCATGTGTCTCTGCCTCCAAGTCCAATGCTCCATCTACCATGCCACCTAACGTCTTCCAGACAGATGACCCAGGTTATATTAAGAAGGGATCAGATCCTATGTTAAGGGCCAAGGGAAAAGGAAGAGAAGGTGTCTACCTGTGTAGACTCAATCTTTTTTTTATAGAATTTTACTGTAAGCAAAATGCTTTTATATTTACTATCCTAAATTATTTTTCACAGTGAAATGGATAGAGAGATGTTAACATTCCCATTTTACAGATGTAGAAACAAGCTCAGAGGAGCCAGTGACTTGCTTACAGCCACACATCTAATTAGTAACAGCACTCAGACACAGAGTGTCTAAATTTGATCTAAGCTGGGTAGGTACTTAAAAAACCCCACATAGGCAGATATGCACTGTCTGCAATCCTCTTCTCTTACCTACAACTGTACTGAAGAAAGTGCTATGACCAGGTATGGTAGAACATGCCTATAGTCCCTACTCCTAGGAAAGGCTGAGACTGATGGATCATTTGAGTTCAGAGATATAGCAGGGCCAATTAAATGTTTTCTGCCCTAAGTCCAGCATCAGTATGGCAAGCCTCCAGGACCAAAGAGCCAACAGGAGGTCTATCAAGGAGCAAAGTGGCCCAAGTCAGAAATAGAGTGGGGTTGAAACTTCTGTGCCAATCAGCAGTGGGGTTGGGCCCAAGAGTTACTGCCATACATGCTGTCTGGGCTAGGCAGGGAGAACAAGCTTCCCAAAAAGGTGTGGAAGAGTAGAAATAGAAGGAGATGGGTTCATAAATTTAGAGCTGCAAGGGACCTTAGAAGCCAGCAAGTCCATATCTACTCATATTATAGATTAGAAAACTGAGGGAGGGGCAGAGGCTAAGTGATTTGCCCAGGGCCATGTACTTATAAAGTGTCTGAAGTAGGATTTAACCCCAGGTCTTTCTGACTCCAAGACCAGCTTGCTTTCAGGAAAAGACGGCAAGAGAGGAAGAAAATAAGGAGGAAGGAAAGGAGAAGAAGTAGAAATGGAAGAAATGAAAGGGGGAGAGGACGAAGGGAGAAGAAGCATTGTTCTGGGTTTCTTGTGATGATTTTCTGTAACGTGCTCCCTGGGGGCAAAGGAGGTTAGGAAGGACCTCTCCAGAGGGCTGTTAGCCTCAGTATGAATCTTTCCTCTCGCCACCTCAAAGCCACAGAGAAGAACTGGGCACAGACTTCAGCCTCATCTTTCTTGCAGGTTGAGGAAGACCAGGAAGAAAACTTCCCTGGTGAGATGAGGGATGAGGGAATGAAGGAACAAGTTGAGTCGGGTAACTCTACTAGTCAGAAGACATTTAAAATATACTGTTCAGTTTTGTCTATAACATTTTAAGAAGTACATTAACATGTTAGGGTACATGCAGAGACAGGCAACCATATTGGAGAGGCGATGGGAATGAAGGGGGAGGAGGGAGACAGACTGAAGACCTTACTACAGGATGATCAGATGTAAGGGATGGATGTATTCAGTGAAGAGAAAACTTAGGGGATACATAGAGTCCCTCATCAAATATCGAAAGAGCTGCCCCGTGAAAAGAGATATTAGACTTTTTCTGCTTGGTCTTAGAGCAGTGATTCTCAACCTTCCTAATGTCGCAACCCTTCAATACAGTTCTTCATGTTGTGGTGACCCCCCAACCATAAAATTATTTTTGTTGCTACTTCATAACTGTAATTTTGCTACTGTTATGAGTTGTAATGTAAATATCTGATATGCAGGATGTATGTTCATTGTTACAAATTGAACATAACCCACAAGTTGAGAACTGCTGTCTTAGAGGGAAAGACCAAAAGCAATGGGGGAGGGGGAGCAAACTCTAGGGGGAAGTATATAAGGAAGAACTCCCTAAAAATCAGAATTTTCCCAAAACGAAATGGAATTCTTCAAGAAGCAGTAAATTACCATCCATTGTATGTTGTCTGCTAGCAGACACTGGATTACCACTTATCAAGAATATAATCAAGATTACCACTTATTCAAGAAGGAATAGGACTAGCTGATCTTTGAGGTCCTTTTAAACTGTAACTCTGTGATTCTAGTCCCTCTCACTGTCAACAACATCCCTGCCAGCATTTTTTTTTTTTAGGCAATCTGGATTAAGTGATTTGCCTAGGGTCTACATAGCTAGTAAGTGTCAAGTGTCTAAGGTCATATTTGAACTCAGGTCCTCCTGACTCCTGGGCTCTATCCACTGCACCATCTAGCTGTCCGCAGCCTGCATCCTCTTAAATGTCTCTACTAGGGAGTTATTGATTTTGGAAGATGGGAAATTCCAACGGTAAGAAATCTGGATTCCTATAACTTCTACATATTAATCCTATTTCTGCTGGAATCAATCTATGCTTCAATGCATCTCTTTCATGGCACCTTCCTTTCAAGCATTTGGCTTTGCTCCCCATCCAGACTATGAGTTCCCTGACCACGACATACTTGTTTCTTCTCCATAGCATCAAGCATAAAACTCTGAATGCTGAGAAATTGAATGACAGTTTGTTGTTAGACTGAATTTAATCTATGCCCAGAAGGGGTATTCACCCATAGAGCTACTGAGCGTGTTAAGTGTTAAGTAAGAGGACCCAGGTTCTAGTCCCAGACCTGCTACTAACTTACTATATGATCTGATGCAAGTCACTCTCCTTCTCTAGGGACTCAGTTTCCTCACCTATGAAATAAGAAGTTTGGAATTAGGAATTCTTAGCCTAAAGAACATGAACCTGGGGGGAGGGGGGGAGAGGGGAGAGAGGAAAGGGAAGGAGGGAGAAAGAGAGAGAGAGTGAGAAAGAGAATATTTCAATATAATTTGTTTCCTTTATTTTATGTATGTAAAAACATGATTCTGAGAAGGGTTTCATAGACCTCATAAGACTGCCAAAAATTAGTTATGAAATAACCATAACACAAAAATAAGTTAAAAACCTGTGAACTAGATGACATCTAAAATTACTACCAGATTTCATATCCTTATGTCTCATACTAAAGAACTGAGGGGGCAGCTGGGTGGCATAGGGGATGAACTACAAGAGCTAGAGTCAGGAGGACCTGAATTCAAATTTGGCCTCAGATGCTAACTAGTTGTGTGGCCCTGGGCAAGTTGCTGTTTGACTCAGTTTCCTCTTCTATAAAATCAGCTGGAGAAGGAAATGGCAAACCACTCCAATATCTTTGCCAAGAAAACCCCAAATGGGGTCACAAAGAGTCAGACATGACTGAAAAATGACTACTATTACAACAAAGAATTGAGGCGTCTTTTTTGAACTTTGAGGATAATGTAAATTTGGTTGAATTGTGTTAATTCTAAGGTAGTAGGAATTTTTCTGCTTACCTGTTTGTATTTCCTTGTTTGATACTTAGTAGGAGGAGATACAGTTAGATACCCAGATAGCTACCTAGAGGATTAGGCAGACTGGAGGGCCACAGATACACTAAACCAACAAAGGACTCCCTAATTTGCTGAAGGGAAACCAGGAATGAGAAGATGGACCAATAAGTTCCTGAGGAGCCAAATTCATCTCAGTTGTTCTCTGAAGCAAAAATGGTATCCCCTTCTGGGGTCAAAAGAGAAGCAGATTCAGAGATTAGTATTGGAAAGCTAATCTGCTCCTGGGGACATTTATAGAATCATTTGGGGTCACCTCTTCTATATCTGGGCAGACTTCACATATAAACATATGTAATAGCATTCCCCTTGTGGATAATATCTGAATTTGAAGCATGATCATGCAAAGTACAAGACTGGTATCCAAAGTCTAACCGTGGGAATGAATGGATGAATGAATAAGTGAATGAATGAAAATGAATTTGTTAAACACCTACTATATGCCAAGAAGGGAATGAAAAAAATTAGAGAAAGTCATACTGTCAGTTGTATTCCTACTTGAGACTCGTGGACACACTTAGATCCTTTTAAAATACACATACAAAAGAAGGAAGCAAAGGTAGGCGATGGGGAGCAAAGGTGAAAGAGGCAACGAGGTAGTGTGTGGACAGAGCATTGCACCTAGGGTCAGGAACACCTGAGTTTAAATGTGGCCTCAGATACTTCCTAGTTCTATGACCCTGAGTAAGCCATTTAGTGTCCATCTGCCTCAGTTCCCTCATCCTTCAAATGGGGGTGATAAGAGCACCTACCTCGCAGTGCTGTTGTGAGGGTTGAATGAGATTAAATTTTGTAAGGTGCTTTGCAAACCTTTAAGGATTAAATAAGTGCTAACTATTGTCGTTGTTACTTAAGAATGACAACGATGTGGTTGGAAGAGTTGGGAATGCTAAAACTCAGAATTATCTGAGTCTGATGAAGAATTCTAAGTTCCAAATGGTTGGTTGGTTGGTTGTTGTCCTTCATTCCAAAGAGGACCAAAATGACATACCATGTTAGAGTCAAGTACCAATGTGCTGGTTAGACCAATACAAGCTTAGAATGCTCTACCACAGGCCAGGAACAAATAGACCATGTGAACATTTGGGGTGGATTCTCTAAATTTGCACATCTCTCATTTCTTTTGAGCTATTTCAATTCTGCTTTGTTCAGAGAGCACAGCAACGTCTCTGATGAGGACACATAATACTGGGGGGGTGGGGGGGCGTGGTCCTGTGCCAGTGTCTCCCATGTCACACAATCAATTCCAATTTTTTAAAATAATTTAAAAGCTGTTTTGCTTTATTTATTTATTTATTCATTCATTTATTTATTCAATTATTTACTTATTTGTTTTCAACATTCATTTCCACAAGACTGAGTTCCAAATTTTCTCCCCCTCTCTCCCCTTCTTCCCACCCCAAGATGGCACACATAGTGATTACCTCTTCCCCCCAGTCTACTCTCTCTTATATCCCCCAGCTTTCTATATTCCCCTTGCTTTCTTGTAGAACAAGATGGATTTCTATACCCCATTGCCTGTACATCTTATTTCCCAGTTGTATGTAGAAACAATTTTTTAACATTTGTTTTTATAATTTTGAGTTCCAGATTCTCTCCTTTCTTCCCTCACCCACCCCCACTGAGAAGATATGCAGTTCAATATAGGTTATACATATGTAGTATGCAAAACATTTCTATAGTAGTCATATTGTAAAAGACTAAATATATTTCCCTCCATCCAATCTCCCCCATTTATTCTATTTTCTCCTTTGGCCCTGTCCCTTTGCAAAAGTGTTTGCTTCTTACTATCCCCTCTCTGAATCTGCCCTCCCTTCTATCATCCCCCCTCTTATCCCTTCCCCCCTACTTTCCTGTAGGGTAAGATACCCAAATGAGTGTGTATGTTATTCCCTCCTTAAGTCAAATCCAAAGAGAGTAAGGTTGACTCTTTCCCTTTCACTTCCCTGCTCCTCCCTTCCATTGTAACAGCTTTCTCTTGAAATTCTGAAGTTTTTAAGAAAGACCTTGAGAGTGTCCTTGTATCACTTCTTCTGACCACCATTTGAGCATTTACCCTGTGTAAGTTCTCCAAAATTAGTTTTGGCATTCAAACAGTGTAGCCAGCCCATTGGAGCTGTGTTCTCAGCAGTAGAGCTTGAATGCTTGGCATTTTAGTTTGAGAAAGAACCTCTTATCCTGCCAGGCTGTCTTCAGGATCTTCCTAAGACAATGGAAGCAATTCAGTTTCCTGGCATAACTCTGGTATATTGTCAGGCATGCAACAATGACGTCAGCACAACTGCTCTGTAGACCTTCAGTTTGGTAGTCAGTCTAATATCTCTTCTCTCCCATGCTTTCCTTTGGAGCCTCCCAAACACTGAGCTAGCTCTGTCAATGTGTGTGTCAACCTCGTTATCCATGTGTACGTTCCTAGAAAGTATACTGCCAGGGTAAGTGAATTTATCTTTTAAAAAAAGTTCTGTTGTAGTCAAAGGGAAAATCACCAAAGATAAAGGACTGCTTCTCAGAGTCAATGGAAAAACAATAATATTCAATGGTGAGGAGTCAGAATGAGTTAACTCTTACTTTGCTGACATTTTTCTAACCAAGAAGCAAGATCTTTAGACTGAGAGAACAGAACAAAAATAGATAAAACCGAGTTGAAACCCAAGATGGGTGAGGAACCTATGTGCACTCGATGAGTCTAAGTCAGCAGGTTCAGTTTAACTATATCCCAGGGTAATACAAGAATTTGTAACTCTAATGAATGGCTGCATTGTTTCCATGATCTGGAAAGATTAAAGAGAGCAGGAAGCTGCCATGGGACTGGAGAAAGGCAGCTGTCATTATCTTAAATTTCATATGATTATATTTGGCCCAATATTCTAGCCCACAAAGTCAAAATTATTTTCATAATCATACTAACACACTTTGATTTCTAATATGGTAAATATAAATAGATAATAACCCACATAATCAAAAGTCCATTGGGGAACCTCAATAATTTTGAAGAGTGTAAAGGGGTCTGGAGACCAAAAGTTTGGGAACAACCGTCCTAACCTATGGGGATAGTTTTAGGTACTGACTTTGTTTTCATTCAGCATATTAGCTATTCCAACTGGTTTTGTGTAATTTTCAAATTCAATAAACATACTATATAGATAACTTTACAATGATAATAGCCAGTATCTACATAGTTCTTTAAGGCTGCAAAGCACTTTACACATGCTAACTCTATTGATCCTCACTACAACCTGGGAAGGGGAGTTCCTATTATTATCCTCATTTTTCAGAGGGGGCAACTAAGACGTGGAATGACTTACCCAGGGTCACCCAGCCAGTGTCTGATGCAGGATTTGTACTCGGGTCTTCCTGACTCCAGGATCTGTATTCTATCTGATGTGCCATCAGCACAACAAGAGCCACAAGAGATCTCCTTTCAAGTTAACTTTAGGTCCTTAGGTCATTAACAGCTCCTCTTTGAGTCTAGTCATCCAATTCTGAATCCACTGGACTGTGTTCTCATCTAGCCCACACCTCTCACAGAGCTCATGTAAGACTTGGTCAACTCCTTTGATAAAAATAGAAGTAAACCAAATACATCATTCTCTTCTAATAACCCTGTCCACAAAGCGAATGACATTTGTCTGGTGTGGCCTATTCTATTTTTTTTTTAGACTCAAGTGCCAGAACACAAATACAGAATAGAGAAAAGCAACAAGAATAGATCATAAACTTAAATATTGGAACTTAAATACAAAGTAAGAAAGGAAAAGCATATCGTGTGCATAGCAGAACATGAGAGGATTCAAAATATGTAACAAATTTTCATTTCAAGAAAGCCTATATGATAAATAATACTCATGTTGAGAATTGTCCATTTTTGCTTCCTTGTGAGTTTTCTTTTGTTCTCTGATGTTCACTTTTTTACTTTGTTCTCTTTTTCCCCCTTCCTTCAATCCCCCAGAAGGCTACAATAAAGTTGAAGTAGGTTTCTCTATAGCTACAGATATAGACATATCCATATATACATACATATATAGACATATACTTTCCCAAACATATCCTACTTCTGAGCTTTGTTTCTGTTTTTGCATATCTCTTATTTCCTATCCCTCCTGCCTCCTCTACATTACTTCTACCCACTACCTTGCCCTCCTAGGACTTATCTACCCCCCTCCAAGGATCCCTCCCATGTCTTCTCATTCCCATAAATCTAAACACCCTTCTATTACCCCATTTTTGCCTATTCCCTCATTCTCCTCTCTAAAGATCTCCCTCTTGTCCTCTCCCCCCTCCCTATGCCCCTACCATTTTATTTCTTCTGAATTTAGAAGACTTTTATACTCTTCTAAACATATATGTATTATTCCCTCTTAAACCCATTCCCAGTGAAAGTAGGTCACTAGAACTACCAGCCCTCCTCTCCCATCAAATTCCTCTGTATCAGTTCTTCCTCTTGTACCTCATTTGCATAAAATAATTACTCTTTTTTAGCTGTTCCTAAATGACTTTACTTTTAAAATTCAGATCATAATCGGGTTTACCCCTAATCTTTCTTATGAGCTACCCAATTATTAATAAAAATCTTAGACACACATTTTCCATATACTAAAAGTAAACAGTGTCTTTATGTGTTCCTTATGTTCAGTCTCTGGTATATACCTTTTATTTCTCTTTGTTCTTATATGCTGAATATTCTATTAAGTTCAGGATTTTTTTTAACAGCATCTTGAAAGTCTGAGAGTTATCAAATGTCCATTTTTTTTTTCATTCAGGATAATACTTAACTTTGCAGGGTTTGATATTTTCGGCCAGAGCCCCCTCTTTGATATATAGTGTTCCAAGACCTGCAGTCCTTTAATATCTCTGCTGCTAGGTCTTATGTAATTCTAATTGTGGCACCATTGTATTTAAATTGTTTTAATCTCGATGCTGTGGATGAAAGCTACAGAGGTTGATTGAAGTTTAATATGCAAGGAAGATTTCCTAAGGCTCAAGGCAAACCAAAAGTGGAATAGGTTTCCCCTCATTAGACATGGAGACTGGCCAGCCACTTGTTGAAGATACTGCAGGTGGAATTTTTGGCTAGGTATGAGTTGGAGTAGATGGCCCCTGTGGTCCCTTTCAATTTCTAGATTTCATAATTTGTACACTAACTTGTACCTGGGTTGGGGGTAGAGGAGGTTAAGGCAAGGGATAAGCTTGAAAACACTTTCTTGTGCCATCTGTTGTGTGGAAATAAGGAAGACAGGAATGAGAGAAGTGGTTGCTGGGACTCTACGCAGACAGTGAAGTAAATGAAGCAGAAAAGAAATTAAAAGTTGTGGTGCAAATCTCAGAGACATTGGGCAGTTCTGAGACATTGGGCAAGGTGAAAGAGGCCTAGGAATGAAGGCTTTTCCTCTGAAAAGTAGCATTTCATACTCTAGCCAAGTAAGGTAATTGGCACAGTAGACAGAGTATCAGACTTTGAGTCAGAAAGACCTGGGCTAGAATTCTGATTCAAACATTTACAAGCATGTGTGATCCTAGACAAGTCACTTAACCTATTTTTAGCCTCATTGGGGATAAAAATAACTCTTACCTCTCAGGACTAGTATGAGAATCAAATGGGATTTTGTAGATTTACATAACTCTTCAAAATTTGCAAAGTAATATGTATATATATATATCACATATGCATATGTATATATATATATGTATATACATATATGTGTGTTTATGTATATATGTATACATAGTATACACATTTCTAGAATAGTATATATGTGTATACCTAGATATAGATAGAGGCATAGATATAGATTTAGATTTAAATTAGATTAAGATATAAGTATAGATATACACATAGATATAAAGTATAGTTATAGATAAAAACATAGATATGGAAATAGACTAGATATAAGTTGTTCAGTCATTCAGTTGTGTCCAATTCTTCATGACTCCATAGATCATAGCACAGCAATACTGTCCATGAGGTTTTCTTGGCAAAGATTACAGAATGGTTTGCCATTTTCTTCTCCAGTGGATTGGGGCAGAGTTAAGTGATTTGCCTAGAGTCACACAGCTAGTAAATGTCTGAGGCCACATTTGAACTCAGGACTTCCTGACTCCAGAACTCCATCCACTGAGCCATCTACCTGCCTCTATAGATTAAATATAGGTATAGGTGAATGCATTGGACAGATACGGATATACTGCTTTGTAAACCTTAAAGTGCTATCTGCTATTATTAAGACCTAGGGCTGCATTTCGGCATCCTTTTACTGGGCTTGGACCCCTAAACAACAATTGACTTTGAATGTTCTGTTCCAACAGTACTAAACCTCCTTTCTTGGAGCCTACCTAAGCCTTTGCACAATGGAGAAAGATGAGAACACTACCACCTCCAATACATCTTACACAGACTTCTTCCTGGTGGGCTTTCCTGGGCTACGGGAATGGCGTTCCCTCTTGGTTCTTCCCCTTTCCTGCCTCTACGCATTAATTCTTTCCACCAATGCCCTGATCATCTACACTGTGGCCACCCACCGAAGTCTGCACCAGCCTATGTACATGCTCATTTCCCTGCTCCTGGCTGTCAATATCTGTGCCGCCACTGCCGTGGTACCCCAGATGCTGACGGGTTTTGTATACTATGCAAACCCTGTGTCACTGGAAGGCTGCCTCACTCAAATGTTCTTTATATACTTCACCCTTCTCCTAGACTACAACCTCCTGTTGGCTATGGCTTTGGACCGCTATGTGGCCATCTGCCACCCACTCCGCTATGCAGACCTGGTGACACCACACCTGTTGGGCCTGCTGGCTGTGGCTGCCCTAAGCCGGAGCCTGGCCGTGGCAGTGCCCCTGGTGGTGCTGACTTCCCAGGCACGCTTCTGTCGGACAGCAGTGATCCGCCATTTTGCCTGTGAGTACATTGCCCTGTTGAGCATTGCATGTGGGGACCTAACCTTCAACAACCGGTTGGGTTTGGCCATGAGGCTGATTACAGTGACCTTTGACCTGTCTTTGCTGGGGGCCTCCTACACTCGAATCATCTATGTTGCCTTCCAGATTTCATCAGGCAATGCCCGAGCCAAGGCTCTACACACGTGTGGCTCCCATCTACTGGTCATCTTCACCATCTACCTCTCTGGCCTCTCCACTTCAATTGTCTTCCGGTTTGCTAAGTCTGTGTCTCAGGATATACAAAACCTACTCAGTGCCATTTACCTGCTGCTTCCAGGAGTTCTAAATCCTATCATCTATGGTGTGAGGACCAGGGAGATCCGGCAGCATGTAGAGAGATTGCTCTGGGGAAGGGAGTCAGTGCAAGTGACCAGGGACCAGTCAAAGAGACTGCAAAATATTCAACCAGAGAGGGAACTACCAGGATGAGGGGGCACTGACACCTCAGCAAGGGCTATGAGCACTGGGACCACGTGTGTTTACTGGCCCTATTTGGAGCTGCACTAGAATCTCCAGGAGAAAGTGATACCTTGTCAGTAGATACGGATTGGTGGAAGCTACAATGGGATAGTAGTAGCATAACTATGCTGCCCAATCTCCCTAATCATATAGTCTTTTGCTCTTTTCCTCTTACTCAGTCGCTCAATATCTCCATTAATTGGGTGGGGTGGGGTATATACCAAGTTACACAGGCTCAGGTTCTATCTTTAGAGGCCCCGCCCTCCACTATTCCTTAGAAAGAACTGAAGTCTATCTCTGGAGCCATAATCCATTTTTTTCTAGTTCTACTATCTAGGGACCAGCAGAACAAAGTGAATCCCTCTTGTACCCAACAGCCCTTCTATTTGAGGAGGATATCTATCATGTTCCCCCTAATTTTCTCTTCTCCAGTCTAAACATTCCCCAGTTGCTTCAACCCAGACTCATATTCAAGTACACACACACGCACACACACTCTGTTGGTCACTCTCCTCTGGATGTGTTCATTACCAACTTCCTTCCTAATCTATAACTCCCATAAGTGAACACAGTGTTCCAGCTGTGGCCTGGACATAGTGGGATTATCACATCTTTCCCTGTCCTGGATAGCTCTAAATAGTTAAATGCTCACCAAAAGGCAATAGCACTCATACAAAGTGTTAGACTTCCAAGGATATTTGGTAGAGATGTCAGTCAGCACCCTACCCCACTCCACCCAGCACTGAAGGGCTGAGCTGATAGGCCCATTCTCTTACTCTGAACTTGGTGGCCAGCAGCACGCCCAGTGTGATTTCTTTCACTGTCCTTTATTAAGTGCCTACTACATGCAGGACACTGCACTTGATGGGGGCAAAAATACAAAGATAAATAACACGCAGTCTGTGCCTTGAAGGACCTTATGATCTAGAAGGTAGGTGGGACAAGACACATAAATGTAACCTATGCCTCAGAAACTCATCTCTAAGCTCACACAGACCAGGTTTGGGTTTCTGAATAACTGTTCTTTTGGGATCACTCCCCCATCCAGGGTAACCCTAGGGAACATTAAAATGTGGCTCATTTCCCTTCAAGTGTTCTACTGTCCTGCCCCTTGCCCTCTGAAAACAATAGACTCTATCCCTCATTTCTCCCCTATCCTACTCTCCAGTTGGGGGGAAAACATGAAGTCATGCTCACTAAACCCACTATAGATGTATACTATCTGTCTTCACAGACTTCTAGGATCATGGATTTATAGTTGAGATTCACAGGCCATCTAGTCCAACACCCTAATTTTACAGATAAGAACATGGAAAACCATAGGAATTAAGTGATTTGTCCAAGGTCAGAAAGACTTAATAGCCTATTAAAAATGGGATTCAACACTGACTCCAAATATAGCACTATGCAGCCCTTTATTGTTGCTGCTTTTTCCTTTGTACTTTTTCTCAAATCTGTTCTTTCCTTCCCATCACCACTGTCCCCAGCCTTAGACACAGCCTCTTTACCTTTCCCTAGATAATCCAATTAAATTACTAAATTTAATATGTCCAAAACTGAACTCATCGCCTCTCCCCCAAACCTGACTCTGCCAGTTTGTTTCTGTTGATGGCATCACCATCTTTTCATTGCCCCCAACCATGCCCCAGGCTCACCACCTGAGAGAAGTCACCATTGACTCTTCTCCCTCTCTCCCCATATCCCATCAGTTTCTAGGGCCCGCTGCTTCTACCTCAGCAGTGTCTTTCACACCTATGGCCTCCTCTCTACTCTCCTGGCAACCACCCTCTGATTCAGACCATCTCTTATTGGCTTCCTGGCTTTTCTTCCTCCCCTTCTCCAATCCATTTTTCATATAACTGCTTAAATAACCTGCCTAATATATCATGGTGACCTTCTAAAAAAAAAAAAAAACAACTCTGCAGCCTTCCAGGGCCCACTGAATAAAATATAAATTCCTGACATTGCATCCATAGGTTAGCCCCAATCTCTTTTTCCTGCCTTATCTCATACAGCTCCAATACTCTTATAATCTAAACAAATTGAATTATTTGTTTTTTCTCATTTTGTTCTCTTCTAACACTCGTGATTGGCACTTTGTGGGAGCTCAACAAGTGTATATTGGATTGGACTGGATGTCCACCATGGCTGAAATGTACCTCCCTCCTTCACCTCCACCTTCATGGGCTCAAGTCCTTTTTCTTCCTTCAAGGACCACCTCAGGGGCAATCTCCACAAAGCTTCCCTTGACCCCACCTAGGCTGAACTCGCTTTAAATTTCTTATAGAACTTTGAACCTCTCCTTTGCACTATTCTCATTTAAAATCTATTGGTGTCTTTTCCCCCACTCAACTCTCTGAAAGGTGTAGCTTTTGTACCTACTTTTATATCCCCAGCACTAAGCACAAGGACCTATGCAAAACAGGAATGAGATCACAAGGTAGGGAACTTGGAGAACATCTGGTCCAACCTAATCTTTTTACAGATGAGGAAACAGCAACCCAGAGAATTTAAGGGATTTGGCCAAAGCCACACAGGTGATACAGGAGCTTGATAGTACTTGTTAAATTAGGCTAAACAAGCAGGGACTAGAGAGGGAAGCACTGAATGTCTAGCATGAACAAAAGTCCTAAGTATGTTTAAGGAATAGGGGAAGATAGGCAGCACAGCAGAAAGAGCTTTGGGTCTGGATTCAGGAAGGTCTGAGTTCAAATCTGTCCTAAGACATTAGTTACATGACATTAGGCAAATCAGTCTGCCTCAGTTTCCTCAACTGCAAAGTGGGGATAATAATAGCACCTACCTCCTAGGGTTATTACAAGGAACAAATTTGTAAGGCGCTATATAAATGCTAGATATTATTATTAATAGTCTGGAACATTTGGCCAGAGTATCAGATAGATGAGGAAAATTAAATGGAGAATTATGGCTAAAAAGGTAGGTTGGTCTCAGATTGTTGACAGCCTTTAATTGCAGGCTAACAAATTGAGATTTGTGTCTACGCCTCTTCAGCAGTACCCAGATCAATTCATGATGTATATATTGAATGTCTACTACGTACCTCTGCTAGGTAACTGAAAGGGATGTGAAGCAGATCGTCTCAAGAATGTCTTTCAGTTCTCAAGTCTCTGATTCTCTGTTTCTAGGACATGATCATTACCCTCACAAAGTTTACAGTGTAAGAGAGATGTGACCTAAGACTCATGAAAAATGAACTAGGCAAGTTTCAGCTCTGCCACTCACTCATTCCCTGTGGACCCCTTGGGGAAACACCCCGTGCTTCTCTTCTCTCAGCCACACCTGTAAAATAAAAGAGTTGGACTAGACCAGTCTCTGAGATCTCTTTCCCAACTCCTTCAGACAATACAGGATTACTCACTCAAACTGCTGCTTCAGATGCCACTCATCTATCCATCTGTGGACCATTTCTACCTACCTGATCTGCTTTTCAGTTTCCCACATTCCTCCAATATATTGAAAGACATGTAACTGCTGTCTTTGGACCATACCTAATCTATCCAGGAGGCACCTCTCCTGGCAAAAGGGATGATTTCAAGCTTATATATAACCAAAAAAATGTATTGTGGTTATATAATTAAACATAACAAACGGCTGTTAGCTTTCTTGCTTTATATTACCCTGTATTTCATATGATCCTTCCCATTTCTAGGGACTGAAGTCTTACCTGACTCCAACTCAAATGCTCCCTTTTTCAGGAAGCTTTCCCTGATCTCTAATTCAAACAGAAATGGTCTTAACTACCTCAGTAAGATCTCCTTAACTGTAGGTCTTCAAGCAAAAGTTGAATGACAGGCCCTTCATCAGTGGGAGAGGGGATTCTGTGAAAACTGGATAACACTATTTTTCTTGGGCACTTTTTACCACATTCTATTTGCCATATTTTATTTTTATCATATATTGATTTATGGTTTATTGGTGTCCTTCCTCAGACTATGAAGTCTTTGGACGTAGCGATCAGGCTACAGCATATCTTTTTCAGCATTATCTCTACAACCTACAGCAATTTACCAATTGGGTAAACACAAAAGCTTACAGTATTCCTCTAAACCACTTAATGGGCCAAGTATTTCTAAGGGAGGAGGCACATGTGCCTACTACACATGCTCATCAGCTGGTATCGGGATAGTCTAGCATGAATTTTGCAGACTACACAACCAGCAGGAGTTGTGATCCACTAGGGCTCATGAATTCTCAGAAATACATTCCTCCCACTTAATGGCAAACTTTACACCCAGACATCTTACACACACACGCACACACACACATGCACACACACACACACACACACGCACACACACACACGCACACACGCACGCACACACACGCACACACACACACGCACACACACAATATTCCTTCAAATATAGGCTATACTTTTTTCACTCCATCTTATCTAAAACCCAACTGTGGCCCATACTTGCTCTCTTACTGCTGTAAACATAACTTAAGGCTCTAGGGTCCCCCTAGCGATTATGCAGCATCAACTGCTTCCCCACAGACCAACGGAGATACTGAGAGTTGATTCTGAGCACCCTGGCTATTGGATATGGGGACAGCTAGGTGGTGCTTTGGATAGATTTCTGGGCCTGGAGTCAGACCTGAGTTCAAATGTGGCCTCAGATACTCAGATACATGTAATAGCTACATGACTCTTAACAGGTTCCTTAACCTTTTTGTCTCAGTTTCTTCATCTGTAAAACAGGAATAATCATACCACTCATCAACTAAGTATCAAATGAGAAAATAATTGTAAAGCGCATAGCATAGGGCCTAGCATATTGTAAGCGCCATATAAATGTTAGCTGGTATGATTATAGCTCAAGGGAACCTTTCCAAAGTGTTTGCTTCTCACAAAGTGTGTCTCCACTCCTTAGGCTCTGCTCTGTCATCTAAAATTCCCCACTTGCTAATAAGAGTGGGAATTTACATGATGCTTTATAACTTACAAAATGCTCTCCAACTAACATCTCTTTTTTCTCACAACAACCCTGTGAGGTGAGTAGAGCAGGTATCCTCATTCTAAAGATGAGGAAACTAAGGTTTGGTGGTCTTAGGGTCTGAATTAAAGGCAAAAGAAGACCATCTAGTTCAACTCCCTTCATTTTACTGCTGAGGAAACAGATCAAGAGGTTGAGTGATTTGTCCACGATCACACAGAATTTGAATCTAGGTCTTCTGATTCCAGCGTTCTTTCCTCATGCTCCCTCACTTGTAAACAGATGAGTCTCAAGGCTGCTGCACAAAACTTGGAGGAAGCTCTGTGGAGCCCGGTGTCACAGAAAAGTAGACAGAGGAAAGAGGTAAGTGCAGATGATCTCATGGAAAAAAGAGGTTTCCAGGTTTTGCAGGAGTGATTTAGAACAGGGGCATTTGAAGGTAATCGAGACATTAGGCTCAACTCAAAATTTAATTATTGATGTGTCAGGCACTGTTCCAGGGACTGGAGGTACAAAGATAAAAATGAAAACCTGCCCTGCCCTCTGGGAGCTTATGTTATATTGAGGAAAACACCAGACACACAGAAAAGTAAATGCAAAATACTCAGTTTTCTCATCTGTAAAATTAGCTGGAGAAGGAAATGGTAAACCGCTCCAGTGTCTCGGCCAAGAAAACCCTAAATGGAGTCACAAAGGGTCAGTCAGACACAACTGAAATGACTCAACAATAATGGGAACAGGGCAGGATATACTGAATACAAAATACACTAAAATTAGGGAATCAAGAAAAGCACCCTGTAAGAGACAGAATTGCAGCTAAGCTGACACAAGTCCTCATCTAAGATGGAGGGTGAGGAAGGGGTCCATTCCAAGTATGGGGGACAGTCTTTGGGAAAGCACAGAAGCAGGAGACATCAGATGGTGTATGCAGGGAACAGCAAGCTCAGTTTGACTAGAATGTAAAGTTCATGAAAGCAAATGATGTAAATACAGTTATCTAGAAAGATAGATCGGAGGTATATGAAGTATTTTAAAGGCCAAAACCAGTTTGTATTTTTTCCTAGAGGCATTAGGGAATTACTGAAACTTCTGGTGCAGGGAAATGACATGTTTAGACCTGAGCCTAGGGATATAGATATTGGCAGTTGTGTCGAGAATAGAGTGGAAAGACTTGTGGCAAAATCAATTTGGAGGCTATTTTAATAGTCAAGGCAAGAGATGATAAGGGCCTGAATTCTTAGAGAGAAAAGAATTCCAACAATCTTAGAAATTAGGATTGCAAAGATTTGACAATAATTAAATATAAAGGGGATGAAAAATGAAGTCAAAGTTGATTCCAAGGTTTTAAGTCCGTATGAATCAAGAGATAGTAATACCTTTACCAAAAACAAGGAAGTTAAGAAGAGGTTTGTAGGGAATGATGAATTCTATTTTGGATATGTTAAGTTTAAGATACCTATGTAACACCCAGTTGGAGAAATCCAATAGGTAGCTAATATAAGACTGAAGCTTAGTAGAGAGAAAGCCAGATATGAAAACCTAGGAATTATCTGCATAGAAATGATAATTGAATCTATGGGAATTGATAAGATCACTAGAGTATAGAAGAAAAGAGAGCCCAGGATGAAACCCTAGCCTATAGAGAATATGGATAACGATACAGGAAGAGCAACGTCACAAAAACCTGTGAATATCCAAGAGAAAGGGGTGGTCAAGTGTCAGCTGATGCTACAGAAATTAATGATAAGAGCTGAGAAAAGCCCACTGGATTCAGCAATTAAAAAATCAATAGTAACCTTAAAGATGACATTTTTCATTCTAGAGGTTGAAATCCAGACTTCAAGAAGTTAAAAGGGAGTCGAGTTTTTGCATAAGCAAAACAAATGCAGTTTAAGTTAGAAGGGAACATGTGGGGAAAAAAAAAATCACCACAACAAGTTTCTCTGACAAGGGTTTCCTTTCCAAGTATTTATGAGTCACTTCCCAAATGATATATTGTTCAAAGGTTAGGAACAGGTAGTTTTCAAAGGAAGAAATCCAAGGTATCAACATTCTAATAAAAATGCTATAAATCACTAATAAAAGAAATTAAAATTAAAGCAACTCTGAGGTTACACGTCACACTCATCAATTTGGCAAAATTAACAAAAAAAAGAAAAATGACGTGTTATAAGAACTGCTCAAAAACAGGTACACTGATGCCTTTTAGCAGAGCTATGGATCAGTCTAGCCATTCTGGAAAGTAATTTGGAACTATACCTAAGCCACTGAACTGTGCATACCCAGAGAAAAAAGAACAATACACAAAAATACGTACAACAGCTCTTTTTGTGGTAGTAAAGAACTGGAAACTAAGGGGATGCCCATTAATAGGGGAACATCTGGGCAAGTCATAGAATATGCATGTCATGGTATACTGCGGTGCTACAAGAAATGAAGGAGATGGTTTCAGAGAAACCTGGAAAGACCTATATGGGCTGATACACAGTGACATGGAGGAGAACTAGAACAATTTATAGAGTATTTTAAGAAAATAAACTTTGGGGGCGGCTAGGTGGCGCAGTGAATAGAGCACCGGCCCTGGAGTCAGAAGTACCTGAGTTCAAATCTGGCCTCAGACACTAAACACAAAAAACTAGCCGTGTGGTCTTGGGCAAGTCACTTAACCCCAACTGCCCTCCAAAAAGCAAAAAAAAAAAAAAAAAAAGTCTACCCTATATCTTTCAATAAACTTTATTTAAAAAAAAAAAAAGAAAATAAACTTTGTAAGATTTAAGAACTCTGATCAACACAATGAACTTCCTGATGAGAGGTTACGACCTCAAGAGTGCAGATTGAGACAAAAATTTTTTAGGCATGGCCAACTCAAGAATATTTTGACTATGAATCTTTATTAGAAAGGTTTTGTTTCTTTTTTTTCCCATGGGGGAGGTGGACAAACTGATCCCATTTGAAAAAAGTTTTAAGTATGTGTACACACACACACACACACACACACACACACAAACAACTAGTGTAAACAGTTTTTTTCTGGGCTTTGGTAATGAAAGAGAGAGATACAGAATAACTTGAAGAGATGGCAGGAACAATGAAAGGCTTTTTAAGGATGAAAACAACTCCACTTGCTTCAATCAGTCCTCATTATATGGATACATGAGTCTTCACCATGTTTGCCCTTTTCCAGGTTACAACTGTTCTTCTTAAACTATGGAGCCCTGAACTGAACACAGAACTACAGAGTCTGACGCGCGTAGAGTACAACAGAACTATCATCTTATTCCTAAAAGGTATGACCCATTTTTTTTTTGAGGAGGGAAGGCAGGGTAATTGGGGTTAAGTGACTTGCCTTATCACATGGCTAGTAAGTGTTAAGTGTTTGAGATCAGATTTGAATTCAGGTCTTCCTGACTTCAGGGCCAGTGCTCTATTCACTGTACCACCTAGCCACCCCTGGTATGACACTCTTAATGGAGTTCATGATTACATTAATTTTTTTTTGACTGCCACATCACACCACTGACATACCGAGTTTATAATATCCATTAATTCTCTCAAAATCTTAGGAGAGGCATTTCCATCAGTGGAGAACTGCAGGTCAATGATAGGAGGCCAAAATGAATGCAAAGAGATTTATTAGCATACAAAGAAATCTGTTCTCACTGATGGTAGATTCATTTTCATGGGTACAAGATTTGGTTTTTATTATGTTTAAGGCCCACTGGAGTACACAGAAAATTAACAGCCTTCTGCAGAAACTTAGGATAGAAAAGTAAAGTATTTCACAGGAGAAAGGGTAGAGGAAAAGGGAGATCAGATAAAGGAGAAATGCGAAGTATTTGGAATTCAAGAGGCAGGATAATTATGGAAATAAGAAAACATTTCCTGTTCAAGGTCAGGAGACACTGGGAAGAGACCAAATACACAATTGTGAAAGAAGTACTTTTATAGACAAAATTTCATGATCTCTTATCCAAGAAAAGGAAGTAGTTTTTACCATAGTAGATGAGACTATCTGCTCTACCATGTCCCTGCAAAGGAGTTTGGAGATTTCTGATATTAAGTCACCAAGTGATTAGAGGGATTTCTATGCTATTGGTTCACTAAGATGTTGCAAAATATGGTTCCTATTTCCCCCCAGTAATCCATAACCCCCAGATATTTTTCAGAGCAAGTACTATCTAGCTATGCCTTCTCTTATCTTGTACTTGTAAAGTTGATTGTTTATACACAAATGTAAGACTTTACACTGATGCTTACTGAATTTCATCCTATCAGATTCAAAAGAATGCTCTTGACCGTAAAGATTCTTCGAAATAATGATTCCTCTCTAGTCTGTTAGCTATCTGTCCCCCACACCCCCAGCTTTGTGTCATCTACCAACGTGATGAGCATCTTTCTCTAAGTCATTAGTAAAAATGTTAGCACAGAACCAAGCACAGATCCCTGGGGCACGTCATTCTGACGGTACGCCAAACCTGATACTGATAAGGTCTAATAGGAGGCAAATGAAAAATCTAGACAATATGCTTGAGGAAAATTTGAGTGAGAAAACATTGTCAATCATGGGAGAATGCGACATTTAGGTACTGGGGGTTATTAGGAGTCAAGTGGTAGAAATCTTTTTTCAGCAGTTGCTACATTCACCCAGTACCATGTGTTGGGTGACCTCTAGCTTAGGTTAACAAACAAACCTAAGAGTTTTGTCCTACACCTAGCAAGAGGAAAATGACACTGTATGTGTACACAAGAAACATAAATGCTGTCGTTTTTACAAGTTCTGTCCTCACAGTTTTTGAGTACTTTGCTTGTAAGTTTGCAAAGAAGGGCTGGAAAAAATCTTAGAGATCATCTAAACCAGTGGTTCTCAATCTGTGGGTTATGTTCAATTTGTAACAATGAAAATACATCCTGCATATCAGATATTTACATTATGATTCATAACAGTAGCAAAATAATAATTTTATGGTTGGGGGGGGTCACCACAACACGAGGAACTATATTAAAAGGGCATTAAAGGGTCGCGGCATTAGGAAGGTTGAGAACCACTGAAAACCCTACTCCACTCCTCTTTTTACAGATAAAGAAACTGAGGTCCCAAGAAGGGAAAATTACAATCATATGGTGATGGGTAGAGTCAGGAATAGACATGCCTTTTATACTGGGCACCTATGTTCTTTTTGCAGTACAAGGGAAAGCTATGACAGTGCAACGACCAGATATGAGAAGTCATTGGAGATGCAAATCACTAACAAAATTAGTCAAGACACAATCATTTATCTTGTAAGAGGAAAGTGTGCATCTTTATTTCTGACTGACCTATAGGTCAGCCCCATTACCACATGAGGATCCCAGAACAAATCAGAAGAGGGATAAGATCCAAAACATCTTGGGAAGAGCCATTTCTGGGTGGCTTAGTGCTAAATACTGATAAGGCAGAGAAACCCAAGCTGCCTGGTGGGGGTAGGTGTACCAGCAATTCTCATTGAGCCAGCAATATTTTACCTCTAGTGGTCACATGCCAGCCTAAAAAGAGACCTCAGCCTAGTGGAGGATACTCAATCTGTGGAGGATTCTCAGCCAGCATAGGGCCCAGAGAAGTGACTGAGTCCCAGATGCCCATGTTTTCTTTCCTGCTCATCCATTGAGTCCAAGATGACTTCTTCACTCCCAAGACACCAGCAGAAAAACATTTTCATCCTGCACTGAAATAGTACTTGATATGCATTGATCATTTCATTATTGCCCTAAAGTCCAGCAAAGCCTCACCTCTTCAAGCAAATTCACTACATCTATCTATGCCCAAAGAGACAGTGTGGCTTCCAAAGAAGTGCTGGCCTCCTCTTCTGATTCTTTCTTCTCAGGATCCACACATCAGGCACTCATCTCTGTTTTCTAAAGAGCAAACCATGGCTGCTGTGTTCCTCTCCTTTTCCTCATCCTTCAACACCTTCTCCTTCTCTTTCAGTTTTTCCTTATTCAGAGTGAATTGAATGGGATTAGCTGCTGGTCTTGTCCTCAAATAATACATGCCAGTCTTCAGGCCCTATAGGGAGAACAATAGCTATTAGTAAAAGTCTACTCGTCAGAATATTTAGAAGACCAAATCTAATGTGACAGCCTCGCATACTTGGCTCCCAAATTCCCATTTCAATCTACTTGTATTGATGGCATAAGAAAGGTGTCCTTGAAACTACCACAATTGATAAATGTGCTTTACATCTCTAAAATGTACTAGTCAAGCAGGCTAGTATAAGACATATACACAAATAACCATAACACATGATAATAATGCTGGTAACAATGACTGACACTTATATACACTGTGAAAATTGTATACATCTCATTTGAACCTCATAACTACCCTGTGAGGGAGGCACTACAGGTATTATCCCCTCTTTAAAGACAAGGAAATTGAAGCTCAGGTCATGGAGTCCATCCTTGGGTCATGCACTTATTAAGCATCTGAAATGAGATTTGAATCCAAATTTTTCTGACTCCACAATCCAGCACTCTACCCATCAAACCAATGATAAGTGTCAGAATAGGAATAAAAAAACTGGTGTGTGATGACTAAAGGAAAAGGTGTTAGTATGGAAAAACCAGGAAAAGTTTCTTGGAGGACGATGTGTATTTATGGTTTTAAGGATGGTTAAGAATTCACAGACAAAATGGGTGGAAGAACCTTACAAGTATAGGGGAAAAGCATGAACAAAAAGGTAGGAAATAGAAGATATATCTTTCAGAACCACCAGTACATAAGTTTCACTGAAACAGAAAGTGAAGAGAAAGAGATAAGGAAAACAAAAGGGCCCAGAACATGGAGGGTTTTAAATGACAACCTAAAGAGTCTGGACTTTATCCTGTACAAGTTAACTACTGAAAGTTTTTGAAGCAGGGAAGTGCCAGTACCAAGCAGTAATTTATAATGGTTAGTCGGCAGTTATGGTGACAAGTGGTACCGGTAAGTATACATTATAATAGTCAAGACGTAAGGCGATAAGGACCTAGGGGCTAATGTTGTTGTATGTGAATGAGGGAAAAAACTTATTACAAAAAGAAATAATGAATTGTACCTGGCTAGATGTGGAAGGAGAGAGAGAGAGGGAAGAAACAAGTACTCATTAAGCACCAACTTTTGCCAGGAACAGTACAAAGCACTTCACAAATATTGCCTAAACTGATCCTCACAACAACTCTGGGAGGCATTAACTCCATTTTACAGCTGAGGAAACGGAGGCAAGTGAAATGCAGGGTCACAGAGCTGAAATGCATGAAGCCAGATTTGAATGCAAGCCTTCCTGGTTGCAGGCCCAGTGCTCTATGCCCTGTACCCCTGGCCTGCAGTTAAGGGTGAAAATTCTGAACTAACATACATAGAAGTGATGACGGCTAAAGCTGTGAGGGTTGAGGAGTGGAAAGAGAGAAAAGAGAAGACGAAGAACTGAATGAGCCTTGAGGCTTCTTTCCAACTAGGTAAGACAACCAGCTAAAGAAGCGAACAGAAGAAAAGAAGGAAAACCAGGTCAAAATACTGTTGAGGGAGCCAAGAAAAGAAGAGTTTCAGGGAGTAGGCAGACAGTGTCAAATGCTATAGACAGACTAAGGATGAGACCACTGGGAAAGTCCATTTGTCTAAGCCTTAATTGTCATTATCTATAAAATCAGGGAATTTGGACTATAGAATCTTTCCGTTCTGAAATTTCACAACTCTATTATTTGGTGTCACTGAAGTGAACAACTTCAATATGGTGATGAGAAGTGAAAGCCAGAGTAGGAGTCAAAATGGGTGAAGAAACAGAAACACTGACTGTACTACTATATTCTATTTAATATTTTAAAAATACTCAATCCATAAAGATTAACTGCCCCCCAAATAGTTCTGTAAACTTCTACATGTACCTACTTTTATAAATAATCACTTATTAGCCACCCTGTGATCACTTCTCATAAGCATATTATCAGACACAGAAAACAGTATCTTTACAATGAAATAGCCACAATTGAGAGACTGCTGTATATAATGACAGTTACATGTAAAATGCCAGTTGCCTAAATTTCCTAACCACAAAGTGGTGAAACAAATAAAGGTAAAGAAAAGAACTCCATGTTAGATAATTTTGCTGACACTGAACACCTCCCTCCCCCCTTAGGGTCTAAAACTGTAATGACTTGATAAATCTTCTCTATAGCCCTTCACTCACCTGCTTCCAACCATAGAAGTGCATGCTGGTGAGTTTGCCATAGTTAGGCTCAGCAATGTGGATGTTCAAAGACTGACTCTGATCAATGAATGCCCCTCTATCAGCTGCCATCTTGAGAACAGTTTTCTGTGAGATTTCCCACACAGTCTTATAGAGCTGCTTCAGATCTTCAGGAATTTCAGGGATACTCTGAAAGAAGGAAAAGAACAAATTCATTTTCTCTCAACCTTGAAGAAGAAAACACGAACCACAATGATATAAAAGGAAAATAAACTCCAAAAGACTTCAGAACTCTGACCAATGTGGTTATCAATGGTGGCTTCATAAGACTGATGATGAAGTTTACCTTCTATCTCTCGAGAGAATAAAGCATACACAAGGTCAATATGTAAATTTGTTTTGCTTGCTATATTTATTTGTCACAACAGAGATTTAAGGAGGGGGGATGAGAGTCAGCAAGAAGTCAGTGGGAATTAAAAATGACTCATAAAAAGCTTTTGTAATATTTATAAATGATATTTATATCAAGATTTTTTTAAGGCTGAAGGGTTGGGATAGGGAAGGTGCAGAAATGGAAGGAAAACCACCATAAGCAGAGAATACTGGTCAGAAAATTAACTCCTGGAATGAATGCCTTGCCTGATATGAAATTTATTAATTCTATTCCTCGTAAATGAGTAAGCTACCTAATATCTATCAAATACATCATAGGAAAACTGTGGATTTAAAATAAAAGCCCAAGAAAGCCAGACTTCTCTAGAGAAACAAGGTGTCCTAGACCTGCTGGTGACTTAAAGCAACCTTCCTAATGCCGCGACCCTTTAATACAGTTCTCCATATTGTTCCCCAACCATAAAATTATTTTCGTTGCTACTTCATAACTGTAACTTTGCTACTGTTATGAATCATAATGTAAATCTCTGATATGCAGGATGTATTTTCATTGTTACAAACTGAACATAACCCACAGGCTGAGAACCACTAGCTTAAAGCAAGCAACAACCATACAGAGGCATGGAACGAAATATTCACTTCACTCCTCTGCGATCTCTAAAGAGAAGTCCCTTTTTGCTAAAGCTAATCCTTACTTGTACCTTTGATCCATTTTCTCCAGAAGTTTGTCCAAAAGATCATTCTCCAACTCTTTTTCTGATCTTCAATCTCTCCCTATTTATGGCTCCTTCCCCAAGACATTCAAATATACTCAAATGACCATTTCTTTCCTGCTTTTCACTGATAAACTTCTAGAAAGTCATTTATAGTAACTGCCTCCATTTCCTCACTACTTACTCAGTTTGTAACCCCACCTTTCAACTGAAACTTCTCTCTCAAAAGTTTGCTAATGATCTCTTAAATACTAAAACTCAATCATTTTGCAACTACTGTGAGCCAATTATCTTCTCTGTTGGGATGCTCTCTCTCCTCTTGGTTTCTAGTCCTTCTGGAAAGCAATTCAGAACTATGCCATAGAAGTTATTAAACTGTGCATCCCCCTGACCCAATAACGTATCTCAGCCAATACCCCAAAGAGACTAAAGAAGAAAATATCCTATATGTATAAAAATATTTATAGCAGTTCTTTTTGTAATGACAAAGAACTAGAAACTCAAGGGATGCCAATCAATTAGGGAATGGCTGAACAAATTATGGTACCGGAATGTAATGGAATTTATACTATAAGAAATGAAGAGATTGTTTCAAAGAAAACTGTGAAAACTTTAGATCAATGTAGACTGAAATGAGCAAAACTGTAACAATTTATACTAAAAATCAATATTGTAAAGAGGAACAATTTTAAAAGACTACAGAACTCCGATCAATACAATGATCAATTACAATTCTAGAGAACTGATGATGAAGAACACACCTACCTTCCAACAGAGAATTAATGGGTTGTTATGCAGAGACAGACATGGTCAATATGAGAATTTGTTTTGCTTGACTATTATTATTTGTTACAAGAGTTTCTTTCTCTGGGAGGCAAGTGGGAATAGTTCATAAAAAATTAATGCTTGATAATGGGGGAAAATTTTTTTCAATGTTTTTAAGAGTTTCCTATTCTCATAAATCCCTGCCACCATCAGCTATAGTTAACACAACCGGGAAGTATCTGAGGTTAGATTCATGCCTAGATTTCTCCTGACTTTCTAATACTGAATTCTTTCCCACTATGCCATGCTGCCTCAATTAAGGGGTCACTAGAGACTTTGAAGAAAAGTTTTAACAGAGTGTTTAGAACAGAAGACAAGCGGCAAGGAATTGGGAAATGATTAGGTAATAAGGAAAAGGGCTGAATGTGAACTACTCTTTTTAGGAGTTTAGCAGTAAAAAGAAGGAAAGATATAGGACTAACAATTTAAAGAGACAGATTTTGAAGGTACGAGAAAGGGAGGAAAGAGAGAGGGGGAAACAGGAGAGAAGAGGGAAAGGGGGATTTATAGAGGAAAAGGGAAAAGCATAGAGGGAGAGGAAAACCAATATGAGAGAATGACCCATTCAGCAGACTCCCCAACGTAAAAGAGAGAGGGATCAAGGACACAAGTTAAAGAGTGATCCTAGCCAAGGAAGAAGAGAGTCCTCTTAGATTGAAAGGAAGACAGAATGAGGGAAAACAAAAAAGTTCTGAGGGAGTTGGAGCTCAGCAAGGACAAGCTGGTTTAAGATAAAGTAAGTGACAACGATAAATATTGAGAGGGAGAGATTGTGGAGTTGGGAGCTAGAGGACACAGTACAGAACAGTTGCTGTAGGGGATTCAAAAACAAAGAACCATATAGCAGGAGGTGCTGCCTGAGGCCAGGTAACAGGCAGCAGAAAGGACCCAGGAGCTGCCCACAGAGGCTCAGGAGTAAGAATGAAAAGGCAAAGAGCAGGAGGGACTCAAGGCCCAAAGGAGCAGAGTAGGGCAGTGAGTTGTTATAATGGATAACTATGGGGTCAAGCTTTTGAAGGGCAGAAATGATGCTAGGGAATTCGTATTTACTCATTCTTGTACCACTTACCTCACAGGGCCTTTAAGTACTATCAGCCCTATTTCTTTTCATTACAAATTTTAAACAAATGATCTGAAAAGGAACCCAATGGCTTCATCAGATTGCCAAAGGAGCCCATGACATGTAAAGATTAAGAATTTCTGGCTTAGGGGATCAGTATTACGGGTTTACTGACTTTAGTCACTCCTGACCTTTTAATTACATTTTATCTCTTAACTTCCAATCCTTATCACTGAACAAATAACTGAAAGGTAAGGACTGTTTGGCCCATGCATAATGCTGTCTGTGACTGAGTACTGGGAAATGACAGAGACTGGCATAGAAATGTGCTCTATAATCAAGTCTACCCAACATAATTCTCTAGGAAAAATAGAGTGCTCTGAGCAGTGGACCCTCCGGAGGGGCAGCAAGGTTAGTATCACACACTTCACTTTTATTCTGTACCTGGATAGAGCCATTACACGCAATGATCTGGTTTTTCATCTCTTCATTCCATAGGCCTCGCTCTGTCAAATCTTTCAGCAAGTGTGGATTCACAATCTGAGTGGAATGGTAAATAAGATATAAAACAGAGAAAAATGAATAGTCGAAAGTGACTGCTGTCAACTTACAAAGAACAAACCCCAAAGAAGAGATGAGAAGGCGCCTGCACCTCATTCTTTTGTAGAGGTGTGAGGGGCTTGGATGCAGAACACTGCATAGAGTTTCATGCTTTTTCAAAGTATTGATTGGATTTGCAGGTTTTTCCTACTCTTACTCTTTTTTCTTTAAAAAGTATATACTATATGAGACGGCTCTCTAGGACAGAATAGAAAGAGGAATGCTGGGAGAAATTCTAAGGATGGCAAAACACAAGATATCAATACAAATTTTTCTGAACTAAGAGAGAAATAGCAAGACAACCATAACAGGAATACAAATTTACATGCTCAGAGACCAAAGGAATGAGGTTATTAAACAACTGTTTAAAAGGAGGCTGTGAAACAAATAAAAATTTAAATAAAGTCCAAAGCTCTCCTCTATAACACCTGAACTGTATATAGAGTTGCAGAGTCTTAGCAGTTAACAGTGTGAAGGGCCAGCAATCACATTGTGGTCTGGGTACATTTCTTCTGATGGAGTCGTTAAAAGAAGACACATAGCAAAAGTATAATAGATAATTAAGAAAAAAATTGAAGTAAATCCTCCAAAATTTCAATAAAGAAATTAAATTCCAGATATGGGATTTCACATTTAAATACCATAAAATCATAATATGGAAGAAATGGAAAGGTCTTTTAAGTCATCTTATTTAACCCCTTCATTTTTTTTTTTTTGGCAGAGTGGAGGGCAGAGCAATTGGGGTTAAGCAACTTGCCCAAGGTCACAAGGCTAATAAGTGTTAAGTGTCTGAGGCTGGATTTGAACTCAGGTCCTCCTGACTCCAGGGCTCTATTCACTTTGCCATCTAGCCATCCCAATCCCTTCATTTTAATGATGAAGAAACTAAGGCCCAAAAAGAAGTAACTTGTTCAAGGTCACATAACAATGCTTCATAGATTCTTAACCAACGTGGTTAAAACATAAGGTGTCCTTGCAATTGGGGAGTTTCATTCTGTTCATTTATATCTCCAGCATCTTGCAAATAGCAAACTGAATAAACGATTGTTGATTGATGGTTACAAAGAACCAAAAATTAGCTAAGGCCAATGTACATAATACCATGAGAACTATAAGAACTTACAAAGCAATTAGTTTGTTCTCCAACCTATATCTTTTATTCCATTTAGGTGTTATCATCATAGCCTCAAGAAGTCAATGTAGAAATAAGTACATATTTAAAATTAACTGAGCAGTAAAGCAGGTCAGCTGTCCCAGTTCTTCAAACATATTTTCCAACTCTATGATCTCCTCACCTGAAATTCTCCTGACAGGACTCTCCGAGTATAAATGTTGCTGGTGTAAGGTTCAATGGACTCATTATTCCCTAAAATCTGAGCAGTGGAGGCAGTTGGCATCGGGGCAAGTAGCAAACTGTTTCTGATGCCATACCTAGGGAAAAAAATAAAGTAAAATCATGTGGTATTGGCCTCAGAGCTAAAATCTGCCAAAGCTACTAGAATGTAAGCTTATAGAATGTAATACAAGTCTAGTAAACACATGGGTGGCTTAATTCATTAAGGAGACGAGAGGCTTCACTCCTAACCAAGAGAATAACTACAACAATTAACACTGCTGGTGTCTGTGTCGGCAGTAGCCAACATTCCCTGGCCCTGTACTCAATATACCCTGGCCTATGCCACTCACATTTTGGGGCTCAGAGGACAATGCCTCCACGCTTAATAATGCCTTGCAAATAATAGGCACTTGTTACATATCTGTCTATTTGATGAAATTCAACTTATTTTTAGGGTAAAAATATGTACATATTTGACAAACCTACACCATACATCTACATGTACACATTTTTTAACACTAAGCATCTTTAACACCATTCTCTACATAAGAGAAAAATCTGATTCAACACATATTTGAACCTTCTCTTCAACTATAGACTCCTATAAGGACACCTATAAGGAATATAATGGTTACAACTTCCTCAGACTGTGAAATCACCAGAAGCTAAAAGCTGGTAATGTTCAAAGTGAATAATTTATGCATGACAGCACACAAAGGCATTGCAAATAAAGCACCATCTTTCAGAGAAATCTCATCAAGTTCTTTCCTTCTCTCCCTTGAAAGCATTCTTAGGGACACCTCCTACACGAGGCAGTTCTGTGTCTAGCAATACCAGGTAGCCAGTTTGTGGTGCCCCTCCTTCACCATCCATCGGTACATTTTATACATACCATGAAATCATCTGTGCTGTAACAGCCAAGCAGTATGACACCCTTCATAGAAAACTGACTATATGACAAATCATAACCTCACTAGTAAAGGGGAGATACTACCTACTCTGACAACCTCACAGGTAAAAACCAAACGTGCTAATAGATGTGAAACTACTTTGAAAACTATCTTTCCCGATTTAGCTTCCAAGTTCCTTAACGAAAAGGAGCATACCAGGTCCCCATATTTTGTACCGATAGATTTAGATGGCACTTACCACACTACTCCGCACCTTGATGATTCTGATTCATGTCTAATTATAGCACACGGGTTTCTGACCCAGAGGTCAGTAACTCTGCAACCTCAAGTAAAACATGATTTCTTATTCTCCCACCTCGGGCTACTAATCTGTATAATGGAGACGCCATTTATTAGAAGCCCGGCAGAACAGAAACAAGTTTGGACTTGGAGTCAAGAAGACAGGTTCAGATTCTACTTCACAGACATATTACTCATATGGCCCTAAGCAGTTAATCTCCTTCAGCCTCTGTTACTTCATATGGAAAACAAGGAAAACATCTACGGCTCTTACCTTAGTCATTTTGTAAAGGTTAAATGAGCTAAAATAAAAGGCTTCCAAAATCATAACATGTAAGCGTCAGATACAGTAATTATCTCATGAGGTTTTAAGAAGAATAGCTATCATTTATATATACTTTAAGTTTTGAAAGCACTTTACATACATTAATTCATTAGAAAACTTTTCTAAGGACCAAGTGAGATAACAGACATAAAAAGGGTTTTGAAAAGGTTGTGTATGTGTGTGTATCTCCACGCATTCCTGATCATAAGTGGTAGGTAGCTCCACCACCACTGATCACACCACCATGACCTCTCACTCTATGCAGTTCCCGGCTATGATTTTCTATCACTTCTTCTACAGAGGATGTACACAATGTTCTAGAGGCTTTTCAAAAATGTGTTGTCAGCACAGCAGTCTGTCCCTGTGGTGTCAGCCCAACTCCTTTTCCAGTCATACACATCCGGAAAAGGCGTTCACTAAGAACTATACTGTTTCCACTAATTTTACATGAAAATACAAAGGATTTGTGTTTTTGTCTGTGGTAGACAACTCTCTCCACTAAGGCGGATCATAATCTGTCTATGACGGAGTAGTGAAGTCCCAGGACACATAAATATTCGACTTGCCTCAGGTTACATAGTGTCAAAGATGGATATGAACAAAAATATGGCTCCAAATTCAGAACTCTAGTTAATAAATAACACTGCTTTTACATTAATATTAATAAAATAAACATCCTCCAACTACTTCCTATTGTATATTTTAAGGATTTTGGATATGGTCTCTAGGCGATACTAAGATATGTCTTCATGTTAATGTTAACACTCCTCAGGGTATAAAGTACTTATAAAAGAAAACAAAAAACATTTAAACCTAGGTTCTATTCCTTTGTGAGGAAATCATCCTGCCCATAAGGCTTTAAAAGACTCTTCATCTGCAAAATCTTCAAAGCCCCAACTTGTGGAGATTTTTTTCCCTAGTCAAAATTTACCGAAAACTGCCCACCAAAATCTTCCTTAGCAATTTGTAACTGATTTCTGTGACAATGCACTAAAGCAAAATTCACCTATACTCCCAACGTGGCTAAGTTACAAACCATTTTAGTGAAGGGAAAACTTAGCACTTGGTGGTACAAATAAGTAACTAGAAGTAACTACTTTGGGAATAATCTGAGAAGCTATATCCTTGAAAAATGAAGATCTGCTAACACATTTACTCACTTTGCAATCTTCTCCTTAAGAACATTCCAGTCCCACAGATCTGTAGGAGTGACATTCCACATATCATACTGAAGAATCTGAAGAGAAAACAACCCAAATGTATCACAAACCACCTAAAACTAGTTCAAAATTAAGTTAAAACAAGCAAAAAAGTTCTATCAGACTTCCGCACAGGAAAAGAATTCTGCAACTGTCCTAACAAATCTTCCTCAATGCCAACTATTAAATAAGTTCAAACCATGAATGTTGGAAGACTCTACCCACATCTTTATTGACCATTCTCCACAGAAACCAATCTAAATTGACAAACAGAGAAAAAAAAAACACACCTAAGTCAAAATAATGATCAAATTCAAAGCCCCAAGTCAAAGCTAGCTATCCTGAAAATACATTTGGTACTCAAAGCCTCTTGTTAAAAAGGCATGCATCTTATGAAATGTGTACATTCCTAAATGGTCAGGAATATGATCATCTATGCTGTGAAAACAGCCCTAGTAGAAACATGCTTGTTTAGAATTATTAAAAACCCAACAGTGCTAACTTAATCCTCCTTCAGATTTGCTTAATGTAATCCATTTACAATTAGGATGTCCTGTTTCCAGTTAGAAAACAGATTATTTTAAATATATGCACAGATATTTTATATATAATCATGTAATATATAACATGTTACATAATATATTAACATGCTGGTACATGTTAATATGTTAAGTAGGTCACATGAAAAAGACTAGCAGTTTGGAGAGCCTACAAACTTAATATGAGTAAGCAATACTCAAAATACTCACAATACTCAAAAAATCCAATGCAATCTTAGACTGAAGTAACAGAAGCATAATATCCAGAGTAAAGGAGGTCATAAACCTACTGTACTCCACTCTGGTAAGATGTCCTCTGTAGCACTGTTGCATTCTAAGAGCCACACTTCAAATGGAATGACAAGTTTAAACACATCCAAGACAGATGACAAGGACCAGCGATAATTTTGCAGCCTGAGAACATTTCTACCAAAGGGGTTATTAAGACACACAGCAAGTTTGCAATAAATATTTTTAAAAATAAAGGTATGCATATCTTGCCAAATCTTTAAAAAAAAAAAAAAGAGATTCCAGATATAGGAAGTCACACTTGAATATTATAGAATCATAGAACTAGAAAGGTATTTTAAAAGCCAAAGAATCTCAAAATCATGTCATTCAAGGACTGGTTGAAGAAATAATAACATTTATCCTGAAGTAATGAAGACAGGGGGTGTATTAGTAAGCACTCTAGCACATCCAGGATGTCCTGCTAGCACAGATTCTTTGATCTGCTTTATAAAGGAAAGACAGCTTTAAAGAGGTTAACAGTCCTACTTTAAGTACAGAGAAAAAAAGTGATTATAGAAAATATAAGCAGAGAAATTAGCACAAAGACCAACAGACAGGACTCTAGCTGTCTGAACATAGCAATATGGCTATATACTTTTATATACATATATATGTAAAAAACTGGATCAAGGGAGCACAGATATCTAAGAAGCTGGGTGGCTCTGAACATACAGCTTCATCAGGAAATCAAAAGATTCTTCTCATGAGCAAATCCCCAAGGCAAAACATTAACCTCCCAGAATAAATAACAAAAACTCCCTCCCTGATTAGCTCAGAGGCAGAAGGCATGAAACCTACTTGACTCAGAACAGCTGTGCATTATCAGGGTTCAAAGGAGATTAATCCTTCAGATGTTTACAATTTAGCCTAAGCCTGGGAAACTGAACTCCAAAAAGAAAAAAAAAATCCCATCTTGCTTGCACTTACAGGGGGGTAATAGACCACTATTTAAACAGGGAATACAAGGATTGGTTGAAGAAATAGAAACATTTACCCAGGAGGGATCAATATTTTGGAGTACCTCAAGGGCTGTCAAGTATTACACTTGTTCTGTTTAGCTCTAGAAAGCAGAACCAGGACCAACTAGTTGAAATTACAGAAAGGCGAATAGTGATCAATAGAGGGAAAAAGGCATTTAGAGTTGTTAAAAATAGAATGGATTGCCCAGAAAGATATAAAATTCTCCAATACTGATAGATTTCAAGTAAAAGTTGAATCACCACTTATTCAGAATGTTGCAGAAGAGATTTACATTTTAAGTAAAGGTTTGAGTATATGACCTTTAAAGTTCCTTCCAAGTCTAAGAATCTATAAACTGAACTATACTACAGTTATTTATGTGGGAAGGAACTACATTTCAGATAATATGGGGAGCAGCAATAGTCACTTAAAGCAGTAATTTTCACTGATGCAGAAATGACTCCCATTCTAAGTACAAGCAGAGAGTTTAGACAAATTCTCTCAAGTCTAGAGAGCACAAGTGAATATCAATAAATGTTTCATCCATTTACTTACTCCTTTGCTGACTGGGGAGCCTTCATATGTTTCGTATGGGCCATACTCCTTGGCCAACTCGCAGCTGGCTTCCAAGGCTCCATAATAAATGGTTTCGAAGATCTGTTTATTCAGTAACTGGGCCTCTGGACTCTCAAAAGGATATCTCATCAGGATAAAAGCATCAGCTAGACCTTGTACTCCAATGCCAATGGGGCGATGACGTTTATTTGATAAGCTTGCCTTAGTATCCGTTCATAAAAAAGGAAGAAAAGGAAAAACATGACTATTCAAATAACTCACATTTCCATGGTGCTTTATAGCTTACAAAGTTCTTTCCTCATAACAACCTTGTGAAGTAGTGTTTAACAAAAATTGTTACCCCTTTCCCATTTTACAGAAGGAGAAACTAAGGCTCCAAGAGATTAAACAATCTGGCCACAGTCAGAAAGTATCAGAGCCAGGAACTCCCAATGCTTTATAAGTGCATGCTGTGCTACCTGGCACACACTGTCCCTATAAACCAAAATCTTTCAGAAATCCAAATGTGTTTAATAAGTTTTCTTCACATTATAGATGAAGAGAAGCCTTCACAAGGCTGATCAGTCAGCTATTTCTACTCTTCATCATTCATACAATATTGTCCTTTCTCTTCAGAAACTGAAAAGATCAATTGCAACCAATAACCTTTCCCAAGCAGTGCACACTAAAAAAACAATAATAATTTCTTTCAAATAGTTACTAGCAATAATCTATAAGACCAGTTGTCTTTCCAATAAGGCATGAAGTTAATTTCACAACTTAGTAACAGTGAAATAAAGAGCAAAAAAACTTTACAAAGTCAAAGAATATTGTTTTCTCAAAATAGTATTGGATATAAATACTTCTGATAGCAACAGGACACCAAAATAGCCAAGAGAACCCTTAATCCTTACACTGTTTTTTTGGAGCAACCCATATTATAAAGATCAGTTTACCAAATGCAACTGCAACACGTTGCAAGGGCTCTAATAACTATTTGCTCACGGAAACAAAAATTTCTTTGTCCCTGGACTCTAGCAAAATGTACTAAAGTTAAATTTAAAAAGCTAACTAATCATACCTCTGGGACCGGGTAATAATTGATGTCAATAATCTTATTTAAGTTACGAACAATGACTTTGGTAACCTCAGCCAGTTTCTGGAAGTCATATGTGTGCTCCAATGTGACAAACATATTCAGGGCCAAAGAAGCCAAGTTACAGACTGCAACCTAGAATACGAAATGATTACAAGTTAGATTAACACTGAGGTTAAATGTCCAGCTTTAATTTCTTCAGAACTATCAATGAACAGTATTGCTCAAATCTCAGGATTATAACCTTAACTTCAACATCCCACTTCTCTTACTCAAGCCAACTTTCTTCTATCATCTTTCGAATTTCTAGAAATTTAGAATGTGCCCTCCTCTCTATTTATTTTTCATTAAGTATAATATCTAGGTATTTCACAAGTGGGTAATTGCTGGAAAAATTAAAAAATATGGGAAGTCAATGTTAGAAGGGTTAGAAAAAAACAAACACTAATATACTGCTGGCAGCAAAGTACTATTTCAACCATTTTGGAAAGCAATTTGGAATTAGGCTAACAAAGTATCTAAAATGTCCATCTTCTTTGACCCATGGATTCCACTGCAAGGCACACACCCCAGGTGCTCAAAGAGAAAAACATAGGCATCCCATATGCAAGGAAATATTCATAGCAGCATCATTTAATGGTACCTAAAAGCAACAGAGTACAACTGTGCCATAAGGAAAGATGACCGTGAAGAATTAAAGAATAGCATGGAAAGATATAGGTAATGATGTAGAGTGGAGCCACCAGAACCAAGAAAACAATAAACTATGTAAATGGAAGGCAGGTGCGCGCACACACACGCACACGCACCACACACACACACAATATTAATGTGACGCAGTTATAATGGCTAAATTCAGACCTAGAAAAGAGCTAAGAAAAGCATTCTCTTCCTTCTGGTTACCATTTTTTCCTCATCTCTTTCTGATTCTCTGTTATAAAGGAATGGCTTCACTAGGCCAGGGAAGGAACAAGAACATACTTGGAAATTAAGATGAGATTAAAAAAAAATATATTTTAAAAGTGGACCATTTGCAGCAGCTCCCTTGCTGCCCTCCTATCTCCAATTTAACATTCTTCAACAAGAACTAGCTTCCTTACCATTCCAGTTTGACGTCACTCAAACTTGGCATTCCTAAATGCTAAGTTATGGGCTTCATCCCTTTCCTCATCTCATCAGACATCATTTTATTCATTCCCTTCTCTGTCCTCAGTTGAGATCTCACCAAGCAAGCTGATTTAGAATCCCCCCAGTTCACAACTCACTCCCCTCCAATCTCTGAAAATTCATGAGCTTTTTTCCCTCTACTAAGCAATGCCAGAAATCAAATAATCCAGTAAAATGCCCCATTTTACAGAGAAAGAAACTGAAGCCCAAAAAACGTGATCCCTTACCAAGGTCACGTTGCTTTACTTTCCCTAGTTCACCTTGTTCAATCCAGATCAGTGCTTCAACCTACAACCCTGCTCTTGCCCCTCTTCTGCCTTTATAAAGACTTGTTACATAAATTATTGTTCCTCGCTAGACTGACAATTACATGTGTGAGCTGAAGACATCAATGTGCCACACCAGCAACGTTGCCAGGACTGTACACAGAAAAATTTAAAGATCACTAAGTTATGGTAAGGACCCTGCCTCCTATGGTTTTCTTTTTAACCTTTCTACAATAGTGCTCTGTCACTTATTTGTTTGTGGTGGGGTGTTTTTTTTTGGGGGGGGAAGGCTTTGCTTTTTGGAAAGGGGAAGGTAGGGCAATTGGGGTTAAGTGACTTGCCCAAGGTCACATAGCTAATTTTGTGTTAAGTGTCTGAGGCCAGATTTGAACTCAGGTCCTCCTGACTCCATGGCCAGTGCTCTATTCACTGTGCCACCTAGCCACCCACTGCTCTGCCACTTATGAGAAAAATGCTGAACGCTCTTCCCATCCTTCAGGAGAAGACCAAAGCTACCAAGAGATTATCTTTCACTATACACTGAAGGAGGCTATGCTCTTGCACTCACCTCATCTTTACTAGTGTACTCTACTATCTCTGTGCACAAATTGCTGCATTTGATGGTTCCCAGGTTCTGCTGATTGCTTTTCCGATTACAGCTGTCTTTGTAGAGCATGTAAGGGGTTCCTGTTTCCGTCTGAGACTCAATGATGGCATACCAGAGCTGCTGGGCTCTTACAACTTTACGGACACGACCTTGTTTCTCATAACTGAAAGACAAAGCCAAGGTGTTAGCCTGACTGTTCAAAAACTTTATTAATTAAAGACAAATTCAACCAAGTCAGAGGAAAGAATACATGTTTACTTTAAGGACTGTGAAGACAGACTACAAGGATAGAAGAACTAGTTCTCAAAGCTCTCAAATACATGGGTTTTCCAGGTTTCCTGGGTTTTTTTTTAATTAAGTAAAGTGTTTTCTTGTGTACATCATTCATTTCCACTAGATTTTGAGTTACAAATTTTTCTCCCCATCTTTCCCCCACCCACCACCTCAAAAGAGCCCTTCTGTATAGCCACTTCCCCCAATCTGCTCTCTCCTATGTTCTCCCCCATTGCCCCTCTGACTTTCCAGTAGGGTGAGATGGCTCTCCCTACCCCAGTGCCTGTGTATCTTAATATCTAGCTGCATGCAGTTAATAATAATAATAATTATATATATGCACATACTTTTTTTTTTTAGCATTTGATTATAGAACTTTAAATTCTAGATTCTTTCCCTTGCTCCCTCATCACCCACCTCCAATGGAAAAACAAGCAATTCAATACAGGCTGTATATGTGCAATTATGCAGACAGAACATCTCCACGATGGACATACTGTGAGAGGCTGATTATATGTCCCTCCTTCCTATCCTGCCCCCCCTTGTTCTATTCATTCCTTCTCTAAGCCAAATTCAATGAGAATAAGGTTGACCCTTTCCCTTTTGATTTCCTGTTCTTCACCTTCATTGTAACAATTATTCCTGGCCTCTTCTGTATGGATGATTAACACCATTCTGTCTCTCCCTGTCTCCTCTCATACTATTCCTCTCCAACCTCAGAATTTTACCTTTTAAAGCATCGTCCCTTCCTATTCAATTGATCCTGTGCCCTCTATGTACACACACGTATATATACATACTCAGATATATATTCATATGCATATATATATACCCTCCTATATAGACATATGTGTATGTATATGTATATATACATTTGTATTCACTTCACCTATCCTCATACTGAGAAAAGTTTCATAAATTACAATTACCATTTTTTCATGTTGGCATGTAAATAGCTCAACTTTGATAAGTTCCTTATGATTTCTTTTCCATGTTTACTACTTGCCAATTTCTTAATTTCTATTACTGCCCCAGCTCATCCTAGGCTCAGCAGGGATACCTCTGAGTCTCCCTTCCTTTTTGTGTTCTAGATCTGTGAATTCATTGATACAAGGAATTTCTGTTGTAAAAACTCCCTCTGCCAATGCAAATTAGCAATTTATCTATAACTTAAAGTCTTTAAGAGCTGCCTGGCACACTAAAAATTTAAGTGACTTGCCCAATGCCACATAGCTAGTATATATCAGAGGCAGAAGAATAACCCAGGTCTTCTTGACTCCAAAAGTAACCATCTGACCATATTAACCACAACTCTTCCTTCCCTTAGTACACTTAAAACAGCACTGAGTTTCTAAAAATAACCAAGGGAAGTTTGGTAAAATATTGGCAGTGACAACTAGGCAATACAAAATGTGGCATCACCCTATAAAGTAAGGTACTAATTGTGGAGGTTAAGCAAGAAGGAGAAAAAGAAGAAAATCCCAGGAAAAAAAATTAAGATTCTCTTCCTTTCAACAGATCTGTTTAGTACTGGTCTTTCTGTTCTGTCATTTCAGTCATATTTGGCTCTTCAGGACCCCATATTTCCTTCTCCAATTCATTTTATAGATGAGGAAACTGAGGCAAATGGGATGAAGTTACCAAGAGTCATACAGTTAGTAAGTGTCTGAGGCCAGATTTGAACTCAGGAAGAATAATCTTCCTGACTCCAGGCCCAGCACTCTCTCTACTGTGTTACCTAGTTGGTCAGTATCCCTTTAATGTGATTCCATTCTTGACATATGAGCACTAAAAGAGCACAGTAGGCAGCATACAGGTCGTATAATAAAGTTAATATAAATTTACTCCAATAGCGAATCAATCTTTCAAAAGTAGGCTTGATCTCTAAGCACTGCTCCATTGGTGACAGAATAAACATTTTCCAGAATTCATTACCTGATAGAAAAAAATTAAACTTTGTCTTTAACAAGGTTTAAACAAAACATTTAACAAAAGTTTTAGAGACACAAAGAATGAAATGGGTGTACCCATGACAAAGGCTGAAGGTACATTTATATCTTGGCCTGTGTAAAAAATATTTACCTACCTAATAGTTTCTACTGTTAAAGTACTTACAGTCTAGAAGGGGATAAGATAAAAACATAGCAGGAAAATACACTTTTATGTCAATTACATTGGAGAAATACAAAACAAGGCACTATTTTATCATGTCTAAGAAAAAATATTCAAGGTGCTTAGTAACTGAGTAATTAATTATATGCCTTCCCTGACATGTTATGGAAATTTGGCTATTCCACGCCAATTATTAGCAAGTCAGCATTTATTATGATCCTACTATCTATATACAAGACACTGCTCTAGGGAAAAAGACATAGTTAAAGAATATTTTATTTTTTCCTTTTATCATACCTTTCATATAATTTCTCAAATTCTTCTCCCCAAACTTCATCCAGACCAGGACACTCATTAGGACACATCAGGGACCAATCCTATGAGGAAAAAAAAAACTCCTATAAGGGAATGTTAGTTACCTACTTCATCTCAAGTCCTAATATATCGGATAAGAATTCTTTCATTCTTTGTCCTACAAATGGGCTGTGGCAATAATTCTTTATCAGTGACTCGGTCTTTTCCATACTATTCCTTTTTTAAAGTTCTTTTTATTTATGTCAAATATCATCTATTTTAGATAATAAACCTCTAAAAGGTCGACACATCTTCTAACTTGCTTTGTCCAGTATCCTACATGGAGTCACATGGAGGTAAGCACTTCATAAGGACTAGATACAACAACAGAAAAGAAAAATTTGCTAAGTCCTGTCATTCACTTTTTAACTTCCCCATCTGGTATCAAGTACTCACCTGATTGTTCTCCACACGTTTCATAAAGAGATCTGGGATCCAGAGGGCAAAAAACAGATCCCTGGCTCTCTGCTCTTCCTTCCCAGTATTCTTCTTCAGATCAAGGAATTCAAATATGTCTAAGTGCCATGGTTCCAAGTAGATGGCAAATGCCCCTGGCCGCTAAAAGGGAAATCACTGCTGTTTTAAGAACCAGTATAATAAAATCCAAAGGAAATAATAATAATCCCTTCAAACTGTAGAGGAATTTTTACTTTCCAAAGCATTTTCACATTCATTGCATCTCATTTGTTCCTCACTACAATGAGATAGGCAAAGCAGGCACTGCTCCCGTTTGACAGACAAAGAACCTAAGCAGGGTAGTCAAATGTCTTGCTCTTCCACGGGGTAGCCAAAAGTCAATAACATATCAGACTAGGCATGTAATTAATCAACCATATGCTTTGAATTTATACCTAGACAGGTAAAAGAATGGGCATCACAAAGAGCAAGACACAATTTTAATCCTTAAAGATGAAGCCAGTAACAAGACCTAGATAACTTCTAGATCAGTTTTCCTCCCCTTTCAATGGCACCAAAAGAATGTGTAAAGTTCAGAGAAAGGATTTACTTCTTTAACCATAAAAGTTGTTCCCTTTAGAAAAATGGGGGACAAAAGGAAAACATCTGATGCTAAGTTCTTTATGAACTGAAAATAGAAAATCAAAAAGGAGCTAGCTCATCACTAGATAATACAGCAAACGTGATTATTATATTAAACACCCATAAGGGGCAGTGTGGGTCAGGAAACCAAATCAGAACATACACACAAGTACTGACTTTATATTGACTTGCTCCCTCAACTTCTCAATATTCAGTCTCCCCCTCCCATAAAATGACAATGATTTTTTAAATTTTATAAAAGACTTTATTAAAAGTGCCAATATTTAAAAAGACATGAAGATTACCAGCTACTTTTTTTTTAACAAAGTTCTTTGCAAAAATAAACTGAAACATAAAGGGCTTAACAGTAAGAAACTGGACACGAGTGAGTCATCTCACTGCAAGCAGACATTGACCTTTAATTTTGATTCTCAACACTCTGAAGAAAGTAGAATACCTTGTTACCCCCTTGATCCACATAGCGAGCTGTGTTGTTGTACACTCTAAGCATTGGAACAAGGCCATTAGAACTGCCATTTGTCTGAAAGAAACAAACAAAAATGCTCAGCTCAACTGTCAGTGAGGTAGAGGAAAGATCAAGATGCCAAACAAAACAGATGACTCCAGTGGCAGCCAGTTACGTTCCCAGTTCTTGGACGTTAACCATCAAGTTTCAACTTTCTCTTATCTCTTAACACTTCCTTGGAAACAAGCTGCTCAGCATAAGGAAAGCAAGACAGGTAGAATATAACTGCACTGACACCTTTTTTCATAGTGTAACATTCCAACTTTACATCAAAAGAACCCCTAAACCAAATAAGGCAAATTTTAATTTTATATATAAAGTTCTCGATCTAAAGTTGTTTTAAGTTACAATCTTGGCTATGGTAGGAAAAGTAGCATGCTAAAGAAACAATTGTGGGGGTGCGGTAGCATTTTCTTATTCAAAATATAAAGATATCTTGTAAGCTCAAAATTAACTGAATAAGCAAATCATAGGTTCTGCTACTCATAAGCTATTGCCTTGGGCAAGTCACTTCCTCTCTATGGACGTCAATGTTCGCATTTGTAAAATTAGAGAGCTAAAACAGATCACTCTTAAAGATCTCTCTCTTCTAGCTCCAAAATTTTATGATTTTATGAATGAACTGGTTCTAAGAGAAAAAGACAAATCAAAGAAATTGGTTGAATCCAAGGATCAAAGGGAAGCCTCACAAATTAACCTGGTCACTCTGCCACAAGGCAATGATGAAGAGAGTTAAAAAAGATGAGTACGCAAACAACTCAACTCTCACAGAATGTAAAATCATCATATCATATTATCAAAGAATAGCACAATGGTTTCTCCAAAATAAGTAAAACAAAATGTATTTCTAGTTTACCTTTCACTCTAAAGGTGGTTAAAAAAGAGCATTTCTCACCCCATTGTTGTCATTTACAGTAACTTATCCATGTGTAAAACTTGGTACCAAGCCCTTCTCTTTTCTGGTGGAGATAGTGGAGGTGGGAAGAATGTAACAAGAATTCATAATGCCTACTATTTGCCAGGCACTGTGATAAGCACTTAAAAAAAAAAAAAAACAACCAAATACTACCTCACTTGATTCTCACACCAGCCCTAGGAGATAGGTGTTGTTATCTCCCCCATTTTGCAGGGGAGGAAACTGAAGCAAAAAACAAGGAAGTGATTCATCCAGGGCTGTATAACTAGTAAATGTCTGAGGCTACCTTTGAACTCAAGTCCTTCTGACTTGAGGCCCCAGTGCTCTACCCACTGTGCCACCAGAAGGTGAAGAGTTGACTGGTAATAAAAAACAATTCAGATAATAAACAATTCAGATAATAAAAAACAATTGTTTCCTTGCAGTTCACAGAACTAAGGTTTGAAGTTGGCATTGGTTTCAATTAAGGTGGCATTTATTAAAAACTCTTGACAAAACACTAATACTGAACATGCAGAAAATTTCATGAAGAATCTCTCAATTTTGCAGAGAGCCAATATAATGATACATATCACTTTATCCAAATTTCATTATAAAATATATTATAGGATATCAAAGCTGGAAAGGGAAGAAAATAAACATTTACAAAGTGTCTACTATGCACCAGGTACTATACTAAGCATTTTTATAAATATCTCATTTGATTCTCACAATAATCCTGTAAGGTAGGTGAAGCTATTGTCCACAATTTAGAGTTGAGAAAACTGGGGTAAACAGAAGTTAAGTGACCTCCCTAAGTGTCTAAGGCTGGATTTGAACTCAGGCCTTCCTGACTCCAAATCCTGCATTCTATCCACTGTGCCACGAGCTGCCTCTAAGAACCATACAAATCATCTAATCCAACTTCCTTATTTTACAAAGAAAATAAGGCCCAAAGAAAAGGGAGTGGCCTAAAGCCACAAAGTAGTCAACAGTACAGATGGAACTAGACCCAGGCTGCTTGATTCTGGGTCAAGTGCCCTATTATTTTGGGTTTATACTACACTCACCAGAATTTCACTCAATTACAGTTTTCTTCAAGTCAAAACTTGGACACTTACCCCAGCAATGTAACTTCCAGTAGCTCTGATACAACTCACAGCAACTCCAATGCCACCAGCTGACTTGGAAATCAGGGCACACTGCTTTAGTGTGTCATAAATGCCTTCTATACTATCATCTTTCATACTCAGAAGGAAGCAACTACAAGAAAGCAAACATGTAAAAGTAAATAATACTGAGACAAGACAAAGCAGAATGACAGAGTGTACTTATAGTCTCAGAAGACCATAATGTTTATTAAGTATGAGAGCAGAAACTATAAAGAAAAATTTAAATCTCCAAAACCAGTTTTATCTATCTTAAGCCTGAAAGATAAATCCAGAAATTGTCTTCTGATGGTTTTGTCATCCTGCTACTCCCCATTACTACTACCAATTCCCTCTCCAACTGAGGCACCAATTCCTTCTGCTCATTAGTTGACAATCCCCACCAAACTGTTAATCTAATAACAACTCACACCTCTAAGACATTAAATAATAAAGAGCAGTTTCCTAACAACAATCTGGTAGAGCCGGTAGTACAAGTATTATCATCATTTTATAGATGAAGAAAGTGAGGGTCAAAGAGACTAAGGAATGTCCCAGTCATCCAGTTATTCAGGACCACAGCAATGTCTTGGTTTTCATCCTACTGCTGGATTTGAATGACTCTGAAGAAAGAGTGAGGCTGACAATTTTGCACAGCTCTGCCTCACTTAAATCCAATTCACACACAAGTCAATATCATCTACTATTTTACCCCAACATCAGGATGTCAATGATCCTCTTTGAAAATGAAAGAGAAACAACAAGATTATTCAGGGTTCCTGGTTCTAAGTCCTATGTCCTTTGTACCACATAATATTGCCTCCACATCCAACTGATTTCTGCACAATATCCCTAAACTATTATTTCTAAAATAAATTTTCACCATGATCTTTTATCTGTTCAAGGAGCAAGGACTACCTATTGCATCACCCCCAAGATCTATTCTAGTTTTCATGACCCTCCTTATTAAATCTAGACACCTACTCTCTACCTTGCCTTATTTCTAACTAATCCCCCACATGCATCAAGTCAGGCCAGGATTCTTATTGTCTCCTGAATATACCATAATCATTCATACCAGAGGGCTTCTGCCTACTCGCCTACTCTCTATTCCCTCCTCCCCACCCATCTCTTCACAAAATGTCCTTCCCTGTTTCCCTATATTTATCAAAGCCTTACATATACTTCAAGGTCTACATCAAGTTCTGCCCTCCCCTTCAAAACCTCTTATCTCCCACTGCAGTTAAAATGTTGATACCTATTTAGGATCTAGTCTAATTGTGCCTTTTTGTGTCTTATGCAGTTACCTCAACTAGACTACAAAGCTATTTAAGAGCAGAAACTTATTCTTCTGCATTTACAAAGAAACAGACCCCATGTGAGCCAAGACCTAACCAATTTCCTTCCAGCTTGGGGCCCATTCCTTCATAATATCTCTTCTCCACAACATCTAGCATAGTGCTAGACGTTGAAACAGCACTCAATGAGTGCTTAATTCAAAGGATCCTTGATTTGATTTTGTTAGTGTGAAAGATTTCTATGTGTCATAACTCAATCCATCAACAAAGGCCTATCTATGACTTGGTATATCAAATCTAGGGAGCTCCCTGAAACAGGGATAAAGCTTCAGGGGCAGGATTTGAATTCAGGTGTTCCTGACTCCTAGCCACTTAGATCACAGCTAGTTCCTTCCCCAACCCCCACCACAACAGTCATAAAATCCAAAGAAGGCAAAGTAGTTTGAATTCCTTTTGTCCTTCCTCCCAGTCTTCCTTTATGCCTACAGGCTATATTAGATGCTTGGCATGCAAGATCAAATCAATCTGGCTTGTTTGCAATACCTAGGAACTGGTCTGCCTTTTCAAAGGGTAACTGAAGGAAAGCATTAAGACAGTCAACAACATGACCACAACCCAGGACAGAACAGACCCACATATCTTGAAAAGGCATAAAATACCTAACATTTTGCCCAAGAAACAGAATCATTAGGCTACAAGTCGCATTTCTCTGTAGCTAAGACAATTCCTCAGCATTGAAGACCAGACCTAATTCTTTTAGTGCCCTGTAGAATCTTCAATCCAATACTCTATAAAAATGCTGCTAGCTATTTATTGCTCAATTAAGAGTTCCCTTCAATATAAAGGCAGATATTCTGTCACAAATCTAGAATTTGAGGTACAAATCTAAGACCTAAAGTAATTTTATTGTGATTGTGTGAACTGCTCATATGTTGAAAATGCTATGAAGAACTGTTCCAATTTATTTAGGCCAAAGTTTATCTCTGTAGGACAGAAGACTTCCAGAGCATTAAGGAAAGTCAACAGGGATGAGGGATATAACGTACCTAGAAAGCTGGGGACGGTTGGTGCCTGCATTAAAGAGGGTGGGGGAGGCATGAGTAAACCATCTCTCAGAGAGAAGGTTGTAGGTTTCAATAGCAGCATCAATGTCTTCTTTGTGTATCCCCACAGACACTCTCATTAGCATGTGCTGAGGTCGTTCAGCCACTAAAGGTTAAGAAAGAGAAGCAATTCTATGACAGCTCACCAGAATAAATTTGGGACAGATAGTGAAGTCAAAAAAGAAAAAGTAAAATGGCATTAGAAAAACTTAAAAGAAAAAGCTAAGATAACTGTTGAAATATATAATCTAAAGTATAAAAATAATATCTGGAATTTAGAAGATAGACCTTTTAAGCTGAAGAACACATAGTTTATTATGCAACACCACAAATATAAAACAAATCACTCAAGAGTATGTTTAGTTCTTACCCTTTCCATTGATCTTCAACAAATAGGAACGTTCTAAGGTCTAGAAGAAAAGCCAAAGCAGACACCGTAAATCATTCAGATTATAATTCAACTAAGGCCATCACAGAATGTTCTTCATCTTAAAAAGGAAACTATGACCCAGAGTTGCAAAGTGATCTCCCCAAGGTCACAGAACAAGGTCAGTGGCAAAGCCAGGACTAGAACTGAGGTCTTCTTGCTCCCAGGCCAACACTCTTTACCCTGTACCACACGCAAAGTCATTCACATTAATGCAAGCTTCAATTCTTTTAAAATTCAACTATTAAAAGGAAAAAGAATTACAAGTGACTTTTCCACAACATGTTGTTGCTGTTTAGTCGTTTCAGTCGTGTCTGACTCTTTGTGACTCCTTGTGGGATTTTCTTGGCAAAGGTACTGCAAAGGTACTGGAGAGGTTTGCCATTTCCTTCTCCAGTTCATTTTACAGATGAAAACCTCAGGCAAACACCATTAAGTGACTTGCCCAGGGTCACACAGCTAGTATGAGGACAGATTTGAACTTAGGAAGATGAGTCTTCCTAACTCCAGACCCAGAACTCTATCCAGTTCACCCCTAGCTGCCTCCATTCCACAACATGGCACACTGCAAATAGTAGTGGCTTTAAAAATATCTAACTGTATTGCATAAAGACTAGTTTCATTCTGGAACCCCTCCTATTATTAAACTGTTGACATTTTAAGAGTCTGGATTTAAAAAATACTAAGTGATAAAAATTCTAGAAAAAAATTATTTCATAATTAATAATAGCTGGGTATAGCACTCTGTACAAATGTCACCGAATGGCTAATATGCTATAATTTAGGATAATTTTGAAGAATCCTCCAGTACCACTCTCAAGGTACCCAAAATGCTAAAGAGAAATGGTAAAAAGTCCAAATAAGGGTAGAAAAGCCTAATTAGCTCAAATTGCACCCCATCTCCCTACTGCTTATTCCTGAGATTACTTAGCCTCTTTTAATAATTTCCCATTCACTCATACATAAACAAATGAATGAATGAATAAATAAAAAAAAATAAATACAAAGCATTTCTTACCTTAAAGCCAAAGTAATTATAAGAGAAATCTCGATCATAAATAATGGCAGAGTTGAGTCGCTAATGGGAAAGAAGTTCAGAATTAGATTAACTGAATAAATTTAGGACACTAAAAATTTCCTCCAATAGTCTTTTTCAAAAAATTAGCCATTCTGTTTCATCCAACTACAGAAAAAAAAACAAACAAGCATCTAGTCAGATACATTCCATTATTGTCTAAAAACACAGATTTCTCTAAAAATCTGCCCAGAAGGGTGGATCAAAATTTGGCAAAGCATTGTATACAAGTTTACTTCATCTTATATGCTGAAAAATTGCTTAATTTTTCAAAATTCAAATCAACTATTTGAACCTAACTTCTTAGTCTTCCATTTTTTTCCTATACCCTACAAATAATCATGAACAACTGTCAATTTTGCACTAAGATTTTTTTCGTCAAAATATAGTTTGATCAAAAACTTTAAGGTAGCATTGGACATGTAGTAAATAGTACAAAATGAACTAGCCTTAAGACAAAAATAACAACAGAGACTCTTAGTAGGTACCCAGCATTAACTCTTACCTGAAGTCAGCTTTACAACTGACTTAATTAGTCTTCAACCCAAATATCCATTACATAGGTAGTATCTCTGAGGGACTTAAAGCTCAAAGGACCCCAAGAAATCAACTAGCCCAACCTGCTCATTTTACAGATAAGAAGACTAAGTAAATAAGTCTTTGTGTATGTTTGCAAACCATCCCTTGCTGAAAATTCACTCGTTCCTCTCTCCACCACTCAGAATCCTTAAGTGACACCAAAGCCTTACCTTACACATCCATTATTATTTTTTTTTTTGGAGGGCAGTTGGGGTTAAGTGACTTGCCCAAGGTCACACGGCTAGTTTTTGTGTTAAGTGTCTGAGGCCAGATTTGAACTCAGGTACTCCTGACTCCAGGGCCGGTGCTCTATTCACCGCGCCCCTTAGCCGCCCCCTTACCCATCCATTATTACTATTCTCTCCCTCTTCAATTTTCTTTATAAAATACTTCTTTGTGCAAATATGTATAAAATTAAAAATTATATGTAAATTATATAAATTAAAAATGTATGTAAATACTCCCCAAGTTTCCCTATGTCCCATCAGAATTTAAGCTCCTTGAGTCCAGGGGCTCTTATTCACATTTTTATATGCCCAATATATCCAGCATTGTCCCTTACACATAGTAGGCATTTAATAAATTGTTGGGCTGAATTTAAGTGTAATTCAAAAGAGCTACCAAGCCCCATACCATCTTCTCCCTTTCTAGTGCCTCAAATGTACTTACAGAAGAGGACTGGAGCAAAGCAAAGCAAAGAGGAAAGCAACTAGACAGGATGGTGGAGATCTTAAAATTTTAAAATCTTAAAATTTCAACTGAGAGTGATATAAAGACAAAAGATACCCAAAGAGTAAGATCATTTTTAAAAAGATGAGCAGGGCCCTTACTTCCACATGACACAAACAGTATACAAATGTGACCCTTCCCTGCCCCATCATCACTAATATAACATTTTGAAACATATGTCAAATGCTTTCAACAATATAACCTACTGTATTTACATCTAGCTATGGAGGACAGGGTAAATAATAGCACTACGAACATATAGTCTCTTAAATACTGTTAGTGTTTAACACCCCCTTTTTAGGGAGCATTCTTTGTCCCATACATCAATCACTGTTTGCCAGCAAATGTTTGATTTATTCTCTGTAAACAAATAGGTGAGCAAGTCAATAAACAACACAACATAGACTGTAAAAAAAAATTTCATGAGAAGCATGACACTTACATCTTTATTGGCTAAGACAACATCTAGGGTTGATTTTGCCACCATGGGAGAATGCCTTTCATTAGAAGGATTTATGTAGTTATAAAGATCTTCCATCACATCTTGAAAAAAAAAAAAAAAAAAAAAAGGAAAGAAATCAGAATTTAGCCTTACAAAGAACAATTTTTAAAATTCCAGATACCTTAGTTTTTTTCCTCTTATTTCCAAGGTCTCATAAACTTAGTCAAGGAGCTTATTTTCTTTAGCAGAACCTTGGCCTGATTTTCTCAGAAACTAGTTAATACCAAACAATGCCACTCTTAAAATCTGAATTCTGGTCCACAGAAAAGGAAGAGAACATGATTCAAGGCCTGGACAACATTCTAGGGATTCAGGGCCTATGGATCACTAAACTCACTTAATCTGACATCTCATGACATTGGTCAAATAGCTTTCCTTTGTTTCAGCTTCTTCATATTTTTAAATGACCGCAATAGAATGAAATGCTTATTAAAGGTGACAGGTAACAAAGGAAGCCGGTGTACAGTTTCTAATCACCATCTACTCCACCTTCTTTTAACAGCCCCACAACTTCTAAGTGCTAATAGACTCTCAAGACATTTCAGCGTTTGGGAATTTTTTTTTCTTTCTGAGGAAAAGAAGAGGTCAAGAATTGAGAAGTAGTAACAAGATAATAAATTGTAATGTTTTTAAACAAAAAGTGGTTTTTTTAAATTCACAATCAGTTCTTACCAGTTCCCTTCCATTTTCAGAAAATGCTAAATTCTCTCAATTTTCCAACTCAGACTCACCACTGAACACTTTCTTTGTTTCTTTATGCAAATTAGAAACAGCAATCCTGGCTGCTAAGATGGCATAGTCTGGGTGCTTGGTGGTCAAGGTTGCAGCTGTTTCAGCAGCCAAGGTGTCTAATTCCACTGTAGTTACCCCACTGTATAATCCTTGGATAACTTTCATGGTGATTTGGGCCTAGAGAAACAAAAGCACAGGTTCTCTATCTTTTATAAGAATAAAATGAAAGCTATTGAGAATAACTGTAGCAGGTTACATTTATATAGCATCTTATATTGGCAAAGCACTTGATGGGCAGTATCATCTCACTAAAGTCCCACAACAACCCTATAAGATATGTGTGATGGAAGGATCTACTTGTGGTACTTGGGAAAAGGTATCACATTTGGTTTCCTGGTAGAGAGATGAAATCTTAACCTCTGCACCACTGTACAGACTTGTCTTCCATGTCTGAAATGCATTTCCTCCTTACCTCTACTATATCACAAAATTCCTGGCTCCTTTAAAAACTCATATATGTCACTTTCTCCTGGGAATTTTTCCTGATTTCTATAGTTGTTGGTACTCTCCCTTCTCAAATTATCATCTGCATAACTGTTTACCTCTTGCAATCACTGTATTCCTCCCTCCCATACAGTAGAATGTAAGTTCCTGGGTTTTTTGTCTTTGTGTTCCTTGGTGCTTAGTACAGTGCTTTGCATATATCAGATGCTTAATAAAATTATATTGGATTGGATGCATACTGGAATTCTTGAGATGCTTTATCCCTAGGTTGGTCACAAACAGAGAAATCACACAACAACTCCTAAAGACCATACAGGTCCTAGAAGGGTTGTGATCTAAATTAGTGGAGGGAGTAACCATAACAATGAAATCATAGAACTTTGAAGGAGAAAGGCCTAAAAATCTGCCATGCAATCAGAATTCTTCATTGGCTAGGAGTAAGCCTGGGAATATATACCAGACAAATATGTTTGATACATACATATACATGTGGGCATATCCCAAATGAGCTGAAGAATGGATTTTTTGGGGCTAAAACAGAATTATGAAAGGTCAAAGTAGGATCAAAAAACTGCAGCTAAAAATAACGTAAAGAAACTAGCATCTAGCAGAAAGAGTACTAGATTTGGAATTGGGAGACATGGGTCAGAACTGAATTTTATGGGTACTAGCTATATTAGACAAATCATCTGACCCCTGAGAGCCTCAGTTCTGCAATTACAAAATAACATTTGTACTACTTACTCCAGTCAGTTAGGTGGCACAGTTGTTAGAGTGCCAAGCCTAGAGACAGGAAGATGACTCATCTTCATGAGTTCAAAATATGTTCTCAGACACTTACTAGCTCTATGACCCTGAACAAGTCACTTAACTCTGTTTGCTCATATAAACCCTGTTTTCTCATATAAAATGAGCTGCAAAAGAAAATGGAAAATGAGTCCAGTATTTTTGCCAAGAAGACCTCAAATGGGGTCACAAAGAGTCAGATATGACTGAAGTGACTGAACAACAACTACCTACTTTCACTAAGTTGTTGTAAGTTAAGTACTCTATAAATATCACAGCACTATAGAAAATGGAACTTCTAGAGAGTTTAGGAAGCTTAAGTATTACCTAGCCAATTACTAGTTTCTTTTACTCACACATTAAAAAATTATTTTATCTTGATGTATTATTACTGAATTCATATATTATCTTTTCCTAACAAACTGACCATAAAGAAAACAACCCTTGTGGTCTGGAGTATACAGTATACAGGATAAAAAGGAAAGAGATGCCATAACCAGTCATTTAGTTATAATGGTAATGACAGAAGATCACAAGCAGTAGATTTCTGATCCCAAGGAACCAAGTAGGACTAGATATTAGGAAAGTAAGGACACTCAGTGTCTAAAGTTTGGGTTCAATAATCAGTGCACATTTAAAAAAGCATTGAGTCAAAGACAAAAGATCCCCTGGACCTTTGTTTCAGACAATAAACTCAGACTTTATACTCAAGAAATCTCTAGAAAAACATAACCAAAGAGAATAAAAGAAAGATTCAAATCCAGGAAGAAAGTGAAAACATATTTACTTACAGGATCAACAAATTCCATGTTGAGTCCATAGCAAAGTTTCTGGATCCTAGAAGTAATCTTGTCAAACATCACCCGCTCCTGGCGGCCATCTAAAATTAAAACATACAATTTGTGTTAACATTTTTCAAATGAATAATTTCTAAAAATTAAAATAAGTTAATTTTTCAATCAAATGCATAAAATGCTCTTTTGCACAATAACTAGTGAGATCCAGTGATCTGGTTCTTAGATTACCATCATGTCCAATTCAGCTAAGAATTCTGTCTTAACAGGACTAACAAGAAATAGATTGTAGGAGACTATAGTTGTCTTTCTAATATCAAATTCCAAGGTTGGAGACATACTTTGAATATCTCTAGCTTCCCTTGGAGAAATCTGTAATTACTTTGTTCAATCTGAGAAGGTAAAACGGAACCACTGGCCCAGAAGCTGGGAAAAGAGATTCTAGTATGAATAAGACATAATGATAAGTTTTCTCAAGAAACAGTCCAGTAGGGGTGAGGATATACAAAATATACTACCTTCTAACTTCTCCAGAAAAGGTTCCCTGATCTCCCCTTACTTAGTAAGGAGAGTACTACACGAGGTAAGAGGAAGGAAAGGAAACCGTACTAAGCTTAACTGTAAAGGATGGGTAGGAATTCAACATGTAAGACAGAAAAAGAAAAGGAGGCATTCAGTAAATCAGTCAGTCAATAAGAGTTCACTATTTGCCAGGCACTATACTAAGCACTGGGAACATAAAGAAAGGCAAAAATGTATCTCTGCCCTCAAGGAGCTTCCAAGTAAAAAGAACAGTAAGAAACAAGGCGTAGAAATAACAATGTAAGGGTGATGTCTATGAGACACCAACTAGTCCAGTTTAGTTGGAACATATATACTATGATTCTTAATATGGTGATTAGAAGGCTAAGATGATGCCACATGGTGGAAAGTCCCAATTGATCTTTACTCTGAGGGCACTACCTGCTAAAGATTTTTGAACAGAGGAATGACCAAATCTATACCTGGCAATGTACGAAGGAGCCACTGAATAGGGGAGAGAACAGAGGCAAGACCATGAGATTTCAGCTGTCATTCTCTGAGCCAAGCCCTACTACCCATGGCTAGACTACAAGTCTTCCTGCTTCAAGTCCCTCCAACCTCCTAACAATCCTATACACAGATGGAATTAATTTTTCTTCTTTAAAAACATTTGTTGGTAGTTCCCAAGCAGCCACCTCAACAAAGTATATTACTCCACTTAATCAGCTATTAAGAAGTGACTGATAATGATATTAATGACTGATAAGATAATGGTACTAACACTGACACGTCTTTTAAATATTGCCTTCATGTTATTCAAGAACCTATTGTTATCTCTTATCTACCACATACCTGGTCTAAACCATGCCTACCTTTCAGGGTCCTTTAATCTGGTCCTAGTCACTGGAAAGAAACCACCCTCTGATCCAGTAATACCCATCTTCTTAATAGTCCCACACAGAAGATATTCACTCCTACCTGGGAATGTCTGATCATACCATCTCTCTGCCTGTATCATCCTTACCCTCTCTGCAGCATCTGACACTGTCAATCACATTCTTTTGGACATTCTGTTTTCTATAGGTTTTTCTGACATTGCTCTTTCTCGATTCCTTTCCCATCTGCCTAACCACTGCTTCTCAGTCTCCTTTGCTGGTTCTTCATTTATATCATGGGTACTCTATCTAGCCATCTTCTTCCCTGTCCCCCTTTCTTTCTATACTATCTCACTTGGTGATCTCATCAACTCTTATGAGTTCAATTATCTCTATCACCTACTGCCTTTTGGACATCTCAAACTGGATGTCCTACAGGCATCTCAAACTCAAGTGTACAAAACATAATTTATCTTTTTCTCCAAAACTCTCCCCCTCTTTCCAACTTCCCCATTACTGTCAAGACACTACTATCCTTCTGGTCACACAGGTTCATCACCTAGGTGTCACCCTCAATTTCTGACTCTTTTTTTTTTTTGGAGGGCAGTTGGGGTTAAATGACTTGCCCAAGGTCACACAGCTAGTTTTTTGTGTTAAGTGTCTGAGGCCGGATTTGAACTCAGGTACTTCTGACTCCAGGGCCGTGCTCTATGCACTGCACCACCTAGCCGCCCCCAATTTCTGACTCTTGACCAACCCAAAGTTAATCCATTACCAAATCCTGTCATTTCTTCCTTTACAATATGTCTCCTATACATCCTCTTCTCTCCACTCACATAGCTACCACCTTGGTAACAATCCATACCACCTCTATCTGGACTATTACAACAGCCTACTGATCGTTCTCCCTGTCTCGAGTCTCCCAACTCTAGCCCAACCTCCAAGCAGCTGCCAAAGCGAGCTTCCTAAAGTACAAGTCTCATCATGTCATTTGTCCTAATCAGTGAGTTCTAGTGGCTTCCAATTACCTCCAGGATCAAATGCAAAGTCTATTTTTTGGTATTTAATGCTCTTCACAACCTGGCCCCTTCCTACCTTTTAATCTTTCTAAAACCTTTCTCCCCTTCACACTCTATGATCTAGTTACCCAGGCCCACTTGTTCCTTGTTGATGGCCCATTTCCCACATTTGTGCCCCATACCTGGAATGTCTGCCCTCTCACCTCTGCCTCTTAGTTTCCCTGGTTCCCTTTCAAGACTGAACATAAAATCAACCTTCTGCAGAAGGCTAACATTCAAGAAACCTTTTCCTTTTCATATCACCTTCATCTACTCTAGTCATGTCAAACTCGAACTGAAATGTGCCTGAAGCATAATGACTCAGAGACCAGCTGGACTGACAGGAGCCATCTCTATCTTTGCATCTCACTTAACAGAAAGCACAGGACCTTTCACTTACCAAGCACTTAACAGAATCACTGAAGGTCAAAGTTGGAAGGGACCTCAGAAGCCAAGTCCTTCGACTCATACCTAAACAAGAATCTCAACATCATAGATACCACAAAGTGGTCATCTATCTTTGGCCTCTACTACCTCCTGAGGCAAGTCTTCCTTTGCCTAGCTTTAACTATTAGAATGTGCCTTTCCTGGTCAATACAATCTCTTCATTTTACAGATGGTGAAACTTGGGCCCATAATTTGTGGGCAAGTTACAATTTCCCTGGGACCCAGTGTCCTGACCTATCTAGATCTATGAACATAAAAACAATCTGATCAAGTTCTCAGAAAAGCTTTCAAAGACTCCAAATCATTTTTTTCTGTAGCCATATAAAGAGGCTGGAGCACCCTCATCTCATGATGTGACTAACTGGATGGCTTCTGACCAGCTGGCTCCTACACTAAAAAGCTCCATGAGGGAAGAGGTCACCGCGCGGGCGCGCGCGCGCGCACACACACGCGCACACACACACACACACACACACACACACACACACACACACACACACGCACCTGGGGAGGGGTGGGGGAGGGGAGTAGTACATCCACAGCACCCAGCACAGTGCCTAACCCAGAGGAAGCTTAATAAATGTTGGCTAGGAGCGGCTAGGTGGCGCAGTGAATAGAGCACGGGCCCTAGAGTCAGGAGGACCTGAGTGCAAATGCGACCTCAGACACTTAACACAAATCTAGCCGTGTGACCTTGGGCAAGTCACTTAACCCTAACTGCCCTACCTTCCCCCTCCAAAAAGCAAAAAATAAACAAATAAATGTTGGCTAATGAGTTGACAGCACATACTGCTGGGCATGAACAGATTACTTATAAGGGCCGAGTGCCAACGGGTCCGGAGACAAGAAGGACTGAAAGTCATTTATTTGTTAACTACCTCCTGGGCACCAGGCACTGGGCTAAGCGCTGGCGACACAAAGCAAGGTAGAAAGACAGCGCCTGTCCTCAAAGAGTTCACAATCTAATAGGAGAAAAACAAGCGAAGGTCCCCGCACACACATGCTAAAGACGAGATGAACTGGAGCTAATCGATAAAGAGAAGGGAAATGGGGGGAGTGGGGAAGAAGGACCGAGGGGGGCAGAGGGGCCGCCGAGGCCTCCTCCCCTCCCCCGCCGGATTCGGGTTCCGCGCGGGAAATGCAGAGAGAAGGGCGGAGGTAACGGCCACTCCCGCCAGCAGGCCCGCACCCTGGAGGCCCCTCTCCGGTTCCTCGCGTCAGGCCTCGGGATACCCCGCAGGGCCTCCACCCCATCCCCCGACCCTCACCTCGTTTAATGACGTGCATCGCGGTCGCGGTCTCGGGTCGCAGTCTTAGGCTGTGGAGTTCAAGGACGGAGCGCGAAGCTGGGGCTGGGGCTGGGGCTGGGGCTGGGGCTGGCAGCAGCTGGGCTTCGGAACGGGGGCCGGGGTCGGAACCAAGGTTCTGGGCCGCGCTAGCTGTAAACTAAACTCAGTGCAACACAAGCATCAGAGGAAGCTGCAAGACAACGGATCCGAATCCTCTTCCCGCTCCCGCCAACCCCGACGCACAATAGCGTGCGGCCGAACCGCCTCCCTCGTGACGTCATCCGCCGCCGCCGCCAGGCGGGGATTGGCGGGTCTTAAGGCAGCCCGCGCGCTCCGCGCCCCGGAAGAAAGCGCGCCCCATCTCTGAAGCTCCTCCCAGCAGCCTTCTCGGCGGTGGTGAGTATGGGCAAAATCCTAACCAAGCCTTGCCCAGGCAGGTGGCGCAAGAGCCTCGACACGCAGGCGCTCTTCGCCTCTCCTAGTCGCCTTAGTAATGATGTTTTTTATGCCTTGCTTGTCTACAGTTTTTCCTGAATACGTGTGTACATACATATGTGCATATTTGCATACATACATATATAGCGTGTATGTACATGCACATATAGACAATTGGGTGGCTCAGGGGATAGAGGACTGGGCCTGGAGCCAGGAAGACTTTTCAAATTCAGCTTGACACTTAAGCTGTATGACCCTGGGAAAGTCACTTAACCCTGTTTGCCTCGGTTTCATCATATGTAAAATGAGCTGGAGAAAATAGCGAGCCACTCTAGAGACTTTCCCAAGACAAGCCAAAATAAGGTCAGGAAGATTCGACAGCACTGAAGAAGTTATTTGGAATGGGATTTTCTATTTTTCCTTTCTCAGTTGCTTCTTGGATATTATCATTATATAAAAATACATTTGACTTGAGAGTTTATTTTGTAACCTTCGGCTTTGCTGACGCTATTAATCGCCTCAATTAGTATCTTTACTGATTCCCTAGTATTTTCCAAGTTTAAAATCATATCTTCAGTAAATAGGGGTGGTTTTATCACTGATGTACCTATCTTTATTATGCCTTTAATTTATTTCTCTTGTCTTTTTACTGTTGCTTGCATTTTCCAGAACTATATCAAATGATGGTGGAAAGAGTGGGCCTCCTTGCTTGCTTCATTCCTACATTTTTTGGAAAAGGTTTTAATGTATCCCCATTGCACATAATGCTTGCATTTGGTTTTCCGCAGATGCTTCAATGTGGGGGTTTTCTAAGTCCCTCTATGCCTATACTTTAATTTTGTTTCTGTTTTTGTGTAGAAGTGTTTTACCTTTGTCAAAGGCTTTTTCTGCTTCTCTTGACATGATCATGTATTTTTGGGTGGTTTGGCTTATAATATGGTTATTATTTAAAGCTGAATCATCTTTGCATCCATAGCATAAATCTCATGTGTTCATGATGTATGATTTCAGAGGTAAATCATTGTATTCTGGCAAGAATTTATTTACAATTTCGAGTGATATTGGACTATGCTTTCTATGTTTTATCTTTCCTTGGTGTTTTAAGATTTATATTTCATAAAAAGATTCTGGTAGGGTACTTTCTCAATTTTTGAGGATAACTTGCATAGTATGGATATTAGTTGTTCTTTAAAAGTTTTATAGAATTCTTTTTTTCTTCTTAACTATATTTCCTTTCCTGAGATTGAGCTTTACATTATCTCTATCTGGGCTTCAGATAGTTGACTAGTTTACATTTTTGAAAGTATTTCTTTACTTGTTTTGAGTTCTCAATTTCTTTAGCATATAACTATGTATAAATGTTTTGCTCATTTTTTCCCCCATTCTTTTGGCTTTGTTATTTCAACTTGCTCATTTGCAGTTTTATTGATTTGATTTTCTACTCTCTTCTTTTTAACAAGATTACTTAAAGATTTATAAATTTTGTTAGTCTTTTTAAAGAAGCAGCTTTTAGTTTTACTTTTGTTTCCATGGGTTTTTTGTTTTAAATGTACCCATTTCTCTATTTTTTTGTATCTCCTGTTTGTATTTTATGTCTGTTTTTTAGCTAAGTTTTTAAATGCATATTCAGTTCATTAATCCTCTTTTTTTCTATTTTGTTAATATGCTTGTTGAGATATGATTCTTACCTTAAGGACTACTTTAACTGCATCCCAGAAATTTTTGTGTAATGTTTCATCATTATCATTTTATTTCACATGATTATTGTTTTAATGATTTTTTTTCTTTGACCCTTTCGTTAGTTGGGGTTTAAGTCTCCTTTTGGGGCTCTCTCTTTTGTTTGTGTCCCTGAACCAATGTCTATTTTTATTATGTTGTAATCTATAAAGGATGTATTATTAACTATTTCTGCATTCTCTATGCCCCAATACATGGTAAAATTTTGTAAAAGCTCTGTGTGGCATTTAGAAATATGTATATTCTGGTGGCTAGGTGGCACAGTGAAGAGAGCACAGGCCCTGGAGTCAGGAGGACCTGAGTTCAAATCCAGCCTCAGACACTTGACACACACAAGAAAACTAGCCATGTAACTTTGGGCAAGTCACTCGACCCCAATTGCCCTCCAAAAAGCAAAAAAAAAAAAAAGAAATATGTATATTCTCTTGCAGTCCCATTTAGAAGACACCGTAGGTCTTTTAACTCTAGTTATTCCAGCAACTTTGGTTCCATATTTTCGCTTTTGTTTATTTTTCTGTTAGACATTCAAAACAGAGAGGGATATTGAAATCTTATGTGACTATTGTGTTACTGTTTATGTCTTCTTGTTGTTCAATATATTAAAATTATATCTTGTTCTGATCCCCCTGATCTCCTTTTCTAGTCAGTATAGTAAGAAAGTTTTTAAGTAGCTAGTATAAAGTAGCATTTGCAGCAAAATTGAAAAGGGGAGTCTAGAAGTCATCTACAAACTGTCCCAAAGATCAAAGGAGCATAATTTACAATTTATATCACATATTAGTAAAAAATCACATCCTGGTAATATGTGCTGAATCAAGGAAAGCCAGCCAAGCTTTTTTTTTCAGGGATTCTTGATCCTATAATATGTAAATCTCAGACAATTTCCAGGTATCTGCAATAAGGCCAGCAGAACATCATCAAATGGTGCTTGAAAAAACCTTGAAGTTTTTACTGATAACTTTGAGATGATTTAGTTATGTTAATAAACTAGGCCCACGGTGGCACAGATAAGAATTAGTCCATTCCCCCAAAACCCTATATAGATGAGAATTCAGACTCCTCACCCCTCAACATGCTTTCATTTCCTTAAGTTCCCTGCTGCTCAAGTGCTCTCAATTCCAATCCTCAGTTTAAAAAGTGACATCCTTTCCCTAGCCTCTTCCCTCACATTTCTTGCCATCATTCACCACTCCGTCCTGTCTTTACACCATCTGCCTCTGTACTCCTTTTCACTGCTTACCTCTGTACTTAATGTACCATTTACCCCTACATCATATGTGCCGATTCAAAGCGTGATCTTCACGCTGCTTCCCACTGCCATTGTGGTCTTTCCAGGCAAATACCCAAAGAACCAGGTTTCCTATTTCATAATCTTACAAATTAATAATCAGTTCATTCAGTTAATGTTTCCTTTATGAATTTAAATGCTAAGGCATTTGGAGCCCATATGTTTATACAGATATTAGTTTGTTATCTATGGTTCCTTTCAACACAATGTCTCTTTTTATTTTGAGGGTTTATTTTTGCTTTGTTTTCCTTCCCCTCAGTTTTATTTTTTGTATGTCTTTGTTTTTTAGGATTTTGTTTTCTTATCCAATTTGTCAATCTTTTTAATGTATTGGATTGTTAAATCAATTCACATTTTTTAAGTTGAGTTAGGTTTATATTTCTTACCATTTGTCCCTAATAATTCCTTCACCCCCCCCAAGATATTTTTTCCTCTTCTGCTTAAACATTTTTTAAAAAGAAAATATAGACCAACTGTATTTTTGCACCATGAAAAAATTTACCCCACTTCTAACTTTGATATAGTGTTAATATCTTTATCTATATTGGTCTGGTCCTTTCAGATTTTTTTATTGCATAGACATTTAGAATGAAGAAAGAAATGGCAAGATTCTGCCAAATTCTCCAGTTTATAAGAAGTGCTTTAAGGTAATCTAATTCAGCAGCACCACCCCATTTTGTATGTGTGTGTGTAGACAGGAAAACTGAAGGCCTGAGAAAGGAAAGACTGACTTGTCAAAGATCAGTGCTGTTAGAAAAGGGCAGTTAGGATTCAAATTCATGTACTTTGACTCCTAATCTAGTGTTTGTTTTCCATCACATCACTTTATTCTAAACATTGACATTGAGTAATAATAATTGAAATTTATATATGTAACACCTTGTTGCAATAATTAGCTTGGCTTAAGGCTCAGAATGATATAATAGCCCCTATGGTGACCCTGGGCAAGTCAAACCCAGTTTGCCTCAGTTCCTCATCTGTAAAATGAGCTGGAGAAGGAACAGTAAACCATTCCAGTAACTTTGTCAAAAAAAAAAAACCAAAAAAACCCAAATGGGGTCATGAAGTCTCGGACACAACTGAACAACAGCAATAAAAATGGTACTTGAAGCAGTTTATGTCAAGACAACAAGTTCTTAATCACAATCACTCTGCCCCCAGTTAGGAAAATAACTATCATTTAGGTAGAAGTTGGGCTCTCTGCCTTCCTTTAGATTTATATGTCTCTAGTTAACCCCTGGCCTTATGGTTAAAATAAAATTCAATTGAAAATAAAACAAAGCATATTATAGCTTTCTGTGAATAGACAGGCTCTAGGAAGGGAAGTTAGGGAAAGAGCCGATCTTTTTTGCAGGACTTCCTTCAGTCAGGGTGTTAGGTTTCAACATGCTTCTAGAGTTAATAACCTTCTTTTATATCTCCCTAGCTCAGTCTTACTTTCCTCTTCAGAAGTGTGCAAAGTCATGCAAACCTTTTGGATTCAAACCCTCAGAATCTCTATGTATTATGATAACGCTTCCTTTTATGCTAATCCTTTAATATGACTAAATCTCACACTTCTTTGATTGGTTCAAGAGAGTGTACAAACCCGGTTCACACTAGGTTTGCTTGATTGCCTCTCTCAAGATGTATTCCTACCTAACAAAGAGAATGAGGCTGAGATAATCAATGGAGCCTCTCTTTTACAAGTGTGAAGTTTGCAGAGGAGTCAGGGTAGAACAAAAGTTGTCAGTTCTGCCCAGCCCCCTTTAGTCTTGCTTCTGGGGTCATTTGTAGGAATCCAGATTAGTGATCTGAAGCATGATGGAGTTTGAAAGGAATATTCTTACCACAGGACTACCCAATTCCTTTGGAGTTTTGCTAAGTAAGAGTTTCCAAGATGATGTGCTGAAACCTCAGACATAACCAGGGCTATGATGGGAGTTAAAATGAATTTTTTAAAATTGTAAACTCAAATAAGCATTTAGGCCAGGAGTTCTTATATTGGAATTCATGAACTTACTTTAAAATTTTTTTCATAACTGAATTTCAATATAAATGGTTTACTTTGTAATCCTTTGTTTTATTTTATGCATTTAAAAATATTATTCTGAAAAGGGGTCAATGACAATAAAAAAGTTAAGAAGACTGAGATAGCCTAAGTGAGTGTGTAGGAATAGCTAGTATGGATCTGAAATTCCAAGAGCTGTAGAGGCATTATGCTAAAAAAGACCCCATACCCCCAATAGCTATAGCAGCCATTACAGTTCAGCAAAAATACCAATAGGTGGCAGCAGGATTTTCCAGCAACATTAATAAATCAGCAAAGGATCAGTTGTGTGCAACTCAAGAACATTATCAGACAATATCAGCACTCAGGAGCCAGTGGAAACAATGCTTTAAAAATTTGAGTTGTCCTGGCTACAATGTTCCCTAGCCACATGCCTTCCCTCCAGGAGTGTTCTGCTCACTCTCCCATGGTAACCTGTGGGAGTGTTTTCTGTGTACATGAGAATCTTGTAACTTATTTGATTGTGCCTTTAAACTGACAAGAGCTTTGATCCTCCAATTGGCTGGTAAAACATTAGCAAGGGGGTATTGAGCTTTAGTTTTGAATAGTTGCTGTCCAATGTAGTGCCTTGAAACTGACACGGTCTGGGAGTGGAGGGTGCTTTCAGGTTGTCTTTAAAGGATGCCCATCAACTGGGGAACAGCTGAACAAATTGTGGTATGTGATTATAATGGAATACTGTTGTGCTATAACAAATGGTGAGCAGGATGCTCTCAGAAAAACCTGCAAAGACTTACATGAGCTGATGCAGTGGAATATACTGTGTACAAAATAGTGTATTGTCAGATGATCAGCTATGAATGACTTAGCTGTTCTCAGCAATTCAGTGATCCAAGACAACTCTGAAAGGTTTAGGATGAAAAATGCCATCCATCTCCAGAGAAAGAACTGATGGTGTCTAAATACAGATTGAAACACTTTTTTTTTTCTTGAGGTTGTTTTGTTTTTAAGTCTGTGTTTTCTTTCACAACATGACTATTATGGAAATGTTTTGCATGACTACACATGTATAACATATCAAATTGCTTGCCTTCTCAATTAGGGGAGAGAGAAAATCTGGAACTCAAAACTTTAAAAATGTTAAAAATTGTTTTATATATAACAGGAAAAATAAAATACTAAATAAAAGCATTTAAAAAATGAAAGTTATCAAAAGGTATAAAAAAGGAGAGGTCTTAGGTGCCATTAGTATTTTTTGTCATTGGAGTCTATATACGGACTCTCCATGGAAATTAGGGACAAAGTAATCTTTTCAGGGATCTAACAACTATTGAAGAGCTATAGAGAACTCTAAATATTTGCTATGGGCCAAAATGTCCTATAGGCCCCTTTCAATTTGTCATTCCTTTCTACAGCATCATTTCTCTCATCTGGAAGTGACCATCTTTGGGGGTGTGTACAGTTCTAGAACAGTTACAAGATTGTTCTTACTTCTGGTTCTCAGTTTCCTATGTTTGCCTAGGTGTACTGAGGTCACTTGGGACATAATTTAGGGATTTGGGAAGTAGCATGGGACAGTGCAAAGAACATTGATTTAAAGTTGGTTTTATACCAAGGCTCCATCACATACTGTGTAGCCCAAGCTAAGTTAACATTACTTGACAGTTTCCTCACTTTAAAAATGTGGATGATCATATTTATATTATCTACCTAACAGCTATGAAAATGCTTTGTAAATCTTAGTTTGATAGCAGTTATTACTAATAACTCTCCATGGTTTGTCTTATGTCATACATTTTAAATACCCTTTTAAAAAAAGTAATTTCTACCCAAAGTCTCACGTTTCAGGATGCTCACACTCCCAATGACAACATTCCTGTTTAGGAGTTGACTCTTACTTTGTTTTTATTTATTTTTGGGGGGGCAGTTGGGGTTAAGTGACTTGCCCAAAGTCACACAGCTAGTAAGTGCGTCAAGTGTCTGAGGCTGCATTCAGGTTCAATCAGGTCCTCCCGACTCCAGGACTGGTGTTCTATTCACTGCACCACCTAGCTGCCCTGTTAAGCTGCCCTTATTTCCACTGACATCTTCCTTCCCTTCTTGGATCCTTTTCTAGAACACTCTAAGCATCAAATTTAAATCCACTGCATATGCACACCATTTTGGGTCTCCACTCTGTGCTCCATTCTCCTTTCAGACCTTGGAGGCATTGGAGGTTGGTGGTTATAATTTTCCCTGGTGTCCTTTATGTCAGTTTTCACTCCTTTCTGAAGTCAGGAAGAGAAGACAGAATATAAGCTTGGAGACTTCTCATTCTTGCCTCCAGATCTGGCCACAATTTCTATGACCCAGGAAGCAAGTAGGCAGAGTAATGGGAGCCAAAACCAAGAAAATAAAATATCCTACATGCTTTATTAGACTTCAGTCTTATGAAATAACAGAAAAATCCATAGGGATAGGGATGGGAGGGGGGCCAGCCCACTGTGACCTGCAGCACCCAGTTGCCTTGCCCCTTGGCCCTGGGATGGGGGATTCATCCAGAGGGACAGGCAAGAGTGGGGGCTATTATTCACAGTCCCTACAGAAAGCTGGGGGAGGGGTGCTGCCTGGGGTAGGAAGTAGGACACGAACAGTGTATATCCATTCCCTTCCCTTCCCTTCCTTACTTTATTCTTATAAGCTGCCTCTTCCCCAGGCCTGGCTAGGGTTAGGAAGGCAGGCAGACTTTGGACTGCACAGTAGGATTGGGCCCAGAGCCTAGGGGAGCCCAAGGACCATGCACTAGAAAAGAAGTGGAGAGGACAGGAAGGCTGCAGGCACTTTGGAAATTCAGGAATTTTTTTTTTTTAATTTTTTGGTTCAAAAGCAACATCTTTGCCCAAAGTCCCTCCCAATCCCATCCCCTGCCCCCATAGTCCTGTTACAGGCTATACCCATATACGTGGGAGTCCCTGCCAGCCCCTTTCTAAGTTAGGTCCCCAACACAAAGGGGATCAAGCATACTAGGAGGGTGCTGAGGGATTGCTGAGGCAATTAGTCTCAGGGCTCCAAACTAGGGGACCTGGAGTAGGCTAAATATCTGAGGTTAAGGGGAAGAGAGAGAGGAATATGGGTACCCTCTCTTTCCCTACCCTACAGAATAGGCAGGAGAAGAGGCAGTCATTAGGCCATTGGAGAGTGTAGCCTAGAGTCCTGGCCCGAGAATGTGGGAGAGTCATGGCTGCCCAACTCTGATTTAGCTCCTTTCAGCTACCCTGCAGACCTGATCTCTAGGGCTAGCTCTTCCTCATTTCTGTCATAACTACCTCCTACTCCCACCCCCGCAAAGTCAGGCCAAGGCTAGAGCCAGTGTTGGCCCTAGGCTCTCCCCCTTCCCAAAGGAAAAAAATCAAATATCTTTCCCCCCCCACCCCCACCCCCACCACAGAGCTCTGGCCTCAGCCCTGCCCTGCCCTGCCCTGCCTGCTCTGTCCAGCACTGCTGAGGTTGGTGTGAGCTTGGGCCTTGGATCAGGCTTCCTTTTTTCTGACCCTAAGTGTTGGGATTTTAGTGATGATGGGGATTAAAGGGATTGGGGAGGGGGAGAAAGGAGAGACCAAAAAAGACACAAAAGCCCAATAAACAGGGAGACCAGAACTGAGGGTCCCCTGAAAAGGTGGGTGCGCTGGACTGAAATGGTAGGTGCAGGGGTAAATCATGCACTGTGAAGCAGGTATGGAGCCAGGGGATGAAAGGTTGGAGCAGAAACAGCTTACGGAGGCCCAAACAGGGCAGGTGGTGGTCAGTAAATAAATAATGTAGAAAGGCCCCTCTTTCTAGAGGGAAGGGAGGGGTACAGAGAGGATGAAGCAGGTATTAACAATGCTCCAGGTCCTCAAGACTCCCACCCTTCCCTTTCCAGGCCCTGGGTGGGTCCCTTGGAGGAGAAGGGAGTATAGATGTGTCTTCCCACCACAGCCAGCCCTGCTCCAGCTACTTCTTGGGCTTCTTGAAGATTTTGAGTGGGAACTTCTTCTTGCCCTGGCCGGAGTCTGTCTCCTCACCCGTGGAGCCACTGTCCTCCTCACCTGCATGCTTTTTGCCTGCCAGGTGGGGGATACGTGTGTTGCGGCCATGGTGAGCCCGGCTGTCACCCATAGGTGATGGTGTGTCTGGTTCAGGGGAGCTGGGACTATGGGAACGTGAGGAATCTGAATGCAGGGGCCCTCCTCCCCCCAGCCCTATAGGGCCCAGCTCCCCAACACTATAGGCCTTCTCTAGCCCGTGATTCTGTAGTAGTGCTTTCTTGACCAGGGCAGGACTCTCAGGCAGCTTCTCCACTAGAGCTCCCCCCAGGGCTGCCTCTGCCAGTCGGTGGCTGCCATTGGAGGTTGGGGCATACAGGGCTTCATCCATAGCTCGGGTCAGCTGTTGGGGCTTGGCAGCCAGCTGGGTGAAGCGAGGGCGGTCACTCGTGTGGAGGGAGGACTCCGAATCGGAATGGGTCAAGTCCCTGCTCAAGACAAGAGGGAATTGGGGCAGGGCAAGGGAATGGGGAGGAAAGAGGGATAGAAGATGGGGGAGAGAGGAGAAAGAATGAAAAGGTAGAAGAAGGGAAGATAGTAGGGCAAAGGAGTCCAAGAGTAGGGAGAGGAAGACAAAAGGGAGAATGAGAGGGAAAGGGGAAGAAATGAGAGGGAAACAAACAGTGAGACAAGGACAGGGAGACATATTAATATCACAGAATTACCAGGCAAAGGTCTTTTTATTGTTCAGGCCCTATCTTTGCTACATTTCTGGGCCCCAGGGTAGTGTCAGTCCACTTTGGGGGGAGGGGAAGTATTCAGTGTGAGGACAGCTCTTTGTTCCCCACTCCCTTCCAACATCCTCTAGGAAATCCCCAAAACCCTAGACACCTGTCCACAATGACCTGAAATTATCCCAGAAGGTTCACAGATTTGGAAACCTTCCCTCCCCTTCCTGGAATGTAAATCTACTCTGATATCCCAGAATGCTCACCTCAGTCTCAACATACACACACACACACACACACACACACACACACACACACACACACACACACACACACACACACACACACACACACACACACGTACGTCCTGTGTCCTAAGCTCTGATTATCATGTCCCACCACACAAGTCCTTACCCCACTCACCCACTCCCAGGTCCTAAGAATACCCTCAAAACCCCAACTATCACAGCACATGCAGTGAGGCCCAGCTAGGGCTCGGGTGGGAGGGGAGAAAAAGAGGAGGAAGAGTTAGAGCAACCTTGCCCCTGGCCCAAGATCTTCACAGTGGTCAGAGGAATGACAAAATAGCTGTTTTCATGTATTTGAAGTCTAAAGGGGACAGATTTGTTCTGCTTGGCCCTAGAAAGCAGAACCAGCAGTAATGAGGAGAAATTACAAGGAGGTAAACTTAAGCCTGAAATAAGGAAAAACTTTCTAGCAACCATTCAAAAATGAAACAAGCTGCCTCTGAGGGTAGCTGTTTCCTCTTTATTGGAGGTATTTGAACAAAAGCCAGATGACCATTTGCTGGGAATGGTGTAGAGGGATTTATTGACCCAGTATGGGTAGGGCTGAATGGCCCTTACAACTGAGATTCCATGATGATGGGATCAAATGGATAAAATGCTAAGGGGGCTCTGAGGAGGTGTCCCAGAAGTCCATGCCATCTTCTGGCCCTCATTCTCTTTTGGGGGCCATTTCATTCCCTATATTGCATCTTTTTGTGGAAACTTTGACACCTACAACAGAACTAAGAAGGGTATTAATAGTGGAGGGTTCATATAGGGAAGAGGGGCTAAATAAGGCAAGGATGTCAGCTGTCAAAGTTAGCCACAACAGAAAATACTTTGCAGTCTGTTACTCTTTAAGTGTAAGAGTATAGGAAAGGGAAGTCATGAAGCTTGGCTCCCTTCCTATCTCAATGAGTTTGGCTTATGATTCAGAAAGTATAAAATGCTCTGGCAATGTAAGAGGTATTGACTGTGTGGTAAGACTGGTTAGAAACCTTATCTATGAGCCAGGGGAAGGGGTTGCTTTCCAAGGTTGGGATACAGGTTTCCACACCAAATCACATTCAACATGCACAAGCTGGGGAAATTCATCCCCAGCCTTTCCCATGGAAGTAGGTATGGAAGGCTGGAAGAAGCCTTCATGAGGCTGGGACCAATAAGCCCTAGGCAGGCTTCACCAGTTCCAGAGGCTCTTTCCAACCCCTAAAGGTAGGGGCACTCAAGGAGGAGAAGGGCAAAATGAAGGGCCCTGAAGTCCCACTCCCAGCAACTGGTTGAGCTGGGGCCCAGAATGAAGAGAGGGTGGGGCAGTTATGTCTCCCAGTCAGGAGTAAGGGTGAAGGCAGCATTTGAAGAGCAGAGTGTGGGGGCCAATAGGGGGACCTGGAAGCAAATACAGCTGATCTGGAAGAAAGTTCAGAGGGGTCAGAGAGGGTGCGAGGCCCCTAAAGGAAGAAGAGAAAGCTGTAGGTTAGCCCACTGCTCAGACTGGCCACATACCCAGCCAAGCCCCAGCTCTATTCCCTGGCTTAAAGGCTGGGCCTGGAGCTAGGAAGGTGGAAGCTTGATTGAGAAATTAGCTCTCTTTCAGGGAGGTGACCCAGGGAACCATTTGTGCTTATATGGGGCCGGGAGAGAAATCGGGGAAAAAAACCAGGCAAGTAGTGACAAGCAGGGTTTCTGTTGGTCTCCCGGTAGCAGCTTTTAAATCTCAACCCACTGGGCTGAACTGGAAAGCCTCTGCTGAGAGGCAAGGGGATGGTTGTGTTTATTGTACAAAGTCAAGGTCCATCTCCACTAAGAAGCCTTCTCTGACTATTCCAGTTTTTCCTGGACACCTATAACAGGGTCTCATACCTTTTGACCCTTGGGACAACTGTTCTGCAACTTAAGAGTCTTACAGAGTTAGCTGGGGGTACTAGGAGGTTAAGTGACTTGGCCAGGGTCACAGAGCCAGTATGTGTCACAAAGCAGGTCTTAAACACAGGTCTTAGTGACTCAGAGACCAGCTTTCTTTCTGCTGCCTCTTGTGCTCTTCCATAGCTATTTTATAAGTAGGCACTCCAGTGAAGAGAAAGCAGTCCTGGGTCAGGAGTTAGGAGACCCAGCTCAGGCCCTTTTCAGCTCTGACAATCTATGTTCTAAGACTCTTCCAGCTTTTCTACTGCCATCCCTATGTGATGCTGTAGCAGTCTATGATTATGTGCCTGGGAGTCTTGTCTCCCTAAAGGCAAGGACCATATAAGGTTCCATCTTCCCCTTTTCCCTTCCCCCCAGCAAAAGGAGTCAAGGACAGGGCCCCCAGGAAACACTTACAGGGGGCATTCTGTCCACACACAAGCAGTTAAATTGATTTTAGTTCAACAGTTTGAGGACTGCTAAGCTGAATTGTTGAACAGAAAAGGAAGCTCCCAGGTGAGGTTTCCTGGGGTTCTTAAGGGCTATGTGACCCCCCTCCCAGTCCCACCTGTGACATTACTAACCTTACTAGAGAGCCTGTTTGTCTTTAGAGATGATCCTCTGAAGCACGTTGCAAAAGAAAACCAAGTGGTGAATGGAGTTGGTGCCAAGGTCTGTCTGTCTCTGTCCCCCAAGTCCCCTCCCTCCACTGCCAGCATGCAAGGTCTGGGGCTCAGGCCACCTAAGGGGAGGCTGAAGGCTGATCATCCAGCAGGATATTCACAAAGCCATCCCTCTCTCTGGTCTGAATCAGGGTCTGTCTCTTTTGTCAGTCACTGTCAGTGGAATGCCAGGGCAGCCCCTATGCAGAGGTAGCAAGGGGGTTGACATGGAGAATGAGGATGAGGATGTAGAACTATGGGAAATGATCCTCCCCAAATCCTAATCTTCAGCTGAAGGATCTTGAGCTAGCTGTTAGGTGGATGGTGCCTGCTCCCTGTCTCATCTGCCAAGCTCCAAGGGGTTTGGCCTTTTAAAGCCTCTGAGGAAAAGAGTATAGGACAAGCCTAGAGATAGCTGGGATGGAGTAGAAACGCATCTCCTTTAACCTCAGAATTACCCTTTGGTAATAACAAACATTTAAAAGCAGAGCCTAAGGATGAGCTTAGTGCTCTCGATGCCACTAGCAAAGGCCAAGCTAATTGTTGTACAAAGGCTATCTAAGCTTTGCTGGGGATCAGAGCCTTCTTGCAAGTGGGGAGGAAGAGAGAGAGAGAGAGAGAGAGAGAGAGAGAGACAGAGAGAGAGACAGAGAGAGAGACAGAGAGAGAGAGAGAAACAGACAGAGAGAGACAGAGAGAGAGAGAGAGAGAGAGAGAGAGACTCTGTGTCTGTGTGGTGGGAGTGGGGTCAAATTAGTTTCAGTATTCCCCCAGTGAGGAATGAGATAGTCGATGGAATCCTGAACCAGAGCAGGGAGGGAGAAGGGAAACTAAGTTTGGCAGGCATCAAAACATGGGAACCCTATCGTGTTCGGAACTCCTACAAGGAGTCATACAAGAAGGAATCAGATTCCAGAGTGAACAGTTATCCTTAACCCCCAGAGTCTAATTCAAATAGTTCTCCACCATCTCCCACCTTCAGGGTTCTTCTGCCTGGCTTAGAACAACCCAGAATAACAAAAGTATTCCTGTGGATATGATCTGGGAGTTCTCAACTTTTGCTAGACTATGGATCTGCTTGGGCCAGGGCTTTATCCTATACAAGTTGTGGGCCCTGCCAGTACCTCCCAGAAGCAGCCTCCATCTCAGGAAGGAAGCCTGAGATGGGCTGGGCTGGGTAGAGATGGGAGGGAATAAGATTGAATTTCTTTTGCAATTTGCTTGTGGGGATTTTATGGAACAACCTGTTTGACCCTTAGGCAAATCTTTTCACATTTCTGAGTCTTAATGTCCTCTTCTGTAAAATAAGGATCCCAAACCTCGCCCTGTAGCCCTACCAAACCTACTATAAGGACCCAATGAGAAAATGGATATGAAACACTTCAGAAAGTTAAAAGCACCAGCTATGTAAAGTTAAGGGAATAATGTTATTATCTTTGGTTCTTAGACAACAAATTCAAAATGTAGAATTAGAAAGGTAGAAGTTGGGAGGGAGTTAGCTAGGGCCTTCCTGCTGTCCTGTCATGAAATGAGGCCCAGAAGGAGGGTCCAGCCTAGCTCCCTTGGGCTTTGGGAAGATTAAAATGGCAAAAGAAAGGGAAATTAAATCAAGGCTTGTTTGAGGGAAATGAGATACAAACAGCAGCTGGCAGGCACAGACAAAAGGAGAAAGGAAGGGATCGAGGCAGGAGATGTATACCCCAAGCTGTCGGATCGATAGGACATCCCAGACTGGGCATCGGGAGGGGGCGGGTCAGGGTAGGGATCCATCTGGAGGAAGTAAGCAGTGCTGTGGTGGTAAAAGACAGGGTGGACATGGAAAGTAGGAGCAGAGGTGGAGGCAGTAGAGGAGGAGGAAGAGCAGGAGGAGGTGACGGCTGATGGAGGGCTGGTCCCGTGAACGTCGGAACTGAAAGACTGTCCAGAGGAGAGGCTGCGCATTCGCCGCAGAGACACACGGCCTGGCACGTAATGGCTGCCCTCGCTCTCTACCAACCTCTGCGATCCCAGGACGTGCTGTGGTTCCACCAGACGCTGCCGGACGCTGCTGTGCAGGCTGGGAGCTGCAATGAGAGAGCGGTTCCAAGTGAGGCCCAGCTGGATGAGGCAGGTAGGCAGCCCTTTCACATAGGTCCTAGTCCTGGGATTCCCTTTTCCCCCCAAAGCTTTCTTAGTGACCCTGTTCCTGACCTTTCATTCTCCCAGTCCTGAGAATGGGGCCCTCCCCTCCCCAGGAACTGTGTGAGTAAAAGAGATGATGCCCATGAAGCAAGTGTGCTCCCAAGAGAAGGGTGCCAGGGCAATGTCAGAGACGCTCTGAAGGATGGGAAAAGAGACCTCAGTGAAGAGTTACTGTAACCAGGATCCAGGCAGTTAGGAGAGCAAGGGGCAAGAGAGGGCAGGTGAGAGAATGAGGCAAGGTTTTAAAGGGTGAGAAGAACCAGCTGGGACTTCCAAACAATGCTGGAGAAAAGGGATAACTATTAAGCCTAGGACAAACCCAGAAAGGTGGCCCAGGAGTCCAGGCACAAATAACAGCCCACAGCCCACACTCCCAGGGGAAAAACACTGTTGATGTTTGATGCCTGCTCCCTACCCAGATAGTACAGACTTTCTTGCTCCCTGTAGAATGGAAACAGTCCCCAACCAGAGCAGGGTTCCAAAATGCCTATCCTGGTCCTTTCTTTCCCCATTGGAGTCAGTTAGGGAGTACAAGGATAGGAGCAGCATTTCTGGAGCTGTGTTCTAAAGGGCTAGTGGGAGGAGTCATGAGAGGAAGAAAGGGAACAGGAAGTTAAGAAAACAGAGCAGATGAAGGTGGAAAAGGAAAGAGAGAAAGTCAGGGATGATAGAAAGAGAAAGATCCAGAGAAGTGAGGAGTGAGAGAAAGAAAGAAGGATGGAGTAGTAGTTGTTGATATTTTGATAGCACTTTAAAATTTACAAAGTGCTTTCCAAAGAACCCCAGTGGGAAGAAGGTATGGTAGACATTGAGACTCAGAGAAGTGACTTGACCAAAGAATGGCTATTAAGTGGCAGAGACTTGATTCCCAGTGTGTGTGTGTGTGTGTGTGTGTGTGTGTGTGTGAGAAAGAGAGAAAGTGAGAGAGAGAAAGAGAGAGAGAGGGAGGGAAGGAGACTGAGAGAGAGAGAGAGAACAAAAGAAAATGTAAGGAGCCAGGAGAAGTGAAAAAGAAAGAGGAAAAGACAGGGAGAAAGAGAGAGGAAAGAGGGATAGATAAGTAAAGGGGAGATGGAGAATAGGAAAAGTAGAAAAATGGAGAGAACTGGGCAAAGAAAGAAGGAAAGAAATAAAGGGAGAAAGAAAAGAGGGAGGCATAAAAAGGGAATCAAGGGGAAGGGCATTTCTCTCTCTCCATACCCCAGCTCAAAGGTAATTGTGGGCCCTTCTATTAAGAGGAGTCAGTCTCCCCTTTTCTTGTGAAAAAGGGTCCCCTGGGCTACAGGGTCTGCAAGAAGAGGCTAAACTTTGGGTCCTGGGAAAGCACTTCCTCCCCAACCACTACAGACTCATTAAGCCTGCCCTCGTCATGCCCCTTTTCCCAGCACCCAGTGGGAGTCCCTGGGGTGAGTGGGCTGATTCTTCTCTACCCACCCAAGCCTCTTCCTGAGGTTAGTAGGGAGGGGCCAGGGGTGTGTCAGTTGGCTGCCTCAGAAGCAGGAAGGGGCAGAAAATCAGTTAATCCCAAGTATGGGAGGAAAAGCAACCCCAAAGGAAGATCATCAAACCCGGGTATTTCCAGAGGGACTGATCATCCGAGCTGACAGACGCCGAGCACACAGAGCGATCACTGAACCTGCGCCCCATCAGCCAGGCAGCGTCTGAGGGGAGCCAACAGGGCCGAGGGGAGAAGAGAACCAATTTACAGGGGGCCTGGAAGCCTTCTCACCAGCAAGTGGAAACACTGCCCATTTCTTGGGAACACTGGGATGAACTGAACCCTTAGTTACTTCCCCAGCCAATGCCCTGCTTTACTTGGGGCATGGAAAGTTCTCAGCTATACAACAGTTACCCAAATCCCACTGTATCCTTCCTTCCTGGAGTTAACAAAAGCTGGTAATTAGTTGTGTGACCAGAAACAAATCATTTTATAAATGAGAGAAGCTCAGAGTTGGAAAGAGACTATAAATACAGCCCATTTGGACTTACTTGAGAAAGTATCCTTCTGTGACTGATACTCTAACACAGTGGTTCTCAACCTTCCTAATGCCACAACCCTTTAATACTCGTATATGGGCAGACCTGCCTGGAGACAGATAGAGGAATAGAGGAGTGGTGTCTCAGTTCCTAAGACCATCAGAAACATGTGTTTTCCGATGGTCTTAGGCAACCCCTGTGAAAGAGTCATTCGACCCCCAAAGGGGTTGCAACCCACAGGTTGAGAACCGCTGCTCTAACAAGAGGTCAATCTATCCTCTGCTAAAAGACTTCCAGTGGTGGAGAACTTACTACTTACGAAGGCAGATTATTCTACTTTGGGACCATCGCTCTAACTATGAAATAGTTGAGGGTTTTGGTTTTTTTTTATATTATGTCCAAATCTGCCTCTCTACAACTTCCAACAAGTGCTACTAGTTCTGTCCTTTGAAGCAAAGCAGAGCAAAATTTAATCCCTTATTCATGTAATAGTTCTTCAAGCTGACCATATATATATATATACACCTCCCTAAGCCTTCCCTTATGCAGGTTCAACATTCCTACACTTTCAACTGATTTTCATATAGCATGAACTCCAGTCTTCTTATCATTCTCCTGGTTCTTCTTCCAGTTATTCCAGTTTTTTAAGGTCCTTAAAAGATCCTCTTTCTGATGAGGCATGATCAGAGTCATGATAGCAGAACCCATTCCCCCATTCTGGGCACCCTGCCTTAATGCATGTAGCCCAAGGTTAATCAGCTTTTTTGGCTGCCCTGTCTATAAATTCACATTGAGTTGACTATCCACTAGTTCTGTGAAATGCATCTTAATCCTCACCATAATGAGGAAATGAAAGGAGAAATTACTTGACCTTCTTGGACCTCAGCTTTCTCACCTATAACATAACCTCTGTGTCTCCATCCCTGCTGTGTCATTTGATGAAGACAGACAAGGAGTGAAGGAGTTAGAAAAAGACATAAAACAAAGAAATCCAATCTGGAGCTGGTAAAAAAGGAAAGGGAGAGATTTCCCAGAAGCGCAGATTAACAGTCAGGATTCCTGGTCTTTTAGGCCTGCCTTGGTAGTACCATCTCTAGGTCCTGTCTTCCGTGTCAGCGATTCTCAACGTGTGGGTTGCAACCCCTTTGGGGGTCAAATGACCCTTTCAAAGGGGTCACAGGGGTCGCCTAAGACCATCGGAAAACATGTATTTCCAATGGTCTTAGGAACCGAGACACTGCTCCTCTATCCATCTCCAGGCGGGTCCCCCCCACAGGCAGATACGCCCACATATGAGTATTAAAGGGTTGCAGCATTAGGAAGGTTGAGAACCACTGTTCTATGTGAATTTTTTTTTTTTTTTGCTTTTTGGAGGGAAGGCAGGGCAACTGGGGTTAAGTGACTTGCCCAAAGTCACATGGCTAGTGTGTCAAATGTCTAAGGCTGGATTTGAACTCCTGACTCCAGGGCCAGTGCTCTATCCACTGTGCTACCTGGCCACCCCTCTATGTGAATTTCTAAGCCCCTAGGGCTAAAGATGCCAAATTGGTGTGAGCCTCAGGCCAGACCAGGTCTCATCTTTAGCTAGAAGCTCCAAAGTTACGAAGGAGGCTTCTGCTCATTCTTTATATATCAAGAAGGGAACTTTGAGACTGTCTAGTTACAGGTTCATAGGATTTATAATTTGAAGGGACCTCAGAGATCACCTAGTCCAGTCCTTATTTTATAAGCCAGAAGAAGCCCAGTGACTTGGCTCAGTATCACACAGACAATGACTCAGAGCTGAAATTTAAGCATAGGCTCTGGTGTCAAATCCAGTGTTCCTTGCACCATACCACCGCCCTGCCTTCCGAGTTAGCTGATAACCTGAGGCAGCAAGGAACAGACCTTAGCAGGAGCCCTTTGCTCTCATGTCTTCTCTTGCCTGGTTTATCTACTTTACCTATGCACTGGCAGGTGGAGGAGGCAGCATTGTGATCTCGTGGTGGTGAGGGGTAGGGAGGGGAAGAGCAGAACCCTGCTGGCTCTGCAGGGTTCTGGAATCATTTTGACTCCCTTTATAAACTCCTATACAATAAAAAGGTTCCACTTACTCACTACAGTAAGGATTAAGATGCATTTCACCATTAAAGACTATTCACCAAAAGCCAAATTGAGGCTCACTTAAAGGAGCAGAGCTGAGATCAATGTGGAGGGAAGTTACAGGAAGGGAAGGAGATTTCAACTAAATATAATGAACAACTTTTTACTGATTATAGCCATCCTACAACAGGCTGCCTGGAAGAAGAGAGTGAAGTTCCCATCCCTAAAGGAGTGAATTGCCCAACCAGAAGTTGGATAAGTATCAAGAGGCTGTAGAGGAATTCCCAGCATCCAGAAGACTGAGGTTGTTGTTTAGTCATTTCAGTCACTTCCAACTCTTCATAACTGTTGGGGGTTTTCTTGGCAAAGATACAGGAGTGGTTTGGCCATTTTCTTCTCTAGCTCATTTTACAGATGAAGAAACTGAAGCAAATAAAGTTAAGTGATTTGCCCAGGGTCACACATCTAAATAAATGTCTGAGGGTAGCTTTGAACTCAGACGATTCTTTCTGACTCCAGGTTCCATACCCCATGCACTATAACTCCACCTAGTTGACCTTTCTCCATAAAATTTCTTGGATTTTAGGGTACCTAGGGTACCTGGGGTACCTAGGATATCTAGGGTACTAGATAAGTTATTTTTTCTCTCTAGGGATTTTCAGATTCCCTAATAGAGAGGGGAAATAACTTATCTACTATTTGTTTTTGTGGAGAAAGAGAAAATATAAAAGTTCCCTTCAACTACTTTCAAAATTAGGAATGTGGAGCAGAAAATGACACTTAACAAAACAATATATAATTTTGAAAATTAAATTAAATTCTGTTAATGATAGTAAAAGGACAGAAATTTAGGGAAGGTAGAAAATGAATGAAAAAGAGAGGGAGAAAGACAAGGATAGACAGGATACAAAGACTGAAACAAGTCTGAGGGCCCTTACCCCCTTATATCTTGTATCATTTATCTGTGTATGTGTCCTGTGTTTCAGAGTTAGACACTCTCAGAGCTAAAATGGATCTGTACTGAACCTCTGTTCATATTAATAGCTCAAGAAAAGTTAATTTAAATTCAGCTCAGAGGTGGCCAAAGACAACAAAGAAATTGAGGCCCAGGGAAGGGAAAGAACTTACCCCAGGGCACATGGTGAGTGCTCCCAGTTCATAGTTCTTTCAGCAATAATGCTTCCCTACTCCTTGAGTGCAGGGACTGTATTTTACTCAGTTCTGTATTTTGAGTTCCCATCCCCCTCCCATATGCCAAAATACGGTCATGTGCATGATTAAGTGCTCAGGAGAGATTTACTGACTTTATAAATGACAGAAAGAGATAAACAATGACAGTAAAAGATACAGAGAAGGAAACAGATGCACAGCAGAGACAAACAAAGGTAAAGGCAGAAATTATTTATGACTTGTAGAATTAGCACTGAAAATTTTTAAAAGTTGTTGTGTTTTCACAACTATAGATATAAATGAGGTTGTCACCTTTTGGTGCCTGATCTGGGAGCTGGATTACATTAAGTGAAGTGCAAGAGTTTCCCCAGCCCTGTGCTTGCTGCCAGAGGAAGGAAGAGTTCCTGGCCTTCCTATAGAGACCAAGCACCATCTCCCAATTAGGTTACTTGGAATTTTGGCTGGCATGTCCCTAGGAAAACCTCCCGCCCCAGTGCTACCTACACTGAATGGATACTGGTGATACGATTTCCTCATCCATGTCGTCCACATCATCTGTCATGATAAAGTGGGAAGGGTTGGGGCGGGTGCTGCCCATCCAGCTGGGATCGATGTTGAGTGCAGCCACCAGCGTGTGAATACCAGGATTGTTGACAATTTGGAAACCACAGAGGATCTCAATCTGCTGCCATCGGTGCAAACGCTCCCTCAGTGCTGCTGTCACTTCACTCAGGGCTTGCCTGGAAATAGGGCCCAGGCAGGGAGTAAGCCTCAAAAAGCATGAGACCTTCCTTTTAGCCTGACAGGCCGGGACATCCCTTGGCCTGACCATAGCCCAGTCCAGCCCAGCCTTGTCCCAAACCAATACCATAGGAATGGTTTTCCCAAGCCAGAGAAACCAAGGAATAGGAACACAGAAATCCTTGGTCTAACACTTACCCATATTCATCCTAGGCAACATAGCTTTGGGATCTGAGCCTGGGCAAAGGCCTGCCATACTTCCAAGGAGGAGAAAAAGTCTGGGGGACAGTATGGGTCAGGGAAAAGCCTAAGAAACATGGAGGCAGGAAACAGGGCCACATCTTTCTTTCTGAGCTCTATGGGAAAGAAGGTACCAGGCCTGGAGCCCCACCTCAGAGCTTCCAGTGGGGACAATCTTGGGGTGTCCATCTTCCCAAAATGGCAGGAAATACTCACTTGGCTGTTAAGATTTTGTGATCTACATCATCCAGGGAAGAGCTGTGGGCCACATGGAAGGTTCCAAACAAGGTGTTTCTCTTCTTTTTGATCTTCTCTGCCTGAAAAACCCAAGAAGTGTTCCCTTAAAGGGAACAGGGCTCAAGAATAGGGCTCAGACTGAGGCCTAGAGAACCAGCCATATTCTTCTCTGGCTAAGCAAATGACAGTATATTCCACTTGAAAGGAAGAGAATAGTGATCATTCTAGGTAACTGCCCTGAGGAGGTGTGTTTTCTCCCTGACTAAAAGGTCGCCCCAGTGCTGCTCAGTCCCTATCCCTGGGCAATGAAGGGCCCAGCCCCCTTTCCAAGGCTCAGGGCCTAGTAGCTGCTGCATCTGTCTGAATCTCTGATGTCTGTTTGTCCTCTCATGGCTAGGGGCCCTGAGCCAATGTCCCTGACAGAGGCCAAGGAGATGGCTCTCCTCCCTTCTCCTGGGTTACACTCAAAGAGTAAGTATAATAACTTCCCATTCTAGAGCACTTAAAGCTTTTCAACTATTTGCTCAAAATATAGTTATAATTATACTATTTTACAGATAAAGAAACTTAGTCTCAGTTTAACAAAAGGCTTGCTTTCTCTCATTGTAAAATGGGGATGAAAATATTGACAATAGCTACCTTACAGAATGGTTCTAGAACAGCAGTTCTCAACCTGTGGGTCGCAACCCCTTTGGGAGTCGAACAACCCTTTCACAGGGGTTACAGGGGTCACTTAAGACCATCAGAAAACATATTTCTGATGGTCTTAGGAACTGAGACACTGCTCCTCTATCTGTCTCCATGCAGGTCCACTCACATGCAGATACGCCCCACATAGGAGTATTAAAGAGTCGAGGGATTAGGAAGGTTTAGAACAACTGTACTAGAAGCCCAAGCGATACAATAAAAATTATGTTAATAACAATACTGGCATTTATGGAGCTCTTAAAACTTCAATACATTATCTAATATGAGCTTCACAATCATTCTATGAGGTGGATACTAGATAGGAATGAGATTTGTGATTCCATTGTTACAGGGAACTTCTACAGGAGGAAATGGCCTCTACCAATGCAGATTGGCATCTCTTTTCTCTGCATTGTATAGCTGCCACCGTTGTCTTAGAGTTACCCAAAGCCCTGGGAAATGAGGCAATTTGGCCCAAAGTCATATGGACAGTGTACATCAGAGGTCTACAATGCCATAGGGGGCTTGACATCCTCACCCCTTCCTTGGCCACCAGTAGCTGTTTCTCAGCATTCTGCTTCTTGATGTTGTAGTACTGCACCTCTACCTCATGGGTCAGCTGCAGCCACTTCTGCAGGGCCTCAGGGGCATACCAGGAACTATGGGACTCCAGCTCCTTCTCAGCATTCTTCAAAGCCATGCGTACCTACAATGGCAAAGCACAGGGTATAGGGTCATAGCTTCCTTTATCTCCGGTTTTGCCAGCCCAACTCCCCCGTGGGCCACAACTACCTGAGGTGTATGGGGGAAGACTGAACAGCACACATTTAGACAGAGCTTTAAAGTTTACAAAGCACTTTTCTTATAATTACCTTTTGAAGCAGGGGACAGAAGTATTATTATCTCCATTTTAAAGAGGAAACTGAGACTTAAAGAAGTAAAAAGACTTCCCCAGAGTCACAAGCTATCAAATACAGGCGTCATGACATCCAATCCTATGCTGTTTCTACTATTTCACATTAAACATGAAGGAGTGCAAAGACCAATCTGTAGATCCTCCATCAGTCCATACTGAGCAGAAGGCAAACCTCTGGGCATGGGATGGGGCCAGCACTGAAAGTGGCTTCAGGAGAGAGGGCTCCTTTGCCCGGACAGAATGTCAGCTTCCTGCATTTACCAAGTCTGGACCTTCATCCTCTCCCCTGCTCCCTCCAAAGATAATGTGATATTTACAGCACAAGGGGTTAAGATTTTCATTGGAAAGACAGAATGTCAATGTCAAAGAAAGGTGAAACCCAAGTCTTCTTGCTCTTTACCCCTTTAAATTCAACAAATGTTCAAGTATTCTGAGCCATGTGGGAAAGAGGGTACTGGTACTGTTTCCAAGAACCTATGCCCAGGATTCCCTCCACTAACTCCATGTGAATTCCTCCTTAACTTTCACTTGGGGATTTCTCTCCAAAAAAAGAAAAAGATAAAAGGTATTAATTTGTCCACTTAGGAAATAATGATCAAGGAAGAGAAAGCTGAATAAACTACAATAAATATTAAAAATCTAATTTGGTTAGATTTGGTGCTACTTGGTAAAGTGGAGAAAGGAGAAGAGGTTGTATGGAAAGAGGAATAAGAAAGGGAAAGCAGGAGAGAAACAGGGATAACACAGAAGAGACACACCCAAACTGAGGGGTTGGGTGTGGAGAAAGGATAGACAAAGGGATTTTAGTTATTGGATATTCACTGCCATGCATTTGGTCTATGGACCAATGGTTGAGAGTGTAATAAATTGTTATCTACTATCCTCTGAAATACTGATTAACCCCAGGACCTCAATCTTCAGCTGCTCTAAACTGTAAACTTCTAGATCAGGAGTTAACTGTGGCAGCATGGTGATGCCTATAAACCCCTATTCAGATATCTTGCTGCCTATATTCATAATTAAAGGACATGCTAAATTCTAGTTAGATATTAGTAAAAATAAAGATATAATTTTCCCCTTTCAAGTTCACAGACGTTCCTCAAAATCTAACCAAATACCCTGATTTAAGAACCTTTGCTCTAGAAGCTCTGCTCTAGAATAATCAGATCAGACTACCCAAGGAAAATTCTTATTTTCATTGTTTTCCAGGGGATTAATAAAAATAGCAATAGCAACAACAGTAGCTCCAAAGGCTTTGTTTCTAACAATAACTCTGTGAGACAGGGTCTTCTCATTTGACAAATAAGTAGTCAAGCTCATTGTGATTAGACTGCAGTGTATGAGACAAGCCCAATCTTGGAGGCAGGCCCTGTCCTTCCATTCACCGACCCCACCCCACCCCACCTCACCTCACCTCTACTTTCCCAGTCTCATGTGACCAGGTACCCCCCACCCCTACCCCCAAACAAAGGTCTACCCTACCTGCTCCAGTTCTTGTTCTGCATATTTCTGGCGGCTGAGCTCATTCTCTGTACCCTCACGTAGTTCTCGGAGCCGGTGTGCCTCCTGTTTAGCAATGCTGATCTCATCTTGTAATTTCTTCTCCAGGTGCACTTTTTCTACTTCTACTGTCCGATGTTCCTCCTGGGCCTTCTGCAGCCTGTGGGAGGGGAAGGACCATGTTTCATATATGCTTCAGATTTTCCTCCTTCATTCTGTAACAAATCTGTATACAAGACCTAGTGTGCCTGGTCTTAGGCTCTGTCAAACTGTGGAAGAGACATTAAAAGATAGGGATCCTTATCCTAGGCAAGGCCATGCTGTATGCAAGACAGCTATGCCAAACCAAGCCAAGGGAGATGCACAAGAAAACTTATGCCTGATCAAACTGTGGGGGAGACAAGGAGAGGACACTGGGTCCTGTTTAAAATCTGGCTGGGGATATAATAACAATAACTCATTGCTATAATGATTTTCTCTTAAGCCTGTGAAGTTTCTGATCTGCATCTGTGGAGGAATGAAAACCTAGGTTTTGTCCCCAAAATAAATAAAAATGCAAGTCCCCTAGGGAGGGGGTTAGGAAGCTACTATTAGCACTTCATACTTTAATAGGAACTGGCTGAGAACTGGATTACAATTTGAACTGTTAAGTTCTGATAAGGGTGAAGAGAGTGAGATTTCTGACTGGGTTACTGGTCATGGAAGATGATCTTCAGTAGATGCAGATTAATCACCCTACTTGGGCTTTATATAAAGAAAAACGTCAATATTAGAACTAACTACTTTTGGTAGCTGTGCTCATTCTGACTGAAATCATATAGTAGAATCCTCTGCCTTAGGAAGTAGTGGGTTTCCCTTCACCAAAGGTTTTTAGGCAAAGGCTGGATATGTTTGTCAAGGATGCTGTAGAGGGGATTCCCATTCAGGTATATGTTAGACTAGATGGTCCCTCCAACTCTTGCCAACTCTGAAATTTTGTGATTCTTTCATTTCTAGTTCTAAATCCTATGATTCTCTGAGGTCTGCCTCCCTGCAAGAGGCAAGGACCTGGGATTTTTCCTGCTGCCCACCAGGTGGCGCTATGTATCTTAATTATAACCAGGGCTGAGCTCTGGTTCCTTCCAGGCCAGTTTTCTGGCTATGAAAGTACTGCATACCTTCACAGGCAAGAGTCAAAGGCAATTTTAAATTTAGAGAAGAGAATACTATGGGAGAAAACAAACCTCACTGGCTCCTAAACAGAGCCAGGGTTTATAAAAGCACACCTAGGTTTCTTGTCAGCCTCACTTTCCACTTCTACTTCTAAGATTGCCTCGTCCATATGGCAAGAGCATTAGATTTGAGATGAAGGGGAGACTGGGTTCCAATCTCAGATCTGTCACTCTCTGTGTGACCTTAAACAAGTTAGAACCTCTTTGGATCTCAGTGTCTTCATCTGTAAAATGAAGGGTTGGGCTCAATGGTCTACAAGATCCCTTCCAGATCTGACATAATAACATTCTTCTATTTGAGATTATAACATGGTGGATTTAGTTAGAAGGGACATTAGAAAGAGAATCATAGACAATTTTAAGGTACCTTAGAAATTTTACAGATGAAGAAATTGAAGCTTAGAAAAGGAAAATGTTCATAATAAAACTAAAATATATTATGAAAGAAATAGTGAATGTCTAGAAAGAGAAGTGGTAGAGCTGAAGAGGCAGAATGACTTCAGCAAAAAAAAGAGATGCCAAACTAATTTAATCCTCCATTTTTTTTATCAGATTAGGTTCATACTAAAGGTATGCTCTACATGTAGTTTACTAGACTAGAAGCAAAACATTTCATAATGTCTCAAGACCCTCTGTAGCCCCTTCCTCTCCTCTTTATGCTCCATAGTTCATAAGTTCTATTCATCCTTCTTTAAGGTTTTTGTATTTATTCACTCCTGTGGTTCCCTCCCTTCCACCCTGCTAGCTCAGTCCTCACATTCCTCTTCCTAGGGGATTTCAATAACCTTCTCCTCTTTAGTCTCTTTTCTTTCATCCCTCCCGCAAACAGAACCAAAATCAATTTCCCAAAGCCCATCTCTCCTATCTAGGAATCAGACACAGCTCCCTATGGTCTTCAAACTCACCAACCTGTGATTCAAGACCCTCCACCTTACTCTCTCTTCAATTTCCCCCCAGTTCATTCCAGTTCCCTTAGGAGAAAGCAAAAGTCTAATCCTCTTCCACATGACAACCTTTCAAATATTTAGAATCATAGAAGGTAAGACCCAGAGAACACCTAGCCTAACCCCCATATTTTAAAAAGTATATCTTTATTATCTTTTAAAAAATATTACCTACATTTCCCAATGTATTCCTCCCTTCTCCCTCCCAAGTCATCCCTTATAAGAAAGAAAAAAAGTTAAAAAAAAAAAACATAGTTTAGCAAAACTAAACACATACACAGTATTCTATATCCATAGCATATGGATACTATGGATACCATGTATAACCCCCACCCTTGCAAAAATACGGGCAAGTGCCTTCTTCATATCATTTCTCTGGGGCCAAGCTTGGTCATTATAATTTCATAGACGTTTTTAATGTTTTGTTAATACTGTTCCCTTGTGTTTAATTCACTGTAGTCATCACATAGGTTATTTTGTTGCTTCTACTAAGTATACTTTGCATCAGTCCATGTGTCTTCCTATACTTTTCTGTATCCATCATAGTATTTCTTGCAGCACTGTCATCAGGCCACATTTTAAAGAGAAAGAAGTTGAAGCACCCAGTGGTCACTTGCATAAGGTCACACAGCACAGCAGGATATAGCAGTGGCCTTGGTGCTCACTTGGTGACCTTCCTGCTCTGCTTTGAGTACAATAATTATGTTTCCTTCATGCTTGATACCTCTCAGAACCCGTGCCACTCTGGCTTTTCCAGCAGTAGCCCTACTGGTTCCAGCCCCCTCCTATCTGTCCCCTGGATGCCCTCCCTCCTTTCAGCGCTCAGTTCAAGGGCCACATGGGCCAATGCCAATGGGGGCTATCCCTCATCTACTCCACATTTACTTTGCATCTGCTCCACGTGTTGATTTCCCCAATAGAATGTAAGCTCCTTGAGAGTAAGTACTATTTTATGTGTACCTTTATGATGCAAGTGCTAGTCCAGCACCATAAGCACATACAGTGTTTGTTGCTTAATAAGTGAACTGAATTGGATCTATATTATAATTTTTATTAATAATATTATCATTTACATCATGCTTTAAGGTTTGAAAAATACACATACTTTCTTATTTGATGCTCATTGTGAAGTAAGTGCTTATAGATATTATTATCCCCATTTTAGAGATGAGGAAACTAAGGCTAAGAAGTTAAGGAATTTGAAGAAGTAGGATTTGAAACTGAGTTCATGCTTACTCAAAGCACAGCATTCTATCCAGTGGGTCTTGTCTCCCTCCCCTAGAAGGTGAGTGTACCTTGAAGGCAGGGACTGAGTCCACTGGAAAGAGTGCTAGATTCAGTCAAAGGATATGGGTTTGAATTATGATCCTACTGCTTACTACCTGGGCAAATCACTAGGTCTCTCTGGGTCTCAATTATTCATCCTTGTAAAATGAGGGGGTTTAACTGGCCTATACTGTCACCTTCAGTTCCTGATCTATGATCCTATAATCTTCTTGGAACACATGACAAATGTTCAGCAAGTTCCTGCTGACTGAGAGCTGCTTTTTATAGTCATATTTATCTTTTCTTTTGTAAATTATTTCTTGTTTTCTTTGCTTAAACATCACAAAATGTAAGAACTGGAGACTATTTGATCCATCCCCTTTATTTTAGACTAGAGAAAGGCAGCATGACATAATGGAAAGAGCCCTGGATTTATATTCAGAAGACGTGTGTTAAAATTCTAGCCCTGCCCCTTACTACAGTTTTGATCTGGGCAAATCCCTAGGCTCTTCTGGGTCTTAGTCTCCTTTGTAAAATGAGAGGATTGGGCTAAATGCTCTCAAAGGTCCCCTCTGGCTCTAAATCCTATCCCAAGAAAGTGAAGCCTAGGAAGCAGCTAGGTGGTACAGTCAGAGGAGTGCTGGTCCCTGGAGTCAGAAGGACCTGAGTTCAGATCTAGCCTCAGACACTTTGACACACTTGCTAGCCACGTCACCTTGGGCAAGTCAATTGGCCCCAATTGCCCTGCCTTCCCCCTCCAAAAAAAAGCAAAAAAAAAAAAAAAAAAGTGAAGCCTAAAAAAAGAGATTTTTCTAAGGTAATATAGGCAATGAATACGAATGAGATTCAGGTTAGATATAAGAAAGAATTTTCAAATAAGGGCTATTAAAAACTGCAATATAGTATAAGACTCTTTGGCAAGAATAAAGAAGGCAACTATCCATTTGACTGCCCAGAAACAAGAACCTGAATAACTGACCCCTCACTGACTATCACAGCCAGAGAATTTCATGATTATACACAACTAGCAAGGTTCAGAGGTAGAATGAAGAAAGATAATACTTTCTATTGGGATGGAGAGAAGTTACCCTTTTTAAATTCTCTGGCCAGTTTGGTAGGATGAAAAAAAATTGGACTAAGGAGATTTGAATTTGAGTTCCAGCTTTGTCATCAATTTTTGTGTGACACTGAACAAGGCAGCTGACCTCTCCATATCTCTCTTTCCTCATTTATAAAAAGAGGTGTTGAAATAGATGTCGTTAAAGTTCATTCTCACACTTAGGATCATAGGATTCAGAGTAAGAAGAGACCACAGAGGTCATCTAGCCCAATTATTTCCCTTCACAGATTAGGAAACTGAAGATCAAAGAAGCAACTTGTCCTAATAGTTGACATCCCACTCCCCTCCCCCAACAGCAGTCTTTAAAGACCCACTCATATACCTCTCCTGGAGGTCATGAAGGCTCTGCTCAGCTCTGTGTAGCCCCTCCAGGTCTTTCATCATCTTCTTCATATGTTCCTTAGAGTATCGGTTCTGAATGTAGGCGAACCAACATCCACCCACCCCAATGACGATGGACACAACCAGCATGAAGTCCTTCAGATGGTTATGGCGGGTCACTGCAAAAGGAAATGACAAGGAGGTTAATCATCCCCCAAACATGTTCTCTGTATGTTCCTCTCCTACATGTCTCTGATGGGCACAGCATGAATAGGGTCACCAAACAGAAAACGCAGCATATAAAGCCTTCCTGGTATTGTGCCCACCGAGTCAAAGCCTCTAAGAACACTCCATGACTGACTTTGTGTCTGTAAACTTCTCCTTCTCTGAGCTCCTGAGGCATTCAGTCTAAATTAGACAAATCTGACAAATGTTTAGTAAGTGGCTACTGTGTGCAGGGAACTGTGCTCTGTACTTAGGCTACAAAAATGAAAACATAACTTTTTCTCTGCCCTAAATTAAAATTAAATGGAGGGAAAAACACACATACACAAATAATCATGATACTTATTGTCTAGCATTCAAAGTGCTCCATAATCTGATACTCCATACTCTTATCTTTCTAGCCCCTTCTAATCTCTGTCTCCTCTATGTGCTCCACATCTCATTCAAACTGCAATCTTCATCCTCTATGTCCATCACACACTCTCCTGCTCTGTACTTTGGCCTACATTGTTCCCTACATATAGAATGTCTTTCCTATCATATTCTTTTTTTCCTTTTTGATTGATACCTTTTGTTCCTATTTCACTTTTATTTTAAATGTATTCCTCCCCATTTTTCTACTTGAAGAGATATCTCTTGTTACAAAGAATAAAAACTGGAGAAAAAAACACAGCTTGGTAAAACTGACCAACACGCTGGCCAAATCTGACAGTATATGCAATGTTCCACATGCACAGTCCCTCATCCCTGCAAAGAAGGAAAGGGGAGTCATTTTCTCATCTCTTCATTGGGGCCAAGTTTGGTCATTAAGATTCCAAGGCTCAGTTTTTGTTTGTTTGTTTAGTTTTTACTACCCATCTATTTACATTGTCATAGTCCTTTTTTATACTGTTTCTCTGGTTCTGCTTATTTCACCTACTTAAATCAGCCTTCTGTCATTTTCACCTGCTGAATAACTACTCACACTTCTATATTACCAAATAAAATACCACTTCCCCCAATAAGCCTTCTCTGATTCTCTCAGCAGGAAATGACTTTCTGCCTCAAACTTTGTATTAACCATCTGTCTATACCACACTCAAAGTGCTTTAATATATAATAGAATATAGTAAGTTATCTATAGGATAGCCTGTCCTTTTACTGAACTGTGAGCTTCACAAAGGTCAGGAACAAGTCTTAGTTATGTTTTGTATCTTTCCACATCCCACACAGCACTCAGTATAAGCAAACACACAAGAAATTTAATAAATACTTCAGAAGAGATATGACAAGGCCCTGCTTATCTAACCTCTCCCCTCTCCTCATTGCCTAAAACTCATACTCACATTGTCCCATTCTCACCTATGCACCTTAGTTTGTTCTTCTTTTGACCTAGAAAGGCCTCTCCTTTTCTCATCACTCTTTCCAGAACATATCTGTTCTTTATGAGACAGCTCAAGTCCCAATTTCTCCAGGAATCCTTCTCAAACTCTGTAAGTGCTTCCTTGTGAGTCAGGGGCCATGTCTTCTCCTCCTATCACTTCATGGTGCACAACACAGAGTTGGGCCCTCAAGAAATCCTCAGGACATAGTCATTTTAGTGTCCCATAAGCACATTGGCCAAATCTCAGAACATCTTTGGGAGTAGAATGTTGGGAGGTGGGGGAGAAGAGATAATTCACTTCAACATAAACACAATAAGTGCCTCCTACAGGAGAATGAGGACTGGGAGGAAGAGAGCAGAGGAGAAGGAAGAGAGGTTTAAGAAATAGTTGAAAGAGGAAGAGGAATGAGAAAGAAGAGCTCATAGCAAAATCGGGGACAGAAGACTCACATAGACAAATGCTAAAATAAGTACCACACACTCTAAGAGCTCTGCCAACTCTGATAATCTTGAGTTTCCTGAGGGTTGTGGTGCTCTAGAAGTCTTCCAGGAGGAAGAGGGACCCAAACTGAGCTTCAAAAGATGTATAAGAGCTGGATGACAGAGGAGGAAACTAGGGGACTGAGTACAAGTCCACAAGTACAAAGGCAAAGGAGGGGAATGCCCCCGGAATGATTGGGTATGTGTTGGGGAAGCTGACCCTAATGGAGCAGAAAAAAATGTAGTGAGGACTATCTGAGAGATCTGGAGATGAGTGAAATAGGCAACTGTGGCAAGGTCCAGAAAACAAAGACCTTTTGTTTTGGCTTTACAATCCAATTGCTACAGTGCTTTTGGTTAGCCTCCAGGAGTGCTGGGAGGGACAAAGGATCCCTGGACAGTGACAATGAAAGCCAAGCTCAAAGACACCCAAGGGCCTTTGGGGAGAATATAATATATCCACAGTGAATGTATCTTAACAGTCATTCAGAGGGTTCTTCCTTTTGAGAATCAATGAGATATACTAAAAGAACAAAGAATTTAGAATAAAAAAATCTGGGTCAAACCTTGACTTTGCCAATCACTAGTCTTAAGATTATGGAAAATTTAGGTTCAATCTTAGGGTTCACAGTTTCATCTATATAATAAGAAGACTGAATTACATGATTGCTAAGGTCCCTCCCTAGCTCTGACATTACATTCATGGCAAAAAAAGATCATAGGATCTTAGAAGTCAATCAACCCAATCTCCTCATTTTAAAGATGAGGAAACTAAGGCTTACAGAGGTGAAATTACTTGCCCTCGCCCAAGGTCACACAGGTAGTTGGAAACAGAGCACAGCAAGTCTTAGGCAAGTCCCAATAACAGGGCAGAAAACCATGGGGTTTTCTGACTCCAAACACTGCACATTATTGCTTCTCTTTTAGCTCTATCTGTATTCTATCCAGTTTCAAGATTCTGATACTATGAATTATAACTTTTCCCATTACTTTAAAGGATGGAATAACCTTATAGTTTCATCAGCCCTAAACCAGACTATGTACTAGTGGCCCACAGACTGGGGGAATCAGACAATTTCTTGATCTTTAAATTACAGTGGTAGAGATCCAGAGCCCTACAAATGGCCTATAATCAGAGCAGAGCCCTAATTAATCTCAGCTGTGCTTCTCTAATTTACCTTAAAGAGAAGAAGATATATCTGCACAGTTGTTCTTTTGGGTCAAGTGGTATTTCTGTTTTTTTCCCCTTCTCTAACCACATTCCCTGCCCCCCAAAAGAATAAAAGGCCTTTAAAAAATTTAACAGAGAAATCTGGGGGTAGGCAAATGCCCTTAATTTCCCTCTCAGCCCTACCCTTTACCTCAAATCTGATGACATAAGCCAGAGAAAATCACGAATACAAAGACTTTATTTCAATTGCTTCAGTCATCCACAAAGCTAATGTACATTAAAAACTTCAATTAGAAATGAAGGCAGAAAGAGTTTGGGGTAGGTCATAGGTTGGAAGGAGCTACAGGGAGGCAGATGGGTTCAATATAATTAAACTATCTCCAGTTTTATAGTAGTAACCCTATGGTTTACAATGTATTTTCCTTATAACAACCCGGTAAGATAGGTAGTACAAGTATCATTATTCCCATTTTACAGGTTGGTAAAGTCCACAGTTACATAGGATGTGTCAGAACTAGAATATGAACCTAGGTCTCTAAACTACAAATCAAGCATTCTTTGCATTATGTGTTTTCTCTCTTCTTGATAATCAAAGCTGTATCAGAATGGCTACCTCATGAAGAAGTGAGCTTTTTATTACTAGAAGTATTCAAGAAAATGTTTTTGGGACCAATGATCAATAATGCTACCTCTCTTCTGACAGAGAGGTGATGGGCTAATAAGTAAAATGAGATTCACATTTTTTGGTAATGGTTAATATGGGGATTTGTTTTGCTGGACTATGGCTACTTGGTATTAGGATTTGGGGGGTTTTTCCCAGTGGGGGAGGGGAAATGGAGAGAGACGGGAGAAAATAAAATTGAAATAGAAGTTATCAGTGAAATTGTCTAGGTGACTTATCCATCATCCAAGGGGTTGGAACTGTGTGAACTAACACAAGTCACTTAATCTTTCTGGGTTTCAGCTTGTTCACCTGAAAGAGGGGACTAATGAGAGTTGCAGAGGCCTATTGTGAGGAAAGCACTCTCTAAGCTTTGCAGCACTATGGAAAGAGAATTATTCTTATTGTTGGACTAGATGATATCTAGCAGGCCTTTCAGCTCTAAGATTATAGGATATTCTGGGACAGGATCCTGAGGCCTCCACTGGGAAAGGTATAAATGTCTAATAAACAGTTCTTGCTTTTAAGAGCTTGTAGTTCAGCTGGGGAGATATGCCCAAACTTTATGAATGTGTTGTAACAAATACAAGTCACGACAGAACCAAGAGCTAAACTGCAGGTTCTTAGGGTTACTGTAGAAACTCAGAAAGGAAAGATTGGCATACGTTGAAATTGTCTGGGAATGCTTCCTAGAGGAAACAAGAACAAAAGAGGAGGAGTATAAAATTTGGTTAAGTGGGTTGAATAAAAAAATAGAAAAACCTAACAAAAGCTCCCTGATCTCTCAGGATCAGAACCCTAACAGTGAGAGTTTGGGGAAAGTTAGGTTCACCCTCTATGACATCCCTAGATCCATAAACAACTTCATTGTTCTTGAATCTATTTTTAGCTTGTACCATCCACAGAGTTAACAGATTCCTGAAATTTATTTCCTTCAGAGAAATTTTACCAGTCCACATATCCCTTTGTCTTCCGAATTCTGCCCAAGCCCAAATGATAGTTCTTACATTGAACTCTTATTTCATAGATAAGGCTGTGCTGAGGGAGAAAAGGTGAGATTATAGACACTGCCTCTGGTCTCCTCCCAGCTTCCCTTGTCTTGACCATCAAGAGGCCTCAGGTAAGTGGGTATGAGCCTTGGCCCCCATGTCAGGGGTGACCCACAATACAGCACTCGGGAAATGGATGAACTGGCCAAGGATTTTGGCTTTTGTGGAATAACAACAGACTCAGCACTGAAACTACCCCTGAGGATTAATAGATACCATGACCCACCTGAGCTCATTTCATTGGGGGAATCCTAGTGGACCACGGGCAGCCTTGTGGCACCATGAGAAGAGAACACATGCCTGAAAGTATGTGCTGACTGGGCTGGCTGTGAGCCACAGGCAAACAACAGAGCACTAGTAAGGAACTCTTGACTACAAGAGGTTTTAAAGAACAAAAGTGTCTGGCTGACTGTAGATCTGAGAGACACAGTTCCAAATGATGACAGGCCCTTCAGATAAAGATGCAGTAAAAGCTAAAGGTGCCCACCACAGACAGGACTGTTTGTTGAATCTTGCTTTCTCAAATCAGGCAGGGATGGCTTCACAAAATATAAATCCTTCCCATATAGATACATAAACACTTCATTTTTTCTGGAAGAAAGTTATCTGACAACCTGTTTTATCTAGAACATGAATAAGGACCCAGAAGGAAGCCAATAGTCAAAATCAGTATCATAAATTCTATGACAACTCACATTCCTATAGTACTTTAAGATTTATAAAATGCTTTCTTCCATGGGGCAGATAGGTGGCACATAGAGACCTGGAGTTAGGAGGACCTGAGTTCAAATCCAGCCTCAAGACACTTAACATAAAAAACTTGTGACCTTGGGCAAGTCACAACCTCAATTGCCCTACCTTCCCCCCTTCAAAAAAAATGCTTTCTTACACAACAATCCTAGAAATTAGAGTGTAATGATTATTATCCCTATTTTACAAGTTAGAAAACTGAGGCTCAGAGAAGTAATAATAGTAAATATTCTTTTAGGGGCAGCTAGGTGGTACAGTGGATAGAGAACTAAGCCTAGAGTCAACAAGATGAGTTCAAATCCAGCCTCTGCTGTAAAATGTTCCTCATCTCTCACCGGAGAAGGAAACAGCAAACCACTTAACTACTGTTGCCAAGAAAAGATATCACAAAGAGTCAGACACACCTGAACAACTAAACAACAACAAATATTCCTCTAGTGCTTTATGGTTTACCAAGCACTTTACAAATATTATAATATACCTTATTCTCACAACAACTCTGAGAAGAAAGGTCCCCAATATTATCCCTAATTTTTAGAAAAGGAAACTGAAGCAAGGGGTTAAGTGACTGCCCACAGTCATATAGCTAATAAGGCGGGATTTGAACTTGGGTCCCTTGATGCCGTGTCATACAGGTAGTAAGCATAGGAGGGTCTCTTGTATTCTTTCCACTTCAATAAATTCGCCAATGTTAATATTCTTTAGTCACAGAAGAGAACCTTAAGCCTCCCCTCAATGCTTATTTATTCTTACTTTATAAAGAGTTCTAACAAAGCCATTTGTCTGATTTTCTATTCTCCTATAGATAAGCAAAAAGAAACATCAGGAAGAAAAGAGGCAAGTATACTGAGCTGTGAAGCAAGGGAGGCATGGTTAATAAGGCCACTGCCAGAAGGGCACTATCTCAGATGGACTACTTAGTTGAGACAAATTATCAGTCACCATCCCTTTATTTCCAGATATATTCTTGTCCTATCCTACCTAGTAAGCCCTCCTTTGTAACAACAATAAAAAGGGGAAAAAAATAATTCAACAAAACCAGCCAGTACATGAATGAGTCTAACAGTAGATGCTTCCATAGATCCTTCCATATCTATGGTCTCCCATCTCTGCCAAGAAGTGAGGGAAATGTACTTTTTCATTTCTTTGGGGATATACATGGTTGTTATAATTATACAGTGTTCAGTTCCATTAATGTTCTTGTTTCCATGTACACTGCTATTGTTAATGTGAATATTATTTTCCTAGTTCTGCTAAAGTTGCTCCACATCAGTTCCTAAGTCTTCCCATATTTCCCCGAATTCTTCATATTCATCATTTCTTACAGTACAGTAATATTCCATGACATTGTGTACTAAATTTCTATATGAATCCCCAATCAATGGACATCTATTATTTCCAGTTCTTTGCTATCACAGAAAGTACTATTATAAATATTTTGGTTTAAATCTCCTTGGTTAGCAGTATGATCTCTGAGCAGAGAGAATAAACATTTTAATCATTTTTTTAGCATTATTACAAATAAGCATTATTTTTTTTTGTACTGCCATACCAAACTCATATATACTGGTCTTTAATTGATAATACTGGTTATTAACACCTCCCCCAACTTTTTCAGATTAACTATTATCTATCTAGTCATGCCTCTTTCATCTTAAATGTAAAATTACATTTAATCGGAGCAGCTAGGTGGCGCAGTGAATAGAGCACCGGACCTGGAGTCAGGAGGACCTGAGTTCAAATCCAGCCTCAGACACTTTACACAAAAACTAGCTGTGTGACCTTGGGCAAGTCACTTAACCCCAACTGCCCTCCAAAAAGCAAAAAGAAAAAAAATACATTTAATCATGTGAAATTTCATCTTAAATTTGGCCCTGTATTCCAGTCTGTCAAGGTTTTTTGGATCCTGGGGCAGCTAGGTAGTGCAGTGAATAGAACACCAGCCCTGGAGTCAGGAGGACCCAGTTCAAATCTGGCCTCAGACACTTGACACACTTACTAGCCGTGTGACTGTGGGCAAGTCCCTTAACCCCAATTGCCCTCCAAAAAGCAAAAAAAAAAAAAAAAAAAAAAGATTATTTTGGATCCCATCTCCAATGTGTTAGCTATGCCATTCAGTTTTTTTATCATCTGTAAATTTCATTAGTAAGTCATAGCCTTTGTCCAAGTCATTTATAAAATTAGAAACATCCTTCTAATATGACATAGTTATAAATGACTATTCTGTCATTCAACCAGTTACAAATTCATCTAACTGTATTATAATCTAGTCTACATCTCTCCGTCTCATCTACAATGGTACATTTCTAACAACGTAGTCTAAATGATGTGTTTTACTATAGTAATTTACATGCATATGGGCAAATTAAAATTAGAAAGAAGATAAGAGGCAATGAGATGGTAGATGGTAGATCTGACTAGGGTATAGTATGTTACTGATAATGACTTGTAGTATACACAAATGAAAATGAAATGAAAAACATCATTGGGAACCTATATGACAAGAGAGTGGATTGACATAGTGAGAAGGAAAGAAAATAGATGGGCAGCACCAGTGCTGCACTGTATCCCAAAACACAAAAGGAACCAGTGGAAAACTGCTGCACTGTACAACATGAGCAACAGTGAAGAGGAGCTTCCTCAGCTGAATTTCTACCCGTCCTTTAAAATCCAGCTCAAATGAAATTTCCCAGAAGCATCCATGGTCTCTACATTTCATCAAGCCCCCACCTTCCCATCCCTTTGCACATAATATCCTTATCATGTAATATTTGTGTGCTATAGTTATTTATGCTTTTACCTTAACCCTCTATGATACTTCTAGCTCCACCAAGTGCATGAATCATGTCTTACCTAGAATCTGTATCTCCTGCACCATCTAGAACAGTGGTTCTCAACCTGTGGGTTATGTTCAATTTAAATACATCCTGCCTATCAGATAGATTCATAACAGTAGCAAAATTACAGTTATGAAGTAGCAACGAAAATAATTTTATGGTTGGGGGTGACACAACATGAGGAACTGTATTAAAGGGTTGCAGCATTAGGAAGGTTGACAACCACTGGTCTAGAACAATGTTCTGTATACAGTAGGCACTTAACTAAGGCTTGTTGGATGAATGAAAGCTTCTAGTAAAGGGAATACTTACGTTGAATAAATCAGATGTAAACAATAAAGAAAGGGCACTATTTTGGTGAGAGGTTTTCATCTAAGTCAAATTGTAAGGAAAATTCACACACACACACACACACACACACACACACACACACAAACACACCCTTCCTCTGCCAGGAGGAATGAGAACAGCTGACCAGACAAGGTCAGGGTGACACAGAATGTCAGACCATAGTGGGACATGTGGAAAAGATATTAGTTTTATTCTGTTTGAACTGACAGGGCAAAGTACAGAAAGACCAGTTTCAGCTCCGTTTTTAAAACTTTCTAAATGCAAAATTACATCTGTCCAACAAGAGAACAGTCTGCCTTAGTTCAATTCAATAATCACTTATTTAAGTACTGTAAGTGTTCAGGCAAAGGCTGGATGGCTGCTTGTCAGAATGCAGTAGATGGGATTCATGATTTGGGTAGGGGGTGGACTCAACATCTGAGGAATCAGTTCTCCAATCTTGTTGCAGATATGCTCTACTTCTCTCCATTCACATAGCTGCCACTCTAAGTCTTTATCACCTCTCCTAGACTACTGAAATAGTTTCCTAATTGTTCTCCTGGCCTCAAGTTTCTTAACACTCTAACTAATCCTCTACTCAGATGCCTAAGTGATTTTCTTAAAGTGCAAGTCTGACCAGGTCCCACCGCCTGCTCAACAAACTCCAGTAACTCCCTAATACCTCAATAGGAACAAATATCATCTTCTCTGTCTGGCACTTAAAACTGTTTTCAAGCTAGTCCCTTCCTTTATTTCCAATCTTCTTACACATTACTCCTTCCATCCGTTTACTTGCCACTCTCCCTACTCTTTGGGCCTTCCACAGAAATGCTTTTTCTCCTCACCTTTGCCTTTCAGAAACCCCTGGCTTGCTTCAAAATTGTTCAAATGCCACCTAATGCAATTCTGCAGTCCAATACACATTTATTAATTGACTATTATGCACTAAGTGCTGGAGATACAAATTTTCCAAAAGATAGTTCCTGCTCTCAAGGAGCTTACAATTTAATGAAGGAAGACTATACATAAAAAGAAACTAGAAAGGGTGAAGGGGATCCCAAGGAGGTATATTGTACCATGGGGTTCAGGCCAAGCAGAGATACAGACAGAAAGCAGAGGAGGCCTTTTCCTGTCCCCCCAGATGCCTTTCACTCTAAGGTTACCTTTCAACTATTCTAAATGTATCTTTTATACACACACACACACACACACACACACACATATATATCTGTTTATGTACATATTGGTTCCCTCAATGGAATGTGTTTAAGTTCTTTGAGGTTATAGACTGTTTTGTAGGGTTTTATATACCCAGGGCTTAGCATTTAATAAAAATCTATTGATTTCACCCTGAAATTTATGATACAGATTGTCTCCAATGATGTCCAAATCCAGTTCAAAGCATAAAGTCAAAGGAACATAATATCGAGAACTAGAAAAGACATGAAAAAAATCATCTAGACTCTTGATTTGGAGTCAGAAACCTGGTTTTATATCATGATGCTCAGATGAACAGCCCCTGGGGTTGTTTATTTGTTGGCTCTGATTACAAGTCCACTTTTTTTCTGGGCATCCATGTTCTCAGTCATATTCTTCATTCCATTTCATGGTTAAAAATCACCAATAATTGGTTACATGCTACACTCTACTTATGTCCATTGTACTTCATTTTATAGATGACAAAACCCAGGCTCAGAAATAGAAAGTGTCTTACTCAAGATTACACAATTAGGAAGTAGAAGAGCCAAGATTTGAATCAAGGTTCTCTAACCTAATTCTTCTACCATACCACACTTGTCCTTCTCTACAAGTTAAGTCATAGCTTGCCCAAACAGTGTTCAATAACTGACTTCCAAAAATAAAAACCAATAACCTCCTTAAGAGCCTTACACTATCACCATCAAACTGTACCACAGAGCTCCTACTTAACCATTCTGACTGATGAGTTAGGCTTTGTTCAGGGAATCCTTCTCTGCTAGTCTCCAGAAGGCTACAGATGACGTCTAATCCTCCAAGACAGACAGAATTTTTTACTTAATTCCTCTAGAAGCCTGCTTCAAATACAGCCAAAGAACTTAGAGCAAAGCCAGCATTGCTATGAATCATGAAGGCTAAGGGTTGCAATTCCAAAACAATTAGCATCTCTTTCTCTCCTCAGTCCAAAGAATTACAGAATCCTGGAACTGAGAAGGACGTCAAAAGTCACTTAGTTCTACCCCCTTGAGGAATCGCAAAAAAAAAAAAAAAAAAAAAAATCTAGTCCAACACACCCCAGAGTAGGAATTCTTTATACATTTCTGCCAACATTTTGGCAAGGTCATTCCCATCCAAGGTGGTTCATTCCATTATTCCGTTATTGCCAATACACATTTCTGACTGTTAGAAAGTTTTCTTTATATTTACCTAAGACCCTGTAATCAACTTTCTTCTTTTCTTCTGACCTCTGAGACCAAACAGAAAATATCTTATCTTAAATTGACAGCATCAAACACGTCAGCTTATACCCCATGTTCTGAGGGATTCCAGGAGAAGGTGATTTAGATGTGAACTGCACCCTGCTGTCTATGTAAGGAGGACATAAAGCATCCTGATGAGTCCGGAAGATGGGGGATAGGATCATCACTGCTCTAAGTCTTGGAGCAAGGGGGCAGTAGGGGACACTAAGAGACCTAAAAAATCTCTGGATCAACTTAGCCACAGTGCTGTGGGTATGCTCATAAGCCTGGAAGTGAGGACAGATTTGGGAACTATATGGGACTGAAGCACATGGCTCCAGCTAAGACTATCCACAAGGGTCATGACTATGAACAGCTGGGGTGGTGGGATGAACTAGGATAAAAAGCAGATTAACATGTTCTATTTCCAGGCAGGTTAGACTGACTATAGGATCCAGGGTGGCATCTGTGCCCTTCACATGTTTATGCCAAATACATGAAGAGAATCATAAAATCAAAGAACATCAGGGTGGGAGATACCATAGAGATCATCTAGCCCAAATCTCTTATCTTACAGAAGAGTAAACTAAGGCACAGAGAAGGGGGAAGAACTTGCCTAATGATAAAATCTATTTCTACATCACTTTTAAGTTTATAAAGCACTTTCCTCATAATAACCTCATGAGAAGATAATAACAATTATTCACATTTTACAGATGATGAAATTATGGTACAGTATCTTGCTCAAGATACCAAACTAGTGTCAAGATTTAAATCCAGGTCTACTGATTCCAAGTTTAGTTCTATTATACTATACTATTACTGTCCTAGCCTATACTATATACACAGTATAGGCTGCCTAAGGTTATGCAGCTAGTATGTAGAAACCAAGTATTTCATAGTTTCTTAAGTTTTATCTCAAGCTAGTAGAGCCCTCCAGAGTTCATCTAAGCCATTCTGCTGTGTGCAGACAAGTCTGATCCCCAAGTTACCCTAAACATACTCCACTTCCCTTACTCTATAGTCTCCCAGGAGATATCAAGAAATGACACATCTGAAGGACAAATCAAAGTACATGCAAATTCCCTACAGCAGAGGTCAGAAACGATCATTCCAGGGTGCTACTCCTGAAATACAGTCAAGGAGTAGTAGTAGTTGGGGAATGGGAGACCAAGGGGATCCTCTTATGACACAATTGTCTTAGTTGTCTGTCTAATACATGACTCTGATTGTATGTCTCTTTTCTATTTAAAAACCTTAATTAAGCAACTCACTTCAGTAAGCATTATGATTGCCATGTGCCAAGAACTGGGCTTCTAAAAGTAAAAACAGAAACAGCCTCTGCCTTAAAGAAGCTTACATTCTATTAGGTAGATATGTATTCATACATCAGTAAATACAGGACATGTACAAAAATTTGTTGTTGTTGTTCAGTCATGTCTGACTCTTTATGACCCCATTTGGGGTTTTCTTGGCAGAGATACTAGAGTGGTTTGCCACTTCCTTTTCCAGCTCATTGTGCAGAGAGAGGAAACTGAGGCAAACAGGATTAAATTACTTGTCCAGGGTAATACAGCTAGTACATGTCTGAGGCTCAATTTGAACTCAGGAAGATAAGTCTTCCTAAATACATGGGAGTGGGGAGGAGTGGGCACTGGTACCTACGTCTCACACATAAAATAGCACTTGAACTCAGCCTTGAAGAGAAATGGGAGTTTCAAGAAGCGATGGTGAAGGAGTACAATCCAGATATGGGGAATAGCCTGGCAAAGGCACGGCAAAGACATGGAATACCATGAATAGGAACAACAAATATTTCAATTTGGCTGAAATGCAAAGCATATGAAGGAGAATAATGCAAAATCAGTCCCCAGAAGAGGGAGAAACTAGACACAGTAAGCCCAATACTATTGAAATAGCCTAGGTGAGAGGAGAAAAGCCTGAATTAAGGTGGCTGGGGTGGAAATAGAAAGGACAGATGTAAGAGAAGTAGGATTGATAAGGCTTGGTGACTGATATGGGGGGCAGGGAGTGGTGAGTGAGAATAGAGAAAAGAATGCAATCTTGGTTGTGTACCTGGGTGACTAGAAAAATGGTGATGCCCTCAGCAGAAACAGAGAAGGGAACAGGGATGCATTTATATGGAAAAATTAATCTTGTTTGAGGTGCCTAAGAGACAGGGAGTTAGATATACTGAATAGGCAGCTAGAGATGTGAATCTACAGCTCAGGAGAGAGAATCACAGATTTAGAGCTAGAAAAGACGTTAGCTTTTACCAGTGAGGGAGATGAAGTCCCAAAGGGTTTAAGTGACTTCCCCAGATGGCAGCAATGGGACATGAAATCAGGTTCTCTAGCTCCAATCTAATGCTTTTTCATCTGTAGCATGCTAAAAGGCAAACAGAGACATTTGCCTGGAAATGATAGTTAAACCAATGGGAACTGAGGAAATCACCAAAACAAAGTATAAAGAAAAGAAGAGGCTCAAGAGAAAGTCTTTGGGCAAACCCCTGCATCAGGGGCAGGCCATGGACAATGGTCTTTCAGGTAAGACTGAAAAGGAATAGTCAAAAAAGTAAGAGAAAACTGGAGGAATAAAGTATTACTATGTATATTGATAATGGGTAAAACAAGACCCAGGGAGAAGAAAATATCTAGAAAAGGGATATCCTCAAAACTTCTAAATACTGCAGAGAAGTCAGAAAGGGAAAGGACTAATGCCACTGAGTTTAGCAATGAAAAAACCATTAGTGACTTCTGAGAAGGCAGTTTCTGTTAAGTGGTGTGGCCAGAGAAGGGGCTTAAAAGTGAGTGGAAGAAGGCAGAAACATTAAGTATCGATAGTTTTTCCCAGAGTTTGGCCACAAAAGGAAAGTTAGATCTAGGATAACAGCTTAAGGGCTATAAGGCCAAATGAAGGATGTTTCTGGTTTTTGTTTTTGAAGGATTAAAGAGATCTGAGCATATAATCCGCAGGAAAGGAGTCAAAGGGTAAGGCGATACTGAAAATTAGGGAGAGAAAGGACATGACTAAGAACAAGTTCCTAGAAGAGATAAGTGAGTTGAGTTTAAGAGCATGAGTAGAGGAGTTGGCCTTGGCAAGTAGATAAACCACCATACTGCAATGGCAAATAAAGTAGAACCTCTTGATTCTAGCATTCAAGGCCTTCTACCATCTTTCTAGTCTCCAGCCTTTCGCTGCCCTACTTCACAGATTCTGTTTTCCACTTTACCTGTGCTTCTTCTATATACTTCTCTCATGTATGACTTTTACTAAAATTAGATTGTCAGTTTTTTGAGAACATAGTCTGTGCCATATTTCTGTCTATGTATGTTCAGCACTCAGCTCAGGGTTCTCTCCAAAGGAAACTATTAATAAAGGCTTACTAAATTGAATGGAAGTTTTTGTATACTTTCTGAGACAAATTTTTCCTCTATTTCTGGAAGAAAGGCCTGGAGAGTGCCAGATAACAATTTGAAAACATTACTGTGACTTTCACTAGTTGCACTGGGATCTGGCCTCTATCTACCACAACTTTGTCTGGCTTCTGGAAGGATTTCCAACCTTTCCCTGAGGCCCAAGTCTCAATGATGGAGAAGCTGCAAAAAGGGAATTAGAGGACATATTGTACTTTACTGTACACATCCCACTTAGTCCCCCCAAGGTGGGAGAGTGGTGTCACTCTCAGAGCTCAATGACCTACAGTCCTATTGCCTCCTTGGAATAGCCCTGACTTCCCTAGCTTTTTCCAGCAATGGAGGTGCTAGGAAGATACTGAGGAAGAAACTAAGAAGCCAATGGATCACTTTCCTTCTAGCCTTTTCATTCAAAAGCCCTGAATATGCCATTTGCAAGAATATAGAAGAATCAGGCTTCTGAGTCTGAGGATCAATCACTGAGCCAAAATTGATCCTTTTTACCCATTCTCCACCCATTTGCCCACACAGCAAAGGTGGCACTTATGGGACCAAAGCCCAGAAGGCAGGAGTTGAGCTATGGAACTCATAAGTATCTGAGATGAACTAGTAGGATTTATTAAAGGCCCTTCAAGGAAGAATGGGCAGAGGCACCTATGTTGCCACTAAGATGGAATTCACATTCTCTCACAGTGAATACCAGGTGAACCTTCCCCTCACTCTTGCTGAGAAGGGGTAAGGGGGGAAAAGCAGCAGATGGTCTGAAGAGTGTGTCAAAGTAGGCAGAAGAATTTCTGCAGCTATACCTGACTCCCTTTCTACCCTAAGCAAAGAAAGTTCAATCAGATCTCAAGCACTAACTCTTGCTCCAAGATCCCCTGAGATACTACCAGTTTTTCTTACCCATTTCATCTCTCCTTATCCCAGGTGCCACTTAATCTCTATAACCTTGAAATCTATTTCCTCTTGCTTGTGGGTCACTGAATAAGAAGCATTATAATCTCCATGATTGTTGTGAAAGCATCACTTTGGAAACACAGTACAAGAGAGATAAGAGTTATTATAATACAGTGGCGGAAAGAATACTTGAATTGGATTCAGGTTCCCTAGGTCCTGGGAAGGATGTGAGAGGCCATCTAGTTTATACTTCCCTACCCCACATTTCACAGAAGAAGAAACTGAGATTCAGGAAGATTACTGCCTAACACAGAGTAAGCACTACATCAATGTTAGTTATTATTGTTATATGACCTGTCCAAGGTCACACTGGTAATAAGCATTATAAAAGCATTCCACCATTGCACATTTTCTTTCTCTTCCTGAACCATATTAATTTGGGTAAGACATCTATCTAACTGTTGTGAACTTTTCCCCCCATTGGTAAAATGGTCCTTTGTAACCCTTAAACACTCCACATGAAGAACTGCTAATATTATAGGATTACTCTAGGAAGCAACAAGGTCCTGCAATGGTCCTCTCCGGTTCTAGGATTCTAGGAGTCTGATTTTAAGGGATGTATTTCTGGCATGTTACTTAAATTGAAAGTTCTAAAACTGAAACTAATTTTCAAAGTGAAGGGAAGTTCAAAAGAATCTCTTGGGTGAATCTTCTTATAATGACAGTAATTCCTACCACCCTGATTTATCTTGAACACAAATATAAATATAAATATAAATGTTCTCAGAGTTAGTATCATCACAGTAAAGATGTGGGTTCCCAAAGGGTGAAAAATACACACTACGAACTAGGTACAGAGGTACAACATACAAGATGTTGACTTTTTACCATGGAGAAGCTGCAATTGAGAAGGAACTCAGGTACTGAGGCTACTGGGACACTTCTGGGGAATCCTACGGAAAATGAAATGTTAGTCCTGGAAAATAAGCCATGCTACCAATCAACAATGTTGTCCAAAGAGAAGGAATAGCAGCTGTCAATATATTGTTAGCACTATGACGAAAATTAAAGATACTAGTTGGTCTGCAGTAATGAGATCATTTGATGTGAAGAGCTGTAAGGGTTACTTCATCCATTCCTGCATGTGCGTAGATAAGAAGAGCATCAGGCAGTCACTTCTTTTATATCCTTTCCTCTCTCTCATAGGAAGGGGAATGATGTCACATATTCCTTGTGTCTGGGCAAGAAGAGTTAGGGGAGATCATTTCATCTGTCCCCTTGTCTCTGGCAGGAAGGGCCTCAGAAGGACATATCATTCATTCCCCTTGGGTTGGGCAGGACTGTACCAAAATGACTTCATGCACACAAAGCTATCCTAATTTTAAAGAACTCCAGGTTGCCAAAACACTCCAATCCAATTACACTATTAAGCCAACTATAGTGTGAGAAAATTCTGTTAGAGATGCCCTCTATTTAGGTCAAGCTGAAACAGAAGTCCACTTCCTCCTTGGCTGCTCTTGATAAAAGCAGAACCTGGCCATCTCTCATCTGATGTGCCAGCAGCTGCCACTATACCTAGCTGCCAGACAAAATGCTGTTTCAGAGAATAATGAAATAAAGTGCAGAGTCTCAGCAAAGAAAGCTCCACTTGGGTGCCTCACTGTCACTTCAAATGCAATGTATCTAAGACGGAGCTCATTATGTTCTTTTCAAACCACCTCTTTCCCCAGAAATTGTTTCTATCGGTGGTATGACCATTTCACCTGTCTCTTGGATTGGAAGCTTTTAATTCATCTTCAAATGAACACCTCTTTTCTACATGCTCTATATCTATCCTGTGACTAAATCCTGTTAATTTTTTCCTTCAGCATGTCTTAAACTCATCACTTCCCTCCTCTACATTCCCAAGTGGTCATTCAGCCTCTTACTGAAGACCCACAGTGGTGGGAAACCCACTAAAGCAGTTTGTCATTACATAGAGCTTAAATCGGTTTCTGGTTTTAATTCTGCCCCATGAGGCCAGACAGAATTAACATAATGCCTTTTCCATATAACAGCCCTTGAGATATATAAGGAGAGTGATCAGTCCTCTAAGTTGTCTCTTCTCCAAATTAAAAAAGGCAGGACTAGATGATTTTTAAAGTCTTTTTTAGTTCCAATAGTCTGATTCTAACGTCAGGAAAAAGACAAACTGCTCAGAGCTTCCTCACTGAGGGTCCCTTTACAATAAAATCACATGTACAGTTCCTCTTCTCTTTCACTCCCAGTAAATGAACCTGCTTTCCCTAAGCCAAACCTGGTCCCCTTCAAACAACTTCTTGGCTAGTCTTGCCTATAGTCAACCTTTCTCATGTCCCAGGACCTCCAGCAGGTAGCTGCCTCTAGTGAAGGCATCAGGGGACAGTGCTCTTTCTTGGCTTTAAGCGTAACCAATCAAAGAATCTCTAAATTATAAAGGACCACAAAGGGCCCCTATACATTAATGGAAGACTTGTATCCAGAACAAGATGGTTCCACAGTCCGCTACCCTGGTCAAATAGCATGAGTTTTCAGCACCACATTATAAAGACACAACTATATGTCCAGACAATCTGGAACACGTTTGGGAGAGGACAACTAGGATGGTGAGAGGGCTAGAAATCCTACTATACAAGGACTAACTGAAGCAACCAAAACCAACAGACCCCACAGAATAACCATGTCCTCAAGCTGAAAGACTTAAAGAGGGATTAGATTTATTTGGCAGGGCACAACAAAGAAGAAACAAGGATTAATGGGCAGAAGTTGCAAAAAGGTAAATTCTGACATTAGAAAAGATGGTTTATTTTGGGAAAGAAATTAAGTTCCCTCCCACAGAGGCTTCTTAGTGGCAGCAGGATAATCATCTGTCAGATCAATGGAGAAAGGAGTCCTATCCAGGTATGACCTGGATTAGGTGGCCCTGCAGCCCTTTCCTACTCAGAGATTCTGTGATTCTATGAAGGAGGATGTAAACATATTCTGCTTGATTCCAGAGGGCATGACCATCACTAATGGATGGAAATTACAGGAAAGGACTTAGGTTAATAAAAGGAAGAACTTCTTAACAAGCAGAGCTATCTAAAAGAGTGCCTCAAGAAAAAGAATTTTCTATTTTAGTAAAGGTTAGAATAGATTCCCTCTAAAGTCTTTTCCAGCCCTCAGGCTTTAACATCTGATCAGGAATCCCCTCTACAACAGCCCTGATAAGTATCATCCAGTTGTGGCTGTCTGAATAACTTCATTTACAGCAAAGAACATCTCTGAGCAGACTAAACTTCCCCAGTCTTTTTGCCCCCTTGTGTTCCAAGAAGGGTATAAGAATCCACAGGTCTCCTTCTAGAAACCTACTGCTAGAACCATGCTGTCTGGTAGGTCTGGGACTGAGCTGGGCTCTTTCCAGATTGTGCTGACTTCTCAAGGGCTATTTAACTCTATTTCCCCTCATTCTCAAGTATCCTCAGAGTGCCTAGGCAGAACTTACTACTGGTATTAAAATGACTACCATAACACCCTTACCCCCACCTCCACCCCCAGCCACTCTGATTTCAAGGAAAGTGAAGGTCTCAGTACTGGAAATCTGCAACTGAAACACATCCAACTCAGCCTAGCAAGACATTCCCTCAACTCTTTGGTCCAAAAGATTAATAACCGGGCACAATGAAGAAGTCTGATAATTGAAGCTAATCTTAAGAGTCTTATTTAGAAAACAATAAGAACTTCAATTTCTATTGCACTTTTAAGTTTTAAGAATGCGTTTATCAAAACAACATCATGATATAGCATTGTTCTCATTTTATAGATAAAAAACATAAGGCTTAGAGATGGGGCATAACTTGCCTATGGTCACTCAGATAAAAAGTGTCAGAGCCAGGAATTAAACCCGGATCTCCTGATATCGAGTTCAATACTTTTTTCACTGAAGTACTTGTTATCCTTTCCTTCTGGGAGGCAGCCTGGTATAGAGGACAGATATGATGCCCAAAGTCAAGTCTTGACTTGGCCTCTGACCCAGAAGCGTGAGAGTACTTTGTATCTTTCTTATGCGCTTATCTTCTATTGTATACAATGGGTATTTTTAATGGGTCATTTATCTAGACTGTGAGTTTCTGTGGATAGGGAACAGTTATTTATCTGCCTAGCAAAGTACCTCACATATATAAGGAGCTTAAGAAGTATTTAAGTGAATTGTGTGACAATTCATTTAAGTGCTTTAGCCCTTCTGAGTCTCAGTTTCTTGTTCTATTAAATAGGGATGGTAATCCCTATCTACCCAACCTCACAGAACTTCTAGGAGGCTCAAAAAAGATCATGTATACAAAAGTACTTTGAAAAGCAGATCTCACATAAATGTAAAAGACTATTATCTGAATTTCAGATACCCCTTCCACACATCCCTTGATACCCATGTCTGTTACCAGGAATTAGAGCTACTAGCTGGATGCCTGCATTTTAAGTCATAGAAGAAAGTTCAGAGCAGAATATTCTGCTTAATTACATCTATAAATGCCTTACTCAGTTATAATAAATCAGCAAAAGCAATGACTCTGAATTCAAGCCTCTTGAATTTTCTGATGGGTTCACAGTGAATTGGTCAAGTGTATAAAATGTAGAATAGTTGGCTGCAGGCCAAGATGGCGGTGTAGAAGCAGCAAAGCACCACAGCTCCCACACAAACACGCTAAAAAACTCATAAAATGGGACGCTAAACAGATTTTCAAGCTCCAAAACTCTCCACAAGACAGGAAGCACTACAGGCAACGC
>CM053596.1:71770319-71815718 GCA_028646575.1 Pseudocheirus occidentalis
GGGGGGGATATAAAAGAGGGTAGACTGGGGGAAGGGGTAATCAGTATGCTTGTCATCTTGGGGTGGGGGAATAGGTGAGAGATGGGGAGAAAATTTAGAACTCAAAATCTTGTGGAAATTAATATAGAAAACTAAAATAAAATTTTTTCAAATTTTTTTTTAAAAATAAGAGTTAAGTCTATGAAAGTTGGTCATCACACAGTCTTTGCTGTTACTGTGTACAATGTTCTCCTGGTTCTGCTCACTTCACACAGCATCAGTTCATGTAAATCTTTCCAGGCTTTTCTGAAATCAGCCTGATCATTGTTTCTTATAGCACAATAGTATTCCATTACATTCATATACCACAACTTGTTCAGCCATTCCCCCAACTGATGGGCATCCCCCCAATTTCTAATTCTTTGCCACCACAAAAAAAGTTGCTATAAATATTTTTATACACGTGGGTCCTTTTTCCATAAAACATTTATTAAGCATCTAGCGTGGGCAAGGCCCAGTGTTTAGCACTGAGGATATAAAAATAGATACAAAATAGACCTTGCCATTGAGGATAATACAATGTAACATGGTACCATACATAATTATGATATAATGGAGAAGGGGGGAAAGTTCAAAGCAGAGGTGCAAGCGAAACAATAGCTAGATTATGAAAGACCTTAAAAGCCAGGCAGAGGATTTTGCTTTTTCCTCAGGAGGCAATAGGAAGCTACTGCAGATTTTTGAGCAAAAGAGTAACATGACCAGATCTATGCCTAAAGATTAGTCTGGCAAGGACAAAGAATGATAGGTGGACAACTAGAGGGCTCAACTGGTAGCCTTATGGTGTTAGGGAAAAGCTACAATTGAAGAGCTGCAATGAGGTGGGTAGATCCTCTGTAGCAAAGTTATGGAAGGAGTCAGACAAAAGATGGACAGACAGAGCAGGTATAGACAGACAATGATCTTTGGAGGCAACAAGTAAACAAAGTAGATTGCAGAACCATTTTAGTATCTGAGTCTGGCAGTGGCTTGAAGGATGAATTAGCTAGATGGAAAGAGTTTAAAAGATGCTGTGAAGATACTTATGCACGCTCAATGCATTTTTGTCTTGAGAAAAATGTTCTCTACAGAAACTACCTGTGTGTTTAAAGAAGATTGACTTTAAAAGGCTACTGCAATGGGAACAGTGTCTTAGGGAGATGCTGCTTGGTCTTGAGGTAAATTGAATGCTTTACAAAATGTGGTTTAGCACTTGCTATAAATGACATTTATATGTTAAAAGGGCACACCATTACTGGAGCTTTGTAGCTTTCATGGTTTTCTCAATAAATGTAACTGGATGGACACACTAAAAAAAAAAAAAGATGCTGTGAAGAGAATATCTTTTTAGGTTTGGGGTGGACAAAATGCCCTTTGAGATTTCTTCCAGTATGAAGATTCTGTGAGTCTTTCTGGGTAAGGTCCTTATGGTGGAATTGGAAATAGGAGAAGGAAGTATTGTTCTTTCTCAGTGTGAAACTCTATTCCCACCCCAATTCATTTCTATTGAACCATGGGTTCCCACATTCTTATTGGAAGAGATTTTGTCTCACCTCCCAAGTGAAGCTCAATTTCTTTCATTCATTCAACAATTTTGTCATCAAACATTTATTAAGTGTCTTTTACATGCAGAGAACTGTGCTGGGCTTTAGGGAAAATGTACAGAATTAGATAAAACATGACCCTTGGACTCATGGAGCTCATTAGGGAAACAGTCAGTCTCTGTATTTCCCCACATCAAAGTGGCTTGGCACGGATTCAGTTTTTCTAACTCTGTTCCCAAAGTGAGGATCTCTTGCTGGGGGAGTAGCAATACAAAGACTTGATAGAGATAGCCTAAGTTCCAAGAGGTGGAAGGAAAGGAATGAGTCAAGCTATAGAAATAGATTGAGAATGTGTCCTTAGATTGGAAGTCAGAACTTGATGGGGCCTGGTATGCCAGATAGGGAGTCTCAAGGGTAAAGGGCTATTCTAAGATGATGTAGTATCTTGGGTGGCATGTATTTGTGACCAGAGTTTGGTTCATTTGGGCGCCAACATCTGGTCTCACTTAGGGTCAGGGTTCAGTCTGAAGCTGGGCTCCAACTTCAGTCTGGGATCTAGTGCTCAACCTGTGGCTGGGAGTCAGAGTTAAGATTAAATTTGTGTCTTTGTAGGTTCTGTGCTTCTAGATTCAGTCAGGGTCAGATGAGGGTGATACTTGGGAGAGATCTGTCCCAGGGGGTGGGAGGTGTGGCTATCAGATGGCACAGAGGCCAGTTTCCTGGAGTAGGAAGGCAGAACCAGGGCCGTAGCTAGAGAAGGATTGGCTAGATGGTAGCCTGAAGGGTGGTCAGGGAAAGGAGGACCCTAGAATCCAAATCCCGCCCAAGCCTAGCCTCATTGTGAATCCAGGAATCACTCTTTGAGCCCAGTCTCTGCTTTTCCAGGTGCAAAGTGTGAGTAACCTCTCTCCTGGGAATCAAGGGGATCCCACAACCAGCATTATTCCCCTGTTAGTCTGGTTTCCTGGGGATAGGGGAATCTTCTCAGAGTTGGAGCTTCTGCTCCAGGTCTAGAGCCCATCAGACACTAGTGGAAGGGAAACTGTGCTCCCCACCCTCAGCAGAGAGTAGATCCCTGGGTTAAAAGTCAGACTTCTAGTGTCAGTTCTGCCCCTTGACTCAGTGTGTGGTCTTAAACACTACCTTTCCTTTCCTGGGCCTTCACTTTCCCCTTCTCTGAAATGAGGGGATTCTACTGGGTAGTCCCTGAGGTTCATTTCAGCCCTGTTGTGTGCTTTTATGATTTGAGGAGAGGAGATCAAGGCTAATTTCATCTAGACTGAAGGGCTGGGCAGCAATAAGCTCCTAATTCTAGCCCTTGTCCTGACCAAAAGCAAGAGAGTCCAGGCTGATAGAGGATGCATTTTGTGCCTTTCTTACCTAATCCACAGAAAGCTTGGCAAGAGGGAGGACTAAGGCTCAGAGAGGTAGGAGGCCAGGCCCTGGGGCCCTGGCATCCAACCCAGGTAGGGACTCAGGTGGAATAAGAGCTGCTGGGCCATAGCTGAGATCTGGCTGTGCCTGTGGGTGGGCTGGGACAATGGGGGCGGTTCCTTTGATGCTTCTTCCCCAGCTGCTCTCCCAGGCCACTCCATGGTCACTCTTAGATACTGAGCAGGAATGTGGTCAGACCAGATTAGATGGGAAGTATCTGAGACCTTCTCTCCTCTACATTAGTATGATCCAAGGGAAGGAACCTTGGGTTAGAATGGGATCCAAGTCCCTGCTCTTACATTGACCCATTTAGGCAAGTTCTTTCCCAGTTTTTGAGTCTCAGTTTCCTTCTCTCTGGAATCAGGAGTTAGATTTGATCATCTAAGGCCTCTTCTAGCTTTTAGGTCTATTCTGTATTCTCCCTGTCTTTGTCTTTTTTTTTTTTTTTTGGCTCTTATTTTCTCTTGTCTTTTAAAATGTCTCTTTCTGTCTTCCTCTTCTTTTTTTCTCTTTCTCTTATTGTTTCTTAATATATCTCTTTTGTTTCAGTCTCTCTGTATCTTTTTTTCTATCTCTCATATGCCTCCCCAGTCTTTTCTGTTTCTATTTCTGGATTTTTCTTTATTCTATTTTTTTTTGCATGCAATATACATATGTCTCTCAATCTTTTCTTCATTGTATCTTTATCCCTTTCTATTTTTCTCTTTCTTTTGACTTCTGGCTCTCTCCCAATACTCTGTAAGAGTAAGGTCTCCTTGAGTCCTAATCTCAGTAGTCCCACAGGCCCTGGTTTCTCCCCCTTCCTCGTGTCCCCTCAGGCCCCCTCAGGATGCTCCCTACGACCTCTCAGCCCCTGGACCCTGAAGGGACTGTGTTTCGAATGCGCTTCACTTCTCTGGCCTACTGGGTCATCACCTTCCCCGTCTTCGGCTTCTTCTTCTGCATCCTCTGGTCCCTCTTATTCCACTTTGAATACACAGTGGCTACTGACTGTGGGGTGAGTGCTGGGTCCAGGGGAATGGGGGTGGGTAGAAATGTTCTGCCAGAAGGGAGGAACTAGACAGAGCTTACAAGAAGGGAGGATGCGAGAGCTCCAGCTACTTAAGAGACACAAAAGGAAACGAAACTTGGAAATAGGCAGGTACAAGGCTTCTCTGCCCTTCTGCCTCTGCCCCCTGGGCCCCAAGGCCTGTCCTGCCCCTAGTCAGTTCATCCCCAGATGAGGATGACACTCTTTTGGGGAAATACATACTTATTGCTGAGAACTCTGAGCTGAGAGCCAATAGACTGGGTTCTAGTCTTAGCTTCTGACTTACTTTGTGATTTTGGTCAAATGCCTTCTCCCCTTCTGGTTCCCTCCTCTATAAAAAGACAATTAACTCAATGATCTCTGCTGTACCTTTTGAGCTCTGTTATTTCTTTGTTCTACTGTCTCTTAAGATTCAGCGATTGAATTCAGTAACTATTTACTAGGTGCTAGCTCTGTTCAAGGCCCACTCAGCAGGTGCAGTGATTAAAACCAATATAGTCCTTTCCCCTAGGATCTTATAGTCTGCAAGGGCCTCCTACACAAAGAGCTCTCTAGACTGTTCCCTGGTTAGCTGACATTTGTAGTATACTACTTAGTACTTGATCCATGTTTTAGGAAGGACATTGATAAAGTAGAGCATAGCCACAGGAATGAAAAGAGCATAGTAAGGAGACTAGAGGGACTTTAGCTAGGAGATATATACATATATGTGTGTGTATGTGTGTATATATATATATGTATGTATGTATGTGTGTGTATATATATACACATACATATACACACATCTTTGTGTGTATATATGCACATGCACATATATACATATATACATGCATATACATACATATAACATATGCACGAAGCAATTGGGATTAAGTGACTTGCCCAGGGTCACACGGCTAGTAAGTGTCAAGTGTCTGAGGCTGGATGTGAACCCAGGTCCTCCTAACTCCAGTGCTGGTGCTATCCACTGTGCCACCTAGCTGCCCCATTTAGGATATTTTCAGTTGAAGGAATTAGGAATGTTTAACCTGGGGAAGAGAAAACTTGTGGGGTAAGATGTGGTCCCTGTCTTCTAGTATTTGAAGGATGGTCATATAGAAGAAGACTTATATTTATCCTGTTTTTCCCCAAGGGGTAGATATAGTTGGGGTAGAAAAGCATGTTTAGTCTTGTTGTAAGGAACAACTTCCTAATGGAGATGACCAAAAATGAAATGGACTCCTCCAGAGTGAGAAGGTCCCAGACTCTAAGGGAAGTTCCAGGGTGAGGCCTGATGTTAAAGTCTGAAAAGTCAGCAGCACAGTCAGGAGGGGAAACTGATACAGGAAAGATCAGGGGTGGGAAACCTGCAGCCTTGAGGCCACCTGTGGCCCTCTAGGCCCTCAAGTGTGGCCCTTTGACTGAATCCAAATCTTTGTTCTGTGAAGTTTGGATTCAGTCATAGGGCCACACTTGAGGACCTAGAGGGCCACAGGTGACCTCAAGGCTGCAGGTTCCCCACTTCTGAGATAGACTATATGACTTTTTCTGTTATTCTCAAAGGTCAGTGGCACCTGATCCCTATAACTTTCTTCCCCTTTCTTCTGCTACTGTATCTGGGATAGCTCAACTTTCCGTTTTCCTTCTCTACCTACAGTAGCACTGTGTGTGTTCTCTAGAGTTTATTCACAAGGATCAACAGAATATATAGATTCAGAAATAGTAACTTTGGGATATTCATTAGACAGGCATGTAGAAGAAATGTGCCCAATTACAGATAGTAAGTTATCTCAATTTTCTTTGCTGTTCTTTTGAACTCAGGTTTCTCTAGTCTTACCTTTGCTTGAGATCCTCTCTGGGCCAGAGTGTCTAACTCCGAGCTGGTCCCAGATGTTATTAATTTTCTATGCCAGAACATCCCCCAAGTGGCTAGTGCTTTACCCAAATAAGTGCACTGGATCAAGCTCATTGGCCCATTTTACAATTCTTGTTTCACTTTCAGTCAATCAGCCCTTTCCTTCTACCAAGGAAAAACTTCCCATCCCTTAAAAATATGCTATAGGACCCCTTCTAAAGTCTACAGTAAAGTATTCCATATGATGGGAAATTTGAAGAGAGGAGAGATCACTTTTAGATCAGGGAATTGGGAAAGATTTCATGGAGGTGATGATGTCTGAGCTACGCCTCGAAAGAAAAGTAATCCTGAAGCCAGATGAGGAAGGAACACATTCCAGTCAGAGAGGAGAGTCTGCACAAATGTACTGAGATAGGAGAGGGATCAGGGAATAGCTGGTAGATCAATTTAGAGGAAGTATATAGTATATGAAGGGAATTAACATTTTATAAGGCTGGAAAAGGCTGGAAAAAAAAAAGATTGTGAAGGGCATTGAATGCCAAACTGAAGAATTTGAACTTTACTTAGCAGGCAATGGGAGGCCATTGCAAGGTTTTGAGTTGAGGACGAACATAGTCAGACCAAGAGACGTGCAACAATTAGGTGGAATAGTGGCTAGAACATTGGACTTGGTGTCAGGAAAACCTGAATTAAAATCCTGCCTCAGAAACAGTGACTCTGGAGTAGTCACTCTATCTGCCTCAGTTTCCTCAGCTGGAAAATGAAGATAATAATATCCCTTTCCTCCCAGGATTGTTGTGAGGGTCTAATGAGCTTTATTTGTAAAAGGTTTCAAAAGCCTTAAAGCAGCATACAGATGTGAGCTATTGTTGCCATCCCTTCCTGATTGTTGTAACTTTCCTAACCTGTGCATTAGGAAGGTTATCAAGCAGTGTTTGAAGGATACATTAGAGAGGAAGAAACTGGAGGATAATGCAGCATTCTAGGGGAGAGAGGATGATCTATAAGGCCCCTTCTAGCTCTGCCTTTCCAGGCAAGGATCTAGGCTCTAAGAGAAGAAGAGACGCAAATTACAGAAATTTAGGCTGATGGAGAAGAGATTTTTGAACCAGGCTAGGGGAGTGGGAACTTGAAAATCTTTGGCAAAGGGATCTCTCTCCTCGCTTCTAACAAAATGTATCCCCTCATCTGAGCAGGTCTGTGCTTTCAGTACTTTTTTATTGTTCAGCCATTCAGTCATGTCCAGATCTTCATGGTTCCATAGGAGTTTTCTTGACAAAGACTCTGGAGTGATGTGCCATTTCCTTCTCCAGTGGTTGGACTTTTGTTAGAACTCTCTAGTATGACCTATCTTGGGTAACCCTGCACAGCATAGCTTATTGTTTCATTGAGCTGTGCAAGCTGTCTGCCACGACAAGATGGTGATTTGGGGGATTTCAATACTTAGTTCCTCCTTATGTCAGATTGTTGTTCTGAAGCCTTCCCCCTCCCATGTGAACCCCATTCTGTGCCAGATAACTCTGTGACAAAGACAGGAGGAAGAGGCTAAAGTACTTCCCTCCTCTCTTTCTCCTAGGCCCCTAGTCTGGTTGGGAAGATGAAACTTCTATACAGAAGTAGTGTGGTCCCTAAAAGTTGTAGGAACTCTGAGGAGGGAGAAATCCTTGAGGAGTAGGGGGCAGGGCATTTAAGGTTCTAAGAAGTGGGGAAAGCTCTGGGCCTTAAAGGGAGGGTGTGAAGGTAGAGGCTTTCTAAGCTCTAAGTAGAGGGATAGCTAGGAAACTTGCAAATTATATTTGTAGGGTCAGTGAGTTGTCCAGTTTAAAGAGGGGAGGGCAAATGAAGTGGATGTTGGAGGTTGAGGCAGTACTCTATAGTCCCCAAATGCCAGGCTAAGGAATATGGACTCTCTTCTATAGGCTTTAGAGAGCCAGGACAGATTCTTGATCAGGGCAGGGATATGATCAGATCTAGAATATGGAAAGATGACATTGGCTTCCTGCAGATGGGGGATAATGGGAAGAAGGACGCTGCAGTGATAGAGGAAAGAGGGCTTAAGGTCTCAGGTGGGGTTTTTGTGGATATAGAAGAGAGGAAGTAGACAGGGAAATTTGAAAAGGGAGAAGGGACAGGCCTTGGATTGGTGCTGGGAGTGGGAAAGGAGAATGATCTTTAAGTTCTATATTAAGTTCTGTGGTGATTATGAGTCTGAGATAATTCCAAGGATCCTTAATGCTTTAAAATAAAAGAATGAATAATGGTAGAATTTCAGGGATAATATTGGTAGGGGAAGAGACAGGAAGAGGGGAACAGAAGGATCTTTTTAGCCAGAAGGTGCTCTCCATTCTCTACTTTGCCAATCTCATTGTTAACTTAAAGACCTCAATTTGAGGTTGTGAAGGACAGTGTTGGGGTACTTACAGGTGGAGCCACATGGAGAGGGGGAGAGAAGGATGACTTCAATACATTATGTAGCCTATACCTAGTAAAGCAGCTCAATACAACTGAGACAGTACTGGCTCTTGAATCAGAGGAACTGGGTCTAGATCTCACCTAATTCAAGTTCTACCTCTGTGACCTTGCATACACTCAGATGTGGGACTGAGTTCCTCTCTAACATGCTGGGGGTAAAACTAGATACCTTCTAAGGACCCCTACAGTTCTAGATCTCTTACCCTATACATTGAATTGTACAAGCACCAACTCTGTAGAACACTAGGTTACATGTGGCAGTGGATGGGGTTGGACTTTAATAACAAAATTTAGCTAAAACATGGTCTATACCTTTAGGAACTCACAGTATGGTAGGGGACAAGACACAAACAAAGCTCCCTGAAAGATACTCTAATACGTGATAGGTGCATCACAGAGATAATAAGAAAAAAATGGGATCCCAAGGAAAAATCATTATGGTTGAGGGATCATGGGAAACTTCTTGACAAAATTGACATTTTGAGGCAGGAGTTCAGAATGATCCTTCTTTTCTCCCTAGCTCAGAGCCCCTCTATATCACTCCTCATTCTCTCTTCCTGTGCTTAAGTCTCTAGAGAAGAGGTTGCTAAGGACAGTCCTACTTATCATTGATCCCATCCCCTCTGGTCTCCTCTAGCAACTTGCCTCTTCCATCATTTCCTCTCTCACCCATCTTCATCTTTCTTTTTTCTTTCTTTCTTTCTTTCTTTCTTTCTTTCTTTCTTTCTTTCTTTCTTTCTTTCTTGGAGGAGGGAAGGCAAGGCAATTGGGGTTAAGGGACTTGCCCAAGGTCACACAGCTATGAAGTGTCAAGTGTTTGAGGCTGGATTTGAACTCAGGTCTTTCTGACTCCAGGACCGGTGCTCTATTCACTGTGCCCCCTTCATCTTCCTTTATCCACTAGCCCTTTCTTTGCCACTTAAACCATGCCCAGGTCTTCCCTATCCTTTAAAAAAAACTTCCCTGGACTCCACCTTGTCCTCAAACTCTTATCAACCCATAAGGCTTTTCCCTTTCACAGCCAAATTTCTTGAAAGTGCTGTTTACACCCTTGTATCTTCTTTTCCACCCGCTTCTCAAACCTTTGCAGTCAGGTCTATAACTCACCACTGAAACTGCTCTTCAGAGGCTACTAACAGTTTCTTGATTGCTCCATCTAATGTTATTTTCCATACTTCATCCTCTGTAACCTCTCCAAGGCTGTGATGCTGCTGACTCCCCACTCCTCTTCCTGGACACCCTCTTCTCTTCTTGCTGCCCTCACACTGCTTTCTTCAGGGACTCCTGAAGAGATTTACCTCTCTGAGCCCTCTGAGTCTCCTCTGGTGGATCATCTTCCTTCTCCCATCACTAAATGTGAGAATATTACAAGGTTTTGTACTGGGCTTTTCTCTCTCCGTATCCTCTCTTGGTGATTTCAGCAGCTCTCATGGGTTCAGCTAGAATCTCCATGGAGGAGACTCCCAGTCTCTATATCCAGCCCCATTCTCTGTCTTCAACTCTAGTCCCACACTACTGTCAGTGTGGTGACAGTTCTAGCTGGGTATCCCATCGACATCTCAAATTTAATGTTTGAAAAAACAAACTCATTATTGTCCTCTAAATCTGCTCTCCCCCCAAACTTCCCTATTTCAGTTGAAGGCATTACCTTTCTTCCAGGTTACTTTGGTTCTTACTTAAGGAGTCTTCCTTGACTCCTTCCTCTCCTTCACCCCCTATATCCTATCAGCTGCTACATCTTGCCAAGTTCCCCTCCATAATATTTCTAGCATCTGTGATATTTCTTGTATGAGAACTTTGGATCTGTAGTCAACATGACTGACATTAAAGCCTGTTGTTGATACTTGCTGTATGACTGTAGACAAATCACTGAGCCTCAGTTTCATCATCTGTAAATTAGGGGTAAAGATCAAATGAGATTAATTAATATAAATTAATATTATATATAATTAATTAATATAAAAATGGCAGTTATTTTGTTATCAGTGCCCTTCTCACCATTCATGTGACTGCTTGCTTTGCTGATTCATGCCCTTATCACCTTTTTTTTGGAGGGCAATTGGGGTTAAGTGACTTGCCCAAGGTCACACAGCTAGGTTTTATGTTAAGTGTCTGAGGCTGGATTTGAACTCAGGTCCTCCTGACTCTAGGGTTGGTGCTCTATTCACCTAGCCACCCCGCCTTATCACTTCTTGCCTAAATATTGCGTTAACTCCTAACTGGTCTCCCTGTTTTCAGTTTCTTCCTTCTTTAGTTATTTTCCACACTATTGCCAAGCGAATATTGCTAAAGTTGCTCTCCTGCTCAGAGATTTCTGCTTCCTGCTTTTTGCCTGTTACGTCTCAAGCTGTCAGTTGGGGACCTCCGCTTGTCTCCACGTTTGCTGCCTAATTTTACACGGCTGTCATCGTCCATCTCCGCAACTTTGCACGGCCTCCCAAACTCAGAGGGCACTCTCTTCTCACTTCTGTACTTTCAAACCTCCTTCAAGACCCAGATCATGTGTCGCCTCCCACTGGGAAGTCTTTCTTAATTCCCTCCACCGTGCCCTGTTGTTAATGTTCTCCTTTTTCAAAATGTCTCATCATTATGTATCATGGAGGACTTGGCAAATAGTAGTTACTTAATAAATGTTGATTGATTAAGTCTATGTTATACCCCACAAGGAGAGTGTAAGCTCTTTGAAGGCAGGAAATTTTCAGATCTTAACTCCATTCTTCTAGTACCTAGAACAGTTTTTATACATTTTTGAAGGGAATATCTGTGCTTTCATTCATGTGGGGAATTTGTGATGATAAAGATTCATCCCTTGATTTACAGCTTATAAAAAAATTGCCTAGACCTCCCCCAAGAGACCGAGTAACTTCCCTAAGGTCATACAGCCATTGCAGGAGATTTGAACCCAGGTGATTGTGACTCTGAGGCTAGCTCTCTATCCACCTTAACTTGGACACCTGACTTGCAGAGAGTAAGCATGTGATAAATGTGTGTCAAATTGAAATGAAAGCAAAATGGGGCAGAGAGGCCACGCTAGGCCTAGGATATGAGGTAAATAAAGACAGAGAGGCAAGAGAACCTTCTTAGAGAGACTGACATGAATGCATTTTGGTCTAAGCATACAGGACAGGGAGGAGATTTGATAGGAGATGATACTGGACAGGTAGATATGTCAGGGTCCGCTCTCCTCCCTGGGCTCTATCTGGAGGCCTGGGAATTGTGACAATGATGACAATAATCATTTTTTTATTTCTAGCTCTTTAAGATTTCCAAAAAATGCTTTCCTCACAACAATTCTGGGTGTAGATAATGTATTAGAATCCCCATTTTATAGATGAGGAAACTGGGGTTCAGATGACTCATCAAGGCTGTGTGTCTGATTTGGGTTCAAGGAAGGAATAAACAGAGCAACCCCTTATTGAGTTCTTGGCCTGGTTGGGGAGATAGTCCTCCATTTGGTGAGAGAGGAAGGAGCATTCTGAGAGCAGCACGGGGTGGTTGAGAAGCCCCGTGATTCTTACTGTCAGGGATGCAGGAAGTATCACCCTGTGCGAGGCTGGTCAGGGAAGCCTGCATATAGGAGGCAGGCCTTGCAAGGCACTAGTAGTAGTGATAACAATAAAACCTTCTTACATTTCTGTGGCTCACTGATGTGCCTGGGCAAATAGAGGCAGCAGTTTTGTCTGTGATGGTGCAATGATAATAACAGTGACGAGGATGATGATGGTGACAGCGCCATTTTGGACACTAATTAGGTGTGTAGCTGTGAGCAAATTCTATCTGTGAAATGGGGAAAGTAATCCTTATATTAGCTGCCTGTCTCAAAGGGGTGTTGTATGGAAAATACTTTGTAAGCCTTAAGCCTGTTGTGAGATAGACTGGCCATGTTTGCACATTTTTCCTGGAGGCTGAGCCATCCTGGGGACCCCTCCAGGGCCTGGCCCACCCCACCCCATCCCTCTTTGCCGTAGGTACCCAATTACCTTCCATCGGTGAGTTCAGCTATTGGTGGGGAAGTGCCCCAGCGATACGTCTGGCGTTTCTGCATCGGCCTGCACTCTGCCCCCCGCTTCCTGGTGGCCTTTGTCTACTGGAACTACTACAGGAGCTGCCCTTCACCCTGCTTTGGCTATGACCAGCTCTGCCTCCTCAACTTGGGTCTCAACCTCCTGGAGAATGTGGCCCTGCTTCTGCTCACCTATGTGTCCTCCTCAGAGGACTTCAGTATGTGGCCTAAGCCTGGCTTTGGGAGCCCCCATTCTGAGGGAGAGACACGGCTCCCATGAGCCTGAGGGTTCAGACTTGGAGGCCTGGGATAAGATGGGGACCCCCATGGGGAGGGTCCTCGGGGTGCAGGGGAGTGGGACAAGCTCATTACTCCCTCCTTCTCCAGCCATCCATGAGAATGCCTTCATTGTGTTCATCGCAGCCGCTCTGGGCCACATGCTTCTAACCTGTATCTTGTGGCGTCTGACGAAGAAACATACAGTAAGTTTGGAGGTAAACGTCACTGCTCTCTCTCTCTCTTCTTGGCTCTGGGGGCTTGAGAACTAGATCTGGGCAGAATAAGGGGTAGGGCAACAGAATTCAGTATTGGGAGGGTGGCATAGAGAGGTCCAAAGGGCATGGGATGGAAAGTGGGAGCCCTCAGAAGAATCAGAAGAACTTATATCAAGAGAGTCCAGGTCCGCACTACAGTCTGGGTACTGAGGCCACGGGGAGGAGGGCAAGTCAGAAGCCAGAGATATTAGGAGACAAGGACTTAGGTAAGGATTCTTGGTGGGGTGTGGAGTATAGAACCCCAAGAAATGTGTGAGATGGGTTTAAAAGGAATGACAGAACTTGGGAGGACTTGCCAGAAGGTATTTCTGCTTGGGGATGTCTGAAGTTTCCTAGGCACATGTTTCATTTAGCCTTATAATGTTCTCTAACTGTCTTCTAGCATTTCTCTCTTTGCCTAAAGTCTGTCTCAGTATCTCTCAGTCTCTCTGGTTGTCTTTTAAGCATTACTTCATCTTTCTGAGATTCAGTAACCTCATCTATAAATTCTTAAACCAGGGACAACCGCATCGGATTGTGGTGTGGTAAACAATTTGTTGATCTTAGAGAAAACATGACCATTAGAGAAATGTACATCCTGATCATCACCATATTCTTTGGCTATCACAGTGAAGATCTCTGGCTTTCAATGTCTCTTCCACTGTTTCTGACCATTTCTGTGGGTCTCTGGCTACCTCTCTCTGGCTCTCCCTTTGCCTCTTGGGCTAGATCCCTCACAGAATCAGCATCCTGGCTGTTCACCTCTCTCTCCCACTCTAAAATCCTTTTCTCTCTAGTCTGAGGGCATAGGTGGGATGTGGACACCAGGGGGCAGTGTGTTTCTGGCCAGAGCCTTCTGGGTAGGAGTAGATTGGCTCCAGGCCAGGTTGGGGAAAGGCTAATGTGGGGATGGAGACACCAAAGCCCCGGTCAGAAACCTTCTCTGCCCTGCTCAGCTCCCCACTGCCCTAGCTCTGCAGAAGTTAATTGTGGAATGGTCATCAAGTGTTCTCTTGTGCTCCTAAGCAACCAAACTTTCTCCAACTCCTCCACTGCACAAGTCTTCCCCTGGAAGCAAGGGAGGCAAGTGGTCCTAGTGTTTGGGACAGGACAGGCCTCACATTGCCTGAACCACAGACTCAAGGAATGGGGATTAGGGCAGGGTGTGGGATGGAGAGATGGAAGATAGGGGTATGAGTGGATGGGGAGATGGGTGGGGTTAGACACATGGAAATGAGGAATGGAAATAAAACATGGGCAACAAAAAAATGGAATGATGAGATGGGAAACTGGGACACAGGAAAATAAAGAGATGAAGGCAGGTTGAAGACCTAGATGACTGTAGGACCTGGGGCCCTGGAAGCTATAGGGTAGGCCTCCACGTTTGAATGACAGGAAGGAGTTGGTTGGGTGCAGGCGGGTGATGGGGGAGGGGGATGTGGCTGCTCTAACGGCTCCTCCACCCCCTCTCTTTCCCCTGCGGTTTCCTCCTTCCCCAGTAACTGCAGAGGAGGGAGTCCTAGTGGCAGTGGCTCTGGGTAGCTTAAAAGGTTGGGGAGACCAGTATTGGGGCCAGACTCAGGGAGGGCAGAGTAGAGGAGCATCTAGTCAGATTCAGGCCTGGGCTGGTAGATGTCTCAATTTCTGTGGGTTCTTTGGAAGGGAAAGTTCTCATGAGACAAGAGAAAAGCAACAGGTTTATATCCTGCATGGTTCCCCACCCTTAACTCCCAACACATACTAAGAATGCTTATGCCTACTTGTACTGAATGCCTGCTGGGGTCAGATACCTTTGTTTTGGGTGGTGGGGGGAGAAACAATCTTGCCCTTGGGGGATCCACCTCACCACTGATGACCCTCCAAGTAACCAGTTATTTATCTATCCCTCAGGAACGTAAGTCCTACAGCTGGAAACAACGACTCTTTATTGTCAACTTTGTCTCTTTCTTTATGGCCCTAGCTGTCTACTTCCGCCACAACATGTACTGTGAGCCAGGAGGTGAGGTTGGGGCCTGGCCCAGGGTTGTTCCTGCTGGTGCAATGGGCACGGGAACTGTCTCTAATGGAAGAGTGGTGGGGACTACCATGGGGGCATTGATGTCTCCAGTTTAGTGGTAGTCTTTGATAGAGGGTGTGTTTATACATCTTGGTGATTCTTGCACTGTGTGGTGGAAAGAGCCCTGGAACTGAATCAGAACTGGGTCCCCTTTGGGGAGCTTGGATAAATCACTACTCAGCCCCCGAGTTTCCTCTTCCATAAAACGAGGGGATTAGATTAGAATGTCCTTTCCAGCACCAACTCTTAAGTTCCCATGTTGGTCTCCCAGGCTGCACTGGGGTAGATAGTAGGCAGGGCTCTCTGGGCTGCTTTGTTCACTTCCCTTCCTTTTCCCCACTCTCAGTGTACACCATCTTTGCGGCCCTTGAATACACCGTGGTTCTGACTAACATGGCCTTCCACATGACTGCCTGTTGGGACTTCGGGAACAAAGAGGTGTTTATTACCTCCCCATCAGAAGACAAAAGATTCTGAGCCAGGCTGGACCATGTTGGAGAAGACCCAGCCTGATTAGGAGGGTGCAGAGGGGACAGAGAATGCACTTCCTGCCCTAGTCCCCCAGATTCACCCACACCAGAAACAGATGGAGAAAATATACCATTCTAGTCCCCAGCCCATTCTGTGTCCTCTCTCTGCTGCGCCCTGGGTGAAGGGAGGGAAGAGAAAAGGGGGGGCTAGAAGGATCAGCCAAAAGATACCTCAGTCCCTTGCCCCAGACTCCTCCCCTCTATTCTCTCAACCTCTGCTCCCATATGTATAATGTATAGCTTCAGGTATGGAGCCTAGGCAACTTTAGGATATAGCAGACCAGTTCACTGGGATTTGATGTAAGGAGAAGGAAGAAGAGGTACCCAATCAAATGGTATGCATAATCAACCCTGAAAAATCTCCCACCTAGCACCATCACTACAACATGAAGTGCTGGACTGATGCCTACTAACACTATTATCCCCCTTCCCAAAGTGGTGACTTTTTCTCTTCTGAATTGCCCCTGGGAGTGGATCTCAAACTAGAAGTCACTTTACCTGGGTTCTAGTTACTGCTGTAAATAGTAGCTAGTTACCTTCTCTGTAAAGTAATAGGTTTGGATTAAATGACCTCTAAGGCCCCTCCTACCTCAACACTGGTTGCCCTGGCTCCATTTTGGGGAACGGTGATATCACAGTATGGTTTGCCCCACGTGGGGCTCTACTTCCCCAGATTATTTTAATTACTATTTAAATAATTATTTTAATTAATTTTAATTCCTACCAGATTATTCTCATGGTCTTTATTTCCCCCATAGAATTTGTCCCAGATATTCTGGATTTCTTTTCTCTGCCTAGTCCAAATCTTTATAGACTGGAATTTGTGATGAACAACAGATGGACAGATATACCCAGCCCTGAGTTTGCTGGGCTACTTCTGCCCATCACTATCAGTCCTCTACTCATCCTAACTCTGGCCTGTTGATTCCCATTCCTAAGAACTTTGCATCGCCACTCCAAATCTTTCCCCCTTCAAATACCATCTTATTCTGTAGAATCACTCCACCCTCCCCCCCCCCAAGGGACACTATGGTTGTACATTTAAGGAAAACTTTTTTTTTTCCTTTTTTTGCCAATACTCTACCTAGGCTAGGATCATGTGTTCTGGGAACATTGAAGGTTGGGGAATACCCCTTGTTTTCAGTGAAAAAACGGAGTCCTATGACAGATACCTAGTGCCCATAGGTATAACTGAAAGCATTAGCATGTCAGGATTCCAGGGAACTAGGCCTTATTACTTCTAGAGTGAATTGGGCCCCCAATTAAAGTGGCATCAAGTACTCTATGTTCTAAAGTCCTTTTTTAGTTACTGTGTACCTTTGCTCTCATAGAGAATTGAGTCAGGTGACCTGAGTTTTAGTCCAGGTTCTGCCATTAACCAAGTGACCTCTGGCAAGTCTCTTCTCCTTTGGGTGGTTCAGCATACTTTGTACAATGAAGGGCATGGGACAAGATAGAATTCCGCTCTGGTAGCCATCACTCTCTCTCCCTGTTCTTTTAAGATTTCTGTGGCAGAACATTTGATTGTTAATTTGTCATCAATATTGTTGTGGTTTTTTTTCTCTTGCCTTCCTTCAGGAAATTCTCCTATTCTAGCTTCAGACTGTATTATTGACCCCCTTCCTTCAGGCCAGGAATGCACAGGTATTCAACCTCTTGGGTCAATGGCAAGATTAACAGCTCTGGACATTTACAGGTAGCCTGGACCTGGTGCTCAGGATCCTTGGCATTGGGGAATTTGAACAGAGTTTTTATGCTTCAAATTCTACATATTGAAAGACTAGCCCTGCACAAGAAGGAGTATAAGAAATAGGGCAAATTCAGGGTTGCAGAAGGCTGGGTGTCCTGGGAAGGGGGAAAAGTTCAAAACAGGACCTTCTCTCCACCCCTGGTTATTCTCAAGAGCTGCTCTACACATCTGGCTATAGCTGCACCTGCCCTACTATTAAGGAAATGGTGGTTGGGGGTGGGAAAGGAAATTGGTGACAATAGAGGCTCTTCCGTGGACCTACACTCTTGTTAAAAGTAGCTTCTGGTTCCCAAGGAATCCCACCCCACCAGCCCCTCAATCAATGCTACCACACACCCTAGTCCTGAGTGTCTTCTCCAACACCCCTTCCCCCCACTGCAAAGGGATGAACTGGGATTTGAACACAAGGAGGTTTTATTAATGCACACAGGGAGAAGGTTGAGGGGGCTGGTGGGATAGGACAAGTGCTCCCACCCCTTCCAGACTCCCAGAGCATATGAGCAAAGTCTGTTGGTGGGTTTGTAAATGGGGGACTGGGAAGCAGCTGGCTCTCCTTGCCCCTTCCTCAGGTGGGCAGGTGCTGGCTGACTCCCTTTCTTCTCAGGATCCTGTGCTCCTGGCCTGGCAAGAGGGGTGGGGTGTGTCCTGAGCAAGGTAGCCAGGCTGGAGCAGAGATGGACGGAGGTGGGATGGGTTTCCAGAAGTGCCCTAGACCTAGGGAAGCTCAGAAAGACCCCTGAGGGTCAGCCCAAGGAAGCTCATTGAAAACTGATGGGGTGGGAGAGCTGGAAAAGGCCCTCCCCATAAATAGGCCTCCTGCCACAACAGGAATTCTTCAGCTCTGAGTGCCAGGGACAGAAGGACAGCAGACTGTACACTCCAGAAGAACAAGGGCTATGTCATTTTTCACCTCTGAATTCCCAGCACCTGAACAGGGCCCTGCACATAGTAGGAGGTTGGTAAATAAATGTTCACTGAATTGAATGTAAAGACTGCCCAGAGAAAGAGAGCCAGGAATGTTGCCCCCCCCCTCCCTTCCTCTGATGGGGAGGGGATGGACACTGGTTGGGGGGCACATGGCTGGAGGGAGAAAGAGGAACCAATCAGACCTAGAAGGGAAGAAGGGGGTCAAGGCACATCTGGCTGAGGGGGGAGGGGGAAAAAGGGGCTCAGGAAGATGGACAAACAGATGACAAGCCCTGGGACAGGGCCAGCAGGGTGGGGAGGGGGAGATCTGTCCCCTCTCAAGGTTGGGGAGTCACAAGAGGAAACAGGAGCGGCCTCGCTTGAGTGGTGTTGGATTGAGCACGGCCCGGACAGCCTCAGCGAACACTTCTTTGACGCCATCCTGCTGCAGTGCAGAGCACTCGAGGTAGCGAACGGCATGGATCTGCTTGCTCAGGGCTACACCCTGCTGGGGTGTGATGGGTGCCTGACCCTGCTCCTTCAGCCGCCTTACGGCATCTGGCTGAGCCCGCAGGTCCTTCTTGGTGCCCACGAGCAGGATGGGCACATCAGGGCAATGGTGACACACTTCTGGGTACCACTTGTGCCTCACATTCTCATAGGAAGGTGGGCTGGCGATGGAGAAGCAGATGACAAAGACGTTGGTCTGGGGATAGGACAAGGTGCGTAGTCGGTCATATTCTTCCTGGCCTGCTGTGTCCCACAGGTTCAGATTGACTGTGCGCCCATCCACAGTGCTTTGAGCACTGTAGTTGTCGAACACTGTTGGGATGTATTCCTTAGGGAAGGCATTGGTAGTATAGCAGATGAGGAGGCACGTCTTGCCCACTGCCCCGTCGCCCACCACCACACACTTGATGCTCTGCATCGTGGCGGCTGCGGCGGGTGCAGCTGTGGCCTTCTTCGCCTGTCCCAGCCAGAGCCCCCACAGTAGCAGCCAATGTCTCAATCTGTACACAAGACACACAGGGAAAGAAAGAGAGACCTGCCATCAGGATGGGAGGATGGCATTATAGCCAGGCTAGAGCAGGGAGGAACCCTAAAACTCACTCAGTCCAACCCCCCTGACTGTACAGAAGGGCAAACTAGGACAGAGGAAGCAATCTGCCTAAGGTCAGTATGAGAAGTACATGAACTAGAATTTAAAGCCAGGTCCTCTGACTCCAAATCCAGTTTTTTAACATTGTTACAGCATGCTGTCATCCTACATACTATACTCCCCCACTAGATGACCCTAGAGTCCTAAGCACTGCCCCTTCACCTGCTGTGGTGAGTGAGCACGGGATGTAGAAGGGAACTGAGAATTTAGGATTAAAAGGAACCTGGGAGACCATCTCGTCTAATTCTTTTTTTTTTTTTTTTTGCTTTTTGGAGGGCAGTTGGGGTTAAGTGACTTGTCCAAGGTCACACAGCTAGTTTTTGTGTTAAGTGTCTGAGGCCGGATTTGAACTCAGGTCCTCCTGACTCCAGGGCCGGTACTGTATTCACTGCGCCACCTAGCCGCCCCATCCCGTCTAATTCTCATCCTTCCCTAGCATTTTTAAAATTAGAAGATTAAAGTCTAAAGAAGGGGGAGCTGCCTGCCAAAATACCAGGATCTAAGATTTCAGTTCAGGCTACCTGACTCTAAATTCAGTGCTTTTGCCATGCTGTCATTATGAAGCACTCCCCTCTCCTGTCCCCTCCTCTCATTTCTTGGGGAGACGGAGGGAAGGAAGGATAAAAGATTGATCATCAGGTGAGAAGGAATGTAGCTGAAATCCCGAACCTCCCTCTGCATAACACACCTATATTCTCCAGGATGATCCTACTCTCCCCCAAACATCCAAGACAACCTGTGGAAGTAGACAAGGGCAAGGTCATGTGGGGACGTATTTGGGGTTTTCATTCCTACAAGATAATGATGGTAATGACAGATAACATTTATATAGCCCAGGCCCTGCTAGTATCTCATTTGATCCTCATAACCACCCTGGGAGGGAGGTGCTACTATTACCCCCATTTTGCAGATGAGGAAACTGAGGCAACCAGTGGTTAAGTAACTTGCCCAAAGTCACATAGCCAGTAAGAGTCTTTAAGTCTTCCTGACTCTAGGCCCAGCACTATCTACTGTGCCACCTAGCTCCCCATATAGCCTGGGATCCCCAGGCTCCCAACACCCTCAGAGCTCCCATTTCCTATCATACTAATAATCAGGACAGAAAGAGAAGTGGTTAGAATCATAATATCTCTGAGCTGAGAAGCCCTTCAGAGAGTATCAACTCCAACCTACTGCTAATCAGAAACTACAACACTTCCAACAAGTTGTCATCTAGTCTCTTCTGGATAATTAAGGGAGACAGAGAAGGTAGAAGATAATGAATCTGGACCTTCCACACAGCCTCAGATATCCTGGGATCCAAAGCCTCCAGATGGCCCCCATTATGGAAATCATCAAAAGTAGACAAGTAAGAGATGGGATCACACTGGGATCATAGATCATAGATTTAAAGTTGGAAGGGTACCTTAGACGCGCTTTCTAATTTTACAAATAAGGAAACTAAGTGCCTAGCCCAAAGTCACATAGTAAGTGATAGGTCCAAGGTTTGAATGCCCGCCCATCTTCTGATTCCAAATCCAGCATTTTTTCCACTGTACTACACTGTCTCCAGTAAGACATCTTTGCATATGCCATGGTACTCCACTTAAGATCACAGCACCTTTAAAGATCTTGAACACTTCAGCTTACCTTGACAACCTTCAGAAGGAGAAAAAGACACATACTTGGAGTGTGGGGTAATAAATAGTGGAATGAGTGCTGAATTTGGAGTTCAAGTGCCCGTTTTCATCTCACCTTTGCCACTACTTATGCAACCTTGTGGAAATCACTTCCTCAATCTGGGCGTCAGTTTCCTCCTTTGTAAACTGAAGGGATTGAATTTGATATCCTGAAAGTTCTCTTCTAGCTCTAAATCCTATGGAAACATGCACATGAACATATACCCTGGATATTCCCAGCAAAGTGGAAATAGAGATACAGACACAGTTAGAGACATGAAGACTTTGATAGCATGGCAGAAGAGAACCCAAAAGAGCAGGCAAGACTTACCATTACATGTGTATACTCATGTATGCACACAATTCTCTCTCTCACACACTCACACTTACACACACACACACACACACAAAATCTCCTCCCCTCTTGGGTATCCAGCTCCCTGGCTTCCCATTAGAGCAAACTATAGAAAGGAGTAGTCATTCATTCATTAAACAAGCAACTATTATGTGAGGAAAATTCCCCCCACCTCCATTTCCACACCTTTCCCTGGGAACTATCATTGGAAACAAATTCAGAGGGAAGTAACTAAAGGGGTCACAGATAGGTGGGAGCTCCAGTACAAGAAGCCTTAACCCTCAGGGCTTACATAAGGTGCCAAGGATTAACAAGATTATGTTCAGGCTCCAGTATATTCTGAAGAAATGACTGAGTCCTGGGTCTAGAACAATAATATCTCCATTTGAAGAGAACCACAGATTCTCAGGAGGGGGAAGGAAGCTCAGGACAACCCATAAGTCAGCAGAAATCTCCTCTATGACAGCTCCAACAAGGAGGCACTAGCCTCCATTCGAACATATCCAGGGATGGAAAATGTGTTCCAAGGCAGTACGTTTTTGTTTTTTTTTTGCCTTTTGGAGGGCAGTTGGGGTTAAGTGACTTGCCCAAGGTCACACGGCTAGTTTGTGTGTGTGTGTGTGTGTGTGTGTGTGTGTTAAGTGTCTGAAGCTGGATTTGAACTCAGGTGCTCCTGACTCCAGGGCCGGTGCTCTATTCACTGTGCCACCTAGCTGCCCCCAAGGCAGTACATTTCACTCTTTGACAGCTCTAATATTTAAGAAAATTTTTCCTTGCATCAAGCCTAAATCTGCCTCTCTATACCTCCCCTCCTGTGCCATGGGCCAAAGCAGAAATCAAATCCTTTTTTCACATACTAGTCTTCTAAGATATTCTGAAGACAACTATCCTATCTTCACTTCCCCAGTCTTCTCTTCTTCAGGTTAAACATCCCCAGTTTCTTTAGGTGATCTTCCTATAACATGTTCTCTAATCCTCTCAGTAATCTGGCCACCCTTTCTGGATATACTTTAGCCTTTCCATGTTCCTTCTATAATGTGGTACCCAGAACAGAATTCTCTATATGCAACTTGACTAGGGCACAAATAATAGGATTATTATCACCTATGGTATGGAAGCTATGCCTAAGATTCGTAGCTCAAGTCTCTTTAAGGTCTGGCCACTCCTGGGCGTCTCAGTCCCCAGGCTAGAATGACCTCAGATTTTACCATAGTACAGCTTTGCTACTGCCAGAATGTATCTCCTCCTTCTCCTAACCTGGATGCAAATACCTTGTCCCCAAACTAGCCCTGGATTCTACATTGCACTCATTGAGAAATTCCCCCACATACATTCTTGCATTCCTGGAGACTGCAGTTCAGTTATTTATACTTCCTCAACCCTGAGGACCACCCTCCACCAGTCATTTCCTGGAACTGTCACAGCTGACTCCTTACTTCCTCTCCCCCTAGCGCTAATCTAGTAACACAGGCACAGCTCATATCAGGATATATTCAACACCTAAAACTCAGTATCCTAATCCATAACCTAGAGCTAAGAAATCCCACCTCCTGTTTCAACTTATCCCATTAGATTGTATCCCCTAGGGGTATAATTTAAAACTGCAAGTTTAAATCTTGAAAACTCCTACCCAGCCCTTTTAAAGACCAATTCCAGTGCTAGCTATCAGCTCCAGGAAGCCTTCTCTGTTTTTTCTCAATTTTACATAGCACTTAGTACCTCTCTAACATACTTGGAGTTCTATCCTCCTACTGACTCAGCTTCAAGAGGGCAAGAATCAAATCTTATCTAGTGGATGCTCAGAGCTGTGCATACAGCAAGCACTTAATAAAGGTGAAAGGAATGAAGATCCTGATTCCAGATCCCTGGGCTTCCCAATAGTGATATTATGGCTGGGTAACCACCAAAGGGTCTTCAGAGGGAACCCGAGAAAAGTGCTCATGTAAGCAAAAATGTGGATAGATCTCTTAGCATATATTTAAATTCTGAGTGCTCCTGACACATTGGTAAATGCCTTCTCCCCCCCCCCCCAGCCCTATTCCCCCATAGTGACAATCACCATCAGATGGCTATTTTCTTAAAGTGTGCTGGACATGTGATCAAAAGACCTGGACTCAAGTCTTGACTCTGCTAACTGAACTGGGTCAGATCACTCCATTTCCTCCTCTGGAAAATGAGTCAGACTAAATACTTCTAAAATCCTTTTAATGTTAAATTCTGAGACACCGAGGCATTCCTGAAACATATATTCTAGAGCACTGGGGTTGTGGCTAAATAGCAGACTGATAACAACACCTCCTTACAGATGACAGATCCCTATAACTTTAGAGTGCTTTGAAATTCTTATTACCCAATGTGGAGGCAGCATGAAGGCATAGTGAAGTTTTCTGCCTGCAGTTAGGAAGACCTGTGTTCAAATCAAGCCTCAGACATTTACTAGTTGTGTGACCCTGGGGAAATCACTTAACATCTTTGGTTTCTTTAACTGTAGAATGGAGATAATAATACCTCCCAGGGTTATTGTGAGGATCAAATGTATTAGAACATATAAAGTCCTTAGCACAGTGCCTAGAAAATAGAGCTTAATAAATGCTTTTTTTTTCTCCTTCCTACATGGTAAACACAGGCATTATTTGCTGAACTGAACCACCTCATATCTGTCAAACATTCCTTCAAAATTTCTCTTGTTCAATCATCCCCTCCTCTCTATTCCTATGGCTGTTACTCAAAGGCTTTCATTTCTATGTCCTGGACAGCAGCTTCCTTTTTTAGCAAAGTATACTGGAATGAATGGTGGGGTTAGTTTCAGAGGAGCTGGGCTCAAGTCTTGCCTCTGTGTGATCTCAGAAAGTGACTTAAATCTCCTTGAGCCTCAGTTTCTTCACTTATTAAAATAAGGGAGCTGAACTAGGTGACTTCTAAGGTCCCTTCCAGCTCTAAATCTCTAATCTATGACATCGTTCATGGTGACACAATCTTATCTCCCCTCCTTCTTTTCTACAATTACCACAGCCCAGATCTGACGGTGTCCTGCTCAAGAATTTGTTAAAAGCTCTCCACTGCCTTCAAGAAGTTCCAGATACCTCAACCTGACATTCAAGGTTCTCCCCTGTCTAGTCAGATGATACCTATCCTTCAAGTCCTAACTCTTGGAGGAAGCTTTCTCAGACTAATCCAAGCCAAGCTTTTTGAACAGCCAGGGATCTAGGGGTCTAGGTCATGCTAGCTAGGTTCAGAACTTCCTCACCTCTCCCCAGGACAATAGCCTCCTGCTCTCCCCCACCTCCACACCCCATCACCGTCACAGCAGACACAGTCACTGGGGACTCATAGCTTTAATGCCTCTTGCTTTCCTCTAGTTAAAATGCCTCTCTTTTGCTTGCATAGCCCTTCACAGTCTGATGACAGTCCCTGTGTGCTATTCCTCGTATGCCACATTCCATCCTCTGGCTCTCAGTCTTTGCAGAAGCTTGTCCTCCTTGCCTGGAATGTACTCCCTCCTCACCTCTGCCTGCAAGAATCTAGATTCCTTTGAAGCTCAGCCTAAATGCCACCTCCTGCAGAAAGCCTTTCCTGTTGCCCCCCCCCACCCTGCTGCTACTGTTGCCCCACCTCCCAGAAATTACTTTGTATATATTTTGTACTTTGTTTTCTCTGTGCATGCTATTTTTTTCCTAATAGAAAGTAACTTTCTTAAGGGCAGAAACTGTTTCATTTTCCCCTTTGCCTGGTATTTTACTGACTTCCTTTTCCCTTCCATGACAGCAAAGGCCTTTCTTGTCGATACTAACATTTTGCCATTGTTGACATATGGCAGAGGTCAGGGTCACACTGCCTCTAAAGACCAAAAAATGAGTATTATAGAGAGCACAGTGGCTAAAGGGACAGGGAGGCAGGGGAGAGGGGAGCAGGATGAGAGCAGGCTGAAACAGCAACTAACGAAGGAGTCCAAGAAAAAAACAAGGAAAAAATATCATCAAGGAATGGGACGGTAGGAAAAGATGAACTGCTAGTGTGGCAAGGGATAACAAGCAGACAGCTAGAGTACACCATCTATTGGCACTATCTTGGGGTCAGGAAAAAAGCAAGGAAGGCCTCTGGCGAGTCAGATGAATCCCTTTGGTGAATTTTTGGGAGGACACAGAAAAGGGAGGCACAGATTAGGCAAAAATGGACTGGTTAAAATTTGTATCACTTGAGGGCACTCCTGAATCATTGGAGTACATCTCCAATATGTGGAAGAATGCCTGGCACATGGAACTTCATAAATACTTGAACTCAGGAATAAATGAATATATTGAGGTGAATATTTTAGGGTATAGTGGAAAGATCCCTAGATTCCTGATCAGTATTTGAACCTGGGTGTGATCCTGACCTCTGCAACTGTGCACCTGTGGGGAAATCATCTAACTTCTTCATGCTTTTTAGTTTCCTCATCTATAAAGTAGAGATCCTCACATCCACAGTGGCTGTCTTGCAAAGGAGAGCACTTTGCAAACCAGAGAACACTAAAGCCATTAGTTACTGCCATATTCTCTCTCCCCTTTTCTTGGATTTCAGGTGTGTCTCATCTGGTTGGGCAGGGCCTGGTTATCTCCCTCTTGGTTCCCCCATGGCAAGGTTGGATGGGTATAGTCCTGGGCACACAAGAGATCTCAGTACAGATATGGGAAATTGTGGGTTCTGTTCCACCCCAAGGGGAAAACCCAGATATCTGCTCTACCTGGTCCAGGCTAAAGACTTTCTTTCTCTAGGTTTCTTAGAACAGGTGAAAAACAGTATGGAGAAGTTGTGAGGACTAAGGAAAGAACTCAGTCAAAGAGTGTGGGGGGAACAGGGGAACCAGTACCTGGGACTCAGAGTTAAGTCCTAAAGATCTTAGTTCACTCCATTCCCTTTTGTAGCCACTTTCCCCTCTGAGACCAACACTAGAAGGGAAAAGACAGTGGGTATCTTCATTCTCATCCTCACCCTCACCTCCCTCCATGATCACAATTAGAAAGCACTTCGAGGTTTGTAAAGAGATTTGCAAATATCTTATCTGATCCTCACAACAAACCTAGGAGGTAGGTGCCATTAGCCTCATTTTACAGATGAAGAAACTGAGGCAGGCAGAGGTTAGTGACTTACCCAGGATCATAGATAGTATCTGAAGCTGTATTTGAACTCAGGTTTATGACTCTGAACAGGTAGGTAGCTAACTGGAGTGCCAGGCCTAAAGTCAGGAAGACTCATTTTCTTGAATTTAAACCTGACCTCAGAAACTTACTAGTTATGTGACTTTGGGTAAGGCACTTAATCCTGTTTGCCTCAGTTCCATGTCTGTAAAATGAGTTGGAGAAGGAAATGGCAAACCACTCCAACATCTATACCAAGAAAACCCCAAATGGGATCACAAAGAGTCAGACAGGACTGAAACTGCTGAACAACAACTCTCTGACTCCAGGTCTGCTCTCTACTGAACCACCCAGCTGCCAATATAAGGTGATCTCCAAGGGCTATCAGATTCCAGCACTGGATTAGAAATGAAAAAGAACTGACTTCAAATCCTGCCTCACACATTTACTGGCTGTGCGACATGAAACAAGCCAATATGTGTCTCAGTTTCCCCATCTGTAAAATAGGGAGAATAACAGCACCTAGCTCACAGGGTCATTGAGAGAATCAAATGAGATACTATAAAAGGGCTTTGCAAAACTAAATATAAATAACGGGTATTATTGGGAAGCCACTAACCTGTATTTCCATGAAACAATTTGCACGAGTCCTGCATGTTTAAAGGCTGAAGTCTACACCCCTGTCACTCTCCTCCATCACTTCTAGTTCTGCCCTCTAGGGACTGCACACTCTCCCTTTTCCCCAATTAGATGGAAAGCTTCTTGAATGTGGCACCTTGGCTTTTCTCTCTCTCCCCCACAGTATCATCCGGACCAACCTAGGCATAATCATCACTTGCTACAGCACTGTTGTACTTCAGAGCTCTCATATATACTGGTTCGGATTAAAGGATCATCTAGTTCTGATGTTCTTAAGAAAGACAGGAATTTTAAAATACTGTACCTTGAAGGACCAGGCAAATTTATTTCATCCGTTGATTCTCCTGGTCCTTCTAATGTCCTGTCATTAGCTTTTAGGGAGTCCATGAACTTGGCTGAGAAAAAAAAAGACATCTTTATCCTTCACTAACTTCTAACTGAAATTTAGCATTTTGTTCAATTATTTCAAACCAACTTGATTCTGAAAAGGGTAACTAGACTACCAAGAGATCCCTGCCCCCCCAAAGGTTAGGAACCCACAATGATGATTATGGTGATGATAATGATGCTGATAGCCAGCACTTACAGGGGACTTTAAGGTTTGCAAAGCATTTGACATATATTATCTTATTTAGTTCTCACAAAAACCCTGGGAGGTGGGTGCTATTATTATCCCCATTGCACAGATTAGGAAACAGGTCATAAGAGGTTAACTGACTTGCCACGGTCACACCACACTGGCTGTTATATATTAATTATCTGGTGCATATGTCTACTTCTTTTACTAGACTGTAATCAACCAATGAACAAGTTTTAATTAAGCACCTACTATCTGCCAAGCGCTAGGCAATGGTGATACAGAACAAAATGAAATAGCTCCCGTGCTCAAGGAGCTCACATTCTATCTGGGAATATAAAATATATATAAAATTAGAGCTAAAGATTTGGACAGGGCCCAAGACCTCACTGGTATATTAAATTTCTGGCTGATAAAACTCCTCCTACCAATACAGAATGGTATCTTATCTGCAATTTGTAATGTTATAGGGTTAACTAAAGCACTGAGAGGTTAAGTGGCACAAAATGAATATAAGATAAAAATTTTTTTTTGTGGGGGAAAGATATAGTAGGGGAATGAGGGATAGGGAAGAAAACAAACATTTATAGGAAGTGCTTAATAAATGCCTGTTTCCTTCTTAAGTGCCTACTATATTCTAGGCCCTATGCTACTTATTATCTGATTTGATCCTCACAACTGGGGGTGGGGTGGGTATGGAATAGATGCTATTATTAATCCTATTTTGCAGATGAGGAATCTGAGGCAGATAGCACTTAAATGACTTGCCCAGGGTCACACAGCTAGTAAGTATCTGAGAATGGATTTTTAACTCACCAGCCTAGCCTTCTATCCATCATGCCACTTAGCTGCCCATAGTCAGGAATCAGGTAAAGCTTCATGTAGAAATTGCTTGTCAGCATTTTAAAGGGAACGATGGATTGTAAAATGATGAGAAAAGGTGAGAGTTCTTTCCAGGCCTAGAAGATGGCAAGGAAAAAAGGCTAGACAGATAGAAGATGAAGCATCATGTGTGAAGAACAGAAAGAAGGCAAACTTGGCTGGATGAGAGAATGAAGAAAGGGGATTAATCTACCTCTTATTTAAACTTGGTATGTCTACCTTGGTTTGGTATAAACATTGGTATAACATAGGAAGCACTTGCTGAATTGAACTGATGAAGGCCTCCCAAGATGTACCGGGTTCCTCCTGTTCAATCTTTTTGATCCTAAGGAACATCCAAGGCACAATTCCCACTGCCACTGAAGCTGCTAAGTGCCTGGTGCTGGCAGAGTGGACCAGAAAGAGAGGATTGGGAGAGTGAGCCCAGGGCAAATTTAGGATCAGAGTCCAAGGACTCAACTTCCTCCTTCTGCCTTTGGATGAAGGTCCAGGCCCAGGTCTATGGGGAAAGTTTTCAAAGTACTCTCAGTGGCTGCTGTCCAAGGGATCTGCCATAATCCAGTTATCTCAAAATTTAACAGAATGGTGAAAGCTATCCCACCAAACGTGGGAGTCAGGAGAGCTGTTCTGAGGTGTCAGCTTTGACATTTTACCGGCTGTGCCCTGGGCAAGTCACTTCACCTCTTACTCATCTGTAAAATGCTGACAACACTACCCAGATCACAGAGTTATCATGAAACTTTATTATCCTATGATTTGTAATCTCTAAAGTGTTAATAGGACTATGAGTTGTTCTTATAGTCTGTGGCCAACAGTTAGCCCCGTCCTTCCCTCCCTCCTTCCTTTCAGTCTTTCATGGCCATTTATGTTCTTAGACCAGGAGATGAACAAACCTAATTCCTGTGTATTACAAAGGAAGGAACTTTCCTCAGATCAAAAACCACTGACCTAAGGTCTCATAGCAAGTCTATAGTACAACCAGAATTTGAACCCCAATATTCTGTCACTCAGCTCAAGTACCTTTACACTTCATGATGCTGCCTCTTCTTGACTTCAATTGACAAGCACCTCCTGGGTATCTAGCTCAGATGCAAAGGGAAGAGGAAACCAAGCCTCCTCCCCCAATCACTCTACTCTCTGAGCCTCAGTTTCTTCCTCTGTATAATGAGGGGATTGCACTAAATTGGGCTTCTTAACTCTTTTGGCAAGTCAGGTAAAGTCTTTGGACTCCTCAGAATGTTTTTAAATGCATAAAACACATCAGATTACAAAGGAAAGTCTCTTAAGAAAAGAAAATCTATTTCCTAGATCAGCGGTTCTCAACCTGTGGGTTGCAACCCCTTTGGGGGTCACAGGAAAACACATCTTTCCAATGGTCTTAGGAACTGAGATGCTGCTCCTCTGTCCGTCTTCAGGCAGGTCTGCCACCCATACGCAGATATGCCCATATACGAGTATTAAAGGGTCGCGGCATTAGGAAGGTTAAGAACCACTGTCCTTGATGCTTTGTCTCCTATGATTTCTCTATGCCTTTATTTTGCCAGGGGAGCTGACTTTAGGATCCAGGAGGTCTAATGACCAAGATAAGAAACAGGAGGTAGGAACTAGTCATAACAGTTTATAAAATGCTTGATATACATCATGTCATTCAACTGGACCTTTGCCACAATCTTGTGATGTAGGTGGTGCAAATACTCTCATCTGCATAAAAATGAAGCTATGAAAGATGAAGTAAATTGTCCAGGATCCAACAGCTTCGTCAGGGAAAAAGGTGGGCTCAAACTCAACTAACTACACCAGGTGATATACACTAAATGCCAGTGAGCGTTACATGAGAGAGAGATCACTGGGAGCTGGACGCTTATTATCTCTGTGATCTTGGGCAAATCTCTCCTCTCCATCTCTGGCCTCAGTTTCTTGTGAACTGAAGGAATTAGATTAATCTTTGTGAGCTGTATGTCTTCTTCTACTCCAAATTCTGTGATCCAGTAATTGACTGATTCCCTGGGCATTATTTTGAAAGACCTCTGGATTGGTATTAAAAATTAAAAAAAAAAAAAGATATTTGGGACAAGCTAAACAAGTAAGTGTTAACTCATTTTGGTTTTTATTTAGCCATCCCATTTAGATCAAAACTAATCCCCCAGCTTTTAAGTTTCCAGCAACTTGGTCCCAAACTGATGAGAAAGCACGCCACCTCTTCTCATTAAAATGTTGTGGAATATAGATTCAGAATGAGGCATATTTTTATCATAGTCAATGTGGTTTTTTGCTTTTGGCCATGAGAAAGGGGAGGAATTTACTGAAAAGTTAGATAGCAATTTAAAAAAAAAAGAGGATCAATAAAAAATTTCTTGAAAACCCTCAACCTCTCTGTCTAACCAGGCAGACATTATTCCTGGGGATAACTTTGTAGAAATCAGAAACTTTCCCCCATTCAAGTTTCTTCAGACTTCAAGTCCCAGCTCTTCCTACTCCACAGAGCCTTTCCTGTTCACCCTGGCCCAAAGGATTACAGATTGTGAATCAGAAAGGACCTTAGAGGTTTAAATCATTCACTTCCCATGTGAAGAAACTGGATATGCCTTGCAAAGACATGGTAAATGGGAGGGGTAGGATTTAAATCCAGGTCTTTTAATTCAAAATCTGTAAAATTTTCTGCAGCATTTTGTTTTAAGAGTCCATTACAGTGTTTGGTGCAAATATGAATGGGCCAGTACTTCCTCCTTCAAATCCAGACTCTGGCCCCTTACCACTCCAGCCCCCAGTAACCCACAGCATGAAGGTCTTAAGAATCTATGACAGAAACTAGCTCTTGGCTCTCCCCTATCCTGTTCTATGACTATTCCCCTGTGCATGAGCCTTAAATCCCCAGCCAGGCCGGAATTCCCTTGAGACAGGGGTCTCTTCCTCCTCCCAGTACAGGAAATTTCAGTAAATACAGATGGACTGATAGTGAATGGGTTGCTGATGGCCACCCCCTTCTCTTCATGGGCATCAGCATTTCCGGTGTCTACATCCTTAGGGAAAGGAACATTTGCCCACAAAACTGAGCCCTCCCCTTGACCTAGACTGAAAAGCCAGAACAGAACAGAACTCTCATTGGCATCAGTAATCAGTGGGTGTGGCTGAAGCCTGGGGATAGGCAGATAGGGGGACAAAGACAGGCTTACTAGGATCTGCAAATGCTTAAGGGACCTCCAAGGCCATCTAGTCATGCCTATATCTGACCAAGAATCTTTCCTATAGATGGTTGTCACCCAGCTTTCACTTCGAGTGAAACATACTCAAGCGAAGGGGACTGTATTATGTCCTAATGCCATTCTGGCCACTTTTCAATACCTTCTATTGTGAGAAAATTAATACCATAGAGACCATCTAGTCCCAGTCCCTCATTTTTTAAAGAAGGAAACAAGGAGAAGGGACTTGCCCAAGGTCACATATTAAATGAGAAGAAGGTCTAAAATCTCTTTTATTCCTAGATCACTGCTATCTTCTACACCCACACTTTTCCCTTCCCCTCCCCCTCTGACTTTCAGATGCTAATTTAAAGGCTGTAGAGCCTGGTGCACAGCTTATGGGGTTTAGGGGAGGGTATTGCTGTACTTCCTGCCCTATGCCAAACTACAAATTTTAGCCAGGGGCAGGCTCTCTGGAATCTATTCCATGCCCTGCTCCCCACCTCTGATTTCTGAAACCCTTCTGATATCCTTCAACATAATGCCAATGCATAATGCTCCCTTTCTATCAAGCAGAAACCAGTCTTTCCCTCCTCGGATTTCTAATAGTACTTTGTTTGGTTCTGCCCTTTGTTCATATTATACTTTTCCTCCTATCACTCTTATTTGTGGATATGTCTAATCTCTCCAAGGTCCCTGAGGACAAGGTTCTATGTCTACCTTCATCCTTCCATCCCAAGCAAAGAACATAGTTGGTGCTAAGGGTTTACTGAATGATTGAATTAAGGGAAGAGGAGGAACCAAAGAAAAGACTGATGATGGGGCCTGACCGTTAGAACAGGGGAAGTGTCCCAACAGGGAGTGGCTGGCTAGGCTGTGGGGAGGGGAAGAAAGAAACCCAAAGGGGAGAAGAGGAAGAAATGGGGAAGAAGGAAGGGAGATAGGTTGGGGAAATCAGAAGGGGTGAAAGCACTACCCTGATTTTCCCAGCTTCTCCCCCTAATGTCTCCTAATCAATGAGACCACCTATCTCCTCTCCTGAGTCCAACTCCAACTTCCTAATTCTTAAAGTGTGTATATCAAAGTACATATCAAATCCAGTTCCCCCATTTTACAGAGGAGAAAACTGAGACCAGGGAGGAAAAGGGAATTGCTCATGATCATGTAACCTAGGACCTGAGCACAGGGCATGTGATTTCCAAACTAATGCTTTCCCCAATGTACCTTGCTAATTATTGTCCAGTTGGGCTATTGTGTGGAAAGGACTTCAGAGATCAAGCCCAACCCCCACTTCTTACACCCTGAAAAGAGGCTGTCTCTGACTCATCTCTTTCCTTTCCATAATGATGCCTACTGTGTGCAAAGAGCCCTACTAAAACTGGACTTGTGACTTCCTCAGTATATGGATCTCCTCAATGAAGGTCCCTCTACTAATGCAGGTCAGCACCTTCTCCACAACTTGAAGTTCTAAAAGAATTGCATAGAATGTTGAGAGGGTAAATGATTTGCCCAGGGTCACGCAGTTTTTGTCAGAGATGGGACCTGAATCTGTCTTCCTGGCTTCAAGGTCAGCTCCTATCCACCAAGCCATACAGTCCCTTGGGAAGGATAAAACAAAGGCAAACAAGACCTAGTTGCTCCCAGATCCTGTCTGTTCTCTCTCTTCCAATGTCTATTCATCTATACCTTTCTTGCCAAACCTGTAGCCCCAGTCAGAGTCCAGGTCACAGCTCTTCCCACACTGTTTCACAGAAGCATCCTCCTTACTCTAATCCAGTCTGTCTCTTATACACAGTGCCAAAATTGGTCTGCCCTGCAGCCTAGTTCTGACCTTGACCATTCCTTACTCAAGAACCTACCAGAGATCCTCATGGCTGACTGGAAAAAGTAAAATTCTATAGACATAGAACTAGATTCTAGACATATAACATAAGAGCTGGAAGGAATCTCAGATCGAAGAGAAAACTGAAGCCAGATCACGAAACTGGCAAGTGTTGGTGGCAAATTAGAATTGGAACCTAAACTTCTGATTCTAAAGCAAATACTCTTTTCACTACTTTAAGATAATGGGTTTAGGATGGGGACATGAAGCTCACCCTGAATGCTGTCAGAAAGTATGTGTACCATATATGTAGTGAGCCTCTTTGGAGGGGGGTGGTAGGGAGAGAAGAGGGAGATCAGGGAGCGGACCCTGGACTAAGGGCAGAGGGGACTGTGGAGAAGAGTGGGGAGTGGATACAGCTAGCTGAACATGAGATCTGCCTTAGAAATGAACATCCCCCTACCCTTTCTCTCTTTCCCTGAAAGACAGGCATGTTCAATTACCATATCAGAAAGCTCCTCCTGCAGCTTTAGGAGGAGGTTCCCATACTGCCTTTGCCATCCACCCTATTCTCCTGTCACTGGATTTGGAGGGGAGGGAATTGGGAGCCTGGGTCCCAGATTCCAGGAGGGGTGTAGTCTCAGTGCTAACCAATCACTGAAGGATCTTGTCACCCCCCCCTTCCCCCCCACATCATCCCCCCCCCAATCTCTGATGGAGCAGCCAGACTTAAGCTGTGGTGAGGGAGGAAATGGAATTGTTGTAGCTCAACTTGGCTGGCAGCCCTCTCCTCCCCAGACCACTGGGGCTCTCAGAAGAGAAGGGGCTAATGCACCCTAGGGTTTGAGCCTGCAATAAGGACTGGGGGAACGGACCTTGGGGCCTGGAAGATGGGCGGCCAAAGGTTGGGGTGAGGCTCAACCACAGCTGTGTGGAAGAAAGGGCTGGGTGGGGCAATGGAGAAGACTGCTCCTTAGGGAATCCCAGGGGTGAGGCTTAGGCTGCCAAAGGATTCAGAGATTCATTGAATATTGGGCCTTACTTAGAACAGAATGAAAGCTGGAAGAACCTCAGAGATCTTCTGGTTCAGCCCCCTCATTTTACAGAAGAAATCAAAGGCGAGAGACTTGCCCAACATTAACAGTGAGTGAAGCAGTCTGTAGCAGATCCTGGACCTGAGTATCTTGATCTCAGGCCCAGTGCTCTTTCCACTGTACTTGACTCTCCACTCCTAATGAGAATTTCATATCCAACCGTCAAACAGCACAGAATAGCCGGAAAACCAGTGTCCTACCCCCCTGCCACCTCCCTGGGCCACCCACACCCTCCTCAACAGGAAGGACGAACCCCCACCCCCCTCCCATTTCCAAACCAACTCAACCCTGGCCCCAGGCCCCACCTCCAAGGAGGCTGGAGGGGGGTTTCCACAGGGGAAAGTATGTGTCAGGGAGGAAACTCCACTTCTCTTCTTATTCCCCTCCCTCCCCCCACCCAGCCCCAGGCTCATTCCCTAAACACACACACACACACACACACACACACACACACACCCCCTCTCTCTCCAGGGTAAAGCCCCAAGGCACATGACCCACACCCACCCCAGGACTGTGCCCTCCAGCGGTCTCATCTCTCTAAAATACTAGCTGGCATTTCAATAGCATTTACTATATGCCAGGCACCGTTCAAAACTCTTTACAAATATTATCTCATTTGATCCTCACAACAACGCTGGGAGACAAGTGTTATTTTATCCACATTTTACAGCTGAGGAACACGAGGCAACCAGAGGTTAAGCGACTTGCCCAACTTCACAGGACTCATATGTGTTTGAGGCCAAATTTGAACTCCAGGTCTTCCTGACTCCAGGTTCAAAGTTCTAGCCATGGAGCTACCTAGTGGCCCCTATCTCAGGACTCTGCATACAGCAGGTGTTTATTAACAGCTCTTGAATCAGATTTAGCAGCAATTCATTTGATCCTCACCACAGCTGTGGACTGCAGGTAGTTGGTACTACTGTATTATCAGCCTCATTCTACAGTTTAGGAGACTCAGGCTCAAAGAGTGGAAATGGCTTTGCCCAGTGCCACACAGTAAATGCCAGAGAGAGCACTCAGGGGGCCATCCTCTCAAGCATTAAGAGGACAGGCTGGCCAGGGAGGCTCCTTTCATGTCGATTGGGTCAAGAGCGTTGTGGGGAGAAGGGGGGGGCAATCTGTTCCTCTAAGGCTCTCTGAGCTCTCTTCCCACCCCGTAGGCTGTGTTATGTAGCAGAAAGAGATCTACACTTAAGAGACAGGAGACCTGGGGTTAACATTAGCTAGGTTGCCCTGGGACAGTCACCAACCCCTCTGAACCTCAGTTTCCTCACCTGTAAGATGAGAATATTTGCATTGGCCCATCAAATGAGATACTGTATATAAAGTGCTTTGCAAACCTTCAAGTGCTATATGGATATTAAACTAGCAATAATATTAACATCTTATTTACTCCCCAAGGTTATTGTGGGTAAAGTAGTTTAAATGCTTTAAAATGCTATTGATAAATTTGCTATTATTCTTAAGTACCCCCTGGATGGCTCAGAGACCAACCTGCTCTGCCTACACCCCTCACAGCTTAGTGGATAATGCCAACCATTCCCCACCAAGGAGCAAGGGGTGAAAAGTAAGGCAGAAAGGGGAATCCCTGTGTTGAGGGGAAGATAACAGCCTTGAGGGAGAGAGTTATTAGATAGGGGACAGAGTTGGATTAGAAACAATTCTAAGGGGGGAGGGGATACAGCCCTGCATTAGTAGAGAGAATGGGGAGTCCGGAGCTGACAGGGGTTCATCTGGGCAGACTTCCTGGAAGAAGGGTGCCTCCAAAAATTGCTCAGAGTTAACAGTGCTGAGAGGTTTCTTAGATTTCCATGATGCTATTTAAACCCCCTCATTTATCAGAGAAGGAAACAGAACCAAAGAGGGGAGGGACTAATCTAAAGTCATATTCTAGGCTAGTGACAAGAGACAGGGGTGAAGTCCAGTACTTCTGAGCCCTAGAACAAGGCTTTTTCTACAAGGAGTGGGAGTCTTAGGAGCTACAATTCCACTATTTCTTGCAACTCGGGGTTCAAGCATTGTCTTAGTTTATCAATAAATATTGATCCCTTCAGGGAATTGACAGGAGAGTAAAGGCAGATAACTGATACAGTAGAGTCTTCAGAAATCAGGACTAGATTAAAGTATAAGCTTCACTTGCCCAGGGCAAGTCACTTCACACTTCCAGGGCTTCAGGGAAACCCTCCAGAAAACAAGGGAAGCAATTAGATAGGCCTTCTAGGTCTAACAATCTGATTTTATAAAGCTAAAACTTAATCTGAATGGAATCTCTAAACTCTACCCCTACCAAGCTTTTTCCCAAGAGCCAAATAAGCAGTGAGCTAATTACATATAACTAATTATATCTCCCTTCATCCTACCCTCTCATGAGTGAAGGACCAACCAGTCTCAGTCCCATACTCCTAAAGGCAGCCTCTCTTCCTCTCATCCCCCACAGCTACTCACTGGAACTATGAATTTCTTATAGGACTAGCCACAACTCCCCCCAAAGCCTAAGGGCACCTAAGTGTTGCAGTGGATATAGGGTTAGGCCTGGAATCAGGAAGACTCATCTTTCTGAATTCAAATCTGGCCTCAGACAATTACTAGCTGTGTGACCCTGGGCAAGTCACTTAACCCTGTTTACCTCAGTTTCCTCATCTATCAAATGAGCTAGAGAAGGAAATAGCAAACTGCTCTGGTTTCTTTGCCCAGAAGAGCCCCCACTGGGATCAGAAAGTCAGACCTGACTTCCAATCCAGCTGTACACACTTACTATCTGTGTGACATTGTTCAAGTCATCTAACCTCTGCCTGCCTCACTTTGCTCAACTACTTCATAGGGTTGCTGAAGATCACCAGAGATATTTTTAAACAGCACAGCAGCTGGCACATGGTAGGTACTTAATAAATTCTTGTTTCCTTCCTAAGGGTGGGACTAGAAAGAAGCACAGAAACTAACTAACTGACTTTTCTAAGATTCATTGCAGCTCTCTGGTCTATGAGCAGCCCAGCTGGAGGGCAGCTTTTGAGGCAAGAGTCTGCTTGGATCTGTGGTTTCAGAGAAGAGGACATCTCTAACATAGAGCAGAAAGGGCATTTACTCTGGAATCAGAGAGCATGGGTTCAGATCTTGTTACACAGTCCCTACTGTTCTCTAGGTTTCATTTTCCTCTTCCGCCAAAGAAGTTGTCGTCCAAGACCCCTCCCACAGCCTGACCCTAAGATCTACCGATCCATCTCCAAGCACCTCCCTGTGTCTGAGATCACCATCTCCAGGTGTCCCTTCCTATCATAATCCAGACCACATAAGTTAATTTTCTAGGATATGTTTCCAAGGGACAAGCAACTACACAAATTTAGGTCTGACAAACTTGAAAAAGACAATTAACCTTACAGATAAAAGGAATCTTGACAGTTCAGACAAAGTGGCACCTCAACCTTCTGACCTAATCCTTCATTTTAAATCTTTAAAGTTCCTCGGGACTAATATAGTCTCTGATTTTTTTCAGTCTAGGCTGGAAGCACCTTCTACGGTGCTGGACCCCTTCATGGCCCTAACTAAGAACAGCATCTTTATTACTCTTAGGGATCATAGGACTTAAGAGCTGAAAAGGCCTTGGAGATCATCTGGGCTAGCACTTCTTTGCTTTTTTTGTGTGGGTCATAGACCCTTTTGACAATCTATTGAAGCCTATGGATCGCTTCCCAGAACCACATTTCTAAATGCAAAAATAAAGTACATCAGATTACAAAGGAAACTAAATATATTGAAATAGTTATCAAAAACATTTTTTTAAATCAAATTCATGGATCTAGGTTAAGAAAAATTGAGTTTAGTCCAACCCCTCATTTTACAGAGATAGTGGACAGAAAAGCTAAGGATTCAAACCTAGGACTTCTGACCCAAAATCCAATCATCTTTACAATTCCTACTCCTGCCTAGAAGCAATGGATCCAGGGAGCCAAGGTGTTCAAGGGGCCAGAAAAGTTTATAGGAAAACCCCTTAGCATACAGCCCAGGCACCTGGAAGGGAAGCTATGAGTTCATCTGCTGAGGGTCCTGGGGTGGGAAGAGGGGAGAGGCTGAATTGGAACCACATCAGTCTACAGCTTAGACACCCCCCCCCCCCAACCTAGGCACAACTTTCTGAAAGTGGAGTGGGTTCTCTGAGAGGGCACTTCTTTTCCTGAAGGAAAGGTTATGCCTTTAGAAAGAGGAAGGACCCTTGGTAATTGGGGTGGGGGATGGAGGACAGTCCTTAAGAGAGGCAGAAACATAGGCAAGCTGAGTTTTTCAAACTTCAGCTAGGAGGTCACGAGTTCCTGTCCTTCATCCTGGGCAAGGGTTCAGCATAAGCTCTTAGACTACACAGAGTCCCAGAGTCATGCCCAAGGAGCCAGTGGACGAGAGAAGATAGAGGCTGAGCCCCAAATGTTCTCCCCTTAAGACATGGTGGAAGTAGCTGCCCAAAAGAAAAGGTAGTTTTGATGAGCAAGGCAGATAGGTATAGTGGAAACTTGATAAGCAGATTGGAATACAGTCAGGTCCTGATTAATGTGAATAATAAATCCTGTGATGTTGTGGAATTGTTTGAATTCATACATTTCCTTTGGGCTGGAATCAAAGACCACATTTACACAATTCTAATTTTGAATAGTGCAAATCTGAATTCATGCAACCATTTCACAGGATTCCTTGTTTGCACCAACTAGGACCTAGCTGCAATGCAGTCAGAATCCCAGCTCTTCTGCTACCTTCCCATGTTTCCCTAGACAAATGACTTCACCTCTCTGGTTTTAGTTTTCTCCTCAGTAAAATGAAGGGGTTTGGACCCATGATCTCTAAAGATCCTTGCAGATCTAAATCCTAAAATAATAAGTGGCTAAAGGAGACCTTTTCTCTCCATTTACTACCCTGACCCCAGGCAATCTCAAAATGCAAGTAAGACTGTGTTCAGACAGGTTGTAATCTTCTTCCAGTACCTTTACCCCCTTATTATCATAAAACCTTTCCTCAGAGAAACTCAGGAGTCTTAAAAGTAATGCCAGTGATCATAAACAGTGAAAAGAGCACTCTGGATTTGAGACCAGACCTTTTAAGAAAGCCTGTCCATCTCTGCCACTGGGACGGTTGCTTAATCATAGACAATTATGCCTCTCTGTGACTCAGTTTCATTCTCTGTAAAATGGAGCTAACAATATTTGCAAATACTGTCTACCTCACAGAGTCGTCAAAAGAAAGCACTTTGCACATCTTAGCTTCACTTAGAAATGAGAGCTGTGGTTATCATTCCTACTCCTCCCCTCATCTCCAAGCAGGAGGAGAGTCCAACTAGTTCCTATTCCCCAAGTGTCTGTTGAAGGATACATATCATCTTATCCCCTGCAATTTCTCATGCCTGCTCTCAATCCCATGTGCTCATAGGAATCCCTCCATTCATGGCTGAAAATCATGACTTGTGTCAACTCCTCCCCAATCAATTCTGTTTAAGGGCAGAAGAAAACCTGATTCAGGGGTGGAGCCTCCCAGATGTATCAGTGCATCTGTCTCAGTATATCTCCAGCTCTTAGTGTTTTTCACATTCATTCATTCACCCATCCATTCATTCCTTCATTCCAAGTGAAGATCCCAGCACTTCTTTACCATAGCCCTGGTAATGTGGGGGTTGGTGTATAGGTATATATGGCCTAGGCACATACACCTTTTCCAACTTCCCACTCCCCATTTAGCTCACTGTACTTGCCCGTAGGGATGCACTTCATATTTGCAGCCTGGGAGAGAGGAGAGACCTTTCCCCTATCTGTACTCCCCTGTACTCCCAAAGTTTGGATTTTCCCTAAAATCCTGTCCTTCTCTTCTTCTCCACTCCCTTGGACTGTACTCAATTCCTCGCACCACTAGGTGGCACAATGGACAGAGTACAGAGCCTGGAGTCAGGAAGAGTTAAAATCAAGCCTCAGACACATAGGAGCTGTGTGACCCTGGACAAGTCACTCAACCCTGTTTGCCTCAGTTTCCTCATCTGCAAAATGAACTGGCAAGAGGAACAGGAGAAGGAAATGGCAATCCACTCCAACATCTCTTCCAAGAAAATCCCAAATGGGGTCACAGAGTCAGAGACAACTGAAAATGACTGAACAACAGCAATCAAGTCCCAGAAGAGGGTGATGTGTATGACTTCAGTACCGAGAAGTCCCTAGCACTCAGGAGTACAGTACTGACTGAAGTCAACAGGGATGTTTAACTTGAAGATCAAGAGGAGGGGAGGGGAGGGAAGGGAAGGACAAAGGAGGGGAAAGGAGAAGAGAGGAAGAGACATTTGAAAGGTGGCCAGCAAGTCTGAGATTTGTTCTGCTTGTGTCCAGAGGGCAGAATAAGATGAACAAAGATGAAAGTGTAGCAGAGAGGCAAATCTTGACTAGCTTTAAATATTATACCTAAGGATTAGGTCTGTCCAAAAGTGAAAGAGGCTGATTTGAGAAGTACTGAGTCCCAATATTTCCACTGCTTGTGGGGACATCCTACATGTTCCCCCCAGCATCTTAAGCTCAGACTGAACTCCTTATTTCCTCACCCCTTCCCCCACTTCTGTAAGCATGTTCTTCCTCCAAACTTCCCTATTTTTGTCATCCTCCCAGTCAGCCAGGCTCAGAAACTTCATAACATCACTGACTCCTCCTTCTTCCTTGACTCTCACATCCAATCAGTCAAGGCTGCTTCTGCAATATCTTGCCCATCTGTACCTTCCTCTGTCTCCACAGTCCTTAGTGAGCCCAAGCCTCATTTCCTCCCTCCAAGGGGATTACAGCAGTCTACTCAATGGCTTCCCCATCAACTAGTCCCTTCCCTTCAGTCTCTCCCCCCCCTTAAGGCCAGAATCACTGTCCCACAGACCAACTCCAATCACATCTTTCTCCTGTTCACAAACCTGCTTTGGTTCCCTATGACTCACAAAAGAAAGCTAGATTCCTGAGCTTGGAACTTGGGCTGTTCCAAGGCCTGACCCTCAATTATCTAACTCCTTTGGTTCCCTTAAAAGACCTTTTTTCCCCCAGTCAAACTGAACAATTCCCTGTTCCCTGAAGATACTGCTCATGATCAAATGAGATGTATGTAAAGCAAAGGGTTATGTAAATGTTAGTTTCTATTATCAGCTAGTATGTTCTCTGCACTTAGAATAACCTTCCCCCAAGGTTGTTAGCCCAATTTCTACCCATCCTTCAAGGTTCAACACAAGTGCCTCCTCCTCCATCAAGTCTTCCTGGGTTTCTCTAGCAGAATATGTATGACTTCTTCCTTCTCTGAACTACCACACCTTGAACTTCTACTATTGCCCCTGAACACTTAGCCTTGATACAGTTATGTATCTTTTCTTATCCCTAGGCCAAAGACTCTCTCTAACTCCACAGAGATTTCCCCAGGACACAGGACCCCTACCCTAGCTTAAAATTCTTTTAAAACTTAGTGTGTCCTTTTGACTTCACAGAGAATCCAGAAATTGCCCTCAACCCAGAAGCTCCCTAACCAATCTACACACTCTTATGGCTCCTCCCAACCCCAAAGACCCAAGCTCCAGGGCAAAGACCCCTCCCTCAACGTAGAAATCCCTCCTAAATTCTGAGACTTTCTCCTAACTAGAATCCACATCCAGCCCAATCTAGACTTTCTCCAAACTAGAATCCATATCCAGCCTCAAGGCTTTCCTCAACCTGAGACTTTTCCTTTAGCCCCAACCCCCCACCCCCAGTAATCAGACTCCCCTTTCCCAATTAATGAGATTCCTTCAACAACATATTTCTAGTCAAGAGATCCTTTCTCCCATCCCTAATATGATCTCCCCCCAAAATAAAGAAGACTTAAATTTGACTCCCCTCTCCCATTCTAGAGACCCCACTTGACCCAAAGACATCCACCAAATCACAGAGACCCTTCTCAAACTCAGCTCGATCCCTTTCCCAAGCGAAGAAAGCCCTCACCTCCGGGAGCTCCTCCCTTCCCTAGAGATCTCTCCCGGTAAACTCCCAAGATCTCTGAAATCCCCAACACAGCCTGTCTAGTAGTCCCACCCCCCTGGGGCCGGGTCGGGCAGACAGGACAGAGCAGGGGCTAGCGCGAGTGCAGCCCCAGCCCTAGCCCTAGCCCTAACCCTAGCCCTAGCCCTAGCCCTAGCCCTAACCCTAGCCCCAGCCCCAGTCCCTGCCCCTGCCCCAGCCCCGGCCGCCGCCCAACTTCCAGTCCTCTGGGTCCCAAGGAAAGTTTGTGGGCTGGGACCGCGCAGCCCCTGCCTGTCCCTGCCCGACCCGGGCATGGGGGCGGCTGGGGGCACAGGCTCACCTGGTCCTCTCCCTCCCTCCCTCCCTGCCCGCGCTGGGGGCTCTGGGGGCGCTGGGGGCGGCGGTGGCAGCAGCGGCTCCGGGACTCGAGAAGGAAGTGAGAGAGCGAGGCCGGAGGAAGTGGGGGGGGCGGGGACCGGGGCCGGGGCCGGGGCCCGGGCCGGGGGCGGGGGCGGGGGCGGGGGCGGGGCGCGACGAGGAAGTGCCGGGGCCCCGCCCCCACTCCCGCCTTCTTCTCGGCTCTCTCCTGCCCTCTGGCCTCTCTTCTAGGGTCCTCCAGTCCCACCCCCTGACCTCTACGCCTTCCTCAGCCTCCCCGTTCCCTGCCTGCTGTATTCTGTAGCTTTCCCTTTGCACTCTGCCCTTTCCCGGTCTCCAATTCTCTCTAGCCCCACCTTCTGCCCTCTCTCATCTGCCCTTCCCTAGGGCTCTTCTCTTGCCCCGCCTACTTCATCCTTTTCCCTCCCTCGACCCTCGCTCTCCCTGCTCCCCTTCCCTCTCGCGGTCCTTTTCTCTCTTCCCCGCCTGCTCCCCGCCGGCACTGTCTCTGTCCCATCCCTCGGCCACCCCTCTCCCAGTCCTTTTCTCCCCACCTCCCCCGGGCACTGTCTCTGTCCCATCCCTCGGCCCCTGGCCCTTCCTCCGTCTCATCCCTCTCCCCTAGGCCCCGCCTCTGCTTTCTCTCCTGTCCCAACAGTTTTCCACCTTGGTCTGTGCTCTCCTCCCCAGCCCTTCTCTCTGGCTTTGAGGCCCCCTTCTCCGTTTTTTTTTTTTCTTTACAGCTCCTCCCTCTCCTCTCTCCAGTCCTTTTCCTCCGTCTCTCCCTCAGCCCTTTCTTCTGGCCTCTGACAAATGGCTCCATCTTTAAAACCCAGAATTTCTCAGTTGGAAGGTCATCTCTCTAGCTCTAGTCCATCCAGACCTGAGCCCTCCCAGTTCCCTAGTTGGAATAGGGAGGGGGGCAGGCAGAGGGTCCGTGGAGACTTAAGGCATTCCTTCCAAATTTCAGAACCCCTGTACAGGGACTTGGCCAGACTCCTAGTGTTACAGAGGGCCCGTAGTCCAAGTCGTACTTGACCAGGTGGTCCTCCAGTCTACATAAGGCTTCTGATGGCGAGTGCATCCCTTGGAATAGTTCTAACTCTCAGATTTTTCTTTCCGTCAAGGTTAAATCTTCCTTTCTTCAGCTTTTACCCGCTGATCCATTTCTCTCTGGGGTCCAACAGAGCAAGCTAGACTGACATGATGGTCTTCCAGATAATGGAAAATAGTAGTCAAGTTCAACCTTCAGCCTCTTTTGTCCTTACCGGGTATCAGGGGTTGATATCCCAGTTGATTGAATACGGAGAGAGTTGGCTTCCTCACTAAAGTTCCTAAAAGTAAAAACTGGTTCCCCGGGCTTTCCACCCCCACCTTTGTCTTCCAAAGATCTGGTCCAGAATGGAAGGACCTAAAGACAGAGTTGGAAGGAGGGAGGGAAACTAGCACTTACATGAAGGAAAAGAAACAATCAGCAAAGATGCAGGTCAGAGTTGCCTGCGAGGCCCTAAAAACAGGATGTTACTGTTCCACACCCACAGGGCACCCCCTTTTCTTTCCCTCTAGCCTCTTCTTCCTGGCTTATGGAGGCTGGTGGTCTTACAAGGTTTTGCCCCAGCTATAGGAGGTGGGGAAGTGTTGGGGAAGGGAGAGACAAGAGTCAAAGGAAGGACTTACTTGGTTAGTTAGTAAGTTGCTGAAGCAGTACATGAACAAGTCATTAATGAGAACATTAATGTCACAACCCAAGCTGGTTGCTTGTCACACTGGCATAAGCCTTGTTTGGGCCAGGGGTAAGTCATAGTATTTAGGGTTGTAAGGACCTTTTCAACCTACTCCAATCCAAACATTTTATAAACAAGGAAAACAAAGTCTAGAAAAAGGAAAGAATTTGGCCAAGGTTACTCAGTTAACAAACCAAAATTTGAACCCAAGTCTTCCGACTTCAAATCCAATTCAGTCTCAATTCAAGACTCCGAATCAAAATATTGCACTGCCTCTTAAAGATGCAGGAGTGAAAAAAATCTCACAGTAGTGAGACAACATGGGATAATGGGAAGAAGGCTGAATGTGTAACCAAGAGATTTGGGTTCAAATTCTGACTATCTGTGTGACCTAGGCAAGTCACTTCCCCTTTCTATAAAATGAGGAGGTTGGATTGGTCCTTTCCAACCCTAAATGTATTATCCTAAGTTATTTCCCTCCTCTGAGACTCAGTTTCTTCATCTGCAAAACAAGGAATAATAGCCCTTTCGTCCCCTTCTTCATGAAGTTGTTGTGAGCAAATAGTTTTGTAAACTTTAGTGAGTTAATGTGATAGAAGGTATCTCTAATGTTCTTGCTCACTACCCTTTTCTCAACATTGCCTGTGCCTACTAGAACATTCAGACCTTGCCTTTCCTTCTTTTACAATCACTTTATGGAGAAAAACAGAACTCACTTCTTTTTTTTTT
>CM053596.1:71816218-71834527 GCA_028646575.1 Pseudocheirus occidentalis
GGGGTGGGTGACAAGGGAGGAATAGAAAGAATCTAGAATTTAAAGCTCAGCAATACCTGCAACTAGGAATTAAGATATACAGGGGCTGGGTTGGGAGACCCTCCCTGCCCTACCAGAAAGTTAGAGAGCAGACCTGGGGAGGGGCTCTACAGTGGGATCACTGTTCTGGGTTGGGGTAGGGGAAAGACAGGGAGAAAATTTGTAATTCAAAAATCTCATGAAAATGAATGATGTAAACAAGAAAACAAATAAAATTCATTACCAAAAAAAAAAAAAAAACAATGAATAGCAACAAAAAAAAATTTACATGAAGCTTCTCTGATAAAGGTCTTATTTCTCAAATATATACAGAACTGAGTAAAATTTATAAAAAAATAAGAGTCATTCCCCAATTGATAAATGATCAAGGGATGTGAACAATCTTCAGAAGAAGAAATCAAAGCTATTCATAGGTACATGAAAAATGCTCTAAACTACTTCTGATTAAAGAAAGGGACAGGTACTACCTCACACCTGGGAATGACATACTGGAGGGGATGAAAGAAAATGGTATATTAATGAATTGCTGATAGAGTAGGGAACCAATCCAACCATTCTAGAGGATAATCTGAAAATTATAGAGGATAATCCAAAAAGCTATAAAACTGGTATACCCTTTCATTCGGCAATACCACTGCTAGGTCTATATCCCAAAGACATCCAACAAAAGGGGAAAGGACCCATATCCCAAAGACATCCAACAAAAGGGGAAAGGATATATATATATATATATATATATATATATATATATATACACAAAAATATTTATAACTGCTCTTTTTGTGGTGGCAAAGAATAGGAAATTGAGGAATGACTAAACAAGTTGTAGTATATGATGGAGTACTCTCGTGCTCTAAGAAATGAAGGGGGTGGTTTCAGAAAAACTTGGCAAGGCCTATGTGATCTAATGCAAAATGAAGTGAGAAGAATAGGGAGATCATTGTGCACAGTAACAGCAATATTGTAATGATGACCAACTGTGAAAGACTTAGCCATTCTGATCAATTCAATGATCCAAGACAATTCCAAAGGACTCATGATGAAAAAATGCTCTCCGCCTCAGAAAGAAAACTAATGAACTCTGAGTGCAAACAGAAATATAATTTTCTCACTTTTTTTGGCTTTGTTTTACAATATGGCCAATGTGGAAATATGTGTTGCATGATTTCACATGTATAGTTGATATCACATTGTTTGCCCTCTTAATGGGTGAGAGAGGGGTAGAAAGGAGAAAAAGAATCCAAAACTCAAAATTTAAAGAGAAAAATGTTAAAAATAAATTTTTAAAGAATATTTCCTTCCTTTTTCCTTTTCTTTTGCAATATGGTTAATATGTATAAGTGATATCATATTGCTTGCCTTCTCAATGGGTTGAAGAGAAGTTAGAGGTAGGCAGAGAATTTAGAACTCAGAATTTTTTTTAAAAGAATGCAAAACATAAAAAGAAAGCTTTCTTAGACAAAAAATAAATAAATGTGATGTGGAGTTGCAGAACTGGTACTTGCTCCCTATGTAAACTTGAGCAAATTCACTTCCCTCCCTGGGACTCTGTTTTCTCATCTATTAAATAAAGTGAGATGAGATCATCTCTAACATTTCAGCTCCAAGCTCCATGATCTTCAGAATGTTGGCACAGAATCAAACAACCTAAGTCTCTTGGCCTAAATTTCCTCATCTGTAAAAATGGAAATAACAATACCTGTCTTATACAAATATGGTGCTGATACCTAAACCAGGAAGAAGCACAACAGAGAAAGTAAATTATAGACCAATTTCCCTAATGAATATTGATGCAAAAAAATTATATAAAATACTAGCAAAGAGATAGCAATATATCACAAGGTTCATAGACCAGATAGGATTTACACCAGGAATGCAGGGCTGGTTCAATACTAGAAAAACTATCAGCATAACTGATAAAATCAACAGAAATCATATGATTATCTCAACAGATGCAGAAAAAGTTTCTGACAAAATACAGCACCCATTCCCATTAAAAACACTAGAGAGCACAGGAATAAAGGGAGCTTATCTTAAAATGATAAGTAATATTTATCTAAAACTATCAGCAAGTATTATCTACAATGGGGACAAACTAGAAGCCTGCCCAGTGCAATCAGGGATTAAGCAAGGATGCTCATTATCACCTCTATTATTTAATATTGTACTAGAAATATTAGCTATAGCAATAAGAGAAGAAAAAGAAATTAAAAGAATTAGAATAGGCAATAAGAAAACAAACCTATTACTCTTTGCAGATATGATGTTATACTTAGAAAATCCTAGCAAATCAACTAAAAAACTACTTGAAATTATTAATAATTTTAGCAAAGTTGCAGGATACAAAATAAGCCCACACAAACCATCAGCATTTCTATATATTACCAATAAAGTCCAGCAACAAGAAATAGAAAGAGAAATTATCTTTAAAATAACTGTAGACAGTATGAAATATTTGGGAGTCTACCTACCAAGACAAACCCAGGAACTATATGAACACAATTACAAAACACTTTTCACATAGTCAGATCTAAACAATTGGAAAAATATTAATTGCTCATGGGAAGGCCAAGCCAACAGATGAAAATTACAGTTCTGCTTAATCAATTTATTCAGTGTCATACCAATCAAACTATCAAAAATTATTTCATAGAGCTAGAAAAAAATAATAACAAAATTCATCTAGAAGAACAAAAGCTCCAAGGATATTAAGGGCATCAACAACAAAAAAGGCAAAAGAAGTGGTCTAACTGTACCAGATGTCAAACTGTATTACAAAACAGTAATTATCAAAATAATCTAGTACTAAGAAATAGAGTAGTGGATCAGTGGAACAGATTAGATACAAATTACATTATAGTAAATGACCACAGTAATCTAGGTATATGATAAACCCAAAGATTCAAGCTTTTGGAACAAAAACTCATTATCTGACAAAAACTTCTGGGAAAACTGGAAAGCAGTGTGGCAGAAACTAGGTATAGACCAACATCTCACACTGTATACCAAGATAAGGTCAAAATGGGTATATAATTTTACATAAAAGGTGATACTATAAACAAATTAAGGAAGCATGGAATAGTTTATCAGATTTATGGATAAGGGAAGAATTTAGGACCAAAGAGGATAGTGAGCATTACAAAATGTAAAACAGATTATTCCCATTATATAAAATTAAAAAGTTTTTGCCCAAACAAAACCAATGCAACCAAAATTATAAGGAAAGCAGAAAACGGGTGGAAGGGGATTTTGCAACAAGTATCTCTGATAAAGACCTCATTCCTCAAATAGAAAACTGAGTCAAATTTATAAAAATACAAGTCATTCCCCAGTTGATAAATGGTCAAAGGATATGAACAGTTATCAGATGAAGAAATCAAAGCTATCTATAATCATATGAAAAAATGCTCTGAATCACTATTAATTAGAGAAATGTAAATTAAAAGAACTCAGGTACCACACACATCACATCTCTCAGACTGGCTAATACGACAAAAAAAAGGGAAATGTTAGATATTGAAGATGTGAGAAAACTGGGACACTAACGCACTAATGCACTGTTGAGTTGTGAAACAATCCAACGATTCTGGAGAGCAATTTGGAACTATGCCCAAAGGGCTATAAAACTGTGCATACCCTTTGATCCTGCAATACTACTGCTAGGTCTATATCTCAAAGACATCCAACAAAAGAGGAAAGGACCTATTTGTAAAAAAATATTTATAGCAGCTCTTTATGTAGTGGCTAAGAACTGGAAACCGAAGGAATGCCCAGCAATTGGAGAATGGCTAAAGAAACTATGGTAGTGGTTGTAATGGAATATTATTGTGCTATAAAAAACAACAAGCAGGATGATTTCAGAAAAACATGTAAAGATTTATAAGAACTGATGCATAATGAACTAAACAGAACCACAGCAATGTTATACACAGTAACAGCAATACTCTTCAATGAACAACTATGAATGACAGCTATTCTCAGCACTACAATGATCCATGCCAATCCCAACGGACATGATGAAGCATACTATCCACCTCCAGGGAAAGAACTGATATCGTTTGAATACAGACTGAAGCATGCTGTTTCTCACTTTCTTATTTTTCTTTTATTAGAAATGTACAAAATGACTAATATGGAAATGTTTTACATAATTGCACATGTATAACCTATGTCTCGCTGCATACCATCTCAGGGAGAGGAAAGGAGAAGGAAGGGATAGAATTTGGAATTCAAAACTTTAAATAAAAATGTTAAGATAAAAAAATTTAAAACAATACCTGTCTCACCAACATCACAGCAACGTTGTGAGAATCAAACAAAAGCATAATAGACAGGAAAGTACTTTGAAAACAGTTGAAGGTAAGATATGAATAGAAGAGATTACTGTGATTACCTAAAACAGTTAAAAATCTAAATAAGTTGTGGCTTTGAGTCCAAAGGGAGGCTAATACAAAATGACTTGGGTGGATAACACCTCCCAGACTAGGAAGAAGGCAGTATTTCTCCTGAGGACAAAAAAAGCTGGACTAAGAAGATAAAAAAATAGATTTAGGTCCTGACTCCATTTATTTAGTGAGGCCAATATGTCAGCTTTCCTGTGGAATCATTTCCCACAGGAAACATTAGTGGCAGCCAAACTTAGCAACCTGCTAACTAACAGAAATACCACTTTGCCTACTAAGAGAAGCTCAGACTCTAAGACTGGAGGGAACTTAGAACATAGAAATGTTGTAGAAGACCTTAGAGGTCTTCTAGTCTAACATTTGCAGGACAGGAATGCCCTAGTAACATCCCAGCTAAGGGTAGACTAAATAATCACTTGAAGATCTGCAATAATGGAGAATTCATTACCCCCTAGGGCAAACATTCCACTGTGAGTAAGGAATGGGAATTTTTTCTTCAAATCAAGCCTAAATCTACCTCCCTATTACTTCTACCCACTGGGCCTAGTTTTGCCCTCCAAGAACAAGATAAACAAGTCCTGTCCTACTTCCAAATAACAACACATGAAACAAAGAAGACTCCTTTGAAATCAAAAGAGATTAATAGATACAAAAAGACTCTGAAAACAGTACTATACTATAAATATAAATGTGAGATATTATGAAGGAATGGAATCTGGACAACAGGGTTCGGCAGGGCAGACCCTCCTCAAGTCACACTCAGTTCAAGCTCCATCTCTGATGAAACCTTCCCAGATGACTCCAGCCTGCTCACTCCTTAATCTTACTCTTCTGATACAGTCTGCAAACCACATCTATTCAGAATTCTTTTCTCTGCTTGTATGCCATAACTTCGTACGATTCTACTCTATAGACTATTCTATAAAGCAGCCGTTCCCATATACAACCTTGGTCATTAAGTGTTTCATATGTACTCATCTTGCCTCCATAATGCAGGAGTGAATCTGGCAAACTGAGACCATGTTTTCTTATAGCACCTCATTCTCAGCAAACAGAAGGCACTCATTACAAAGGTTAGTCTGATTTACAGGCCAGGCCTGCTCTTCAGCTATTCAGTGTGGCACCCAGAACTAAACACAACATTCTAGCTGTGTTCTGACCACAGCTGAGTATAGTAGGACCTCTCTGGCAGGACCCAGACACTATACTATGTTTGTCTTTAAGAAAACTAAAATCCCATCAGCTTTTAAACTGCTATATCATACCAGCGAATCTTAACAAACTTGTATTCCACTAAAGCCCCTAGACCTTTGTCAGATAAACTTCTATCTAGCCACGGTTCACCCACATACTTGTGGAATATATTTATGTTTTAATCTGAGGGTAAAGTTTTACATTTATCCCTACTAAATTTCATCCAACTAGATTTGGCCCAATATTATAATACCTTGTCTCAAAATCCTTCTAGCTATAATTATCTTCTAATATATTAACTGTCCCTCACAGCTTTTTGTCATCTACAAATTCAACAAGCATGTCATCTCTGCCTTTATCCAAGTTAGTGATAAAAGTGCTAAAGCAGAGAGCCCCAGGGCCCTTTGTTAGAGGACACTCCAAGTTGATATAATGCCATTAGTGACTAAGTTTTGGAACAAGGCATTAATCAAACCAGTTTCAAATCTTTATAACTTTACTATCATTTAGCTAACTTCTCTCCATCTGGTCCACAAGGATCATATGACAGATTTTGACAAATGCTTTACTAAAAATCTAGGCAGACTATATAGTATTCCCTTTATCTAGCAACTTCTCCCATTTTATAAATTAGATATTACTTCCATATCCACTCAACCTATGATTCTATAAACCTGCCACCTAGTGTCCCCTGTCATAAAGGCTATAGGAGTTTAAAGATAAAAGATAAAGAAAGGCTGGAATAGTTAGAGCAGGCTTCCTGAAAGTGGTAAACTCCTCCTAGCTGGCAAATAACTAAATGCTCAAGCTGGTCTAGGTGCCTAGCCACCTCCTGGGAAGTATCAACCTTTAAGCTAAAGCCTAGGCCAGTGAACCATAACAGCAATACAACAGCAAGCCTAGTCAGACTGGCCTGGTCTATCTCCAGGTTCTGCCCCTCTCCCTACATTTCTACCCACCTGCCTTTACCCTTGGCCCCAGCCCAGTTCCGGGAGCCACCCAGAGCTAAAAACAGCACAGCCCCCAAGATGGCAAAGCCATTTATAGTGCTGGAGGCGTCAGCAATGGGCTGGGTTGCCAGGAACTTGCTTCACTGAGGCCCCAAAGTAAGAGCCCAGCCTGCCTTTCAGCACAATTTCCTAGGCAAAGGATCACAGAGTTTGAGCTAGAAGAGACTTTGGAGATCATCAAGTTCAAATCCCTCGTTTTCCAGATGAGAAAACAGGCCCAAAGTGAGGAGAGGACTTACCCAAAGTTATACAAGTCATACACTACAAAGCCAAAACAAAAAAACAGGGACTCTTATTTCCCTTTCTTTGTATCCCCAACACTTAGTACAATACATGGTCCTTAGCAAATACTACTCAACTTAGTCAATTTACTGACTTTCCACCACACCACACTGCCTTTATTGTGCTCTATGAATATATGTTCCTCTCCCCAGGAGGCCCTTTCTCAAGAGTCTTGGACAAGGTTGTATGTATAACAACTCTTGGCCTTAACCAAATTCAAAGCTAGAGGACAATAAATTGGAATTAGAACCACTGCTCCAACCTACCTCTAATCCCCAGATTTCCCAAATTTGGTCACTAATACTCTTACACTTCACATTCAGCTCTAGAATTTTCTGGGAACTCAAAGACATGCTCAGCCCAAAAGGCAGGCAAGCCCAGAGCCTGGCTGAAAGCACCAGGTTCCAACAAATGTTAAGGACTAGGGACTGGCTGAGTAAAGCACAATGAAATACTGAAAAAGTGAATTTGAATCCACCTGAGTGCACCTATCAGAGCTAGCCTTATCTCATTAATGCCTGGATTGGGACACCATTTGTACCCACCCATCTCCGCATGAGGGCATTTCTTTCTGTGCCTTCAAACACCCATTAAATAAAAGAGTTAGGTTGTTTTTTTTTTTTTAACTAAACTCTACAAAAACCATTATCTTCAAACACTTGTGAGCACACACACGCGACCAGAAGGGAAAAGTTCAAGACTGAGAAAGCAAACCTATATCTCTGGCTACTTCCTAGTCTTGCCATCTTGATGGATGAGAAAGGCAGGACTTATAGCACTAAAAGTAACAAGAAGGACTGGGATCATTTTCCAGGGCAGAAGATGAGATCCTTGGTTCCCTCACACTGGCATCTCTCCAATTGGCACCACCTGCATACAAAAAGCTCCAAGACTTATTCTAATCAGGAAAACACCAACTTCTCCAGATCAAGCCAAGTTCACACAGATCACACAAGGTCACCCCCCATCCACAGATTCATCTACCCAAGGTGGGTCCAATAAGAGAAAGAGGCATTGAAAAACAGATAGCAAGTTATTCCCAAAACAGATTCCCTAACTGCCATGGAACTCTGAGAAGTTGCAGTTGCCTCCCTGGCATTCTGAGAGGCACAAATTAAAACTAAAGTAATTTTCCCTCCTGAGCTACTTTAAGCAGTTCTACAACTAGTACCTCCCCAGGTACCTTTGTATGACTGCTCAATCAATCAATCAATACACATTTATTAAGAGCCTACTATATGCCAGGCACTGTGCTAAGTGTTGGGATATAAAAAGAGATAAAAGACAGTCCCTGCCCTCCTTACAATCTAATTGGGAGGTAGACAATACGTAAAGAAATATATATAAAGCAAGCTATATACAGGATAAACAGGAAATAATTAACAAAGGGAAGGCATTGGAATTAAGAGGGGTTGGGGAAGCTTTCTTTTAGGACATAGTTAACTGCCTCCCTTCTCCTCAGGAAAAAACTAGAGTCAGATACCACCACCTGACACTTATGAAATACAGATCTACTGAAGTATATTAAGATTTATACAGCACTTTCTTCACCACTCTATGATGAAAGTAGTGCAAGTTTTAATTACCCTCACTTTACAGAGAACCAAGGGTAGCTACGTGGCCCAATGGAGTGCCACGCCTGGGGTCAAGAAGACTCATCTTCCTGACTTCAAATCTGATCTCAGATGCTTAATGTGTGACCCTGGGCAAGTCATTTAACCCTGTTTACTTCAGTCCCTTATCTCTAAAATAAACTAGAGAAGGAAATGGCAAACCACTCCAATATCTTTCCCAAGAAAACCTAAAATGGGGTCACAAAGAGCCAGAAATGACTGAACAACAAATTACAAAGAAACAAAAAAGTTGAGAGAGGCTAGGTGAGGTGTCCACGTTCCCATAGCTAGTAAGCATAAGGACTAGGAGTCAAACCTAGTATCCTCCCTCCAAATCTAGTACTTTTCCCCATTCTACCAGTCTGAACCCCAGTTCCAAGATAAAGTTATATAAAAGAACAATAGTAATCTGTGTACCCAGTACTATATAGTTAGTACCTGCAGTTTACAACAACCTGGCTGGAAGGGAGGGAGGCAGTCTCACAATAATTTAAGACCAAAAATGAAAGTTCTAGACTCAGATGTAGAAACTTTACAGCTTCATTTATGAAGCTATGAAGAACACAAAAAGGCCTGTAAGTAGAGTGGACTAGGGTCCAGCAGGACCAGTTGTAATTCGAGTAGAATAAGCCGCAGCCTCTAAAATATTATTTTAAGCAACGTTTACCCCACTGCCTCTCAGAAAAAGGGGAAAAAAACTACTGCTTCTGCCTTCAACTGCACCTCATTAGATTAAGGCTCTGATCCCTGATGGTTCACCATTTGCCTATTTCATAATCTTACCTCTGCAAGCTACTGACCACCCAACATCCCTGAGTGAGCAACATTATACAGGAGAAGTAGGGGTCTATAGCATAGATGGATAGGTATTACATACATTGAGTCTATTTATAAAGCAATTATCAACTACAAGTGGATGGACTGACCTCAAGGGCCTATCTGTCCAAATCAGAGAAGCCTTTTTCATAAGGAGCACTCCATTTGGAAACTAGATAGACACTCCTACTCTTGGGAGAGAATCTTGAATCCTATTCCAGCAAGAAAAGTTCAGGGAGCCACAAGACAAAATAGCCTCTAAATCCCACTCCTCCATATGACGATAGCAGTTCTGTAGCTCCCATGAAACCATGAGCTACACTCCTTTTTCATAATGTTAACAGAGGGGGCCAAGACACCTTAAGATCACCATCAAACCCAGCCCATGCACTCTCCCTTCTGAGAGCTCAATGCCTATGCAGAGTGACAGATTTGAATGTCCCAGGCCAGCTGGGGCCATGGTTCTAAGAGCACCCCTGTGGAAGGAGGATGAGGGAAGAGATTATTTTTTCACCTCCTGAACTCACTGTAAAATCAACTAAATTAAATGAATGTTCTTTGCAACAGCATTAGTACTATTCCCTGACAGACCTGTAAGCCTAGAAAAGAAAACCAGGACTCATAAACAACCCAGAATTGTAATGCTCTCCAATAAAGCAGTGAGACGGAGCTCTTAAGTTCTTGCTTACACCAACCCCCTCACCATGAATCTCACTTTCAGGTTGCTCTCAGGGTTGGCTAACTGCTTCCATGACAAAGTCAAGGGAAAACCACAGAACTTAAAGAGAGAAAAGGCTCCGTAGAGGCTATCAAAGAAGAAAGCTCTCACATTAAAAGAGATGGCCTTCCTGGGAGAGATGGGACATGGTCCCTCTGATCTGGTTTCTTTAACCACAAGGCAGACTATTCTTCAAAACTGGTAGTGCTTAACCCATTGTAGATGGCTGTCCTCGCTACTAGCCTTTCATCTAAATCATTTCTCCTGGACACTGCACACTGGGAAGGGGTCTTGAAGTCACTGAGGCAAGGAGGGCCCCTTTAGCACCAAACACAAAGCATTCTGAAGAGCATTAAAAGATGAATTCTTAACAGAAATTAGGCATTTCTGGGCCTCTGAAAAAAAGTAGCTAACAAGCAGAGGCCAGAAGGTCATTTCTCTACGAATTTCCGATGAGAGACTTTAAGGCCAACTCCCCCACCATCAAGCCAGCGGCAGCCTCCATTTCTCAGCCCCCGTGCCTTACCTGCCACTGCTGATTCCTCGGGGCTGGTTCCTGGAGGCTTCTCTCCTTGGCCATGGTGCAGAAGGAGCGCCCATAAGAGCCAGACTGCCAAGCCGGGGGTCACATCCATGGCTGAAGACTACGCGGCCGGTAAGGGGAGCCTGGACGCCCTCTCCTTCAGCATTCGGCCTAGCCCGGCCCTCAGCCCACGCCGCTGCTCCCGCTCTCAGCCTCCCAAGGCACCTCCGCAGCCCAAGCTGGGCAGGAAGAGGGCAAGAGGGTGAAAGTCAAGTATTGGGGTTCCTCGTACCCCAAGCCCGCAGACGATCCCCTGCTAGCTCCGGGCACGCCTCAAAGTCCTGGGGCTTCGCGACTTCCCCTCGAGTCCCAGAACACGGTCAGTGTGTCTGTCCCGTCAGCGGCCGCTATCGGTAAAGGTCAGGCTGTCCGAGCCGGGGGTGGGGGTATCCAGAGGCAGGGCCCCGTCTCGGTCAGCCTAATTCTGCCCGCAGCGAGCGGCAGCGACGGCCTGGGCGCTCCAACTCCTCGCAGCTGCTTTACAACCCCCTCCCCCCTCCCAAAGCACTTGCCGCTTCCGGAGAGTTTAAGGAGGGAGGGAGGGAGCCTGTGGAGGCCGTGTCAACCGCGTCGCCGCCCGCAACAACCGCCCCCCACCTTCCCACCTGGAAGGGTTCACACGCTAGCAAGCTTAATGCAGTGCCAGGGGACTGGAAGACGCGGAACGAGAAGAACCACTGCTCTCGACGGACCCTAGCCCCCAAAGAGATTCCGGGATGCTCTCCTGGCCAGAAGGGTCGGGACCCAAAGTTCAGGGTGTTCGATCCCTGAAATCGGTCCTAGCTCAGCCCTTCCAGGGAACGCACTGACCTACGGGGCAAGCTGGTCAGAGAACTGGGCTAAGCGCACCCCCCTCCCCGGCTGTCTGGCTTGGCACCCACCACAAAGGGCAGCAGCAGCTTCAGCTGCAGTCCGCCCGGGGCTTCTGTACAATCCCAGTCTCTTCAGCCCCGCCGAGCACAGCACCGACGGACCCGGCCCTGGACGGGGTATGTAGGATAGGGTAGAACAGCTCGCGGATACCAAAGCCCTCCCCAAATTGAGCGCAGGCCGGGCGGGGGAGAGGGGGCGGAGGGGAAGGAACTGGAGCTCCGCCCCCTCCTGCAAGGCCGCCCTATCCCGGGATGAACTAGCACACAAGCACCGCCCCTTGTCCGCCTAACCGGGCCACTCTCCCCGCATGACCCTGATGCCGCCAGCCTCCTCCTGGGTAGCCCCCAGTACTGCAGGCCTCCGCTGAGAAAGCTCCTTTTCTGCGTTGCTACGGTTGTATCCCTGTCCAGGTCCCAGTCGCTCCTTCCTAGCACTAGAGCCGTTAAGTCCTTATCCTACCGGGGGGTGCTCCAGAAATCCCTCTGCGCCCCCATCTACGTACAGTGGTTTCTTCCCCCTCCCACCGGCTCCGCACAATGAGCCGTTCCGGGAGCTCTCCCCTCCCCCGACAGTGAATGGGCTCTCCCGCGATAACCGCCTCGCCGTGGGGCGGGAAACCGAGAGTGCTTCAGCCGACGACCCCGCCCCCACGGCGGGGCTCAGGAAATTGAATGTGATTGGAACTAGGGCCTCTTCCTCCCTCTCCGATACCATCTAGGCCACCACCCAGATAACAGAGGCGACAACGGTCCGGCCCAGCGCGCGACTGCCGCGCGCGACCGCCCGCCGGCCGGCTCCTCAAAGCCTCTCCCACTCCTCCGCAACCCGTAACCAATGAGAGCACCCTTCCTCTTCACGACCAGCCTCGGGGATCCACCCACCGTCGGAGCTTCCTAACCAATCGGATCCCATCTCGTTCGAACGGCGGCGCCTTGCGCCAGTGCCCACTAGTGGACGAGCTTAGGGGCCAGGCACGTGCCTGAGCTTGTAACGGGGTTCAAGCTGAGGCAATCCTTTGAATATTCTTATGGAGTTTTCTAGGGTAAATATTTCTAGTTGCTAAAAGGGAAAAGTATCTTTTACCTACTGGAGAGAACATGTTTATTTTTAATGTTCTTCCAGATGTGGTAGGCTGAATTCTGCTATGAGCCAAGGATCCACTTTTTTTTTTTCTGTGATCCCCCTTGTTGGTCAATAAGCATGTATTAAGAGCTTACTATTTTGTCAGATCCATAGGTAAACGTTGAGGAGGCAAAGAAAGCTAAAAACACTGTCTGTACCCTCACATTCTAATGATGGAGGCCTCGTGGTCAGACACTTGCCATCTTTCAGTTGCAGCAGGACCTGAACGATTTGGCATGAGGCCAGGATGAGACAATATCCCATTCATGCCATCAAAGAGCAATTTTTTTTTTCACGCTTACACGGTGCAAGGCCCGGTATGAGTCTCTAATGATGCAAAGACTTGCCTCAGAATGAAACTGGCCAGGCTCCTGAGTAACTTACAGATAGGAAAATATAAAGTAACTGGGAAAGAATTGTCTATGGTGAAATGGGGTCTGGGACAGATAACAGTTTGATAAATCATGTTTCCTGCCCTCAGTCTTGCAGGCTAGTTAAAGGAGAGTGAAATGGGGAGAATGAGGCCTGAGCCACCTTCCTTATTGGGCAGTTGTGAAGAGCAAAAGGAAATAACGGGAAAATGCTTTGAAAACTGATAAAAGTAAAATTCTTTATTTTAAAGGAAATTCAGATGATATTGATAAAATTTACTTTTAAACTGTTAAAAGAAAAACTAATAAAACACTTCACAAATATGAAGGCATATTATAATTACCAACCAGTTCTAATGCTGAAGGATACCAACATAATATTCCATTCAACAAACATTTAGTAAGTTTCTACTACATTCAAGGCACTGGTTTAGGTGCCAGGAAGACAAAGACAAACTTGAAGCAGTACCTGCCCTTGGGGAGCTTACATTCTCCTAGTGGACAGGACATAAATGGAGATAGTGGAAACAGCAGTTGTAGTTTAATAGAGGCTTTAGAGTCATGGGAGCCAGGTTGAAATTATGGCTTCCTCTTCTGAAATTGAGGTCAGCTTTCCTACTAACTATATGGCTTTGAGGAAGGTCCCTTTGCTCTCTGTAGTCCAGTTTCCTCATCTACAAAATGGGGCTAATAATGCACTCCTTCTCTCACAGAACTATTGTGAAGAAAGTAGTACAGAAATAGAAGTTGTTATTAAGGCTTAGGGATCACCCACAATATTAAATCTTAAGAGATTTTGATGTGGGGCTAACACCACAGGCTGCCTATCTAACTACTTGCCAGTTTTGTACAACAGACATTTAAATTTTTTTTCCATGCAGTTTGCTAGACCAAGGTCTTCTGAATATCCTTGGATCTCACTGAGGAGGCTCTAGTATTCTGGGATTTTAAGGGTACAATGTTAACCAAAAATAGGAACAGCTGTAGAAATGCACCATCCATAGAGGATCCCTCTTCCATTTGGACTCTTCACAAATGATCTACCATGAGACTATGGAACCTCTTTGACCAAGATAAATATTCCCACTTTATGCTTTGCTTGATTATAATAATGATGATTATAATAACTATTTATTATAAATGAGATAATATAGAAGTGCTTTCCAAATCTCAAAGTATTAAACAAATGCTAGCTATTAATAATTGCAAAAGTTAGCTTTCTGTAGTGATTTAAGGTCTGAAAAACCCTTTATAAGTATTATTATCTCATTTGTTATTTACAATTCGAAGACTGTTGGACAAAGTTTTCTCTATGGCAGGAACCTGGTATTCCCATAGTATAGCTTGGCTACAGCATATTAGCAATGATGACTTCTATGCAAGAAGTTACATAATGATAATAGGAACTGATCTATCATTTCAATGGTATGAAGAGCTCCAAGTGAGGAAATTCCCTCTAAGAATGCAGGATGACAATTTGTAGTTTTAGGCTTACCTAGAAAATTGAGAGGTTGGTGACTTGCCCAGAGTCTGACAAGCCAGTATGGGTGAGGGGCAGAACTTGAACCTAGATCCTTCTGGCCTCTAGGACGTTTTTTATCCACTACACCATGCTGTGTAGTGAACATCATACAGGAAATATGGGTTCAGAAAAGGAGATTCTCTTATCCTGTAGCAAAAGTGAGAGAGACAACAGATGGACAATCTGAGTTGCAGAGGAACCTACAGAATGTTAAAAGAACTCAAAACAGCTCTTCGGTAATTGAGGGTTTAAGGGAGGATGAAGACAAGAATCCCACAAATGAGAACTCAGAGAGGGGTTCAGATCTGCACTAATGGAGTGAGCATCCAAAATGAGAGCACAGATCCAAATGAAGCCTAGGTTAATAGAATCCGAAAGCTGCCAACCTGAGCACTGCTTCCAGTCTCCAACTATGGTGCATGTGGTGCCCCCTAGTGCTCAAAGCAGCAGTTTGCATCTGTGACTGAGCTGGGAAAGAATGAAGTCTGTGGTCTCCTTCCTGTATCTCTTCATCCGCCTTACTCCTTATTCCTTCATACAATTGTGCATCCCGCGCCATCCCCAGTCGTCTTGCTTTTTGTCTTGCCACAAGACTTCAGTGATTCTGGAGGAGACTTTGTGAAGCTCTGCCTCATTTAAATTCAATTCAAGAGCAAGTCAACACATCCTCGTGATGTCATTGGTCCTCTTCAAGAATGAAGAATGAAGAATGAACAACAACAATCACAGAATTCATAGAATCATAGGATCTAGAACTGGAAAAGGCCTTAGCTGTCACCTAGTAAAATGTCCTCATTTTAAGATGTGAGAAAGATTGAGCCCAGAGTAAGATGACTGTTAAACAGGCTATGACATACAGGTGGATGAGCAGTCTGTGGAATCCATCCAATTAGTATTTGTGTCTTGGACAGGCACTGCAGATTGATAATCAGTTTAGCTTAGTTTAGCTTGGCTGGAGATAAGAGGAAAGGCAAGCAAAATAAACTTGTGCCTAATCTTCATGACAAGAGTTTATGGCCTCTACCAGATTTCTATTTTTTACCAGTCCCTCTGCTTCCAGGCAAAGGCCCTTCTCTTATGCTTCAGGGTAGAAGACAGAAAAGATGGCATAGTTGAGTCAAATAATCCCTGGATTTGAACTGAGAGGACCTGAATTCAGATCATCTGTGCCAGTTCCTACTGTCATGACTTTGGGCAATTTAGCCTGTCTGGACTTTAGTTTTCTCATCTGTAAAAAGAGAGGTTTGCAGGACTCAAGGGATCTAATAGTGACACATGATGCCTACCTCCAGACAAGAGAAGTGATGGACTCAAAATGCAGAATAAGACACACTTTTGGGCATGGCCAATGCGGGAATCTGTTTTGTTTGACTATGCGTATTTGTAACGAGAATTTTGTTTTGTTTAATTTTCCAGTTTGTAAGGGGAATTTGGAAGAAAGAGAAAATAAATGCTTATAAATTGGAAAAGAAAAAAAAAAGGTTGGATCAGATGATTTATTGGGTCCCTTAAAGCTTGAAATCTGTGAACCTATGATCCTAAGTCACCTTTTCAGGCCTAAGCTCCCTTATCCTTTAAAATGAGAAAATTTTACTAGATGGTCTGTGAGGTCTCTTTTAGTTCTAAGTTCTATCATTCTATGAACCATAATTCCCAATCTCCCTTGCTTACTCCTTACAATGTCATGGTCAGGAAATTCTCCCTTGGCATAACTCCTTGGGCATAACTCCAGTCCTTCCTGTTTAAAACTGAGTCAACTCTGGATCAAAGTAAGTCATACTGGATCACAGAAAAAGCTTTTCTATGTCTCTGTCTTCTTTCTACTCATCTTCTAACCAGGAATTTCAGTAAGGGAAGGAGGTACTGACCTGAGCAGGGAGAAGGTGGATTTTCCAGGATATCAGTATCACCCCCCCACCTTCAAGTTATTTTTCCACAAAAGACAGTGTCCAAAGCATCTTTTTTATCCCTCTAAGACTTAGCATAGGATTCTCTGTACATAGTTACTTAATAAATATTTGCTAGATAAACAAGGTTACTAAGTGCTCTCTTCTATGGGCTTTCCCCCTTCTCCAGGTTCCCAACTTCTTCTTTGGAATGCCCTTCTCTATCTTTATCCCTATCTTGCCAAGCTTTGAGGACCAAGTCTAGTCTCACCACGTCCAGGAAGACCTTCCTTGCAGGAGTTTTTTTTTTCAACTTTTTTTTATGGACCCCACCTTTGGCAGTCTGGTGAATTCTGTGGACTTCTCAGAATATATTTTAAAAAGCACAAAATAAAATACACAGGATTATAAATGAAGCCAAATATATTAAAATATAGTTATCAAAATATTTTTAAAGTATGTTCACAGATTTCAGGTAAAGAACCCGTATAGTTATCTCATTTTATCCTCAATAATTCTGAAACATAGGCGCCATTATTATCCCCCATTGTACAAATGATGAAACTGAGGCAGACAGAAGTTAAGTGATTTGCCAACAGCATACAGTTAATAAGTGGTCTAAAGCTAGATCTAAACTCTATCCACTGAATTATCTGGATGCCCATGGGAATATAAGATAAATATGAAAGTTTCATGCAATACAAAGTAGAAAAAAGGCAAATGAGGGATCACTTTCAGGTGATTTAATTAGAAAACATGTATTAAGTACCTACTAAGTCCTTAACACTAGAAATACAAACACAAAAGTGAAATGACCTATACGCTCATGAAGCTTGTGCTCTAATGATAGAGATAACATACAAAAGGGAGTGATAGCCAGGGAAAGGAGGTTTTGTCTGAGGAATCACAAAAAGGTTGACTAGAGACATGGGGCCCTTTGAGCATAGTTCCAAATAAGCACTGGCATTTAATAGACCATGTCATTGTAAAAAGAGATAGGTAGTATGTGAGAGTGACAAAGGTGATATGAGGCACAGAGTGCTGAATCATGGACTTATCTTCTCCAAGCTAAATATTCACGTTCAACAAACATGGAAGTCCCAATGCAAAACAGCTGTCAAGAGACTCAACAGCTACAGATTAGAGAGCTTCTCCTTGCCTGAACAGTTTATTGCTGACCTGGAGGGAAAGCCGAGTTGGCACATAGTTAGCAACAGTAGAGCAGAAAAAGAGCTTTCAGATACCTAGTATATAGTACATTTGTGAATCTGGGCCAGAACACTTGCAAACATCAACATTGGTTTGATGAAAATAATAGGGAAATTCAAAAACTGCTAAATGAAAAATAGTAATTTCACAGGATTTAACAGAAGGACAGTTCATCAGTCTCTAAAAAAAAAAACAGCACTTAATTCCATCAAAAGTAAAGTGTAAGAGAAGCTTAGAGAGAGGCAAGATTCTTGGCTCAATAAGAAGGCAGATCAAATTCCGTTTTACCGATAGCAACAATCAAAAGTACTTCTATGAAACCTTGAAGTCAACCAAAGATCTCTGATGTATCTCAACTACTCATCATTGATAGTCCCATTGATCATGGAGAGTTTTCATAGTGTTTTCAACAGACCATCATCAATCAATGCTGAAGTCATTGACCATACACCTGAGATTGAAGTTAATCCCTCTCCAGCCAAATGTCCAACTGAAGACGAGGTACTGAATGGCATTAGGCTCCTCTTGTTTGGCAAAGTACCTGATGCTCATTCTATCCCAGTAGAGATCTCCAAGGCAGAGGGTCCACTGCTCATACAAAAGCTGACTGATCATTCTCAGATCATGATGCAATAAAAATTATATTTAATAAAGGCCCAGGGAAAAGT
>CM053596.1:71835027-71862423 GCA_028646575.1 Pseudocheirus occidentalis
GGGGGGGAAACTTGCCTAAAGGTCAATCTCATCAATCTAAACTGTTACAGCAACTTCCATGCCCTGAGAACTGATCTCATCTCCCAGTGATGTAATGGAGAAGAGCTGAGATGACACTTATCCCACCCACCTCTTCATTAAAATGTCTAGCCAATCAGAAGAAGACATACCTATGTTACTTGAGATGTGCTCTGTCATCTTATTAATCACTATAAAAGATCCTACTGGGGGCGGCTAGGTGGCGCAGTGAATACAGCACTGGCCCTGGAGTCAGGAGTACCTGAGTTCAAATCCGGCCTCAGACACTTAACACAAAAAACTAGGCATGTGACCTTGGGCAAGTCACTTAACCCCAACTGCCCTCAAAAAAAAAAAAGATTCAAAAAAATAAATAAATAAAAGATCCTACTGTCCCTAACTCAGGGTCTTTGGCTATTGAGGAATCATTGATCTCTTTTATTGGTAAATGCCAACTTTACTAATAAAGGGAAAATGCTTCGAACTTTATTGTATCAGTTTACCTTAATTTCCATCATGGCAGCAAAAATGACAAAAAAGGGAAATGCCAGCTGTTTGAGGAGCTATGAGAAGAGAGATGCTCTGTTGCACTATTGATAGGACTAGGAATTGGCCCAACAATTCTAGAAAACAATTTGAAATTGTACTAAAACTTGAATTCTACACACTGCTGTACCCCTCCAACACCACTCTTAAGCATATACCCCAAGGAAAGGTGACCAGATTTGCAACAACATCTGCAGCAGCACTCTTTGTAGTAGCAAAGAAACAACATGTGTGCCCATCCATTGGTAAAAAGGGGAACAATCTGTGGAATATGAATGTGATTAAATATTATTGTAAAAGTTACAAATATGAAGAACCTGGATAAATTTGGAAAGAAATCACTTCTTTGAACTGATGCAGAATCAAATAAGTAGAGCCAGGAAAATAATTTATACAATGTTCACAAAACTGCAAAGAACATTTACAGTGAAAGACTTCAGAACTCTACTCAAGGTGGTGACCAATCATGACTTTAAAGGACGAATAGTGAAACCTGCCCTTCGCTATTCAGCAGAGAGGGTAATGGCCTAGGGGTGATGATTAAAGCATGACATGATCAATGTGATGATTTGTCTGACTTGCTCATAGTTATATGTTACAAGGGAGGACTTTATTAAGGAAGAATGTGAAGCAATGGTTAAGTTAAAAAAAAAAACTTATCAAAGACTTAAAAAAAAAATCCTTTTCTGTTTTTTCCACATTTCCCAGGAAAGCTAGTGGCCTTCTCTGAGATCTGATTTTCTATGCTTTCCTTCTCAGAGGCCAAAGGACCCACCCTCTGCCTCTCATCTGCTACTTGCCTTTCCCAGGCCCCAACACAAGCACAAGTCCCACCTCACCATCACCAGCCTACCCCACAGTGAGTGGATGTAGTTTCCGTGAAGTTGAAGAACAGGGACCAGATGACACAGAAGAGAAAGGCCAAGAGGGGGCAGGAGACAGTAGCCATAGCCACAACAGTGAAGCGTAGCCGGAAGAGAGTTCCATCTCGCTCCAGAGGCAGTGGAACTTGGTACATTCTGTTGGACCTGCAGGGAGGGAAAGGAGCAAGGGCATTAGGGGCCTAGGCTGGGGTTTTTCTCTTTTAGGTAATAACACAGAAGCACAGACATGGAATTGAAGAGTTGTAAATGTCCTTACAGGTCGATGAAGCTACACTTCAGAAAAATGAGGACTGAAAGGGTAAAAGACTTGTCCAGGCAATAGCTGAGGTAGAAGAGTTAGAAGAGGTTCAATAACAGGTTAGGTCTGGACAAAGCAGTGAAAAATGTTTTGGACTAGAAGTCAAAACACTTGGGTTTAAGTCCTAGCTAAGATCCTGGCTTCTAACATGACCGTTTACAAATCAGGTCTACTCTATAAGCCTCAGCTTTCCTATCTGGAAAATGAGCATGTTAGACTAAATCTCAGAGATTTTTAACCTTTTTTTGTGTCATAGACCCCTTCAAAATCTGGTAAAACCTAAGGACTCCTCAGAATCATGTTTTCACATGCACAAAATAAAATATGTAGGATAATAAAGGAAACCAGTTTAATAAGTTCATGGACCCATGGATTAAATAATTAATAAGGTCGTTTCCAGCTGTAAATCTTACTATCTGTAAAGTCTCTTGCACTAAGCCATAAGCAGGTCTGTTCCTTGCCAGTCTCTCATTAGAGATTAAGGGTGAAGCTCAGAACTCCAGCTCAGACCAGGCCTAATATGACTTTCTGGTCTCTTGCTTTGTGTCATTAAGAATTTTCTCATGGAATCTCACCCAGAGGTTTAGGGTCAAGGCAGAAACAGGTTTTGCTGTATTGGACACTTCTTTTGGGGTGCTGTGATAGGGGTCTGCAATCTGGTGCACCCCACCCCAGGCTGCTTGATGAGACTATACTTATATGTGGGCAGCTAAGCCCTAGGAGACAATATGTGCTAATTATTAAATGGAAGGTGGACAGAGAGTTGTATTTGGTGTTCAGAGAAAGAAGAGAGTTTCCTGGAAGAAGTGGGACTTGAGTGGGACCTTTAAGTATGAAGGGAGGATTTGGATGGACATGAGAGTTTCAAAGTGCAGGCCTGGTGTCCAAGGTGAGCCCACTGGAGGAACATGTATATACAGCTCCAAAGTTGGGCTATCCAGGCTGGGATCTCCTCAAGAAATGGGAATTTGGGGACTCCAGGAGAAAGCTAGAATGAATGGGGAATTGGTCATATCAGGGTCTGGGAATAAGCTAGATGACCTGATCACTCTGGACAGTGGGAAGGGGAGAGTTCGAGAGGGAACAGGCTTGATTCTATGTCTTGGGACCCTAGGTCTTGCTCAGACCTTTTGGTGAGGGTTAGCCTTAACCAGGGCAGGACTTGTCAGAGTCCTTTCTCTAATGATCGCCCCAGGTACAAGAACTGGAAGTCTGGCTTTAATTGGATTCCATGAGATAATTCTTAATGTAACCCTAGAATCTACCACCCCTAAGCCTGCTCTCCCCCAACCTGACCCAGTCCAGCCCAGTCTGCCCATAGAACCAACCAGAGGGGTTAGTCTGCTGATCTCAGCTGGTCAGAACTGAATTCCTCTGCAACATGACTCTAATCCCAGGCCACCAGGCTCTCTTGGGAGCCAGAAGACCTTCCTCCCTTGAGAGACCATAACCTTCAGCACTGACTCTAAGCCTAAGGCCTACACAAGCCAGCCCAGGCATGGACCTTCTATCCCTTTCTTAAGTTGTTTTGGGGTGGGGCAAAGAGGGAAATTAGGCAGGCCCATCTTAGTTGGCTTGGTCTCTCACCAAGCCTGTTTTACCTAAATGGGTGCTGAGAGAGCCACTCCCCAGGGAGGTCAGGATTCTGGGACTCCAGCAGACAGGCAGCAGAGCACTTTCAGCATCAGGGCAGAGGCAGCAACTCCTGGTTCACGTGGCACCCATTTGAAAGACTCTGCAAAATTAGGTTTACTCCCAAACTGGGGAGAGGCATTCATAGAATTGTTTCCCCAGGATCTGTCATGTTCCAGAGCCCACGGAGGGTGGGGCTTCAGGGATGGGGGAAGTTGGCTTGTCTCCCTTTCAAACTAGAACTCTCCAGCAAGGGTTGTTACCCTTCCAATGACTGGAGGCTTCTGGAGGAGAGACGGGGACCATTCCTCCTCCTATATCTCCCCAAATCTCACCAGGAACAGAATTAGGTACACAAGAGGGATCAGGACAGACTGGCTGACTTGGGTTGCTCTGAACAGAATTGGGTGGATGAAGTGAATGCAATTTTGAAGACAGATAGACAGTCACTAAGAAAGGGGATGATAAATGGCTCTGAGAGTCCCTTCTCCTGAAGCTCAAATGAGCAGTCAATCCTTTGTCTAGTCTCTCTTCTCTAGACATGAAAAGCCAGAGACATGTGAAAGGAGAGAGAGAAATGGATAGGGAAAGAGACTCAAGATAGGTAGAGAGATGAACAGAAACAGAGGATAGGAGGAACAGAAAAACATGGGCACAGAGAAACCAAGACAAAGAGAAACAGACACACATAGCAAAAAGACAGCAAACTCAGCACTCGAGTTGGGTTCAGGGAGATGTGAATTCAAATCCTGCTTCAAAAACTTACTACATTTATGTGACCCAGGGGCACATCATTTAGCCCTCTCAGCCTCCCTTTCCCCATTTGTAAAATTCAAGGGTCAGACGCTATGTTTTCTATCTCTAAATTCCACACCTTCTCCTTTGTAACATTCTGCCTTGTATATTTCTTCCCCTGTATCCCTGATGAGGTGTAGGCTCTGGGACCCCCCTAGAGCTCCTTGAATCTTTGAGGTACAGGTTCTGGGAAAGTAAACCTTCCCAGGGAAGACATTTTCCTGAGGTCATGAGCCTTAAGTTGTGGCTCTGCCCAAGTCTTTAGCCCTCCTTTGTTCCAATAGTTTCCCACCCTTAATGTTCCTGTTCCCAGCCTTGAACTGACCTGGCCCACCACTGTATAGGTCTCCAGGTAGCCTCCAGCAAATTCCCACCCTTAACCACTCATTACTAGAGTCTGATCTCATCTTGACTCCTGAAGACCCTCCCTACTGGAGTTTGACCTCATCTGACTCCTCCTGAAGACCCTCCCCAATCTCTTCCTCTGGACCACCCCTAGATTCCTCCCACAGCCTTTCTGTACATAGAATCCCATCTTCCCTCCATGTGGTGTGAGAGCTCCATAGAATAGCTTAGCAGAGACTTGTTCTGTGAGAGCACCGTGAAATGGCCTAGCAACCCACATGGCAAACTTGAACTTTCAATAAACTACTTTTTCTTTGGCTGAGAAGACTTGAGTGGAATTCTTTCCACAGGACCTGGCATGTTGGTATTTTGAGGTCTCAGGCAGCTCTAACCCTCTTTGGGTACCCTCTTCATCCCCATGGCTCCCACCTGAGATCAGGACTCAGTCTCTTTTGGCTAGATTCTTGCCATAGGCTCCTAACCAGCTTCTTCATTTCCAGTAATTCCCCCTCCATTCCAGGTCCATTGTGGTAACACAAGGGACCTGTCTTTGCTCAGGAAGCACCCAGGACTTCCCATGGCCACAGAAAAAAGTCCAGACTCCTCAGCTTTTCATTTGAGACTGAGGTCTGTCCCCAATCTCCCACTCCAACCCCCCCCCCCCCCCACACACAATCAACTGATACAGAATCAAGACTAGAACTCTGGTCTTCTCACTCCTAAATCCAGTACTATTTTTACTCTACCAGCTCTTCATTGGAAAAGGGAGGTTGGCAAAATGACCTGCCAAGTCCATTCTGCTCCTGAAGATCATAAGACGGCTTAGAAATCTCAAGAATCATCTAGATGTGACCTTTCCTGATTTCCCAGTTGTTAGTCCTGGAGGGACTGATCACTTTGTATATACTTATCTCTATCTGCTGCTTCTTTTAAGTGGAATATTAGCACCTTTAGGGCAGGGCCTATTTGGTTTTGGAGTTTTTTTGGGTCTTCCTGTCCTGTCCTCTCCTTTGTCTCTTACAAAGTAGTAACTCAATAAACCTTCCTTAAACCAAATTCTCAGAGATGAAAGGGACCTCAGAAGATGCCCAAACTCCCTCTCTATCAAAGAATCCCTTTATTCATCCGCTTAGAAGCTCTAGTTAAAGTTCATTTCCTCACAAGGCAGCCTGTTTCTTTGTGGGGCAAAATTTGATTGTTAGAAAGTTTTCTCCTACTTCAAACTGAAATCTACTGTCCTATAACTTTTCCTCATTGGTCCTAGTTGTGCCAGGTGTGGCCACACAATGAATTTCCCCACTGGCCAGTGGAAATCAAGATAAACCCAAGGAGTTAATTACTGATCTTAATCAAGATTTGTGGAAACTTTAAAAAAAAAATTACAGAATCACATAATATCAGTTACAAGAAAACTCCTACAACAGGTTAGATAAATGATCATCCAACACCCTCCATTCCCCCTCCCCCCCAACTCCACTTGAATACTTCCATTGACAGGAAACTTATTATGATCAAAAGAGAACATCTGCCTTTTAGAGAATTCTATGAAATTTTCCCTTAGAAAGTAGACTGCAATATTATTACTATTTACCAATTACAATACTTTCCACTCAATAATCTTGTAAAGTTGGTAATGGAAAGATGATTGTTCGCATTTTACAGATGAGTTAACTAAGGCTCAAATGGAAGTGACTTTGCCAGGGTCATATAGCTAATAAATCACTGAGCCTGTACTAGAATCCAAATCTCCTGAGCCTCAGATCAGGTCCCTTTCCCCTATACCACGAAATCTTCATAATAATATGTCTTCACACATAGAGGCTAGGAGATACCAGTCGATTACCCATTCCTTATTTCCTCGGCTCTTCCAGAACAGGCCAGACAGGATTCTTCTAAATGAAGAAACCGAGGTCCAAAAAGTGGAAGAGACTTGCCCAAGGTCACATAGCTACTCTGCGGGTGTGGTAGGAAAACGTTGTAACCCGGGTCCCTCTTCGAATATACACCTCTGGGCTTTCCCTACCTAAGGTGGTTAAAGGTTCATCATCCTTCCGCCAGGTCACTCAGATTCCAAGGCAGTGGAAAGTGAAATTGAAAAGGGGGAGGGGGGAGCCGGAGAGAAATACACAGCTCTCAGTAGAGGGCGGAAGGGAGTAGGAGGTGCCCTCGGGCTGGGGACACGCGTGGTTCCAGGGACTGGTGGGCACCACAAGTGTGGCGCAGGAGGGCTGCCTACCCCCCCACCCCCCCAATGCCGGCTCCCTCAAGGGGTGGGCTGGAATGTGAAATAGAGTACGGTCACTTAGGTGCTTAGGGCCACGCGGATCCCGGGGGAGGGGCCGACGTGCCGGGTGGGTAGGAAAGGGGAGTGAAGGGGGAAAGCGAAGGACGCCCACGGGCAATGTCGGGGTTGGGGCACAGAAGCAGGACCACGCGTGGCCGCGCCCTCCAAGGGCCCGGACTGAACCTGCGTACCCTCTCCTTCCTGGTCCAGGGTGCAAGAGGCCCACCTTGCTTCCTTCCCCCCAAGCCGCGGCCACTTACCCCGGGGCGGCCAGACGGCCGGGGTCCGGAGGCGACAAGGCCGCGCCCGCGCAGGCCCGAGAGCCGGACCGGAGAGGCGGGGTCGGGAGGCGGAGCCAGAGCTGGGGAAGGGATTGGCGACTGGAACCCCTGCTCTTGGGGCCCCCTTCCCTCTGCTCCCTGCCCCAAATCCCTCTCCACTCACCCCGTAGCTCCTGGGGATAAAATGGGGGCAAGACCTGGCTATGCGCCCCTTCTCTCCCTTCCCACTTCTTCAAAACCCTCATTTTCCCTTATTACTCTCCTACCCACCTCTCTGTGACCCTCAACCCACTCTGCAGCCCAAACTTCTCTCCCTCAGGTCTGCCACCGTAGCTGTTCCGCGCCAGAGCAAGACCTAGGCAGACCCCGAACCCCAGAGGGCAAAAATCAGTAATCTGGTCCTTGCCCTTCCAGCAAATCCCGAGAGCGCCCCTATTTCCTCTGAAGATGATAGGGAACCTCAGTCCGTGTTCCCCACTGCAGAGCTCAGGAATCCAGTCCTTTTCTCAGAGCATAAATCAGGACTCTTTATCCCCCAGCAGAGATCGGAAACCTTGATACTTCGGGAAAGGGGTATGGAAACACCACCGGTAGTAGAGGAACAGGATATCTAGCAATCCATCAATAAGCATTTATTAAGCAGCCGCTATGTGCAAAGCCCCGAGTTAAACGCTGGGAATACAAAGACCAAAATCAAAGTCACCGACTTCTAGGAGCGTGTCTTCTCTTGGGGGAGACAGCATGGACATATCTAAGTACATACTAAATATGGACAAAATAAATGCGAACTAATTTCTGTTTGCCCAGGCATTGGGAGGGCTTTGAGCCACAAGTCCTTCCCAGCCATTTCTTGTCCCAGGAGTTGTGTGGCCCAGGAGAGGGCGCCTTACACCTTAACTTCGCCCTGGAAATGCAGGAGCCCGCCCCCCAAAAGGGAGACAGAATCAACTATAGTAATCTGGGACTCACTTGTCTATAGAATATTTACTCCAAGAAACTACCTTCCATAATCAACAAATATTTATTCCCTAGAGTCAGTCTCCCTAACCTAGAGTCCAGAAAACATTTCCTTTCTCTTCAGCAGATTCCCGGTGTTCTGGCTTTGTGCTAATGTAGGCCAAGGGGGGCAGTTAGGACACCAGAAAAGGACCAGATCTAAGTAAACCTCTTAATGGTTCCATGATAATAATAACAAGAATACTTCAAGGCAACTCATCTACTCTAATACCATGCCTTTTGTCTTCTTCCAGAACCTCAAAGGGAAAAGAGGAAGTCATTTCTTTCCTCTGGCATCTAACCTATCCTATCTCACTTCTTTCAGTTAGTCCACTAGGTTGAGAAGCAAAGCATTATAAGCCTGAGGATACAAAGAAAAGGAAAAAAAAATGTATTTTCCTCCTGCATTCAAAGAGTTCATACTCTAATGAGAGAAACAATGTGCAAATATATAGATATATATATGTAAATATGTATATACAAGATATGTGTGTAAATATATGATAAATACAGTATAAATGGAAGATAATCTCAGAATGAAGACTGAGATTTGAACTGAGTCTTGAAGGAAGTCAGGAAAGTCAGGAGATCAGGAAAACCAGAAAGGAGAGATGAGAGAGCAGGTGGTCTCTAAAACCTCTTTCAATTCTAAAATTCTATGATTTATTGCCTTCTAAATGCCAAGTCCAGTGATTTTATTTTCAGATTTCATCCTCCTTGATCTATTACTTCTGATATCACTGACCACATCCTCCTACTGAATACTTTCTCCTCTCTTGGCATCCTTGACTCCTGGTTCTCCTATTTTTCTAAGTTTCTCTCTAGTTTATTGTTCCTGCTCCTTTTCCTGACCCATTAATGTAGGTGTCCCTATGAGTCTATCTTTAACCACTTTCTCCACACTATTTAAGCTAAGAATCATTAGAGTGCTGGACCTGAAGTCAGGGAGACTCATATCTGACCTTGGACACATGTGGCATCAAAAACTCTTAAATTCAAGCCTAGCCTCTGACACAAACTGGCTTGTATCTCTGCAAAGTTATTTAACCTCTCAGGGCCCCAGGCAGCTCTTTAAGACTATATATAAGTTGCAGAACAATAACCAGATCTTCACTGGTGAAGGCAGATTCCTAACTGGCTAAATTCCCTATTCCAATGAAATACCAAGTCTTGACTCCCTCACTCCCTTCAAATTTAATTGTTATCAAGTCCTTTTGATTCCATCTGTACATTTCTTAAACTCATTCTCTTTTCTCTATTTCTTTTGCCAGTATTCCAGTTCTAGCCCCCATTGCTATTCTCCAGGACTATTTATTGAACACTCTCATCCTTCTATACCATTTCCAGAATAATAATTCTTATAAAGAAATCTGGTTGTCACTTCTCTACCCAAATATATTCAGTGGCTACATATTGCTTCCCAAGTTCAAACTCCTCTATAACTTGATGTCACTATGCCTTTCTAGACTGATCTCATATTAATGTCTGTGTTCCTCCCATCCTAGATGACTTTGTTTTGCAAACACACACAATGCTCTCTTCTTGTTCTTTATGCTTGACATGCCCTACCTTCCCCTCTTTATTTAATTCTTACCTATCCCCCAAAACCAAATTCTAATGCCACCTCTTTCAAGACCTTCCTTGATCAACCTGATTCCCCAGCAGACTTTACATGGCATTTTGTTTTTATGGTTCTCTAATTCATTTATAAAGTAATTTAACATTACTGTTATCTGTTTGGAGTCTTAACTCCTTCATAGACCTGACTTTGTCTTCCTATGTCTAATAAATATTTCTTGAATGTAGCAGACACAGTGCTAGACTTGGATTTAGGAAGACCTAGGTCCTACTCTCACTTCAGATAATTTCTAGTTGGGCAAGTCACAACTCTGTGAGCCTTAGTTTCCATATCTTTATAGTGGGAATAACAGTACTTACCTCACAGGATTCTCGTCAAGCCAAAATGAGATAAAGTATATTTTGAAAAAGGATTTCACAAACCTTAAAGCATTAGGTACATGTGAGCTATTACTATTAAATGAGCAAATCGCACTACGTGCGAATGGGATGGGGTGGGAAATACACACACACTAGTTTAAGGTTGTTCTGGCGAGGATAGCTAGGTGCTCAAAGTCTTCTCACTTCCAAGATCATAGATGCCCTCGTACATTTCTGCTGCTTGGTCAGATATTCAAGAGGGTATGCGTTTGCCACACAGTAAACCCTCAATGTTTCTCGACATGGGTTCTGCGTCACATCTGTCTTCTGAGTCTGACTTAAGTGTTTGAGTGATGGGGAAGGGACAGAGAAATTCAGGGGGACTTTTTTCAGTTAAGAAACAGCACTTTAGGGTGTCGTGGGGAGGCATGTATTAAACGGTAGTGGAACCCCTTGGGGATGAGAGGCTTCTCCAAGAAGGATATGTGGTGGTAGGGGCAGAGGAAAACGGGGAAGGAGAGGTGGAGTAATCAAGGAACTGGCCCCCAACACCGCATCCTGGAATCTTCCCATCCCCACGCCTCAGCGAGGCGGGGCTACTTGATTGTCCTAGGCAACGCACATGGTAACAGCATAGGAAGTCGTGGGGAATTGAAACGTGCAGGACTTAGCAGGTAGGAAGAACTTTCCCAGAAGCCCTCGCAGCAAAGGCTGAGTTGCCATGCCATCCGATGTGTTCTTCCTCCTGATTGGTCGAAGGAGGTACTGCCCTGGCTCCCTTGGCCAACCCAGCCTAAGAATGCAATAAGGCGGGGCCTGAAGGAGACATCATTTTCCCGCCCCCTCCCAGCTCCGATTCTAGGTTCCCTTCTGTGACGCAAAGGTGCATTCCCAGCCAATCGTAATGTGGTGACTGAGGAGGGCGGGACTACTCCCTCCTTTCCTCGTTCCTTCGCTCGCTATTCCACCCTCTTCTTTCCCCTTCCCCAGCCCGTTTCCTTCTCCCCCACCCCCATCTCTTCCCTATCTTCTACGTCCTTATTTCTCTTCCCCTTACCCCGCCCCCACCCTCAAAGTTCCATCCACGTTCGGTTTCAAACGACACTCTGGCCAATGAACATCGGGGCCACCGTCGAGTGGCGGCCGCGACGGCCAATGGAAGCGCGGCGAGAAAGAAGCGCTCGCGGCGCGCTTATGACGACAACCGGCGTGTGACGCAGTCGGACACTTCGCGCAGAGCGGCCCGGGCGGCGGCGGGGGCGGCGGCGGTTTCGTGGCGGCCGCGCGCGTTCCCAGCGGTGGCGGCGGCGGGAGAAGGACGATTTTTAGTCCCTTCGTTAGGGGGACGCAGCCCTTTGGTAAGGAAGTGGCGACGGTGGCCGGCCAGGTGCGTGGCTCTGAGACGAGAATGAGACTGGGGCCAAGCTGAGCTCAGGGCCGCCCCCTTCTTAGAGAGACGAGGCCGCGCGCTCCCCTCGGTCCCGTACAACGGGGGCGGGGCCCTCGACCCTCAGACCCCGCGACCCAGTGTCTTGGCTTGGGGGAGGAGCTGGGGCTACCTCGCGGGAGAGGGTTTGGGGATTTGTGTGTGGCGTGCTCCCGGTAGTATCCTGGTTTCGCGACCTGGAAGTAGGGTTTCTCGAGGTTCAGGAGTCCAGGGTCTAAGGTGTGGAATCTAAGGGCCAGAGAGAGAGAGCTCTTACTGGGTTTGTTGGGGGTGAGATTGGGCATTTTTTATGCTACAGACCTTTTAGGTTGGCGGATAATCTTCGGTACCAAGGGTTTCCTGGGAAAAGATTTTAGGTTGTAATTGGAGATTAGAGACCTAGGTTCTTCGAGGATGGAGGGCAATGAGGGGAAAGTAGGCTGAAGTAAAGACTTATACTAGATTTTTATCCTTCTTTTATTTTACAAATATTCATTCTGTACCTGCTGTGTCTGGTTTCATGCCCAGTCCTGAAAAAGGATTTAATGAGTTTAAGAGCTAGGACGGACCCACACGTCCCAGAGTGGACAATCTGGTGGTGCTTCTTTTAATTTCTCTTTCAGGAAAAATGAGGTTGAGATGCTGTTACACGTGGAAAGCTAAGATTAGAAATTTATAAGAGGTTCTTTGCTTTTTCAGAGACACTTGGGTTTTTTTTTTTTTAACTTTAAAAGGACCAAAATTTAAGAACACTTAGAAGTACCAAGCTGAGTCAGTTAACTCAGTACGTTTTTTTTTTCTGAACTAGGAAGCAAACAAAATAGAGATGGTAGGATGAACATGTTGATTCCAAAATAAAATTATGATATGATTGGGGGGGGGAGGATCCTTCCTTGGACTGATCCTTCTGGTTTTAATGGCAATGGAGTGCTTATTAGGCACCTTTCCCGTTATCCTGGTTTCCTGTTTTGTACTTTTGATTAAAGGCATGATAGCTTGTCGCTACACACAGTTCAGAGCTAGGGGAGAAACCTTAGATTCGTTGTTAAAGGTGAAGGGGAAATTACCAAGTCCTGACTCTTCATTTTAACCCTTGGGGAGATGAAGGCCCAGATTAGTGGCCCTCACAAGGTGAGTCAGTTGTCAGAGCCAAGACTAGAAGTGAAATGTTCTGCTTCCCAGTCCAGAGCACTTTACTGCTACACTGCATTTATCCTGATGGAACTCTCCCAATCTGCCCTTATTGAGGTTTTGCCTCTGGTGTTAGAGCAGTATGTGGCCACTTTGAGTAGACAGGGATAAGCATTCTTCAGATGTGCTTATCTGAAAATCTCAGGGAGATATTTCAGTTTAGCATGAATGAATGATAAGTGTCTATTAAGTGCCAAGCCTTGTAGTATATGTCTAGTATGGCAGTAAATGTTCTCTCCCCAGGCCTGGTTGTATCCCCTTCTAGTTTTAAAATCAGGTTTAGAAGTGTATATCAGATAGCTGACCATTTAATGAAGAACAGTGAGATACATAGTGGTGAGGGGAGGGGTCACTAAAACTGCAAATAATCACCTTAATTTGTTTGATAAGTAGTGGAAAAAGTTCTAGGTTGGTATTCTGGGGCTCTGTCTCATCTGAGTGATTTTTGGGTAAATCACTTGCCCTCTTCAGGTCTCCTTTTCCATCTCAGGAAAATAGGGAATTTGTATACTATATTATCTTTAAGCTTCTCTTCCTGTTTTGGCACTTTATTTTTCCAGGTTTGATATGCAAAACCACTGTGGCTAATTGGACAAAATAGAAGCATGGTCTTTTTAGAGGCAATTGCTAAGTGACTAAATGTAAACTGGGAATAGAGTACAGGAAATAAGTGAAATTTAGAAAACAAATGCAAGAGTAATTTTTTATTTAATCCACTCTGGGACACACTTCTCTGCTACAGGATTCATAGTACTGTAATGTACATGATTTACATAAAGGGTGATACTAATGGGTGCTTGTGTTTTTACATAAGCAAAACCAATGCATAATACTTTATTATAGCAGAATTTCTTGACCATCTGTGAGAGTGCTTTTTCTTTGTAGAAAGAAGCTAACTTTAAGGGAGAAAGATGGAGCAATAGACTTGCAGTGTGGGTAGTCTGTCATTGAATCTCAAGGGAATTTTTATGGGACTACTGAAAAATTTCACTCATATTGATTGTGATGTCAGATTGTTTATGTTTCTGTACATATTTATTGGTATGTCTTTTGTGGGTGTGTAAGGGCTTGTTTATTGAATTAAGATACTAGGTTTTTCAAAGCCAGCAAACCCTGAAAAGACAATATGGTGCTTCTCTTAATTTAATTTTTAAAATTTTAATTTAATAGAACCTGAACAGCTGGATAATTATTCCTTTGGGCTTTTCATTTGAGAGTCTATAAAATTGAATTAAAGTTTATTCTGGCCTTGAGTCACTTTGTCACTTTGCTTATATTTAGATGGCAGAGCAGAAATGGAAACAGTGTTTGGGAAGTAGAAGTGAACTGGTAAAAGCTAAATGTCAGTTAAAAAGTGGACATTCTATCTGTGCTGTGGAATGTAAATAAACTGTACCTTTCTATATGGCAGAGTTGATGCTAGCAGCGCTGACTGCCAAAATGATTGTGGAATACACACACAGGCACACATGCATACACGCATTGTAAAATAGTTCTTGTGACTATCAACAACTCATAGGATGACATTGTACCAAGTGATTTTGTATTCTAGAGAGCCTGGCACACCATTAGAACATCCAGCTCCTAGGGTAGTTAAATGGGGTTTTATGAAGAGCCACCTTTTCTGACATCTTGAAGGGTTTAGAGTAGAATACAAAGGGGATCTATTTTATTTTCTTTAAAATTTGAAGTTTAAATCTAAAGGAATGAGGGAATAATGAATCATATTTTTTATAATAAAAGAATATATGTACTAGCAGTTGCTCTGTGTACTGTAAGATCTGTCTGCATTGGCCTTTTTGCTGATGATTCCCCATGACCCTCCATTTCCCCAGTATGCCTTTTATGATCTCTACTAATGCCATCCTTCTGAGATTGCCTTCCATCTACTCTTGTAGGGAAGGGTAGCATTTCTCTAGCACTGTGTGCCAGGCACAGTGCTAGATGTTCATTTGATCTTCACAACAACCCTGGGAGGTATTTTTACAGTTGAGGAAATGGGCAAATAGAAGTTGTGACTTACCAAAGGTCATACAGCTAATAAGAATCTGAGGTTGAATTTGAACTTGGGTCTTGTTTCCATGTCTAGCAGTCTCTTTGCTGTGCTACCGGCTCACTCTGTTATAGAATTTCATGCACACAGTTGTTTGCATATTGTTACCTCTTTAGATTGTGATTTCCCTGAAGTCAGAGCCTGTGTTTTTGCCTTTTGTTGCTTCCCTAGAGCTTAGCACATAGTAATTGCTTAATGTTTGTTGATTATCACCAGTTATGCCTTACCAAACCACAGCTTTGGGTTATTGGAATTATCTGCTTCCTTCACTTCTACCAAGTACTTCTGAATAGAACTGGAGAATGTCACAAAACTATGCTAACTGGGTCCACTGTTGTATCTATTATCCAATCTCAACTGAGCCTTCACTGCACCAAGGCCACTCTTCTTCCTAATTGATCTTCTCTTCCACCAAACATTCATAAATTAAAAATTATATATATGCACACATTCGCAAAAATTACCTCAATTCCCTTCTTCTCAGTTGAGAACAAAAGAAAACAAAAACTGCTGTTACAAATGTACAAAAAAATTTCCGCATTGTTCATGTGCAAAAAATTTTGTTTCATTCTGAGTCCTGTACTTCTCAGGAGGTAGACAGCATTTTTCGTCATTATATGGATCCTGTGCCCTAATTCTTTCAGAATTGATCATCTTTGCCATATTGTCATTGTAGTAATTATTCTTCTGATTTTGTTCACTCTATCAGTTCATATAAATCTTTCCAAATTTCTCTGAAACCCCTTTTCATCATTTATTTTGGCACAGTTGTATTTATTCCATCAGATAACTTGTTTAACCATTCACCAATATTTATGGGCACCCTCTGAGATTCCCATTCTTCCTAATGTCAACAAGATATTTTTGTGCATCTCTAGTTGAATTTATTTTTCTTAGGAACAATCCTTCTCTTTAATCTACATACCCTCTTAATTCACTGATCTTCCTTCTCTTTCCTTCCTATTTATGTACTAAATGTAACTCTCCTCAAGTGCATGTGTATATTCTTCATTCCTTAGGCAGCCCCCCCCCCCCATTTTTGAGATCAAGGCATAACAGAACTACTCCTAGTCTTTTCTAATTGGATTCCTTCTGTGATCCCAGATGATGGTAGGGATAGAGAGGATATATGTATTATCTTCCCATATTTGAATATAATGATTTATCTTTAGTCCCTTATGATCATTTATTTGTGTTTACCTTTCATATTTTTCTTAACTCCTGCATTGGAACTTCCTAGTTTCTGTGAAACTATATTCTTTTCATCAAGAATACATGGAAGCTCTCTGTTTCATTAAAGGTTTATTCCTGCCCATCCTACCCCACACCTCCAAAAAAGAAGAGGATTAAGCTTGGTTTTCTGGATGAGTTATTTATGGTTGTTTTCATATATTCTTTGCCTTCTAGAATATTGTATCAAAAGTCTCTGTTCCTTTGCATGTGGATTCTAAATTGTCTGTGACCCTGATTGTGGCTACTCAGTACTTGACTTCTTTCTTTGATTTGAAAGCTTTGGATTTTGGCTATAATATTCCTAGGATTTTTCATTTAGGAGTTTCTTTTGGAGGAGGTAGCTAGTATGTATCTTAGTTTATTTTTTTGGAGGATGGGAAGGCAAAGTAATTGGGGTTAAGTGACTTGCCCAAGGTCACACAGCTAGTAAGTATGTCAAATATCTGAGGTTGGATTTGAACTCAGGTCCTCCTGACTCCAGGGCTGCTGCTTTACTCACTGTGCCACCTAGCTACCCCTAATATGTATTATATATTTCTCTTTTGCCCTTTGGTTCTAAGAAATCTGGGCAGTTTTGTTTGTTCCTGTTTTAAGGTTTCTTGAAATGTGTCTAGGCTCTTTCTCCCACTGTCACCCCTATCCCATAGTTAATTTTATTTAAAATTTTTTCTTCTACATACACTTTCCAAGCCTGTTGTTTTTTGCTGTGAAATACCTTTGATTTTCTTCTATATTTTTAGTCTTTTGACTTTGTTTTAATATATCTTTTCTTTTTTCTATCTACTTAGGATATCATACCCTTACCTGCATGTACTCTGCCCAAAGGAATGTAAATTTTGATCTGAAACTTTTCTTAAGGACCAGGCCTTAAACCCAAATCACTCTGGCTCTCATTGATTGGCCAACAATTGCTCTTTGTCCTTTTGAAGAGGGCCTTGACCTCAGGGACGGGATGCCTTGACATACAAGTGAATTGGATTTAAGTGAGGGTGGACAGTGCAAAGTCTACTTTCTCCTCCCTAGCCGGATATCCTGGTCCTGTAGCCAGATATACATGAGGACAACTGGAAATCCCTCAGGATGCAGTGGGGGATGTTGGCCTTTTCAAGCTAAGGTCTTTAAGAGGTCTCAGTTTGACTTTGGCAGAGCCCATTCAGTGTTTAAGGCTTAAAAATAAGGCAAAGAATGACCTTTTTGGGGAAAAAAATCAAGGAAAGGAAGACCGCAGGGTTTTGGCCACCACAGACACAATTGTTATTTACATTCATTCTGAGCCAATCGGAGCCCAAGCCATTACCAAGTAGGGCTTGGTATGGGACCAGAGTGATTTGGGATTAAGGTTAGTTTTTAAACCAAAAAATCCCCGAAAACATGAAAAACATCTGTGGCCACTCTGTCCAAAGGGATGGGGTTGGTCCACTATAGGTCCTAGGCCAAGTCCCACTTGATTGGTTGGGCCCTGATTGACTTTGAGTGGATGTAAATAGTAGTTTCTGTTTTGGTCAAAAACCCTCAGGGTCTTCTCCCAGATGGGTGTTTTTTGTTGTTGTTGTTATTCACTAAATGGGCCCTACCTCTGTCAAAGCATCTGTTAAAGACCTTAGCTTAAAAAGGCCAAGATTCACTGCTTCCAGGGCCGCCTCTAGTCATCCTGATCTCTGTCTACCCACTGGACCCATTTGGCTCCAGAGGAGAATGTCAGTCTGGTGACTTTGCACAGCCTTCCTAAAATCCAGTTCACATGAATGTTATGGTATCACCTCCCTGATGTCATGGTCTTCTTTTTTTTAAAGCACTACTTAGATGTTTGCTACAATCATTTTATAAGACTGGAGCTAGAAATCATCTATTCAGATATGATAACTGAACAAATGGGAACTGATGAAATCAGCAAGTGAGGTGGTCTTCTTTGAGAATGAAGAATAAACAACACAATATATTTTCTTGTCTTCTGGAGTCATTGGCTTCTATTTGGTCATTTCTCATTTTCAGGGTATTTGTTGCTTGGGCAAGGTTTTGTACCTCTTGTGCCAGGCTAATTCCCTTTCCAATCCTTTCTCCTATAGCTCTAATTTCTTGCCCATCTTTTTTTTCTTCAGGTACTCACATTTCATTTATAAAAACACTTTTTTCAACTTAAAAAAAAAACAAATCTTCATCTCTTCTAGGAATTCTAGTTGACTCTGTACCAGGGCTGCATTTTGTAGGTGTGGTTTGCTTTTAGATGTTTTGGAGTTGTCTTCTGGGTTTGTGCCTTGAGTATCTCTGTCCCCACTTTTTATGGTATGATTCTTGTTTTGTTTTGTATTTTTCTCATTCTTTGAGACTTCTTACTTATTTCAGACTTGATATTAAAGCCCAGCTGGTGGAAAGATCTAGACTGGTTCTGTTCCTGGCTTTCTTGGATGTTTTTGAGTATTAGGTTATTGTAGGCTCTCAGGGAAACCTCAGACTGGGGATTTAAAAGCTTTCAATGCTCCCAAAGTGGTTGAATCTAAAACAGTCTGAATACTGCTCTCCTAGTCTGAGTTCTATGAGTTCATGACTCAAGTTTTGGTTTGAATAACGATAGACCGTTGCTAGACTTAGCCACTTATCAGTCGGCAGGGAACCTGCTGGTTCAGAATGATGAAACTGCAGGCTCCTCTTTGGTCTGCGATTCCTGATTTGGTTATTCCATTGCAGGCTCCAGATTGGGCTAGAAGCTGGAACTGAGACCCTTTTCTTCTCCTGGGATTTGAACCACAGCACATCACTGTTGCTTGCTTCTGACCTTACTCTTCTCTGTATATACCTAGAGCCTGCTACTGCTCTTTGTCCTGATTGTCACCTCCTGGGTGGTCTGCCCTGGATCTGTGATCTAGAATTGTGTAATGGACAACAAAACTGCCATGTATTGTTCATTCCCACTATGGGCCCTGGTGTGGTTTTGGGATCTCTTCTTCCCTGGTGTACAGTCTCTCCTGGAGTAGAGCGGAGTGCCTCTGGGCCAGACCTTGATGACCTCTCTCTTTGTTTCCCTGTGTTAGCCTCAACTGGAAGAGACTCACTGTTATTTTTTTCATGAATTTCCCCGTCAGGGTTCTGTCTGGTGCATTTTCTAGATCTGTTTGGGAGGAGTAGTGGGGGCGGGGGAAGGTGTCTGTGTAGACTTACTATACTGCTTCTTATTACTCTACCGTCTTGGCTTCTGGAACATACTGATAATTCCTCCGTTCTCTTCATACTTCCCACAGCAGCTCCTTCCCTTGACTCTTTCAGTTGAAGATCTTGCTTCATACTTAACCAAAGAAATTGTGATCATTTTTTCCAGTCTCTCTTCTTCATCTTCTTTTCCCCTTCTTTTCTCTGTCTAGCCTCTCCCTGAAATGATTTCTCCACTATTTCCTCCATTACTCTAGACTCTAAAGATCTAAAGATCAAGGCTTTCACCTTGCTACAGTCATATATGTATTCATGATTTCATCCCTTCTGTCATCTCTTGCGGTTTCCCTATCACCCTTCCCCCCTCCCCCCAATTGTTAATGAATGATTGCTATCTGATGATGGTTCCTCTGTTCCTTAGAAACATTTGTGGTGTCCTCGGTCCTTAAGAAACCCTCCATAAGTCCTGCCACCCCCTCTAGCTAGTCTTGTACCTCTCTTACTGTTCTCTGATAAACTTATTGAGAAAACTATATTCAATACTTCTGTTTCCTTTCTTCTCACTCCAGTCATGACTACTCTCTTTGATGAAACTACTCTTTAGAGTTACCAGAGATCTCCTAATTGACAGATCTAATGACCTTTCTTCTATCCTTATCCTTCTTGACCACTTTACTGAATTTGATTCTTTTGATCAATTTATCTTCGCAGATACTCTATTTTTCTCTGGGTTTTTGTGACACTACTCTATTGGTTCTCTACTTGTCTGTCTTATCCTTCTCAGTCTCTGTTGCTGCATTTTTGCCCATAATCACCCTTCCCACACATTACTGATGTTCTCCTAGGTTCTGTCATGGGTCCTCTTCTGCCTATTCTCACTTGGTGATTTCATCAGTTCCTATTGGTCCAGTTATCATATCTGAACAGATGATGTCTAGCTCCAGATCTATATGATGATCATAGCAAACATTTAAGTAGTCCTTTAAAAAAAAAAAAGCATTTTTATTTAAAATTTTGAGTTCCAAATTCTATCCTTCCCTTCTTCCCTGAGACGATAAGTAGTCAGATACAGGTTTTACATGTGCAATTATGTAAAACATTAAATAATACTTCAAGATTTGCAAAGCACATTACATATGTTATATATGTATATCCATCTCAGGCACCTGTCTCACACCATAAACTGCCTATTGGATATTTTTAATTGGATATCTTATAGGCATCTTAGACCCAACTCACTTTGCTTCTGACCAAACCCACCCAAACTTTTCTGTTACTGCTGAGGGTACCACTATCATCCTTCAGTAACCCTCAGTAACCTCACTGTGATCCCATACTCTTCTTATTATTCTGTCACTTAACCCTCATGTCTCAGACAGCTGCCAGATCTTGTCATTTTTATTTCTACAATATCCTTCCACTGTGTTGTTGCTGTCTCCCCTTGCATAGCCTTACCTTAGTTCAGGATCATCATTACCTCCTTCCTGGACTATAGCCTCCTGATTGATTACCCTGCCTCTTCAATCTTTCCTCTACATAACTGTCAAAATGCCTGATCCCATCCTCTCCATACTCAATAAATATCCTTTGGCTCCTTGAGATCAAATGTAAATTTTGATATTTCAAGTTTTCCACAACTGGCTCCCTTCCTATCTTTCTTTCTTAACTTTTATACCCTCCACTCACTCACTCACTTACTGTTCCTCATACTTAAAACACTCTCATTTCCCCAATCTGTTCCTTTTTACTGCCGTCTATCTTGAGGTAGAGTTTGTGCTCCTCCCCTTCAAATCTTAGAATACTGGCTTTCTCCAGCCTCAGACACTTAACACAAAAAACTAGCCATGTGACCTTGGGCAAGTCACATAACCCCAACTGCCTTCCAGAAAGCAAAAAAAAAAAGAATACTGGCTTCCTTCAAGACTAAAGTCAGATACCACTTTCTGCAGGAGTGCTTTCTCAGTTTCCCCTAGCTGCTCCTATCTTTTTTAAGGTTGCCATTTCTAATCTTTAGTACCTATTTATGTTCATGTTTTAGCCCCCATTTGAATGTAAAGTTCTTAAGTGCAGGGACTGTTTTCATTTTTTTCTTTCTATACCCAGTGCTTTGCACAGTTCCTGGCAACTGAAGTGGATGGAAGATGAAATGACTAATGAAACAAAGACTAGCTTCCGAGCATTTTGAATTATTAAGTAATACATGCCAATTGCCCAACAAATTGCTACTTGTCTGACAAATTGGGACCAGTCACCTTCCTCAGCTTTGGCACTGGACCCTGAATACATGGGGAAATAGATTTTTATACATTAAAAACAAATAAGACCAGTTGATTAAAAGAAAATAGTTAACCAGGGTAATGGTCTATAAGTTGAAGTACTTCATGTACATATAGCCATTGACAGGTACTCATATGCTCTGGTCTCAATGCTGCCTATTTCATATCTTCCAATAGTGAATCACCTCCTTGGTAAAACATGCCTATTGGCAATGTGCACACAGAGTTTTCCTCACAAATACAACATAAGAGAGAAGTTCCATTGTATGGTTGGTTGATAAAGAGAAGGATTGCTAAGGGAAGTGGAGAGTAGGCAGCAAAGTGGCTGAAGGATGGAGGCTCTTGTTCAGCAGGGTAGCTTGAAGTCGGTCAGGTTTTCAAAACACTTTTTAAAAATGTAATTTATTCTCAGTCTCCAGAATGCACACCGAATGGGTAAATAATTTGATGAGCTCTTTTATTTAAAATCTTTGGTGGTGTAGATTTTTAATGTTCCGTGTAGTTTTTTTTGTTTTCCATTTTGGAATGTATATTTGCAAATTATCTAGAGTATGTAATTTCAAATAGAGGGGCCACATTTAACAATCACTTCAATGGTTACCCGTTTCATTCACTTGGAGAGAACACTACAGTAGATAACATGGAGTTGAAAAGGAAAAACTGCCCTTGAGTATAATAGTGTTTTTTTAAAATCTGGCAAATGCAAAATGCTAGTGAAGAAAGAACTCACACAGCATCTGCATTACACACGTGATAGACTTGATGACATTACATAACCAAATAGGGATTTAAGTACCCCTAATAATGGGGTTGTGGAAAGAGTTACCTTGGTAACTAGAGTAAGAAGGAATGAGGGAAGGAAACCCTGAGCAGAGTTTAAAATGGGCATTGTCCCACAGAAGAGGGAAAGGAGTAGGTGTTCCAAGGAGAAGGGATGACATATATAGTGCCTTAATGGCAGGAAAAAATTGCATGAGCCATACAGTTACTGTTAGGTTATTGAGATTTAGACTAATCATGTTTGCTTGTTAACTCTTATCCTTCAATAAAAAGCCCCAACAATGTTAATGACATTCTCTCAATGAATCAGTATTTATTTGGTGTCAGCTATATTCTAGATACTTTATTCAGTATTTGGAATTTACATCTTAGTCATTAAGACATGAGTCTTATGGTTTCTGTGCTTCTCTCCCATTCTTGTAGGTCCAGTGCATCCTGTAGGATGCATCCATCCATCTAGATCTACCTTAGGTTCTGAGTCCTCTGTTGTGTCTCAGATGTCCTTGTTTGATTTCTCCCAGTGGTTGCACCTCCCTACATGGTTACACATTTTGATACAATCTTTCCTTGATTTTTTATTTTTCCTATGTGTCTTATTCCTAAATTGCTGATTCCTGGACTATAGAGTTATGGCTCCTGGGATTTCTAACTGGAAGAAACTTTACTACTGTCCAGTGCAACCCATATTTTCCTTTTTAGTCATATAGATATAGAATTGGAAAGCAGATTATGCTAACCTCTCACCCAAAAATAAAATAAACCAAAAAACCAAACCACAAAACAGTCACTGGAATTAAGAAAGGCTTCACAAAGAAGATGGCACGTGAGCTAGAAGGGACCTAGGAGTTTCAAGAAGAAGTGAGGAAGATGCCAGCCTCCCAACGCTGATGAGTTTCATTGTGATACTTAAAGTATGGTACCCACACCTGGACATTTACCCCCAAAGGCAGTCAGCAAGTGATAGGCACAAGACCGGCAGTCAAAACAACCATTTACTAATTAAGTTGGGCTAAAGCTACAAAGCCAAAATTAAAACAACTGATTTATTTAGTACCCCATACAAAGGCCTTTGCAATGTAGCTTCCTGAATTCTCCTTTCCAATTTAAGAGATAATTCCCTTTGACCTATACTGCTCACAGTGACCTAAAGCTCACAAACCAAGCTTGAGCATTCATTCCATAGTCACTTGGCTTAACTTAGTGTTGCATGTATTCACCAGCCTATCAACTAAGCAGTGAGACTTCTTTCCTGTTATATTCCTTTAAGGAAGAATGTGTGTGCACATGTACAATTGTGTACTTTGTATAGCTGACTCATTATTAGTCTACTGGGGCTATATGGGACTGAGGGAAGAAATAGATAGACTTAAGCTATATGACAAAAGAATAGGCATATTTAAGTAAATTACATGAAAAAATTAGGCAGGAAAGGATAAATCATGTGAGAAATGAATATATATTTTTTTAAGTCATTCTTAATTTCTTCTTCCTCCTAGAGAATCCTCCCTAAGAATTTTTAAATAGATTCTTGATGTTTAGGTTGCACATGAGGTCAGCAAGAATTTGGGTAGCATCTTACCACATCCCACAGAAAATTCTGAAGTTGGAAGTAGATGCTAGCCTTCCTTTCCCTGGATGGATGCAGATTTTTAATTGGTACAGAGAATCTTGGTGTCCGTAGGCATTTGTAAAGGAAGTAGAATTTCAAAGTTTTTATTTTAGAGATGGTACAGTGGCAACCTACATTATCTACCTTCTTTGAAAACCTTTTTGAAATCTTTTTCTTTTACATCACCTTTACTTAATATTTCTCTCCACTCCTCTACTAATTGTAACAAAAAATTAAGTATAACCAATCTACAAATGGCATTGAGTGAATCTGACATGGCGTATTTAATTCTCACAGATTCTACACAGAAGGGAAAGGTTGCAGCAGTGTTGGTGGTATGGCTTTTTAGCTCTTCTCCACAGTGAAACATCTTTGTTTTTGGTCATTATAATTACAAAGCATTCAACTTGATTTATTTTTTTGGTTATAATTGTTTTAGTAAATGTATTCTTTCCTGGTTTTGCTTACTTGAGTCTACATCAGTTCATATTGTGGCTGCTAGGTGGCATGTGAATAGAGTGCTGGACCTGGAGTCACAAAGACCTGAGTTGAAATGTAGCCTCAGATGACTTCCTTACTGTGTGATCCTAGGCAAGTCATTTTACCTTTGCCTCTCTCAGTTTCCTCAACTGATAGGCTACAAATAGGGATAATATCACCTACCTTCTGGGGTTCTTGTTAAGATCAAATAAGGTAATATTATATAAAGGGGTTTAATTAGCATATTGTTGGACATAGTAGGCATTTACTTAATGCTTATTCCACCCACTCTTCCCTAATTTCTTCATTTTTTTTATATAATAGTAATATTGTACTGTATGCATGTGTTGCATGCACTTAGTTTAGCCATTTCTCAATCAATATAACACCACCTGTTTCCTCAGCTCCTAATTCTTTGGTGATAGATGCCCTTGGAAGAAGCCTTCAAATTTGTTATCTGATTTCAATCTGATTACGTACAACCTTTTTTTATTTTGTGGTTAATTCTGGACCACACTCCGCTCCTCTTCCTTGCTGCATTTGTTTCAGATCTTCTCTCCTTTCCCTGAATCCTTACATTTTTTATATTTCCATTCCCAGCACTCCTCAGCAAAAAATTTTTTTCTATCTTCCTGAGAAAACCAAGGTCAAACACTCTTGAATTTCCTTTTTCTCCTTCCTCTTTCAAAACCTTTTTGTATTATTTTCTTTCTTTGGTGCACACTCTAGGGAAGAGGTGACTTTTTTCCATGTAAAATCTTTGATCTGATCTCTTCCCATCTCTTTCAGGAATCTTTAATCATTCCCTCTTTTGTCTTATCTTAAACTTTTTACTTTATTTTTTAAAACTTCTGAGCTTAATAAACACCAAAGCAAATTAAACATTTTCATATATAACAAGATTTATGTGAAACTCTTGATCTCATATTATAGCTTGCTTTTAAAAGTATGTAATGAATTCAACATCTAACTTTTAAAACTGTTTACTTGTTAGTGATTCTTTCTGACCTTTCTTCTGTTCTCCTTGTATTTTAGTTTTTACACTCAAAAATATTTATTTGTATTGTTTGTTTTACATAGAGACATTTCTAATGGGCAGCATCCTTCCTTCCCCTCCCAGAGAGATGTCCCGTATAGTAAAAATAAAGAGGGAGGGAATAACATCATGGAAGCTAACCAACACAAACATGTCTGATGTATGCAGTATCCCAAACTCATACTCTCTCACCTCTGAAAAGGGAGAAGGGTAATGTATTGTCACATCTTTTTGGGATCTTAATCCTGGTCATGATAATTCCACAGCGTTATGTCTGGATTGTTTTAGTGTTCTTGCCTTCTGTGCATTTAAAACAATATTTCAATAACCTTAGTTTCTTTTTTGTTTATTTGTTTGTTTCTTTGCCACCCTATTCCTATCTTTCTTCCCCCTTTCATCTCACCCATTTGGGGAAAAAAGCAAAACTAAAAATAAGTACACATAGTCAAGTGAAACAGATATTGACTATGCACAAAATGTATGTTTTATTTTGCATCTTGGGTCTATTATCTAGGTGGGTAGCACTTTGGCATCTTGTTTGGTCATTGTATCTTAGTCTTCTAAAGTTGTGTAATATTTTTTCATGGTTCATTCTGCATCAGTTAATAAAAAGTCTTAGGTTACTCTGAAACTATTCCTTTCATCATTTCTTAGACTACTAATATTCCATTATATTCATATCCCATAATTTGTTCTGCCATTTCCCAGTTATTGGGTATCATCTTAGTTTCCACTTCTTCACTATCACCAAAAGAGCTGCTATAGATATTTTTTGTTTAGGCCTGTTGTTTACCTCTTTCTTTGATATCTTTGGAATATAGGCATAGTAAGTATCATTAGGTCAAAGGGTATATACAGTTTAGTAAGTTTTAGGACACAGTTTCAAATTGCTTTTCAGAATTGTTGTCTCATTTTATCATTAATCTCTTCTTGGCAGTTGGTTCTTCTCTCACATACCCTAGGGTGAGGTTTTGCTTTGGGGCTCACTTATGAGAAGAGTTGTATGATTTGGCCAGATGAGACTCTGGCCTTGAGTCCCCTGGCTTTGAAAACCCAGGTATTGGTACTTCTTTATCTGGTAACTAACTATGTATGTGTGTAATGGTCAGACTGCTAGAAGCCCTATCTGTTGGTCTGCTGAATTGTTATTTTTTCTGTCTGTATTTTTTTCTCATAATTTCTTGTATTTATTTTCTGAAGTTCAAGGTGCTGACTTTTCCCCCTGAACGAATTATATGATATATATGTTTGATTAAGGTAAGATTATTAACCCTTTTTGATTTGCTTTCCTTTAGAAAAGCAGATCAAAGAACCTGTGTTGGCAACCATCCTGGGTATGCTAGGATGCTTGCTGTTATAGATACCTACAAGTATTTACAGGTCTATCCCATCCACAAACCTTCCTTTAACTCCCCCATTCTATCCCAACCTATTTTCTCTTGTCCCTTTCTCAAACTAACTCGTAGAAAAAATCTTTTATAACCATAAACTCATAAAGACTTCTCAATTCCTTGAAATTTGCCTTCTGACCCCAAAATTGGGTTGAAAATGTTATGTCCATATCTTGTTATAGTTTTCAGTATTGTTAATTTCTCTTTTTAGAGAAGAATCTTCCCATGGCTCTCGTGATAGTACTTTCTTCAGGTTCTTTGCCTGCTTGGGTGGTAAACCACCAACACCTAAAGCTCAGCATGTTCAAATAACTCAGTATTTTCTTTAATTTAATTTTTATTTGTTTTCTTGTTTACATTATTCATTTTCATTACATTTTTAAAATTACACATTTTGTCCCCGTCTTGTTCCTGCCCCAACCCCATAACAGCAATCCCACTGTAAAGCCCCTCCCCTGCTCTGCTCTCCTATTTTCTGGTAGGACAGGAGGGGTCTCCCTATCCCAGCCCCTGTATATTGTAATTCCTAGTTGCAAGTATTGCTGAACTTTAAATTCTAGGTTCTGTCTATTCCTCCCTTGTCACCCACCCCTACTAGAAGGACACTCAGTTCAATACAGGCTATGGATGTGTGATTATACAGGACATCTTCATAGTGGACAGATTGTGACAGTGATAGTCTGTCTCTCCTTCCTATCCCTCCTCCCCCCTTGTTCTGTTCTCTGCCCTGTCCTTGTTTACTGAGGTGTGTGCTTCCAGC
>CM053596.1:71862923-71919269 GCA_028646575.1 Pseudocheirus occidentalis
GATTCTTTTTCCATCTGGAAAATTCGACTTTTTAAGGCATTCTTCTCCTCATTGGCTTTCTGGGCCTCTTTTGCCATTTGAGTTAATCTATTTTTTAAAGTGTTGTTTTCTTCAGTCAGGTTGTTGACTCTCTTTTCATGATTTTCTCGCATCATTCTCAATTCTCTTCCCAATTTCTCCTCCACTTCTCTTATTTGTTTTTCAAAGTCCTTTTTCATTTGATCCATAGCTGCTAGACATTCCTCAAGTGCCTTGGAAGCATTTGGTGTGGGAGTTCTGCCTGTGTTGTCTTCCTCCCACTCCATACTTTGATCCTTTTTGTCCACAAAAAAGGATTCTAGAGTTTTATTACTGTTCTTATCTTGCTTCCTTTTCCTCATGTTGGCCAGTCAGTTAATTTATTTATTTATTTATTTATTTTAGCTTTTCGGAACTCTGCTTCCAGGGGGGAAGGCTCTGTTCCAAATTGCTGGGGTTTTCCCACCTGCTGTAGCTATTAGGGGGGTGTTGCAGCCCTCACCAGCTTTGGCTTTCTGAGAGCGCACCCCAGGACCACCACCCTAGACCACGATCCAGATCCAGGCCGCTCAACGCAAGAGCACCTGGCTCTGATCAATCGTCTCAACCCCCCCTATGGGGTCCGCAGGCCAGGGGCTCTGAAGCAGCCCAGTGGGGGCAGCCGCGGGTTATAGCAGTTCCTGCCCTTACCCCACTGCTTCCTTGCCCTGGGGGTAGATTGGCTGAACTGCTTTTCCTGCCCCAAATTTACCTTGAAATCTTCACTCACTTTTTTTTTTTGGCTTTTTTTTTTTTGGAGGGCAGTTGGGGTTAAGTGACATGCCCAAGGTCACACGGCTAGTTTTTTTTTTTTTGGTGTGTGTGTGTCTGTGTGTGTGTGTGTGTGTGTGTGTGTGTGTGTGTGTTAAGTGTCTGAGGCCGGATTTGAACTCAGGTACTTCTGACTCCAGGGCCGGTGCTCTATTCACTGCACCACCTAGCCGCCCCCTTCTTCACTCACTTTCACTGACCTTCTCTAATCCTGACTTAGAAGATGTGAAGATCCCTCCAGGTGCAGTAGATCTTCTCTGAAGTAGACTCACGCTGCTGCTTGGGAGCCTCTGCTCACCCAACTGCCCTGGGGCCTGGCCCTGGTTTCGGTTTCAGGCTGGGCTGGCCTCGGCTCCCGTCCTGCTGTGATGATCCCCTGCTGCTGAGCTGCCTTCAGCGAGAAATGTGTTTTCTGAATTTTTGTGAGTATGAGAGTCCTAGAATTTGTTCAGAGTCATATTTTATGGGTGTTTAGGGTGGCTGTGTGGGAGCTGCAGAACCTTGCTGCTTCTATGCCACCATCTTGGCTCTGTTCCCCGCTATTCATTGTTTATAGTACCTTCTAGGAAAATGTAGTTTCCCTAATTATCTCTTTTAATTAGATCTGCTTTTGCTTTTTTTGACTCATGATGCTACTCTTGCATTTTTAGTTCAGCTGAGGCATAATGGATTCTGTTCTAGTCCTTTATTTCAACTCTGTGTGTCTTTCTATTTTAAGTGTGTCTCTTGTATACAGTATATCACTGGATTCTGAATTCTAAAATATTTAACTTTTTTCTTCTATTTTTTCATTCTTTTGACTTTGTTTCATTCTTTCTTGATGTCTTATGGGATCATTGGCTGCCACTTTGTTGTCATGTCTGACTCTCTCTGATCCCATTTTAGAGTTTTCTTGGAAAAGATAACTGGAATGTTTCGCCTTCTCCAGCTCATTTTATAGATGAAGGTGTGAGGCAAACAAGGTTAAGTGACTTGCCCAGGATCACAAAACTGGTAAGTGTCTGAGGCTAGATTTGAACTCATGAAGATCAGTCTTCTTTATTCCAAGCCCAGTGCTCTAGCCACTGGGTCATCTTGCTGCCCTCTAAAACTTCTCTCTCTTTGTATTTGGGAGAAACAGTTTTTTTTAAAGAGGATATGAATTCAAGTGAAAATCCCTTGTGTGTGTATACATATATATTTTTGTGTCTGTGTATATATGTATTTTGTTGTTTAGTCAGTCATGTCTGACTCTTCATGACTCCGGTTGGAGTCGACTTTTTTTCAGCCATTCTCCAATTGGTGGACATCTCCTCAATTTCCGCTACTATAAATATTTTTCACATATAGGTCCTGTTCCTTTTTCTTTTATCTTTTTGTAATATAACCTAGTAGTGCTATTGCTGGGTCAAAGAGTATGTGCAATATAACTCCAAATTGACATTCTTCATTTCAGTGGTGCTGAATCTTCAATGATAAACACAGCATGGCCTGAAAGTCAGGACATTGGAGCCAGCAAATCTGACTTCTGGTCCTAGCACCAGCACTTAATAGCCTGCGTGGGTATATGCCCTGACACTGGGGCGCTTCACCTGTCTTTTGATGTAGGTTTGACTTTGACAGGTACCTTCTTCAAACTAGTTCAGTCTTGTCTTCAGCACTTTAGGTCCAGTTCCCTGACCTGGATCTGTGGTTTTATATTTTGTCATTCACATTGCTTCTAGAGCCCAGATTTAATATGTTAACCCATTTACTAGCAGTTCTTTGTTCACTCCATGAGTCCTTACTCTGGGGCCTTGTTCTTATGGAGGTAAAACTGCCTAATTTGTCTTAACAGAAAGCCTATTCAGAAGGAAAGCAGAGATGAATTAGTTGGACGACATGCCCTTTGAGATCTCTTCCAATCCTATAATTCTGTAACAAAAAATATTTACTAAGCATTTGTTGTGTGCCGGGTAGCAGAGCCACGACTTGAACTCAAGTCATATGATTTTTAGTCCAACAGTGCTATTCTAGGTCCTCTAGTGGACACAGAGACACAGCACACAGAGAGGATACAACTCTCTAGGGGCTCACACTCTAGCTGGAGAAATAAGATCCAAATATTGTTACCTTTCTAATACCAGTCAAGTTTCCTCATTCTTGTACTAAATGATCAGTTAAGGCCAGTGAGCGATATAGAAATTCCAAGGAGGGGATGACCAGTGTAGATCAGGAGCACTATAGGAATCTTAAGGAAGGAGAGATCATTGTGGCTTGGGATCATCAGGGAAGGTTTGGGGTGAGAGGACCATGAAGATATTGACTTTATAGCGTTGTTCTGTCCAGTGAGGAGTTACTGTGACCCTATTGAGCCTTATGGGTTCATTCTAGATTGTGTGAAGAGTTCCAAAGAGAAGATCCCCAGAGGCAGTGAAGTTGACAAAGCTTTGATTTTGTTGACACAACTTTGGATCTAGCTGGTAACAGGACTGTGACACCGTTGTCCTTGTCAGCATTATTAGAGGAGTGAGGATTTGTTTTCTGTAGAAGGACACTGAAAATAAATGTGCAACCACCTCTCTGCCCTTAGGGGAAGGGGGTATAGTTAGAAGAGTCTGCTTAACCTTTCTGGAAGAGTTCTGCTGGCCTGCATTTGCCAGTGTCCCTTCTTCCCCTGTTCGTTGCTACTTGAATATGGTCAGCTTGTCACACTTTTCCTTGAACTTGTCATGCTTGATATTGCAACTGTATTTGTTCTTCATGTTTTTTCCACCAGGAATTTTCCCCAATACCTTTCACCTGTTGTGAAATCCCACCTATTCTTTAAAGGCCAGCTCAAGGCCCACTTCTGTTACTCATTTTCATTGACCTCACTTACCTCCTAGGAACACTAGCCTTGAAGTCAGAAACCCTGGGTTCTAGTGCTCAGCTCTTCCTCCTGTTGGCTCTGTGACAGTGGACAAAAGCCTCCATTCAGCCCAAGGTCCAGACCAAAAAAAGAAGTCCATTTTACTCCAGAATTCCATACTTCTTTGAATGGAACCTTGCCATTGTGGTGGCATTACGGCCATGAGAAATTTTGCTTTTGGACATTGGTGGGAGGGGTCAGAAATAGTACTAATTTTGAATGGCAAGAGATACCAGGAGTAGAGTAATTGACCCAGCTCTCACTATGCAGGTAGATTTCTCCTGAGGCTTGAATTGTGGCCAGGCTGAATGCTAGGTAAGTGGGTGAGTGCTTATTTGCTTAGGAAATTTCTCCTTTATTTCCATATTAGGTGTATTTCAGAATAAGATGACTAGGCTTTATAATATGAGGATTATGTTATCTAGTAATGAATAAAGCACTGTTTTTGTAGTCAGAAAGTCCGAGTTCTAGTTCTTTTCTTTAAAAATTAACCTTTTATTTATTTATTTTTGGTTTTCAACATTCATTTCCACAAGATTTTGAGTTACAAATTTTCTCCCCGTTTTTCCCCTTCTCCCCACCCCAAGATAGCAAGCCTACTGAATACCCCTTCCTCCAATCTGTTCTCTCTTATATCCTTCCCCATTCCCATCCCCCAACTTTCTAGTAGGACAGGATGGATTTCTATATCCCGGTATTATTTTTGAGTTCTGGTTCTAACTCTCAAATGTATTAGCTTTGTGAGCATGGATAAGTCCCTTCACCTTTCTGAGTATCAGTTTTCTTATCTGTAAAATGGCACAATGTCTCTTATAGAGTTACTGTGGCAGAATCTTTTTGTGATCTATCAGTGATATGATTTAGTAGTAGCATTATGTATAATCAGGAAAAATTATAAACAACCTAAATGTTGAATGAAAGGTGAGTAGTGATTTCATGGTACATTAATGGAATACTTTAGTATAGTTATGAATAATTAAGTTTGAACTGTGTAAAGAAATATGGAAATATTTTTGTGAAGTAAACAAACAAAAAGCCAAAAGCACTAAGTATGCACACACACTGATTATGTATGACCACGTGAGAGGAAAAATGAATGAAAATATATGTACAAACAAAAAATCCTGAGGAAGACTTAGGAGGAGTAACTGAAAAATTGTGATGCCTCATGTTTAAATTAATTTAAATTTAAGTGGTTACTAAGCAAGTTTGGTTTGTGTTTGATTGGTAGTGAGTCCTTCTTTCCTGGAAATTTTGTAGTAGATACTAGATGACTACTTATTGGGGATGCTTTGTAAAAAAAAAAATTCCTGTTCTGCATTACGGTAGGTAGTCTTTGTAGTTATCTGGGATTCTTTGTTCTCTAGCTTGCTGTCAAAGACCCCTCAGTGTGGCAAGGTACTCTGCCTCTTTGTAGGGGGTGGAAACTTCTGACTTGCAACTGTTGTGGACCTCTCCGCACCTAGCCCAAGGCCTAGGAATCATTAGGTCCTGCAAGGTCTTTCTTGACTTCGGAACTAGGGATGTTGTTCAAAGTAACTTTCGTTCCAAATAGTTCTCCAGCCTAAATGGAAGAAGAGGGCTTTCTAGGGAGGGAGTGTATGAGGGAGTCAGAGGTATAAAAATGTCAGCTGGGCTGTGGGAACATCACACAACTTCCTGCTAATTGGTCTTTGGACAAAGTTTATTGAGTAATGGCACTTTGCCAAGCCCTGCTTGGAGCCCCATAGTCACCCTATTACATCTCCTCTCTGTCTCTCCAGCAGGTCCAAGTTTTATAGCTGCTGTCTAGTGTTTCTGGGTTATCTCAGCACTCTCAGAAAGCTCTCAGGCCTCTTGGAGTGCTCACGAGTGCTCAGCACTGCAGTTTGTGGGATGACAGCCTTATTCTTTGCCATTTCTTTCCCATTCAGTTTCTAGGATCAGGTGGCTAACATTAAGTGGGGTTACTGCCTCTAAATGTAGCACACATACATCTTAAACCCCCTTTTAGAATATGCTGGCCTCACAATCCAGTCCTTCAAATAGCCACATGTATATGTACACACATAAATACATATATAGATAAACACAAGAGTTTTAGAATTATAGAATTGGAGGAGATTTTAATTAGAGATTAATTAGTCCCACCAATAGTTGAAACCTGAAGGACAAATAACCAAACACAGGGAGACCTCTTTTTTCATAGAATCTTAGAATGTGTCTCCAAGTTCACATGAACCTGAAAGGGCATCTTGTTCAATTTGTACCTGAACAGAAATCCCCTCTAAAGTGTTTTTGATTAGTGGTCATGCAGCCTTCACTTGAAGACACCTTCTCACTCTTTCCTCCTCTTCCCTTCCTCCACTGTTTGAACATAGGATCAAAGATCCTAAAGAAGATTCCCAGAAGGGGCCATCTAAACTAACTTACCTTTTTTTTTTTTAACAATTGAGGAAACTGAGGCAAAGGGAGATTTTTTTTTTTAATATCTTGCCCAAGATCACATAGGTAGTAAGTATCAGAGGTAGAAGATATTAACCAGATCCTCTGATTATAGAGTCTACGTTCTTTGCATTGTACCACATTGTCTCATTTGGTAGCACTTAGATGGGAAATTCATTGTCCTTTCCGGTGCTGGATAGCTTTAATTCTTTAAAAGTTTTTTTTTTTTTTTTACATTGCACCTTAATCTGCCTTTGGCTTCTTCCCATAGGTCCCACTTTCATCCTCTGGGACTAAGCAGAACAAGTCTTATCTCTAGGAGGCATGGTCAATACTGTACTGGACTTGGAATCAGAAAAACTCAAATTTGAATCTTTAAAAAAAATTTTACTTTTAGTTCACAACATTCAGTTTCACAGTCTCTTGAGCAGCAAAATTTCTCCCCCTTCCTTACCTCCCCCCTCCATGGCGGCATGTAATCTGATACAGGTTCTACAAATACCTTCACATTAAACATTAGTTAAGTTGAAAAGATGAATTTTACCAATGGAGTAAACAATGAGAAAGAAGGAATGAAACAAAACAAAAGAGAGAGAGCAAGTAGTTTGCTTCAGTCTCATTCAGACTCTATCAAATCTGAATCTTGCCTCAAAAATATACTAACTGTATGATCCTGGGCAAGCCACTTAACTACTCTCAGCCTCAATTTCTTTATAAGATGAGGCTAATAGCCTTTACCTCACAGGATTGTTGTGGAAGTGATAAAAATATAAATCAAGTGCTTTGCAAATTTTAAAGTGCTATATAAATGTTAATTATTTAAGTACTTGAAGAAAGTCATTATGTTCCCCTTTAATATTCTTATCTAGGCTTAATATCACTGTTTTTTTCAACTGACCCTTTGCGGCATGATCTCCAGTCCCTTCTTCATTCTGATTACACTTTGGACATTCTTATACATTAATATCCTTCCTAAAACGTGGCTCCCAGAGCTTGATATAATATAGATATAAGTGTTAGAGCTGTAAGGGATCTTGGAGGTGATCTAGTATAACTTGCTCCTTTTTCAGAGGAAGAAATTGAGTCCTTGAGAATGGAAATGGCTCGACTAAGACCATACATTGGCAAAATCAGGCAGGACTCCAATCTAGGTATCTTGATTACTAGTCTGGTGATTTTTGGTTTTACTATCCTGCCTTCCTAATTTGTTTTTTTGTTTTTAAAATTTATTTGCTTTTTAAAGATTGACTTGTTGTTTACTTTTAGTTTACAAGATTCAGTTCCAGAATCACTTGAGTTTCAGATTTTTCTCCCCTTCCTGCCCACTCCCCACCCCCACCATGGTCTGCCTTCTTAATTTGTAATCAAATGGTGACATTTGTCTGAATTAATGAAAAGGTCTAAAGTATAGGAGAGATGCAGTGAAGTATTTTACTTTTAAAACTTTGTGTGTAGTTTCTGAGCCCTAGATCCTATGTACTATGCTATATCCTATAACTTATGGGCCCTGAAAGTTGGGGTGGAGCAGGGAATGAATGGACAGTGTTCATATTTATTTCAAATCTTGAGTGGTTGGAGGAAGAATTAATGAGGCTTTTCTTATATACCCAGAGCTGTAGCTACATGTATGTATTCAATCTATGTCAACTAATGAAAGGAGTCTGGAAGAACAGGTTTTGAGGTAAGCCTTGTGGGAAGGGATTGTCTTTGTTCATTATTCCCCACCCTGTTATTTTTTATCTTTGTATCTGTGGTCCCTAGCACAAGGCCCTGCCCATAGTGCTTAGTAAATGTTTGTTGAATTGTATCCTGTATTGGGTCCATAAATTTGGTGGAAATCATCATGCCCTTATTTATTTATTCTTAAATTTAAAAAAATGAAAAGTTTTAGTGATGCTTTTTTAAAACCACATTGGAAATACTACTTCTGATTTCTCTTTTCTTTCCCTTCTCACCTTGAATCCTTTCTTGTAACAAAGAGAAGCACCTGATTTGGTAGTCTCCTAAGATAGTACGTAGTATATAGCATTGTGCCCTGGTACTCTTTTGCCTCTCTGCTGAGAAGATAGAGGTCTTGCTCTAATTATACAAAGGAGAAAATGGAGGCTCAAGAAATGAAATGACTTTTAACAAGGTCTTTTGGCAAGTTTATGACAGAGTTGGGAACTGGGACTTCTAACCCCCAGTCCAATTTCCCTCCCAATATATGGAAGCCAATATGGAATATAATAGAATTTAACTCTGAGGAAACTTTTCTTTTAAAATGGTTTTGGATCAGTCATTTAGCACAAATTTATTAAGCATTTTCTGTGTGCACAATGCTAAGCACCGGGAATATGAAGTAAGCAAAAGCAAAATTCCTGCCCTTAAGGAGCTCACATTCTTATGGGGAAAACAATATGCAAAAGTTGTAGATAAAAGATATATACAGTATAAATGGAAGGCAGTTTTAGAGGGAAGGACGTAGCAGTGGTAGGGACCAGAAAAAATCCTTCAGAATGTGGGATTTGAACTTAGTTGTGTAGGAGTCCAGGAGGTGAAGGTGAAGAAGGAGAACATTTCAGATATGGAGGACAGCCAGCCAATAAGAAGACGTGGAGTCAGGAAATGGAATGTAATGTTTGAGGAACAGCAAGGAAGTCATAATCTCTTACCTTTCCAGTCTAATTATATTTTGTTAGAAGACTAGAAAAGAAGGAAGGGATCAAATTGTGAAGGGCTTTAAATGTCACAGGGAGCATTTTATATTGATATTGGAGTTTGTTAAGTAGGAGAAATGACATGGTCAGATTTAAACTTTAAGAAAATTTACTTTGGCAGCTGAGTGGAGGGAGGATGTATTGGAGTGGGGAGATACCTGAGGTAAGGAGAACAATTAGAGGGCTATTTTAGTAGTTTAAGTGAGGGATGATGAGGGCCTATACCAGGGTGGTGACTGTGTGAGTAGAAAGAAGGGGACATATTGCAAGAAATTCTGTGAATATAGAAATTACAGAACTTGACAATAGATTGGAAATTTGGGGGTAAATATGAGTGAGATGGCCTTGAAGTTATGAGCCTGGTTGACTAGGGGAATAGTGGTGTCCTGTATAGAAAGCAAGAAGGGAGAATTTTCTTGGAGGGAGGGATATAATAATCTTTTGGGTGTGTTGAGTTTGAGATGTCTATGAACATCCACTTCAAGATATCCAAGAGGCAACTGATGATGCAAGATGGGAACTCAAGAGACAGGTGAGAGCTGCATATATAGATTTGGAAATAATTTGCGTTGAGATGATAAATGAACTGATGAGAGCTGATGGAATTTTTTTTTTTTGCTTTTTTTTTTTGGAGGGCAGTTGGGGTTAAGTGACTTGCCCAAGGTCACACGGCTAGTTATTTGTGTTAAGTGTCTGAGGCCGGATTTGAACTCAGGTACTCCTGACTCCAGGGCCAGTGCTCTATTCACTGCGCCACCTAGCCGCCCCGAGCTGATGGAATTATGAAGCAAGATAAGTATAGGGGAAAAAGAGAAGATGCTCAGAACAAAGCCTTGGAGGAATATCCAGGATTAGTGGGTGGACCTGGATAATGATCTAGCAAAGGAGCCTGAGAAGGTATGGTCACACAGGGAGAGAAGAGTCTCATGAAATCCTAGAGAGGAGAGAGTATCTAGGAGAAGAAGGTGATCAACAGTTCCAAGACAGTAGGGAAGAAGGATGAAGACTGAGAAAAGCTTATTAGATTTAGTAATTAAGAGATCTCTGGTGACTTTGGAGAGGGAAGTTTGAGTTGAATGATGAGGTCAAAAGTCAGACTTCAGAGGGTTTAGAAATTAATGAGAGAAGAGGAAGTAGAGGCAGCTCTGTAGATGACTTCCCTTTTTTAAAAATTAAGTTTAATGTTTTTCAATTAGCAAAAAAATATTTTTTTTCTACTTATCACTTCCTCTTCCCTTCCTTATCCCCTAAAAACAAATATACATGGTTAAGCAAAACAAATTCTTGCATTGGCTATGTCCAAAAAATGTCTGAATCTGTACCTTGAGTCCATGACTGTCTGGAGGTGGGCAGCATGCTTCATCATCAGTCTTCTAGAATGATTGGTCATTTTGTTGATTAGAGTTTAGATAACTTTTAAAAGAAGTTTAGCTACAAGAAGGAGAAAAGATATAGGATAATAACTCTTGGGAAATGGTTGAATCAAGTAAGGGTTTTTTATGGTTGAGGGAGAGAGACATGGGCATGTATGTATGCAGCAGGGCAGCAGCCAGTAATAGACAGGGGAAAGATGGCAGTTTAGTGAGAGTGTGGGTATGGTATAGGTGACATTCTATTGGAGAAAATGGGGGTAGAATAGGATCAAGAGTGTATGTGGAGGTGTTTGTTTTTAATGAAATTGGTACCCTCTTGTAAGACTGAAGTGAAGGGAGAGTTAGTGGGAAAACATCACTGAAGAGATCTTAAAAGACTGTGTAGATGAGGGATTAGCTGCATTGAGAAAGATAATGTGTTTTCCAGGCTCCCCACATCTCTCCATAAAATTTCTCTCTTTTCAAGCAGACCTCTGAAATCTTTCTCCCAATAGATGTACACCTCTGGCCTACTTTGCCCTCTTTCTCCTTGTTTCCAGAGTCCGTGAAGATCACTGGCATCAAGATTCTGAGTAGGGAGACAGTGACAGTAGGATAGAAATGGCACTAATCTGAGTCATAAGGGTTCATAGCCCTTATCAGTGATTTATTTTCTGTGAGGTCTTAAGTGGGTAATTTCATCTCTATAAGCTTGTTTTCCCTACTGCTGTTGTTGCAAAGTGTTTTGTGGATTGTAGTGGGCTATATAAATGTGAACTATTGATATCTTGCTGGGTGTTGATGAAATCATTGTGGAAAGGAGCTTTGAGGTGGATACCATGCTTTCCTTTCTCATCATTCTAGTTACTTGGGTTGGGTAAGAGTTCTCCTAAGAGAAAGGAAAGCAGGACTTCATTGCTAGTTTAGGGTGATGAGGGTGGCAGTATTATCTAGAGCACCCACTGGTATATCAGACAGGAATCCTGAGCTTTTCATATACAGTCTTCTGTAGCTTTTTGCCTGTCCCTGCAGCTGCTCCTGGGTATGGAGGAGAAGATTGCTGAGGTGGGGAGGTGAGCTCTTTGGAGTTTCTTTGGGGAGCAGTCTTGAAAATGCCTGTTTCTTTTAGTGTCCGGCCAGATACCTGGTAATTACTTTGGACTGAACTGAACGGCTGGACAGGATATGAGAGGGCTTTATGGCCACTAAAGTAAGAGTTGAAGTCTTTTCAGCTTCTGCCGCCAAACGTTTTCTTCCCATATTTCCCTGAATTTTATCACTTGAGCAGCTTTCCTCCTTTCCTTCTTTTTCCTCTTCTTTTTCATTCATACATTCATTCATTCAATAAACATTTATTAAGTGCCTGCAATCTGCCAGGCACTGTATTAAGTGCTAAGGATGCAAAAAGAAGCAAAAAGAGAGTCCCTGCCCTCAAGGAGCTCACAATCTAATGAAGGAGATAACAGATAAGTATATACAGGGCAAAATATGTACAGGATACATAGGAAATAATTAAAAGAGGGAACACACTGCAGTTAAGAGGGCTTTGGGAAGGCTTCTTGTAGAAGTTGGGAGTTTAGTTGTGACTTGAAGTAAGCCCGTGAGGTCAGTAGTCAGAGCACAGGGTGGGGGATGTTCCAGGCATGGGGGGACAGCCAGAGAAAATGCTTAGAAGGAAGAGATGTAGTGTCTTATTCATGGAACAGCCAGGAGGCCAGTGTCACTGGATTGAAAAGTACATAGTAGGGATTAAGGTATAAGAAGGCTGCAAGGGTGGGAGGAGTCTAGGTTGTGAAGGATTTTAGATGCCAAATGGAAGATTTTGTATTTGATCCTGTAGGTAACAGGGAGCTACTGGAGTTTATTGAGTAGAGGGGTAACTTGGTTGCATTTACATTTTGGGAAGATCACTTTGGTGGCTGAATGGGGACTGGCTTGGAGTGGGAAGAGACTTGAGGCAGGCAAACCCATCAGCCACGTCATTGCAGTCATTGAAGCATGATGAACATTTATGCTACAGTAGAATAGTGGCAGTGTCAGAGAAGAGAAGGGGGCTTGAGAGGTGTTGCCAAGGTGAAATCGATGGACTTTGGCAACAGTTTGGATATGGGGGAGTGAGAGATAGTAAGAAGTCAAGAATTCCTAGGTTGCAGTCCTGAGGAACTGGGGAGCTGGTGTTGCTTTTTACAGTAATAAGGATGTTAGGAGAGAAGGGAGGGTTTAGGCAGAATGATAATGAGTTCTGTATTGGACATACTGAGTTTAAGATGTCTACTGGACATTCATTTCAAGATGTCTGAAAAGCCATGTTTTCTCAAGGTCTTTATTTCTCCAGTTTTCTTTCTGTAAAATATGTTTTAGGGCAAAGAGCACTCTGGAATCTGGAGCCCTAAATTTTCATGTTTGATCTGTTATTAACTGTGCAACCACAAGCAAGATACTTCATTTTCTCCCCATCTATCAGTTAGGAGAAAAATACCAGACCTCTCTACTTTTACAGTGATATTATGAGGATCAGATGAGAAAAACATATTTGAAAAGGCTTTGGAAAGCATAAAATCCTATTAAAAATCAAAGGGTTTTGTTCCTTTTATCTCTTTTCTTCTGAGTTCAGTGCTATTGCTGTTACTAATAGCTTTATTTTCTATAGCATCCAAGGTTTACAAGCACTTTCTTTATAATATCTCTGTGAGTTAGATAAATCTAGCACAGGTGGTGAACCTGAAGTAACTTGCCCACGTTTACATTGTAAGTGTGGAGCTAGAACTTAAATCCAGGCCTCCTATTCTAAGTCTAAGACTCTTCACATGACTTTCCCAGTTATTCTCTTCTCTTCCATTGAACCCCCCCACCTAGTCTTTGCATCTTAGTATGTTTTCTAGTTCTTTGTCTCCCATACTTAGTAACCTACTCCTTCAGTTCTTAGCCATGAAGTGAGTGATGAGCCAAATTGCTAGTAGTATAGCTGTCACTCTTGCAGCCCTACTTCTAAGCTCAAACTCTAGAAATTCAGTGGTATGACTCTGGCTGCCATGTGATCTCTTGGATGTGGTTAAGCTAAGCCTCACCAGGGTAGCAGGACTTGATACCACCATTAAATACTTAGATAATGGAACTTAGCTTTGTAGCTTCAGTATCTCCCCTTTATGAGTTCACACAGAGGCGCTTATGTTCTAGGACCAGATTTTCTCACCAATGTTGTGACTGATTGACTTTTTCTAGGATACCAGGTTATTAATATACGTTGTGAAATATAGGTGTGATATAAACCAGAGCCTTTGTGAGGAGGGAATGTACTGTCCTAGAAAAAACACTGACCCTGGATCACAAGGCAGTGAAAGGTACTTTCTGATTGGGGCTTTGCTGTTTGCATGCTTTGTGACCCTTGAGCAAGTCACTTCATTTCAGTGGAATTTCACAGTAGCTTTTAGAAGGATATAAACTCCTTGAGACTTTCATATTTGTATCTCCAGTGTCATACACAGTGCCTGACATAGTAGATGCTTGATAAATGGTTGTTAGTGGACTGTAAATTAAGAAGAACAAATAGTAGCCCCATTTTATAGATGAGGAAACTGAGGTTATAGTTGTCATATTTATAAAGCATTTTTATCCATAAGAGTTCTATAATTCCCAGCTATTACAGGATGAAAATCCTTCTTAATTGTAATATGGAGATGAACCTCGGTCTTCTAAGTCTATGTCTATAGAAAATAAGTTCTGACAAATCTTATCAAGCTGGAAAGGTTTTAATTATATGCTCTAGTGTAAGCCATATGTCTATTACCTGAGGACTAGCCTTCCCCTAAGTCAATTAAAGTTCTTCCCCAGAAATCTGGGTCATACTTTTTTTTTTTTTTTTTTTTTTTGCTTCAGAAACTCATGAAGACTGTGTCTATTAAGGTATGGTTGTGATTTGTGCTGTTGGGGGCTTCATCACCAACACTGATGAAGTGTAGGTCCTCTAAGTACTGCATTATGACTGCTGTCAGTGCTGCAACTTGGCAGCAGGAGACCCTTCCAGAATCCCAGAGACAATCAGACTGATTCTTGGTGAAGAAGTCACAGAGAGACTGAGCCTCTTTCCTCTTCTTTAGTACCTGCCTTACATTCACACCTGGGACTTGAAATTGGTTGATCAGGTTTGCCCTTTGGATATGCTCTGACTCATCCTTAGTCCCATGTCTCCTTTTCCTACATTTCATGAAGAGCATTACCCTCTTATCTGCCTATGTCACTACACTGCGTTTTCTTCATTTTGTTGATTTTTTTTCTTTGACTTGTTCCCAATCCAAATTACGAATATATACTGTATACTGTATACTTCAGATTGGCTTCTTCTGGCTGATACAAAGTAGATGATTTCCAAGGTCCCTCTAGTCCTAAATCTTGCATTATTTGTAGAGAGGCACCTCTAACTCATCAGTAAGATGCTACCAAATCCCCTTGGAGAGTGGACATAGTCCTGGGGAAGACCCCTATAAAAACCAATTAAATTTATGTTGTATGTGTCACACATCCTGAGTGACCTGAGTACTCAGAACCTGAGTAACTTCTCTCATCTGACTTTAGAATCACAGGCTAAAAGAACAAAAGGTGATTATATGGTCTAGCTGTTTTTAGTTTAGAGAAGAGATACATTTTCAGGTGGGGAGAAGAACTGGTTTCAAGAATCTGAGTGGCAGATTTCAGTTAGCTGTAACAAGAAAATGACCTAACAGTTAATTGTCCAAAAGGATAATGAATTTCCTTGAGAGTTGGTGGGTTTCCCATTACTGGAAATCTCTATGTGGAATCTGGATGCTCTGATCAGGGACCTTTCAGCAGGATTCATGTTTAGGTGTGGGTTGGACTATATTAACCTCTAAGATTTCTTTTGATTCTGAGGTTCTTTGATTATCTCTGCACATCAGTTTCTTTATCTGTAACATGGAGAAATATACTTACGCTGCCTGCCTAATAAGGTTTTTATGAGGAACACATTTCATAATCTTGCAGGTACCATGTAAAGTAACTTGTTGATAGTATCACTTTTAATTAAAATGATAAAATAGGATGATAATTAGAACTGTTGCTAGGTCTTGTCAAATGTACTGCCATGGTTTCTTTTGTATCTAGCCTCTTCTCTCTAATAATACATCCACTACCTTCATTCAGGCAGGCTTTCATCACCTCTTGCCTGGCTTATAACTTTCTAATTGACATTCTTCCTTGTTTTCAGTTTCTTCTCACTCCCATCTATCCTGCACATTACTGTAAAAATAATGTTTCTGAAGCAAAAATCTGATAATGTTAATCCTCTCATTAAGTACTTCGAATGGCTACCTTTTGCCTCTAGATAAATCCAGTCCAGTAAAATAAGCATCTATTATTAATAATAGCTAACATTTCTGTATTGCTATATGCCATAAACTATGATAAACACTTCACAATTATTATCTCATTTGATTCTCCTAGCAACTCTGGGAAGAAACCGCTATTTTTACCCCTATTTTACAGAAGAAGAAACTGAAGTAAACAGAGGTTAAATGATTTGCCAAGGGCCATACAGCTAGTAAGTGTCTGAGGACAAATTTGAACTCAGGTCTTTCTGACTGTAGACCCTGGGATAGAGCACCATCTAGTGCTCTTTATTATCATGCCATATATCCTGCCTCTATTAAGTACCTACATTATATTAAGTGCAGAGATACAAGGACCAAAAGGAAAAACAGCTCCTGGCACAAGGATTGTGCATTTTACTGGAGTGGTACAATACATAGGATGAAAATAAAAATTTTTTGTTTTGGTATTTAAAGTCCTTGATAGTCTGGCTTGATTTACAGACTCATTTCATGTTACTGCTCTTTATGCATTCTCCAGCCAAACTGATCCACTTTCCATTTCCTGAATTTGGCATCTTGTTTCATATGCAAAAAAAATGCATTCTCTTCTTGTCTCTACCTACTAAAAAAAAAAAGAGAAACAAAAGAATTGTGATATTGTGACAAACAAAACAAATTTCCCCCTTGGCATGTTCAAATAATGTCTTATTCGCTCTAAGTCCATCATCTTTCAGACATGAGGTAGATAGCATTCTTCTAACCTCTGAGATTATGGGTGGTTATTTCATTGATCAGAGTTCTTAAATCTTTCCAAATTGTTTTTCCTTACAGTGTTATCATTGTCTAAATTGTTCTTCTGCTTCTCCTCACTTCACTCTGCATCAGTAAGCCTTTCCAGACTTCCTCTGAAGTCATCCCCTTTGTTGTTTCTTACGGCACATTAGTATTCCATTACATTAATATACCATACTTTGTTTAGTCATTTCCCAACTGATGGGCAACCACTTAGTTTCCAGTTCTTTGCCACCATAGAAAGAGATGCTATTTTTGCACTTGTGGATCCTTTTCCTTTTTCTTTGATCATTTTGGAGTATAGGCCTAGAAGTGGTAATATTGGGTCACAGAGCATGCACAGTTCTAACTTTTTGGGTATAGTTAGTCTCTGGACTTCAGTTTCATCATTTGTACAATGATACGGTTGGACTGGATGATCTATAAGCTCCCTCTAAATCCTAAGATTTTAGGGTTTCTATAGCTGGAGAATAGGCAGTATTCTCATTTGATGGGAGTATTTTTAGAAAGGGGTAGAGCAGTGGTTCTCAACCTTCCTAATGCTGCAACTCTTTGTTGTGGTGACCCCCAACCATAAAATTATTTTTGTTGCTACTTCATAACTGTAATTTTGCTACTGTTATGAATCTATCTGATATGCAGGATATATTTTCACTGTTACAAATTGAACATAACCCACAGGTTGAGAACCGCTTGGCTGGAGTGTATCCTATAGACCTTTTCTTGCAGGAGGAAATGAGGAGATACAGAAACAGTAAACACAACAAATTCTGTCTGAGTAAGTGATCACAAGTGGAAATGGTGGGAAAGAGGTTTCTGCACTCCAAGTATGGATATTGGCTATCAAATTAACATGGAGATAAATTTTTGCATGCTGAATGTATACAGAGATGGGGCCTGAGACAACCTTGTTCTGCTTCTTGGCAGCTCCTGTGATGGATGAATGTCTTGAACTATTTCTTGTATGCCTTTGGTCTCAGGAACCCTGTTGAAGAAGGGAACCTAGTAGGATTCTCTGGTACTTTCTGTTACCATCCCAGGAAGGACTGGGCTTTAACAGTTCAGGGGGCAGGTTTTTCCAGCTTGTGATTATCCCTTCAGGAGAATTCATGGTCATTTACTGCTTATACTCAGTTTGACTCTTGTTCTGGGTCAGTTGAGCATTCTTATGGGAGACCCTGGGGTCATTGTGTGTTTGTATATTGTTAATGAGATATTTAGGAGTTGACCTTTACTAGTTAAAGCCTGTTTTTTCACTCATGCCTGAATGATTTCTGAAGGCTAAATACCTCATTTACAGGGTTAACCGTGTAGGGTAGCTAGATTCCTGTCCTTGGGGCCTTTGAAATTCTGTTAGTTTAATTCAATTAAAACAACATTTTTGGTATCTATTGGGGTTGACCCCCTTTGCTTAGAGTAGGGGTATAGGGTAGGGAATGTACAGATGAAAAACTATATCGCCCCTAGGGAAAATAAAAGTCTGCAAACCAGTGTCTGTGACATATATTAGAAAAGAATGGCATAGGAGAAGGCCCTAGTACTTTGGTATATTAAGGAGGGAGAGATCATCTGTGAGGATCAGGGAGGGTGGCATCTGATTTGGCTTTGAAGGAAGAGTTTCAGTAAGCACAGATATTGAGGGGGATAGGAAATGTCTGTTTCTGGTGTGGAAGATCTGAGTAAAAGGGATGGCAGTGGGAGGGGACAGTATGGAATTTAGAATAAACTGAAATGCCCACTTAGCATTGTGTGTGTGTGTATGTGGTGTGTGTGTGTGTGTGAGAGAGAGAGAGGGAGAGGGACGGAGGGAGGGAGGGAGGTTGGTCGTGGGATCGAGCCCTTGCAAGCTTGAATAGGTTAATTAACTTCTCTGGGCCTCAGCTTTCTCCTCTGAAAAATGAAGAGGTTGTCTGGAATGTATCTTCTACTTCTGAGGCTATGATCCTGTAACTTTAAAATGAGGGATTTGAATTGGATGATCTCTACAGATTTTTTTTTACCTAGAAATCCCAGTATTCTAGGAATGGCCCAACTTCCCTAGATGATAGGGTTTTTGAAAGTATATAGTGTGACATAAGACTGTCAAGGAGGGCCTTGAATATCAACCATACTAAGTAGTTTTTATCTCCTAGGTAGCATGGAGTCACTGCAGTTTTTTGAGCAGGGGAGAAAAGAGATCTGAGCCAAGCTCTAGAAAGATGATAGTGTGTGTGTGGGGAGAGGGGGTAAGGTGGGGGGGATGTATTGAAGCAGGGGGGCTAGAACAGACTTGTACCACTTGGCAGTAAGGTGGGGGCCAAAATTAAAATAGGCCAAATTTCTTCAGGTTTTTAGTAGCTCACTTTCCAAGTAATGATATAATTAACAATGACTATTTTGCAAATAAACCATATTAAAAAAAGGGGAAACTTCAATTAATATCAACTACACTTATTACTTAAGATTTGTATTTATCATGAAATCACATTAATGTTAAAAAATTTACTTTGCCCTAATCTCTTTGTTGTTGTTCTATGCCAGTAATGACATAGAGACAGACTGATGATGGTTGCTGTGGGTCATGTGACAAATAGGAGAGCGTGAACAGTGGCAACCAACCCTCATGACAGGCACAATAGTGACTAGTGGAAGGTGGGTTAAACAGGGCATGGACAAAGCACTTGTTACATCTTTACTTTCTTTTATATCTCTATTTTTCACGGGTCACCCAAAGTCCGTTGGTGGACAGCCTGTGGGCCATACGTTGTGCAGGCCTGCGCTAGAGGTAAGAGAGGTCATTTCGAGCAGAGGTGTCCAGTGCATCCTGAACAAGATTAAAATGTAATTGGGAAATGTTTAGCTAAATAAACAAATACCTTGAAACACGGAAAATGTTAATGTGTGGGTTTTTTTAGTCTATGTGGGACTTTTGGGAATCTTTTTTTGAGTTTGACACCATTGATTTAGAGCAGTGGCTCTCAACCTTCCTAATGCTGCAACCCTTTAATACAATTCCTCATGTTGTGGTGACCCCCAACCATAAAATTATTTTCGTTGCTACTTCATAACTGTAATTTTGCTACTGTTATGAATCATAATGTAAATATCGTAACGTAAAAAAAATGATATGCAGGATGTATTTTCATTGTTACAAATTGAACATAACCCACAGGTTGAGAACGGCTGATTTAGAGAATTCAAAATTGCAGTTAGTTGACTTAGTGCAGATTTTCAGTACACTGATCCATCTCATGAGTAAGTGAATTGATTTGTTTGGGATCTTTCCACTTTACTCCTTCTTTGGCTTCATTGTTTTAGATTCTTGATTGAGCAACATCCCAATCACCTTTAGTTTGGGGGACTGTTGTATTTGAATAGTCTGTGGCAAATTTCAGTTGTGAGGGAGGAAGGGAGTTGTCAAATGTTTCCGGATTCAAGTAGCCAAACATTGGGCAAGGTGGAGTTGGTTGGGGGTTGGGGGAATATAGTGTGTGACTTACCAGAATTAGACTTGGCCTGCTTCCTGTCTAGCCATCTTGGTAGATGTTCTTGGTCTTGTCATGGGATATAGCTAGAGTAATCCTGCTTTTATCCATGAGTGCTTCTGTTGAGGCAGTATATATTATTTATTGGTAGTACCTTGTTTTGAATTCTACCTGTTATACTATAGGCAAATCATTTAACTCTCTGAGCTTTAATTTCTTTATTCTTAAAATGGGTATAATACTGCTAACATTTACCACATAGAGTTGTTAAAATGATCAAATGAGAAAATATATATATATGGTACTTTAGAAAACTTTTATAAAACTAAAGTCTTATATATATATGTTAGCTATTATCATTTTTGCCAGCAAAGCTAAGCATAGTGGCCAGATATGTTCTACTACTAGGCTTTCTGATTTCACCTGAGTTTCATTTCACCCTGTTGGGCCCTTGAAGATGTTTGTCCTTCCTACCCTGTTTTTGTGTGTATTGATCCTATGATCCAGAGGAAGAAGTGCTTCAATGGAAGAAGCTCCATTATGATCCTATGAATGATAACCCACTCTTCTACCCATATTTTAAGTCCCTTCTTTTTAATATAGCCTACTCTGATTATTCTGTCTCACTAATTTGTTTTCTCTGAACTTCTACTTACACTTACTTTAAACAAATCTATTAATATTAAGTACATATTACGTGTCAAGCACTGTATTTAATGATAGGAGAATACAGAGATAAAAAATGATGGTCTTCGACTTTAAAAAATAGAGAATTTGGGCAGCTCAGTGGTACAGTGAATAAAGCACTAATCCTGGAGGACTTGAGTTCAAATCCAGCCTCAGAGACTTAACACTAGCCGTGTGACCTTGGGCAAGTCACAACCCCAATTGCCCTGCCTTCCACCCTCCAAAAAGCAAAAAAAAAAAAAAAAAAAAAAAAAGAATTCTAGTAAAACCATACAATATTTAGAAGAATTTCAAGAAGTCAGTGCAGTTTTAAGCTTTAATAACAATAATTGTATAAATGCTACAAACATTCAAATACGTTATTTGAAAGAACTTTCCACTACATTCATTTAGTTTTGTGAATTTTGAATAAAAATTTTTACATTTTTAACAAGATGGAGCACTTTGTCATTATGCATTGAGTGTGTTACAGTTTGTGGATAACAGTTTCTCAGACCATTGGATTAGAAGAGGTCTTCTTGCTTGGCCATCTTGGTCACCTGATCTGTCTCACTTAGATATTTTTCTTGTGTGGTCACATCAAAACTGTCACGTATGTATCACAATCTCATTCTTTGAATGACCTTTCAGCTATAAGTATAATTTCATTATAGATGAAATTCTTTCAGTTATTGAGCAGTAGCCAATGAAAGTTTTTATGAAATTTGAAAATTGACTAGCGTGACATAAAACACAAGATGATGTGGGAGAGGGCAGTATGAAATCTATAATGAGTTGAAATGCCCACTCAGCATTCTGTGTGTGTTGAATTTTAGCGAGAAGCAGCAATATTTTAACATTTTAAATAATAAACCTCTCAGAATTTTTTGTAAGTTTGTAGCATTTATACTCAAGTTATCAAAGCTTAAAATTGCACTAAGAATTGTGGGATATACTTTATGTGGTTTTTTTTGTTTTGTTTTGGGTGTTTTGGCCTTACCAGGTAAATCATAAGCCTCTTGAGGAAAGAAAATTTATTTCTTTGATACTTTTTCACCCCCTACAGTCCCTGTGCAGGGTTAGGCTTATATAATATATTCAGTTGACTATTTATATGAGAAACTATGCTGTGTGCTGCAGATCAAGTTATTTAACATCTCTGGGTCTATTGCATTATTATTTCTTCAAAAGATCCGAAATTTCATTAGTGTGGCTACTCTCTACTGATGCAGGTTTTGTATATTTTGCATTTTTGAACATAGACTTAATGAGTGGCTAGGAGCATATTTTACCTGGTAACCAAACTTAGTGATGAAATTCTTTTAGTTTAGCCTTCCTCTATAAGAAACCTTTCCATCTTTCACTCTGCTGAGATACCCTTCGAGGACTGAGAGAACCTTCTATGAGGTCTTAAGCAGAGGGCATTATCTGTAAAATGGGGATACCTTTCCTGCCTGAAGATAGGAAATTTGATCTGGGCATATAATGATATATGGCAGTCAGTATTGGGACTTCTTGAAAGGACAACCATTTCTTTGAAATGTTGGAGCATCTCCTCCTTGAGGATGATTGAGAGCATGATAAGCCCTGGGACTTGGAATCAGGAGATCTCTGACATTAGCTATGTGAAGTTACTTTGGGGACAGTAGGTGATAGAGTAGGTCAAGTGCTAGGTTGGAGTCAGGAAGACCTGAGTTCAAATCTGGCCTCAGATGTTTACCAGTTGTATGATATTGGCCAAGTCACTTAACCCTGTTAGCCTCAGTTTTCTCATATGTAAAATGGGGACAGCAATAATGACTACCTCCCAGGGCTGTTTAAGGACGAATGAGACTATTTGGAAGTCCTTAGGGCAGTGCTCAGCACATAATAAGGGCCTTGTTAGCTATTATTAGCTACTAGTCTATTACCCTGTACCTTACTTTATTCATCTGCAAAATGGGCACAATAACCAACTTCCAATTTTAGGGGTGGTTATGAGGAAAGTGCTCTGTAAACCTTATGCAAATATGAGTTAACGTAGACTGTGTCTGTTTTATCACTCCTAGTTTAACTTTGCTCTGAGAGGCTTGTCACTAGAAGTGTGGCTACCAGGTGATGCATTCTCCTTTCTATAACCTGATGTAAAAGAGCACCATCACTATAATAACTAGGATTCTCAATCCCTTCTCTCTCTCATTTGTTCCTTGAAGCTCATTTGCTTATGAGAGCCTGGCCCCAAAGGTGGAGCCCAAATCCTTTGGTGAAATATTCTCCTTTTACTCATCCCTCAGCCCAAGAAGAACAATGCCAGAAGTGACGAATATGGTTGTCATTAGGGAGTTCAATGTTGATTAAAAAAAATTGATATTTTTCTTGTCAGATTGACCAAAAGAAAGAATCTAGTTCTGGGGTCACATGTTATCTCTTATTAGACAGTGTACCAAAAATTGTTCCTGACATATCTATCCCTGCCTTTCCCCCTAAAAGATCTTGCCTGAATGGTGTTCTGTTGTGGGTGTGTTCCTGTCTTCCAATAACTACTCTTCTAGCTAAAAGTCTGAAAAGTTTACAGAGCTTTCCAGATGACATCCCTAGAGGTAATGTTAAGTGTAAGTCCTTGTTGTTGTTTGTCCTTCGTTCCTTAAGAGGACCATGGCATCAGGGAGGTGTGCCAAGACATACAAGTGAATTGGATTGAAGTGAGGGAGTGTGAGTTTCTAGTAGAACATTAAACTCCTTGAGGGCAGAAATCATGTTTTTGTGTCCTTATTTTCCCATTTCTTGGTACAATATTATGAACACAGCAGGTGTTTAAGATATATAAAGTAGAGTTGAACGGAGGTATTGCAAGGAATATTATTTCCACTTTCTAGAGAAGATAAACTGAAAGAAGTGGAGAGGCCCCTGGTCACACAGTTGGTAAACACTGGTGACTGCAGTGGCACCTTGCTTTCCTGGTTCCTAAGACTTCTCTTGTGCAGGAAAAGTTGAATAACAAAGAAGCAAGTGCTTGTCTATATATCAGATGTGTGGTAGAGATGGAAAGAAGGGGAAGACGTAATTCAGGAGAAATCTCTTCTGATTCAGTTATCAGGGAAAACTCTGTAGACTCCTTTGTCTGCTTTCCCCACTTTGCTTCTCCAGTAGGCCTTTGCCTTACCTCTCCAAGATGAGGAAGGAGCCCACCTATTTGGAAGTGGATTTCTGGCCTAGGGTGCCAAACACTGGCTACATCCTCACTTTTAGAAAGTAATTTCAAGACTCTTTTTTAAAAGGCAGTTCCTTGCAAACCCTGCCAACTCTTATCTGTCTGTTCAGCAATATGGAGCAAAGAGGACAAGTAGAACAGGAGCATTTACTCCTGTGTGGTCAAGCCCATAGCACAGTGAACAGGGATTAACAAGCCCAGTGGGAGCAAAGCTACTTTTTTTTAACCTTTGGCTGAGGAGAGTGGGTGAAATTCCTCTTTCTGAGAATCCTGTTGCAGATAGCTTATATTCTCATTTCTGGAGCGCTTGGAATTTTATAAACTACTTACTCTTTAAGAGCCCTGTGAGGTAGTTAGTGTGAATGTATTATTCCCATTTTACACATGAAACTAAGGCTTGGAGGGGAAAAGTGCCTTTCACAGTGTGTCATCCACTGCTAAGCTGTATATCTGTATAGTGTCTTAGTATAGTACCTAGATTGTGATGAAAGGAAGTGTGAAATTTTAGCCCTCTTGCCCATAGCAGCTTCCTTTCACTTGGGTTCGAGGGAAGGGTTGCCTTAGTCACTGGGTGAGGCCCTGAGAAAAGGAGGAATGCCTTGTGAATGAAGGTGGAAAGGGTGGGGAAGAGAGGAAGGGAGCATGGTTCAAGAACTGGTGTTCTGCTCTGACATTATAATGGGGGTAATAAGGTTTTCAGCAATGGGTTATCTTTGAAACATTTTTTTAAACGGAGACACGACTGTCAAACAAAACCACTCCAACCAGAATCATAGCATGCTTTAGGTGGAAGGGATATTATTATATCATCTAGTGCAACCTGTACTTGAGCAGGAATCTGTTTTACAACATTCCCTACAAGTTGTCATCTGATTTCCACTTAAAGACATCCAGTAATGGATGAGGCAGATTGTACAGATTCTTGACTGTCAGGTTTAAGGTCTTATAGTCCACAAACCTTTGGGAAGCGCAGTGTGTCTGCATGGTGCTAAGTGCTAGGTTCCAGGACATAGATACAAGTAAAAAAACAACCAGTTCCTGCCCTCAGGGAGCTTATACTTTCCTGAGGGAAGACAATACATAAAAGGGAACAGAAAAGTGTGTCTGTGTATGAGGTGCCTTGTACAGGGATAGCTGGGGAGAAGAATGCAGCATGGCTGGTCAAAGATGACTGTGAGGTTTTAAGTCTGGGTGACTGGGAGAATAGTTATTAAAAAGAATCAACAGAAATCAGGAATTTGGAATGAGAGGCAAATTTGGGGATGAAGATGATGAGTTCTTCAGATAGACATGTCCAGACGGCAGTTAGAAATATGGGACATAGAACTCAGGGGAAGATATGAATGGGGAAAATAGATTCATCTTGGATAACGACTCACAGAATCTTGGATTTTGTAAGCTAGAAGGAACCTTACAGAATGATTATCTAGCCTAAGCCACTTATTTTCCAGATGAAGTCCTTGAAGCACAGAGCAAGGAAGCCACTTACCTAAAAGTCACACAGTAAGTTAATGCCAGGGCCAGGTTCCAGGTAGGTTGATCATATAGGTAAGATGGCCCAGATTGGTTACATTGAAAATTGGTATTTTGTGTATCTTGGGATTTGAAAACAATTGTCCAGTTTCTTTTGGATATAGTGAAATCAGAGCTCACAAACTCTAATGCATAAATACTGAATTTTCCAGCTGTCTTAAAAACCTAACCTTTTATGAGAGTTCATGCTGAGGAGTATATGGTTTGTAAAACTGGTTTCTATCCCTTAGACTGGTATTGGTTGGGGGGGCAGGAGGGTTGCTTTATCTCCTCCCAAGAGTAAGGGAAGGATTCAGGCTCCATCCTCTTTCCTCTTCCCCTCCCCCCTTGTTGTGGTGCCAAGGCATTTTTGCAGCACAAATGACTCACTGACTCACCCTTTGAAGGAAGGACGCTCTGTCATCCCTACTCAAATGACATCTTGGGCATTGCAGTGCTGCAAACCAAATATAGGTGGGTGAACCATTTGGCCTCTTCCCTTTCTGGAGAAATTCCTGAACACTGGAACAGGAGGAAAAGGAGGAGGAGGAGGGTGTTGGGGGGTCTGTCACTAATCAGGCAGGAGCAGATTGGGGTCTTGGGGAGCTTAGGCCTAGGGTAGATCATTGTAGGAAGGATGTCAGGTCTGGAAGAGATGACAGAGCCTTAGGAGCTTACAACTTTATTGGGAGATAAGACTTACCAATGATTAGTTGAGGTTCAGGGAAGGCTTGAAAGGAATTGAGTTTACTTACATAAGAATTACTGAGTTATCTTCTGTTCTCTGCATATCCAGGGGTATGTCCCATCCCTCCTCTAGATTACTTGGTTTGGGGGCGGCTAGGTGGGGCAGTGAATAGAGCACCGGCCCTGGAGTCAGGAGTACCTGAGTTCAAATTCAGCCTCAGACACTTAACACAAAAAACTAGCCGTGTGACCTTGGGCAAGTTACTTAACCCCAACTGCCCTCCAAAAAGCAAAAAAAAAAAAAAGATTACTTGGTTTGAGGATAAAGAGACACATGAGCCAGGATCTCCCCTTCTGGAACTAATTCTAGCTTAGCATTGAAGGCATATTCATGAGATTTTAAAAGTCAAACAGTGGTATACTAATCTTTGTTAAATGAGGGATAATAATGAAAACACATGATATTTTGTATTATATAAGTGTTGAGTAAGTGGACAGTGTAAAAGTGGTTTCCCATCTGTTATCTTACTTGATCCTCCAAACTGTCTTAAGTGATAGTAATGCAGATATTATTATTCACATTTTACTGATAAGGAAATGGACTTACAGAAGCTAGTAGCCCAAGATCATTGAGCTGGCCTTCTCACCTTAGCTTTCTGATTGTAGTTCTAGTGCTTTTTTGGACAAGAATTGCTGTAGAATTTTAAGCTTCATTTGTCAGCCAAAGCTTACTAGAGCAGGCATCCTTGGAATTGGGCCTGGGGGAATGGGTAGGGTTTGAAGTAGATGTCAGTGGCAGGTAGGACATTCTAGCACACACAAGCTACTTACCATGTGCAGAACCCTATGCTGGGCAGTGGGTCATGTAGCAGTGAATGCTACTGTTTCTTTGGTGTTCAGTCTTCCTAGTTTTGGGGAAGCTAACCTTAATTATAATGAAGTTTTCTTGGGAGGGCTATCTCCAGAAGCAGACCTTTATGTCTTGAGGTGTGTGTTTTCTTATTGAGTAGTTTTTGGTCGTGTCTGACTCTTTATGACCACATTTGGGGTTTTCTTGGCAAAGATACTATAGTGGTTTGCTATTTTCTTCTCCAGCTCATTTTACAGATGAGGAAACTGAGGCAAACAGGGTTAAGTGTCACACCTACTAAATGTCTGAGGCCATATTTGAACTGAGGAAGGTGAGTGTTCCTGACCTCAGGCCTGGCACTCTACTGTGCCACTAGCTGGTTGGCTGTAGTCAGTCTTTGAGGTGGTAAGTTTGGATTCTTTCAAGAAAGCAGTAGCTTATCTTCCAGGCCTGGACCTTTTGTCTTTTCCTTCTGGGGGATATCTTATTCCTATCCCTCTTTACTAGCTGTAAGCAGCCTGTCTCCTGTCCTCTAGCCTGTATTTGTTTCACTAGGATAGCATGTGTGGGAACACCATAGAGGTTTTCAGCTGTGCTAGGACTGCTTTGAACTTGTTTAGTCCCAGAGCATTCCGGCTCTTCTGCCTCCAGAGGGCTACATATACCAGCTTGATTTGCTTTTTTAGTAAAGCCAGGATAAGTTGTCCACAAGGTTTGTTTTTCATCTGGGGTCTATTTTCAGCCTTAGATCCCAACAAGATGACATGTTGGCGATGTTTTCCTAGAGCCTGTGCCCGTGCTGTGAGGACGAAGGACAAGTGTGCCACCTTGTATCTGTGAGGAAGTAGGCAGATTTCCCTTCCGCATTTTCCCATTTCCCGCTAGGATCTGAGCTTTCTTTCATTTGGGCTTCAGAATTTCTGTTCTAAGAACCCTCCCTTTATTCTCCTATCAGGAGCAGTGAGACTTTTTTTTCTTGTTCCTTGGTCCTACTCATGACAATCATTGTAAATCCGAATAGGAGATTATCCCTGCCCTAATGGCGTACATATTCTTCTAATTATATGTAAATATATATGTATGTATATATATATATATGTATATGATTTAGATGTAAATATATATAATGCAATTATACATGGTTTAGTCCATGAGAAAGGTTCAAAACAAAATGTAAAGTGAGGCCCAGAGAACCAGGGAAAGCTGCATGGATGAGGTGGCATTTGAATTAGACTTCAAGCAAAATTGAGGGAGTCATAGGAAATAGGATAACAGAAGCATAGGGGGAGGAGAGAAAGAGAGAACAGGGGAACAGAAAGTAATTCATTTTGTTGGAACATACAATATATGTAGGTACTTAGTATGAGATAAAATTGGAAAGGTAAGGTGGTGTCAGGTTGTAGAGGGCCTTGAATGTCAAGCAGAGGAGTTGAGCTTTATTCACTCAGCAGTAAAGGATTTCTGATTTTTGAGCCAAGGAGTGACATCACCAGATCTTCTTCCCTAGTGTTCTCTGAGTTCAAGCAAGATAAGCCTGTAAATGAGAAAAGAGAGACTAGTCCAGGGGTGGGGAATCTTCAACTTCAAGGCCACATTTGGTGGGGATAGGAAGGTCTTTTTTTTTTTTTTATATAGGATGAACTACTGGCATCTGTTAGGAATAATATTAAAGCAGTAGCTGGTATCTAATAAGGTACCCTGGGATCCTGGATCCTCTTTGATCTCATAATTGAATAGTAATCCCCATGGCCTAGCCCAGAAGTTTCTTTGTAGGTGTCTAGGGTGCATGTTTTACTTTTTTTCCTTCTCTGAACTCTCAACAGCATCTAAGTACTACTGCTTCTTTTTTTTTTTTTACTTGGTTATCAAGTTTTATTTTTAAAGTTAATTTAGTTTTAGTTTTCAACCTTCACTTTCATAAGTTTTAAATTTTCTCCCCCTTCTTCCCCTCCCCAAGATGGCATGCAGTCTGATATAGGTTCTACATATACATTCCTATTAAACATATTTTCACATTAGCCATGTTGTATAGAAGAATTAGAATGAATGGGAGGAACCAAGAGAAAGGAAAAAACAAAACAAAACAAAAAAAGAAAATAGTTTGCTTCACCCTGCATTCCACTCCATAGTTCTTTCTCTGGGATGTGAATGGCATTTTCCATTGGGAGTTCTTTGGAATTGTTTTAGTACTTTGCATTGCTGAGAAGGGCTAAGTTTATCAAAGTCAGTCATCAAAAACTATGGTTGTTACTGTGTACAATGTTCTCCTGGTTCTGCTCACTTTACTTAGCATCAGATCATATAAGGTTTTTCTGAAGTCCATCTATTTATCATTTCTTATACCACAATAGTATTCCATTACATTCATATACCACAACTTGTTCAGCCATTCCCCAATTGATGGGCAACCCCTCAATGTCTAGTTCTTGGCCATCACAAAAAGAGCTGCTATAAATATTTTTGTACATGTGGATCCTTTTCCCATTTTTATGATCTCTTTGGGCTACATCCCTAGAAGTGGTATTGCTGGGTCAAAGGGTATGTACATTTTTATAGCCCTTTGGGCATAGTTCTAAGTTGCTCCCCAGAATGGTTAGATCAGCTCACATTTCCACAACAATGAATCAGTGTTCCAACTTTCCCACATTTATGGCAACATTTATCATTTCCTTTTTTTTTGTCATGTTAGCCAGTCTGATAGTTTTGATGTGGTACCTCAGAGTTGTTTTGATTTGCATCTCTCTAATCAGTAGTGATATAGAGCATTTTTTCATATGACTATGGATAGCTTTAATTTCTTCCTCTGAAAATTGCCTGTTCTTATCCTTTGACCGTTTATCAATTGGGGAATGACTCATATTCTTGTAAATTTGATTCAGTTCTCTGTATATTTTAGAAATGAGGCCTTTATCAAAGATACTAGTTGTAAAAATTCTTTCCCAGTTTTCTGCTTTCCTCCTAATTTTGGTTGCATTGGTTTACAAAACTTCTTTTGACCCATACTGCTAACTTTCCATCTAATACAAAACCAGGGCAATGGGGTTTAATTGGCAGAGCATAGATCTGGGAATCAGGTGATCCTTGGTGCTAATTTTAGCCATGCCTTCAAGTATGTGACCTTGGGTAAATCATTTCTTCCTGGGCCTCTGTTTCCTCTCCTTTAGAATAATTTGGATTAGATTCCATCATTAGGGACCTTCAAGTGGAGATTGGATGACAAAATGCTCAGAGATGGGGTTGAGGGAGGAGAATCCTTGCTCAGTTACAGATTGGTCTCTTCTGAAGTCCTATTTAGCTCTGAGATTCTGTGATTCTGTGAAGTCTTTTCCAGGTCTCCTGAGCTATGATTCTATGCCATGTTGATATCTTAATTGTAGGGAAGATGAAGACTGTTTTATATATGTCTCTCTAGTAGAATGTAAACTCTTTTAACTCTTTTTAGGTTAGGCACCTGTTTTGTTTATGACTTTGTCTTCTCAGCTCCAGGCACATAGCAGACCTGCTTAATAAATGCTTACTAATTGTTCCTTTCTCTCCCAGTGGCTCATAGTTGTGCATTGGTTCTTATAATTTCCAATGCTTCTTTTCTTCCCTAGTGTTTCTTTTAGTTCAGTGACATGAAAATGCAGCTAAACCGTACAGTTCTTCTTGGCGAGGTACTTAGGAAAACAGAAGCTCGGCTTGGAGGTAGGAGGGGACAGGAGAGGATTAGTTTATGAAATTTCTATTTGAGCTCTTAGACCTCTAGCTTGGGAGTAATTTTCATGGCTACATTAATGTCACAAAGCCACATATGGTTACACAGTGCCTTTGGTCTAAAGCATTCCCCAGTAAGCTGAGAAATTGCCACATTTTGAAGTCAATGAAGTAATTATGGTCTTTGAAATTTTCAAGTGATGATACCTTTTGGTTCCTTTTCTCTCTTCTCAGCCTTCCTAAATACATTCCTGTTTGTGTTCTATTGAAAGTCTTTCTTGTTAAGTCCATTAGCCAGAGAAGCCACTTAGTGTGGCATAGTCCACACTAAGGAAGAGGACTAAGGGATTGTTGACTCTTGACAGATTTTGAATTTGAGCACACAATCTCTTTACTTTTGTACTTGGTCAGAGAAGTGGTGTTTTATTTTCCACAGCTATGGATAGGGAAATGGTACCTTGTAAAGAACTATTTAATCCAAAGGGAGGGGCTTAGCTGTGCCAGACTATTTGATGCGCAGTGTACCTTTGGAAGAGGTCACATTGAGCCATCCAAGCTGACTGGATTTGCCCATTGGTAACTTAAGGATTCCTTTATCCCATCTGCAGGTGTATAGATGAGAATTCCTGTTGTTTTCTCTCTCCTTCTTTGCCTTCTCTTCTTTTGGGAGGTGTAAAGAAAAGACTGGGAGAAGTTAACTGGTCCTGCTGGTAAATGTTAGAGAGGGTTAAAATAAAGAACCCTCCCACCCTACTGAGTGAAAGAAGTGAGAACTTCTCAGACTATACTCTAAAATCTAGTAAGGCTTTTCGTGGGAAACAGGGCCAAGTTCCCCTTCACCAGAAATCACATGATTTTCAACAGTGGTTCTCAACCTTCCTAATGCAACCCTTTAATACTCTTATATGGGCATATCTGCATGTGGGTGGACCTGCCTGGAGACAAATAGAGAAGCTGTGTCTCAGTTCTTAAGACCATCAGAAATACGTGTTTTCTGATGGTCTTGGGCCATCCCTGTGAAAGGGTTGTTTGACCCCCAAAGGGGTAACGACCCACAGGTTGAGAACCACTGATTTACAAGGATTTGAAACTCAGAGCAGTAGGGAGTTACCCCTCTCCTCAGTGATACCTCAGTCTAAGATATGCCAAATAAAGACAGAAGTGCTTTCTCAAATGTACATTGGGTGTTCTACTGTTTCCTTGTTCTGGTACTTGAGGTAGATTGCTGTGCTTAGATTGTGCACCCGACTTATAGCCAATGGAAGAAAAGGGTCAGAAGGGGAGGTGGGAGAGAATTCTGCATTAGGGCTTTATAACTTCGCCATTTCCTTTTGTAAATTGCTTTTCCTCCCTGACCATTTGTCAGGAGGGTGGCCCTTTCTCGAGATCATAATAAACCACTCTTTTCTGCTTCCTACTTTGAGAAGCTTCTGAGTATTATTTGGGTGAGGATCTTGGTTACACACAGATTTGGGGTGTACATACCACCCTTATGTGACTTTTATCATTATAGCTTTTTACCTTTTTTGGGGGGTGGGGGAGAGGGAGTTAAATGCTGTTTTCATTCAGTTGACACTTATTAAGCACTTATAGGCATAATGAGAAGTTAGTGTATAGTAGTATATTGAAGTTAGTGTATATTGAGGACTGGTCTTGAAGCTAGGAAGAGTTGGGTTCAAATCTTGTCTCTGTAACACTAGTGGTACATCTCAAAACATTACTTGATCTCTCAGTTCTTTTGTCAACTCCCTAAACCCTTAAGTAATAGATAAATTGGAAATCTACCTTGGTGGTAGATGAGATTTCCACACCAGAATTCTCCATACGGATGATGAATGAGTGAATGAATAAATAAATAATGTTTATATAGCACTTTAAAGTTTGAAAAATGCTTTATAAGTATTATTAATTTTATTCTCTTATCAACTTTTAAGAGGCAAGGTACTATTATTCCCATTTTACAGATGTGAAAACTGAGGCAGGCAGCAGTTAAGTGATTTCCTAAGAGTTTTGCAGCTAGTTAGTATTTGAAGTCGGAGTTAAATTAGGTCTTTTTTACTTTGGGCTCAGTGCTCTATCCACTAAGCCACTTAGCTACCTCACAGGTTCAGATCAGTTCTCTCCTCAACCTTCATTCCACCTTTCCTTTCCCTCCCACCTCCCCCAAAAGACGGAGTATATTGCTGAGTAAATGCACAGACATAATTTTAATTTATAATATTAGAATAGTAGAAGGATGAAGTTCTACATGAGACTTTAGGGAGGATGTTTCATATATCTGGCAGCTAGGAGGCTAAACCAGGAAGGCTAGGAGAGTATAGGTAGCAGCTAAAACAAAAGGCTATCTGCCCCAGCCCTGGGTATTTCCAGGGATTGAGGTTAAAAATCATTAAGAGGAAGAAGACTCAGGTCCATCTGTGAATACTTCTTTTTGCTTGGATCATTCTTTTCACTCCATTCTCTGTTGGTCCTGAGTCCTTTGGTGATCACTTTGGCCTGCAGAGTTTGGATTGCTGTGTGTTGGCCAGGACCTTTTTAAATACAGGGATTGGGGCGGGGCCATAGGACCATCTTTTTAGTCTCTGACATTGAAAAAAGTGAAACTTTTTCAACCACTGTTGAAAACAAGTGAAAAAACAATCTATCACTTCCAGAGTAAGTATCCAGGTCCCCAGAATAAATGTTTAAACTTTATGCTAATTTTTTCTTCTTCTGAACTCCTATAAATTTACTCACTATATTTGAATCTCTGTCATCCACTGTTTTGTTTTGTCATTAACCATTTAATGTGCCTAAGTCTTAAATTTCCATTTAGATTGTAAATTTGTTGAGAGTAGATGCTCTATTATTCCTTCTACTTTTGTTTCCATCTGGAGAAGGTCAGTTTATTTAATTCAACTTTTTCCTGAGCAGGAGACCCTTCTACTTATGCCATCCCTTACCTGTGGCCATCCAGCCTTGCTTGAAGAGTTCTAGGGATGGATAATCCATTGTCTCCTGAGGTGGCCCATTGCACATTTCTTCAGCTCTTGGCCACTAAGAAGTATTCTGCCTTCTACTGAGTGTAGGCTGGCTCTTTTGCCTCAAGCCTGCCACTTCCATCTATCTCCTTTCTCCTGGTTGTACCTTCTGTGTCCATGCTAAGTAGACTTGATCCCCCATTCCACAGGGCCGGACTGTCCACTCCTGATGTTGTTGGTTGTTGTCTATGCTTCCATCCCAGGGCTCTGAATTGGCTTTCCTGTGCTTTTCTTTCCATTAGATATGGAGGTTTTTCTTGTTTGTACAGCAGGGAATTCAGTCTATTACTTAGCCATTTGTTCTTTTACCTTTGCTGTTTATACTGATCTGTAAATATAAAATCCACCAAAGTCTACCATTCGTTTCAGCATTTTCTCAGTTTGAAGGATCTTTTTGTTCTTAGTTCATTTTGGCAACCTAAGCAAGATGAATTCTCAAGGTGATTCATAGAACCACACAATCCAAGAATGCAGGAAGGGACCATAGAGAGCCTCTAATACAATTTGTTTTCTCACCCCTAGCCCAATTTTGCCAGTTATTACAGAGGAGAAAACTGAGGTCTAGGGAGGGGAAGAGACATGCTTCAAGTCATTCAGCTTATTAAGTGATAGAGGTGAGTCTTGAACTCAGTTCTTCTGACTCCTAGTCCAATGTTCTTTTCATACTACGTCTGGTAGGTCTTCCTTGTTTGCAACTTAACTTCCAGTATCCACTGTTATCTATATCCTGCTCTTCCTTAGCCAGGAAAAGTCTGCTTCACAGAGCTGTAGACTTACGTTGGGTCCCAAGTGGCCAACCAGGAAATCAAAGGAATGTTGTGTAGGAGCTAGTTCAAGAAAGAATAATTGCAGAAAGTTAACAGAGACTTCTAAACCTCCAGAAAAATGAGTTGAATACTCCCTTAGAAGCCACTTAGTATAATCCAAATCTGAAAAAGAATTGCCTCTGCCATATTGCCTATAAAATATCTCCAACATCTGTCAGCAAGTTGGTATCCTTCTGCTATAGGCTAGGATATATGTACTGTAAGCAAGAAGTTTCAGGGAGCTTTGAGGTCTCAGAAACTTTCTGCTCTTACCCTTTATTGAAAGTATCGGATACAGGCCATTTCTAGAGGCTGCTGTATACTGTTTGGCCTCTTGAGGACCCTTCATTTTCCTAAGTCTTGTAGATTTTCTTGCCTGCGGAAGTATGAAGTTGATGTGTTATGGTCTGTAAATATAGTGTTTTCTGAAGTAAGGGAGGTCTGGCATACAGTTTTTCTAATTGAATTAGCAGAATCAGTAAGATTGTTCCTAAAATATAATGGCAAAAAGCTGTCAGAGGCCTCTATGTGTTAATGTCAGGTAAATCCTCTAATTTGAGGGTTAACATTCAGTCTGTCTTAATTTACTTATTTAGCTGTGGAAGGAGGTTGAACTGCTTTCTTCTTTTTTTTTTTTTGCTTTTTGGAGGGCAGTTGGGGTTAAGTGACTTGCCCAAGGTCACACAGCTAGTTTTTTTTTTGTGTGTGTGTGTTAAGTGTCTGAGACCAGATTTGAACTCAGGTACTCCTGACTCCAGGGCCAGTGCTCTATTCACTGTGCCACCTAGCCGCCTGGAACTGCTTTCCTCTTGAAGGAGAGAGTGGTAAGCTCCTATACGTTTCACAGGACTTAGAGATAGAAGGGACATTTCCTTTTACAGAGGAGGACACTAAGACCTGAGAGAGGAAATGACTTGCCCAAAGTCACAGAGGTAATAATTAGCAGAGCCATGTTCTCTGACTCCAAGTTCAGTGTTCTTTCCAATAGGCTATTATGCTTCTTCTTTTCCTTAGCTTTCTTTAAAAAAAAATGTTTTAATGGGTTCTAATCTGTTTTGTCACTGCCTTCCTATCCCACTATCTTCCCTTCCTCCAGTTGAGAATACAAGAAAATATCTATTACAAACATGTATAGTCAGTCAAAATGAACTTTCACATTAACCATGTAAAAAAAAATTTTGTCTCATTCTTCATTCTGAGTCCTTCACTTCTCAATCAGGAAGTGGATGATGTTTCATTAGCCCTCTGGAATGGTAGTTGGTCATTATGCTGATAAGAATTCAGCATAATAGTATTCCATCACATTTATATGCTATTATTTGTTCACCCATTCCTCAGCTTGTGCCTCCCCTCAGCTTCCCATCCTTCACCACTTCAAAAAGAATTGCTATAAATATCTTTGTATATATCCTTAAAGTTTGTTTTCCTTAAGACTAATCCCTTCCTTTAGTTCCTTCTCCCCCTTCTCTCTCTTCTGTCTTATATCCCTGTCTAGTAAAATGTATTTCTGTACCCAGTTGTGTGTATTCTTCCTTCTTTTGACCAGTTCAGATGAGAGTGAGATTCAAGTGTTAGCCACTCCCTCTCTCCCCACAGCCTTCTCCTTGTTTGCGTAGATGTTTACTAGCTCAGCCTGATTATGAGATAGTTTTCCTTTACCTTCCTTTCCTTCCCCTTACTATATTTCTCTTCTCCTCTCTTTCCATTCTTTTTTTAAGATCATCAAAACATAACAGAACCACTCCGTGATCTTGTCTAATTGGATTCCCTCTATGATCCCTGATGAAAATAGGGGACAAGAAGGAATAAGGAGTTGATGCTGCTCCTTCCTCCACCCCTCAGATCCATCTGTTGAAGTCTCTCCCTTCAATGCCCATTGTTCATTGCAAACTGATTTCATCTGGATGAACATGTTGAGGGAGTGGGGCACACAAGGTGATTTGTCTAGGGTTCTACATTTCCTTAAGGTACAGACCTGGCTAAAGTGCTAGCGACTCTAGTGTTAGCCTTATAGACAAGTGCAGATCTCTTGAGCTGCAGGGATCTGGCTGCGGTTGAGGTCAATTTACATCTCTTAGATTGGTCAGGCTAGTGTTAACCTGAAAAGTTTGGTTAAAGGAGACAAATTAGGTGATATACAGTTATTTCATTTTATCCCCTTAAGGTTAGCTGATACATGTACATGGAGTCATACCTTAAGTTTTGACTGACTGATACAAGATTTAACAAGGATTTTATATGTTTTTGCACAATCCCAAGATGTTTGTGTCCCTCAGATTTATGACCTTGAAGTGAATACAGGACAAATGACAAGATAGTGGAGATCTACATTCTCAGGATGTCTCTGTCTTCCTTATCTGGAATATATACCCAAGAGAATTTCTGACTTTCCAAGCATTCTGTCACCTGGGGGGGGGGGGCGCGGCGCAGGGAGAAATACCTATTCCTGATCTTATCTGGTCTTTCAAGTTGGGGGCACAGGAAAGGGCATTTTTTTCTTTTTGAAGGGGGGAGGGCAGGGCAATTGGGGTTAAGTGACTTGCCCAAGGCCACATGAGGAAAGGGCATTTTAAAGCAAAGCAAAATAATCTGTTTCATTAATTCAGACTTTGGATAAATGTGATATTTAATGATTATCATTTCCTCCTTTTGGTCACAAATAAATCTATTAAGAGTTTGTTCACAGACCAAAGAAGGTATAGAAAAGAAAATACCTTTCTTCTGGGGGAGAGGGGTCCTAAAATCCTTATCTAGGTGAATTCAGGTTTTTCCCTATTGCTTCCTGAAATAGGGGGCACTAAAGATAATGGCTGAATGGTTGGACATCCCCATAGATGGCCAGCCACTGCAAGGCAAATGCAAACAAGCAAAAGGAGCAGGCTGTAAAGGATCAAGATAGGGAACACAATGGGAATACAGAGGAACCAAGTAGAAATAAATTAAAGCTACAAAAAGATATAAAGAACCAGTCTTGGAGATATGTAAGGGGAACCAGGGAGGGAGCAGTTTTTCACGCAGGCCTGATCTAGACTCTTGGGAAAGCTGTCTGCATCTGATGTCATGTTTTTCAGGTCCCTTGGCTCAGATGTCCACTCAGGAACAGGGGCAGTCTCTAGATTTGACAGATGGATCCAAAAGTCCATATCCACAAGCTGGCAGCTATGGGAGCAGTCAGACAGACCTGATGGGGCTCCCAGAGAACATATGATTTGACACCAAAGGCACATAGAGATGGTTTAGTCCCTCAGCCATGCAGGGCTAGATTCAAATAGTACAGTAAAGTTTTCTTCACAGTTTTACAAAATTACATAATTACATAATTACATCACTTAGGTGGCTCACAATATACTAGTTTTGGGAAGGGGGATTTACATGTCGCCAGGATAACCAAGAAAACTTACACATGATCCATACAAATCAACAGAATCATTATCAATGTTAATTAACATCAAATTCCTTGTACCTTAGTGACCTATTCCCAATATACATTTAAACAGTACTTCTTGAATCCCAGATGCCTTGTGTAGTTGTATAGTTTAAAAAAAGGGGGGGGGGAGTTCTGATTCTCTGGTTCAGATCTAGAAGTTCCCAGATAATTCTGACTTAATATAAATTAGTATTATCACTTAAATTTGGTTCCACATTTTTGAAACTTTGGAGACTTTTCAGTACATATATCCTTTGCTGTTTCTCTCCTTACCTAAATCCTGTACCTGGTATAAGAATCCTTTAAAATGAGTTCATCTACCTTTTAAAATTATCAGACAGATACTCTAATAAAAAAAAAGTAATTTCACTTTTACTACTACCTTATACAGTCTTTGTGCAATAAAGTTGGCTTTATGACAGCTATTCCTATAATCAAAGCTTAAGACAATAGTAAATTGCAGTCCACAAAAGTCTTAAATAGCAAATAAATATAGACTGGTGTCCTTCAGATAGGGCCATCTGAAATTTGATTGAACTCTTAATTATAAAATCATGTTACATTATCTGCCTTCTTAAAATATTTCCTCATACTGCCTTAACATACTTAAACCATATGAAACTGACACAAAGATATCCAGAGCAACGATCTAGAGACCAGAGGGGCTTGGATAACCCTTATTTGTTCCCAAACCTTCTTCTCTGTCTTCCATATTTCTAATCAAACCTTTATCTTTCTAAATCTCTCAAACCTATTACCCAGGTTATTCAGCTTTCCTTTTACATTTTTAACCATAAAACAAGATAGGTTATAAGTCATTATTCCTTTACTAACATAACTGTCTGTACTGGAATCCCAGCTTAAACAAAGCAAAGAGGTTAATGACTAACCCCACAGACTGATGAGAGTTGTGTCCTTGTTTATTCTTCCCTAATTATACTCAGTCTGAAAGAGTGAGATACTTCAGGAACTTAAATCTTTTACATATATGTTCACAAATTTTAACTTTTGCTTGGGCCATGGAATGAATACAAATTCAGATGAAAACATCAAGATCTTTCTGCTTTACAACTCAAGACATTAATTTAACAGTAACTCATCTTGAAAATTTAGTAGGCCTTCAAAAAAATCAGAAGAGTTTTTTCAAAACATTTCTTCTAAAAGTATTTCCCTTTCCTTAAAAACAGTTTAAGTTTATCCTGATGTTAAGATAAATAATCACTAAACTTTTATAAAGAAAATTAGTAGGAAAGTTTTAAGTGATATCAATTTCTTCCTCCTTAAAGCAAAAAAAAAAAAGTAAACCTTTAAAGTTGGAATTTATTAAACTAAGTAACATAAATTCCTAAGGTATTATATAGAATTCCTAGATCACAAAGTTCCTTAGTCAGAAAGGTGTTTGTAATAGAGAGATAGTTTTTCATAAGCCAAGAAGAACATATATAATTAGACTAGTCTTATCGCAGTAGCACAGTTTACCATATCTTTAGGAAATTACTCAGTATCTTTTCTTTCTTTTGTCTTTAAATATATCACTAGAAATCAATCAAATTCTACAATCTTACATAGATAATGAGTGTGGTGATCCACAAACCTTCAAATTAACATAAATACATCCATAGATGAAGCAGGCTTGAAAACCATATCCCCCCCTTTTTTTTCAAGGTTTCTCATTTGCTCAATAAGAATTCTACAACACAGAAACTTCTGCATAGAATTTTAAGAATGCATTTCTAAATCACTTTGCACAGAGAATCATTCATCTCATCATTAATAGTGTGGAAACTAACTTTAAACCACCATATAGAATTTTTAAATAATAGCCAAGATTTTAAGTGGACAATCTATTATCATGGTAAATAGCAGTATTATTACTCCCTGTTTATAATCCAAATACAACAGCTTTAAATAATCACATTTTATAACATAAAAACCCAATTCACGCACAGCACACACAGCAATAGATTAAAAATTGCTGTAACACCATTTTTACTTCATAGTGGTTTTTCAGATTTCACAAGCTAAGTGAACTTTTTAGAAATATGGTACAAATTTAGAAATACAGTAAATAACACAACAATGAATTTTAAATGATATCAGTTGTATCACATAGAAAATTATTGATCTTATCACTCCTAACATTCAAAAACCACTTCAAAGTTAGAGAGAGAAATAATAATGTTATGTCCAACACATTCCAGTCATTATATTAAACATTTTATAATCATTATATCATTTTGGTCTCATAACAACCACTATTATTTTTCCCTTTACAAATTCAGAAAACAGGTTAAACAGAGATAAGATACATTTTTCAACTGGAACAGAGAAGTACAGGGTTTACCTGGAGTAGAGGCTGGCTTTCCAGTTATCATTCTTGGAGGCAGGGCTTAGGGAATGTTCCCCACTGGCTTGATCCATCTGCCTCTCCCTTTCCCACACCTGCAAAATATACTGAGCCTGGGGAGGTTTGCAGCTTCTAGACCAGGGTGGGCAGAAGGTACAGGACCTGGGTGACATTTCCAAGCTTTGCCTAGAAGGGTGGGGGCTACAAGGTGCCCAGGGACACAGGCAATTAGGGCTACTGCCAGTCTGCAAGTGTTATCACTACAGTTCTGCATTCTCTTCTCTTATCTCATCTGTGATGAGAGAAGTTAACAAAAACTTGTGGCTGTTAAAAAAAGAAACAACAACAACCCAACAATCCCCACACTGAGATACTCTCTTCACTCTGGGGAGGGAGTGGGGGAATGCAGAGTGATCGTGATTGGGGGTAGCTGTTTTTACCTACCTACAGTCTCTCTAGCAGTCCCAACATAATCAGTTTCCAACTTCTTAACCATTAATTTCAGAATCTGCTAAAATGTTTTTAGCTATATCTAACTTTTCATTGTAATTCCAGGTTGGCCAGACCAGAAACCACAAGGAAAAGAGTCTTACATATTTGTTTGTTTCCCTAGCTGCAGTCTTTAGTGGCTGCCATAGTTTAGATCTCATAAGATAACAGACTCATTCACAGCACACACTATACAGACACATAGACACACACACACATTGACAGACAGATTAACAGGACAAATACAAATACAAAGTCCACAATTAATGATAAAAAGAGGGGAAATTAGAGACTTGTTAATTCTAGATGTTTTGTTGGCCTTTAAACTTAATTTGGTTTTAAGAAAAAGTAACTTTGACCAGTCCAAAAGAGCCCTATTGTGGTCAGCCTGATTTTGGGTTATCTTTAGTTGACTAACACTAGCGCCAGCAAATACTTAACTACCACTAACTCTGGCACTGCTTGTGCTAATTTTCCTGAGACTGATCAGTACTTCTAGGGGATTTATATAGAACGTTTTGCCACAGATTTGATCCCTGCCCCCTGAGCTAGCTTTAAAGGGAATTTTGAACTTTAGCTAAACTAGTGGGAGTGCTTTGGAAGCTGGGAACAGAGGAACTAACCCAATTCCATCAAGGTTAAGATTCCAGGGAAAAACGGATCCTGAGGCACCTTGAATCATTAGCTTTGATGGAGTGAAGTGCTTTACAGTCCATCCCATTCAACAGTTCCAACCAACATCAACGGCACCATAACTATTAACCTGAAAAATCTGGTTAAAGGAGACAAACTAGGTGATATGCAGTTATTTCATTTTATTCGCTTAAAGTTAGCTGATATGTGTTTACAGAGTCAGACCTTAAGTTCTGACTGACAATACAAGATTTAACAAAGATTTTATATATTTTTGCACAATACCAAGATGTTTGTGTCCCTCATATTTATGATCTCCATGTGAATACAGGATTGTAATGGGAATCTGAAGCTCTTTCCTGCCTCTAGCTCCGAAAATGTTCCCTGATTTGGTGGTCACGTGAAGCCCGTGGTGAGAGGCTTGTTTTTTGGGAATGGCCACACCTTGTTACTTTGTAATTGGACAGTGGTTCAAGAGGGCTGACCCAGGAGAAGCCTATATATATGCCTTGATGTGAGGCTTTGCTTTGGGGTTCACTTTGAGAAGAGTTGTATGATTTGACCAGATGAGACTCTGGGAAGCTGTTGAGCCCCCTGGCTTTAAAAAACCTAGATGTTGATGCTTTCCTCTCTGGTAACTTGAATGGATAATAGATGTGTTGGTCAGATGTTTGGAAGCCCATCTGCTGATCTGTTTCTTGGTCTGTTTGTAACTTGTGCTTGTAACTTGGGTTTGTATTCTCTGGAGTTCAGGGTGTTGACTTTTCCCCCTGAACTAGGTAAATGATATGTTTGATGATTAAAGAAAGAGTGTTAACCCATTTTGAGTTGCTTTCCTTTAGAAAAGCAGATCTAAGAACCTGTGCTAGCAGGGTATGCTAGGGTGCTTGCTGATACAAGGATAAAAGACAAGATAGTGGAGATCTACATTCTCAGGATGTCTCTATCTTCCCTATCTGGAATATATCCCCAAGAGAATTTCTGAATTTCCAAGCATCTTGTCACAAGGGGTGTGGGGGGTGGGGGAGAAATACCTATTCCTGATCTTATCTGGTTTTTCAAGTTGGGGACACAGGAAAGGGCATTTGAAAACAAAGTAGTCTGTTTGGTTCACTCAGACTTTGGATCAATTTGATATTTAATGATTATCATTATCAAACAGATGCCATTGTCCTGACCTCTCTCAGATCAGCAGGTAGAGGCCACAGGCTACTCCTGACACTTCAGGTCAATAAACATTTATTAAAAGAACATAAATGTTCAGGAACTTAGTCCTAAATATAAAAATGATAAAAACAGTGTGGTCGCATGGATTCAATTATCATCTCTATGCTGATGATTTTCAAATCTTCTTTTCCAGCCCCAGCCTCTCTGCTTACCTCCACTCTTTCTGTCATCTACACCTGCCCGTTGGACATCTGAAATTGGATGTTATGTAGGCATCTTAAACTTATTATGTCCAAAATTGAACTCATTATCTTTCATCCTAAAACTCTTTATAACTTCCCTTTTACTGTTGATGGACCACCATACTCCCAGGCACCCACTGCTCATAATCAAGGTGCCATCCTCAACTCTTTACTTTTTCTTGCCTTCCATATCTGATCTATTGGCCAAGGCCTTTTGAATTTAGCTTGGTAATATTTCTTGCCTGCTTCCCATTCTCTTCTCCAGCTGTGCCACTACCCTGGTACAAGGCCTGATGACTTTGCACCTGAATTACAATAGACTACTTGTTGTTCTCCTGTCACAAGTCTCTCTTTATTCCAGTTTATTTCTCCACACCACTGTTAAAATGCTCTTCCTAAAGTGCAAGTTGGACTATGTTGTCTCCTCTGTTCACTAAAGTACAGTGGCTTCCTATCACCTGTAAGATAAAATATAAACTCCTCTGGCATTCAAAGCCCGTTTATAATCTGCCTGCTGCCCCCCTCCCCCCACTTTCCCGTTTTCTTTTACCTTATAAATTCCACCCTTCCTCCCCATACATATAATTCTGTAACACAGTGTGCCGCTGGCCTCCTTGCTGTTTCTTAAACAAGATACTTCACCTCCTGACTCCAGGAATTTTCACTGATTGTCCCTCACACCTGGAATGCTAGTTTCCTTCAAGGTCTAGTTAAAATTTAACATTCTCTCCTTTCCTAATCCCTTGCAATTCTAGTGACTTGCCTCCATTGATTATCTCCAGTTTAACCTGTATAATCTTTTTTGTACAGTTGTTTACGTATTGTCTCTCCCATTAGACTGTGAGCTCCTGGAGATTAAGCACTGTCTTTTGTCTTTAACTTTGTATCCTTAATCCTCATCATAGAACTGGGCCCATGGCAGGTGATGAATAAATGCTAAGTGACTGACTGGTCCCTGTTCTCAAGAAACTTACAGTCTAATACACAGGAAAAATATGTAATATAGCTATGTTGAGGCAGGAGTTTCTTTATTTTGTTTTTATATCTTTAGCACTTAACACAGTACTAAACTCAACATCCTCCCAGTCCTTCAAGGTTGCTACCTAAGGGTTATCCACAACACCTCACTATTTCTCACTCCCTCATATCCAATCTATTGCAAAATCCTGTTGATTTCATCTTTAATAACATCTCTTGAAAACACCTCCTTCTTTTCTTTAATGCTGCTACCAACATGCTGCAGGCCCTCATCTCCTCATGCCCAGACTATTACAGTAGCCTGCCGGTTGGTCAGCCTGCCACAAGTTTCTCCCCAATCAAGTTCATTCTCTATGAAACTGTCAAAGTGATTTGCTTAAAGTGCAGCTCTGACCATGTGACTCCTCCCCTCCCCCAACAATAAATTACAGTGGCTCTCAGTCACCTTCAGGATTAAATATGAAATCTCCAGCATTCAAAGCCATTTATAACTTCCTCCCAAATATTGCCCCCTTCCAACTGCCTGAACTCTGATCCAGTGACATTGACTTCCTTACTGTTCCTTGAACAAAACACTCCATCTCTCAGATTCTGTGCTTTTTTACTCTGACTCCATGCCTGGGATACTCTTCCTTCCTCAGCTTTGCCTTCTGGCTTCCCTGTCTTTCTTCAAGTCCCAGCTAAATAAAATCCCACCTTCTACAAGAGGTCTTTTTGAATCCCTCTTAATTTTCCTTCTCTTGATTATTTCATATTTATCTTGTTTATAGTTTGTAAATAGTTGTTTGCTTGTTGTCTCCCCATTAGACTTTGAGCTTCCTTGAGAGCAGGGACTGGCTTTTACCTTACTTTGTACCTTGAAATGTTCAGGACAGTTCCTGGCATGTAGTAGGTGCCACATATTAAAATTGACTGATTGATACATAATAGGCATTAAATAAATTTTTCTTGAATGAATGCCATATATATGAGTAAATATGATGCAAAATGGAGGGTAATATGGGGATGAGGAAGATCTAGATAAAAGTCAGAAATTTGAGAAAGGGAGAGGTCACGTTTAGCAGGAAGGATCAGATAAGACTCATTATTCCTAGGAAGCAGCCTAGCTACTGGATAGGTGCCTAGGGATGGAGTATGGGCAAAGAACTTAGGATGTTATCTCATAAGGCTGTTGTAAAGAAAGCATTTTATAACCTTTAAAGCATTATATGAATTCAAACTACTGTTATTTTAGCACTGTGGTGTAGTGTAAAGAGTACTTGACTGGGAATTAAGATACCTGAATATGTGTTCCAGCCCTTCCATATGCTTCCTGTGTGACCTTGATTTTTCCTGTTTTTATAGATTAGAGGATAACACTTGAGTTACATAAGTCCCATGGAAGCTGTTGAACTTGGAGTCAAGAAAGACTTGAGTTTGAATCCTGTGTCCAACACTCATTTGCTCTGTGACTGTGGGCCAGGTGGGCTTTACTTTCTAAACAGGTGCCTTTAGTACCTATTTCATAAAGTTGTTTCGAGGCTTAAATGAGATATCACATCAAGTCACCTAGCACTTAGTAAATGCCTGCTTTGTGCTAAGCACTGGGGATACAAAAAACCCTGTAAAAGATAGTCCCAGTTTTCAAGGAGTTCACAGTTTTATGGGGGAGACAAAGAACTGTACAAACAAAACATATACAGGATAAATTGGGGGTAGGGTAGCCCCATAGGGAAGGTACCAAGATTAAGAAAGATTAGGAAAGCCTTTTTGCAGAAAGTGGGACTTTAGTTGAGACTTGAAGAAAGATAGAGAAACCAGGAGATGGAAATGAGGAGAAGGAACATTCCAGACATGGGGAACAGCCACTGAAAATACTTAGTTTTGGGAGATGAAGTGTCTTTTTTGAGAAACAGCAATGGGGATGATATCACTGGATCACAGAGTATGCAGGGGAAAAGAAGATTGTAAAGTAGGAAGGGGTCAGGTTGTAGACTACTTTAAAAAAACATGTTTTATATAGTTTATTAAGTAGGAAGGTGATCTGGTTAGACTTGAAGTTTAGGAGGATCAATTTGACAGTTGGGTGAAGGATAGATTGGAATGGGCACATAATTGAGGCAAAGAGACCAACCAGCAGGCAACTAAATAGATCAGGAGTGAAGTGATGAGGACCTGTACTAGGGTGATTTCATTGTCAGAGGAGAGAAGTATATGCAAGAGATGTTCTGATAATATAAAATGTTATGAGATAACTTAAAACACTATATAAAGTCAGCTGCTGGTGTTACCATAAAGCAGAAAGTTTTGATGCTGGTTCTCTACTTTGATGTCACTGTGACTGCTTCCTTGTCCTTATGGAGGAGGCCTGACTTCTGGGCTCAGTGAAATTTCAGTATATCTTTGTTAAGCCCATTCTTTGGTGCCTTCAGTGCTGCTAGGCAGTGGGATCCTGCCTTTATTTAGATCCAAGGCCTGTGGCCTTGTACTTTGATCTTCAGATTCTGGCTATCAGGGCCCCTGCATTGAGCATTTGTAATACCAAAGTCACTCTTTTTGTTTCTGGGTGATAGATTTGATTTGATTGAATTATGGATCCTAAAGGGATGAACTCCTTAACCTCTTCTTGCTTAGACCTTAGGCCAGCTTATCTGTGCCAGAACTTGCTCCCAGAGCACTGACTCTAGTTAAGAGCATTGTTATGAACTGGAAGTAGGTGGCAGAAAATACTATTGATCATCATTCGCATTTATTCATTGGTTTTTAACACTGTAAATTTCTTTCGTGTCATTTAATACTTACAGCCCTGAAGTAGGAGGAATGGTATTCTCTACTTTTGATAGATGGGGCCTCTGAGGTACAAAGAGGATAATCTGACTTGAATAAATACAGTCATAGCACTTAATGGCAGAGCTAAGACTAGAACTCAACTGTGATTAAAGAGGAGATAGGAGTTAAGTCTGGAAGGTTTCATTGGGGTCATACACATCTGCCTTTTAAATTTGCTGTACTTTTACAGAATTATGGAATCTCAAAGTGGAGGGGATTTTAGAATTCATTTCCTTCAACTCTACACCCAGTATCTCCCTTTTGTGGTATCTCTGGTAAATGATCAGCTGGGTTCTACTTGTATACCTGTAGTAATAGGGAGCCTACAGATTCACAGCGCATCTCATTCCATTGCAGGATATTTCTGATTGTGAGGAAATTCTTCCTCATAGTGAGTTGAAATCTATCTTAATCTCCTTATAACTCCTCCCTTTTCTGATACTAATATATCATTTAAGAACAAATCTAATTCTTTTTGATATGGTGGTCCTCGAGATATTTGAAGAAAGTTAACTTCTTCTGGCTAAACATTCCCATTTGCTTCAAACAGTTCTTTCATATGATGGTTTAGTGTTTCTTCCCATCCTGGTTGCCCATCTTTGAACATGTTGCGTTTTGTCAGCATCCCTCTTAAAATTCAGCCTCCAAACAAGCTGAGGTTTCTTTAGCTCATAAGCTGGTAGAACTTCTTTGGTTTTGGCATTCTGCATAACAAATGCCTTTTCCTCATGATAGAATGCTCAGATGCATGAATATAATAATCAGTTTTGCCGTGTCCTTGCTTTCTATATAATCTTTCCAAGCTAATTGATTGAAAACAAAAAAAACTTGTGAGGGACATAATCACTGTCTTTAGATATTTGCTTCTCAATGACTGTCATTAGCACAAAGAACTAAGTGGATATGTAGTCTGTTTAGCGTTGGCATTAGAACAAGAGAGCAGAGATTTTTCATGTTAATAAACCTTTCCCAGGAGCCAGCTGTTTATAGAGGGCCTCTGGGCCTGACATTCTTCTAGCAGCCAGAATATGGCTGTGGTGTTCCTATAGGTATGGGGTAACAAAGGGGTTAGACCAATCCCCGTTTTGGGTGGCAGGATCAGAGCAGGCAAAGCACTGGGGAAGGTACTACTGGCAAAATTTGGAAGTGAAAGGAAGCTTGTCAGGATTTTTTGTTAATATAGGAATGATTTGCCAGTAAATAAGCTTTGCCTATGTAAATGTTGGAAATAGAAAGGCTGGTAGTTGCTGGCATAGAATGTCTCAACTGGAATGTGCCTTAGAAATATAAAGGAATGTACTGAAGTAAAAAGATTGATAGACTCAGAGTGAAAGGAAACCTGTGTGTGGGTCCACGTTCCAGAACAAGGGAGGTGCGGAGTATGGGAGTGGGGGGACCTTAAAGCAGACCAGGAACACAGGGCGGGTAACAGGAGAGCCAAGAGGAGCTCAGAAGAGTTGGGAAGTGTGGTCATTTAGTTAATATCCCTCATAAGTAACAACTGATATTGATTCACTAAGAATCTTCAGTTTCCACTCTGTTACAACCAGGAAAGTTCAGGTTTTACTGTTTTCTCTTTTCTTTTACTGAAATTTGCTTTTGGGTATATTTTATGGTGCTGTTTTTTGATGTGATTAAACCACCTTTGAGTTCAGTCTCCTGCCTTTGGTACACAGTAGAGCTCAGTTGTCTGGTCTGCTAGGTCACAGACAGGATGGTCATTTTCACTGCTCCTTCTCCCTTTTCCCTTGCTTATCTATGTAAGAGGGTGCATTTGTTGTTTTGATATGGTTGCTTGGAAAATGAGGTTCAACCTATCCTAGTAAAGATTGGGAAATAACAAGGATTTGGATACAGTTTATTGAGTATAAGTTTTTGTGTGCCTTAGATCTACATACAAACCATTCTAGAGACATACAAACTTTTTTGGTTGTTGATGTCATTAACCAGTAGAATTTCCTTAGCACTATCTTACTTTCTATGAGGGATGGGCTAGAGTTATTCTTCCAAGTATTTTGTAAATGCTCAGTGTGCCAGAAGGCAGTCAGTTTTGAGCAAGATTGTTCATTGAAGGTAAAAAGTTGAACTGTTTCCCAGCTTACATTCCAAGGACTCAATAGCCATTGGAATGAATAAAGTTTACTGCCGTATAGTGAGTGCTGATCTCAGGAATGTTTGCTTTTCTGGTTAAAGCTAGGAGCCATGATGTTTGGGTGTGTCTTCAGCTGAGGTATGGCCAGCCTCCAAAGCTTAGGTACCTTGAGTGATGCAGAGCTGAATTCTGGCCTGTACTGGCAGGACCCACCCCTTCCCAAAGATCTGACATGTCTGCCAAGCACTGGGATTGGGGCCAGCCCACATCAGTGCCCATTCTTGGATTCCTGGGGGTCACTTGGAGCCATCCCCTCTCTCCCCACCCCACTCACTAGGGACTTTTTGGAGAGAGTAAAATTGGGCCTGCTGGGCACGGTGCCATCATGGGGCCTGGATAGAGGCCAAAGCTGGAGTTGAGAGCCTGGAGTTTCAGGCCTGCTGCAATGACTGACCTGTTGAGAGATGTGGCCAGAAACAGCAGTAACACAGTGATTGATTCAGAGCACAGTGGCTTCAGGGCCATGTCACTTAGTGTTGCTGTATGCTTAACTGAAGGGGGTTAGGTACTGTGAGGGCATATAAGGCTACAAACCTTGGCATTATTTTTCACTGTCCTCTTCTTCATCTCCTATATCTAGTCTGTCATCAAGTCCCGTTAGAGAATCTTGTGCTGTTAGAGCTGGAAGAGATTTTAGGAGTCATCTAGTCCAATCTTCTATCCCTGGTTAGAATCTCCTTTATAGTTTCTGTTTGGGCATTGTAATTTTTTTCCTCTGAAATCTCCTGAATTCTGGCTTTTCTACCATTTCCACTTTCAAAATTACTCATTCCTAAATTCCTGGGAGAGCCTTATCCATGGTCTCTGAGTTTCCAGTAACTACTTGGTATATTTAATATTCCTTATTACTTCATATATGCATCTCAGTTCTCCAACTAGTAGACTAAGAGAATGTTAGAATTGAAAAGGATCAGCTGTTATAAGACATCAGAAATGCAAAAATGGAAGGGACATTAGAAAAGAAAACAAAGACTGACAGAGCTCAAAAAGATCTCAGTGATAGGACATATGCATGTATAGGTACCTCTTTTCACCCCAGCCTGGCTGATTAGCAGGGAGGGCTATAGGGCAGGGCATTTCAGGCACATTTTTGGATGGAGAGTGTGGTACCCACCCATGGGTTTGTAACCTCTTCTATCAGTCCCTGCCAAGTTGGCTCTTTCTTCTTTTGCCTTGTTGCCAGAGTGTCAGATGGGGTGAAGAGTTCTGCTTCATGCAGCTGAGGTGTCAGTTTAGTGGTCTGCATTGGTTTCCAAAGTTTGGGAATGAATGAATGAATGAGCCAACATTGACTCAGCACTTACTATATGAAAGGTGCTGGGGAGAGAGATCTTATTGTAAGAAAAAGAGAGCCTAATGTAAGAAAGCTCAGGTTCAAGTTCTGGCTGGAACAGTTGCTTTGTGACTTAGGGCAAGACACTTTGGCTTTCTTTGAGATTCAATTCCATCATCTGAAAACTAGGAATTATAATATGTATACTATCTACCTCAGGGTTTATGTGAGCGTAAATGTTTATTGAACTGAGAACAAAATATTTCAATACATAGTAGGCTTACTATATGGAGATGATGCCTACAGATCAAGGAAGGGGACCCTTTCTATTTTGGGAATTCACAGCAAACCAGGGAGGAGAAATTTGTGGTATGGTAAATAGCTTAGAAGTTCAAGGTAAGCTTTTCAGATATAGTGGCAGACCTGTGGACCAGCAGGTTCAAGGTAAAGGAAGCAAATGGTATTAGATTGAGAGTCAGGAAGTTTGTTTTCCGGTTCTAGCTTTTCACATAACTAGCTGTATGACATTGGGCTTGGCCTATTACTTACTCTTTAATTTTTTGTTTTCTTTGTCTGCTGAATTAAGATGGTGGGCAAGATTATATGTAGTGGGTAAAATTATGCCAAGGTGGAAGAATTATGCCACTGGAAGCTCTGGCCCCCAAGGTTGATGGGAAAAATAATAGTGCAAAGACTGTTGGAAAGGAGAAGAATGATTGATTGGAACCAGAAGGAGAGGGAAGACACATGAAGACTTAGGTTTTAATCCAGCATAGTGTTAGATTTAATTGGGAAGTTTGTTTAGTCTTTGATCAGAACAAGGACTTTTGACAAGATTCCTGGATTCTTTAACATAAGTATATAACTTTCATGGTTTTTAGTATATTCCATCTTTTCCTTTTAGTAATACTTAAGAAAAACCATGATTTCAGAAATACGAATGATGCAGTAACTGATGGTCATGACCCTCTCTTGAGATTTGCAATGATGGTCTTTGAATAATAAGCCATTTCACTCTATCATGGAGCTCTTTAAGACTTTTCAGTTTGGTAGGACCTGTTAGACCTTGTGTTCCCTTGGCAAAGTCTTTGAGGATCCAAGGTTACCTGTATGTCTTTCTGAGATATCACAGGATATTTGTGGAAGATTTTCTCCTTTATTGCTAATGAAATCTTGAGAACTCATTTTAAATTGTGTGCAGTAGGGAAGGGGAAGGAAAGCCTAGAGGGGCAATAGAGAGTACCAAGGTCTCCTGAAGTAGATATTGTGGTAGTAAATGCTGTGGGTAACAATAATAGAAGGCATTGAAGGATTCCCCTTTTGATCCAAGAGTTTGGCCTTTTTTGTGGCCTCTCTCCTGACAAGTAGTACTGTTTCTTCCTTTCTGTCTCTAGACTTATGCTTAAGAATATAGCAGGTCCAACATTTTACACTGTATATGAAGATAATGTCAAAATGGGTAAAGGATTTAGACACAAAGGGTAATCTCATAAGCAAATCAGGACAGCAAGGAATAGTTTACCTGTCAGATCTATGGAGAAGGGAAGAATTTATGACCAAATAGGAGATAGAGAACATTGTGAAGTACAAAATGGAAAATTTTGATTATGTTAAATTAAAAAGGTTTTGCACAACAAAACCAATGCAACTAATATTAGAAAGAAAACAGAAGGCTGGGAAACAGTTTTTACTGCCAGTGTTTCTGATAAAGGCCTTTCTAAAATATATAGAGAACTGAGTCGAATTTATAAGAATACAAGTTATTCCCCAGTTGATAAATGGTCAAAGGATATGAACAGGCAGTTTTCAGAGGAAGAAATTAAAGCTATCTATAGTCATATGAGAAAATGCTCTATATCACTATTGATGGGAGAGATGCAAATTAAAACAATTCTGAGGTACCATTGAACACGTATCAGATTGACTAATATGATAGAAGAGGAAAATGATAAATGTTGGGAGATGATGTAGGAAAACTGGTACACTAATGCATTGGTGAAGTTGTGAACTGATCCAATTGTTCTGGAGAGCAATTTGGAACTATGCCCAAAGAGCTATAAAACTGTGCATACCCTTTGATCCAACAATACTACTACTAGGTCTGTATCCCAAAGAGATCATAAAAAAGGGGAAAGGACCCACATGTACAAAAATATTTATAGCAGCTCTTTTTGTGGTGGTCAAGAATTGGAAACTGAGGGTATCACCCATCAATTGGGAAATTGTGAGACAAGTTGTAGTATCTGAATCTAATGGAATACTATTGTTCTGTAAGAAATGATGAGCTGGCCAATTACGGAAAAAACATGGAAAGATTTACATGAACTGATGCTAAGTGAAGCAAGCAGAACAAGGAGACGTTGTACATAGTAATAGCAACATTGTATGATGATCAACTTTGATAGACTTGGTACTTCTCAGCAGTGCAATGACAATTGTATACAAAGACAGTTCCAAAAGACTTATGATGGAAAATGCTATCCACATCCATCGAAAGAACCATGGAGTCTGAAGATCTGCAGATCGAAGCATACTGTTTTCACCTTTTAAAAAAAATTTCTCATGGGTTTGCCCTTTGTTCTCTTTCTTCTTTCACATGGCTAGAATCAGGGCTTCTGGGAAGTGGGAATGACCCAGGCCCTGACTGTAGTAGTCTCCTCCTTTAGTACTCAGTCTTAGGCAGAAGAAATGGGATTTAAATACTGAAACTGTTCCTCCCTCCCATAGTAATACATCTTTCTGTTATCCCATTATCTTTTTCAAACCCTCTTTTCTTTTCTTCTTCATCCCATCCCCCATGATCTTCCTCCCTTTCCCTACCAACTTGACTATGAACTTGTGCCTCTATGAAATCTTTCTCTTTCTTTCTTTCTCTTTCTTCCTTTCTTTCTCTTTCTTTCTTTCTCTTTCTTTCTTTCTTTCTTTCTTTCTTTCTTTCTTTCTTTCTTTCTTTCTTTCTTTCTTTCTTTCTTTCTTTCTTTCTTTCTTTCTTTCTTTCTTTCTTTCTTTCTTTCTTTTTTCCTGGAGGGGGGAAGGCAGGGCAATTTGGGTTAAGTGACTTGCCCAAGGTCACATGTTTAGTAAGTGTTAAATATCTGAGGTCAGATTTGAACTCAGGTCTCCTGACTCCAGGGCTGGTGGTCTATCGACTGGACCACCTAGCTACCCTGAACCTCTATGAAATTTTTAGGCTCTGTTGCTCCTTCTACCTCTTCTGCTCCTGGGCTTCCCCAATTGGGTGTCAGAAATTCACCTGACTATGGGTCCATTCTTGTGGGTAAGGACAACTTAGACCTTCTCTTTTGGCTGGTTGCCCTTCCTACTAGCTGTTTTAGATCTGAACTGAAAGATTATGGAACTAGGAGACTTGATGCTGGATGTAAATAAGTTAATAAGCATAGCATGTTTTTGATTTTTCAATTTAATTTTTTATTTTTAACCTAAAACACCAAAATAGATCTTTATTAGGGGTTCCCTTATCTTATTGCCTCCAGAAAGAGCCCTGTAGACTACTCATATTTCTGTCCTTTCATTGATCTTAGTTAAAAGCTATGGACTTGTTTGCCTATGGCGGTTCTGGCTTTGCTGGCTACCCTGTTTCCTATTGCCTGTCAGCTATTGGCTGACTTTTTGTAGAATTTTTTTGGGGAAGAAGTCATTTATTGTAGCTCCTCATTGGATTTCTTGATCATTCCTCTATCTGGTAGGAATTTCAGGATTTAGTTTGAAGTAGGTTTGTGGAGCTGGGCAACCTGTTTTCTATTGAAAGGTGTATATTTTGTTGTAGGCTGTACACTTAGACCTGGGATTATCAAGAAAGGCAAAAATACAGTCTCTTCTCAAGGAGTTTGAATTATAATGGGGGAGACTACAAACACAAAATCATATAAGCTATTAGTGCAAATGGAAAGTAATCTCAGAGGGAAGACACTAGAAGTGGTGGGAGCTGAGAAAGACCTCCTCCAGACTGAGATTTGAGCTGAATCTTGAATGAAGCCTTGAATCAAAAGCAATAAAAGAGAGCATTTCAGGTGTGGGGAAGAGGCAGTGAAAAAGAGTTGCCAGATGTGTGAGGAAGGCTGGTTTTGCTATATTGTATAGTAGATTAGAAAGCTAGAAAGGGACCATGTTGGTGAAGGACTTTAAAAGACAGAAGATTTTATATTTGATCCTGAAAGTAATAGGTAACCAATTTTGAGTGGGGACTTGACATGATTAGACCTGGATTTCAAGAAGATCTTTTTGACTGTTAAATGGAGGATAGATTGGACTATGCAGAGACTTGGAAAGTCAACTAGAAGGCTATTGTAGTAGTATAAGTGTGAAGCACCCTGTCCCAGGGTAGTAGTGGCTGTGTGAATGGTAAGAAGGAGATGTATACAAGAGATGCTGTGAACTTTACCTGCTAACAGATTGGATATTTGGGGCAAATATTATGTGAGGAACCAAAGTACAAGTCTGGGTGACTGGGAGTATAGTGGTATTGTTCACATTAATGGAAAGGTTTGATGGGTACAGTAATGAGCTTTGTTCTGAATTTGATTCATCTACAAAACATCCAATTCAGGGTTATGTAGTAGTCAGTTAATGATGCTAAACTGGAGCTCAGGAGACAGGTTAGAACTGACTTTATAGATCTGGGGATCATCTTTGTAGGAATGATATTTGAACTCATGGGAGTTTATAAAATAATCAAAGGAGTTAGTACAGAGAGAGAAGAGGACCCAGGAAAGACCTTTGGGTGAGGGTAGGAGGGAGAGAACAATCATGATTAGTAAGTAACCTTGCAACTTTTGTTATTACTTTTTCTTTCTCCCTAGTCTGAAGGAAATAGTGTTTCCACTATGGTCTGTGAGGAGATATTGGAAGTGTAGCTGCTCTGAGTCCTTTGCTTTTCTTCCCCCCTCCCTTTCTAAAAAATTTAAGACAAGATTGAATTAGAAGTTATGCCGGCATAAACTTTAGGGCTGCTCTTGAAAGACAGCATGGTATGATGGAAAGTGTCCTGACTTTGGAGTCAGAAAACTTGAGTTTAGTCTTTTCTCTGTCACTTAATGTCTCTAGGTGTCAGTTTACTCATTTCTAAAATGGGGGTGTTAATATTAGCTCATTTCTTTTTTTAAATTCATTTATTTATTTTCTTGTTTACAGCATTCATTTCCATGAGATTTTGAGTTACAAAATTTCTCCTCATTTTCCCCCCACCCACCACCCCAAAACAGCCATCCTACTGTATAACCCTTCCCCCAATCTGCTCTCTCCTATGTCCTCCCCCATCACCCCTCTGACTTTCCAGTAGGGCAAGATGAATCTACCTACCCCAGTGCCTGTATATCTTAATTCCCAGTTGCATGTAGTTAATAATAATAATAATTATATATATGCATATATATTTTTAACATTTGATTATAGAACTTTAAATTCTAGATTCTTTCCCTTCTTCCCTCATCACCCACCCCCACTGGAAAGACAAGCAATTCAACACAGGCTACACGTGTAGTTACATAGAACATCTCCACAATGGACATATTGAGAGACTGATTATATGTCCCTCCTTCTTATCCTGCCCCGCCCCCCTTGTTCTATTCTCTACCCTGTCCCTTTACAGAAGTATGTGCTTCCAGCAACCCTCCCTCTTTCCCCTCCCCTCCATCATCCCACCTCACATCCCCATCCTCCCTACTCTTCTGTGTGGCAAGATACCCAGTTTAGAGTTTATGCCATTCCTTCCCTAAGCCAAATTCAATGAGAGTAAGGTTGACCCTTTCCCTTTTGCCTTCCTGTTCTTCTCCTCCGTTATAACAGTCATCCTTTGCCTCTTCTATATTAGATGATTAATCCCATTCTGTCTCTCCCTGTCTCCTCTCATTCTATTCCTCTCCTACATCAGAATTTCACCTTTTAAATTATCATCCCTTCCTATTCAATTGATCTTGTGCCCTCTATGTACACATATATTCACATACTCAGATATGTATTCATATGCATATATATATATATACTCTCCTATATAGACATATATGTGTGTGTGTGTATATACACACACACACACATTTGTATTCTCTTCACCTATCCTCATACTGAGAAAAATTTCGTAAGTTAGAGTTATCGTTTTTCCATGTTGGCATGTAAATAGTTCAACTTTGAAAAGTGCCTTATGATTTTTTTTTCCATGTTTACCGTCTCATGCTTCTTGTATTTGAGTGTCAACTTTTCTTTTCAGTTCTGTTTTTTTCCTCAAGAATGCTTGAAAGTCCTCTACCTGATTGAATGACCATATTTTCCCCTGGAATATTATACTCAGTTTTGCTGGGGAGGTGATTCTTGGTTTTAATCCTAGCTCCCTTGATCTCTGGAATATCATATTCCAGGTCCTTCAATCCCTTAATGTAGAAGCTGCTAGATCCTGGGTTATCCCAATTGTGTTTCCACAGTATTCAAATTGTTTCCTCTTGGCAGCTTGTAATATTTTCTCCTTGATCTGGGGGCTCTGGAATCTGGCTATAACATTCCTAGAAGTTTTCTTTTTGGGATCTTTTTCAAGAGGTGATTGGTGAATTCTTTCAAGTTCTATTTTGCCCTCTGGTTCTAAAATATCAGGGCAATTTTCCTTGAGAATTTCTTGAAGGATGCTTTCTAGGTTCTTTTTTT
>CM053596.1:71919769-71977067 GCA_028646575.1 Pseudocheirus occidentalis
GGAATCTGGCTATAACATTCCTAGAAGTTTTCTTTTTGGGATCTTTTTCAAGAGGTGATTGGTGAATTCTTTCAAGTTCTATTTTGCCCTCTGGTTCTAAAATATCAGGGCAATTTTCCTTGAGAATTTCTTGAAGGATGCTTTCTAGGTTCTTTTTTTTGATCACAGCTTTCAGGTAGTCCAATAATTTTTAAATTGTTTCTTCTGGATCTGTTTTCCAGGTCAGTGGTTTTTTCAGGGAGACATTTCACATTGCCTTCTATTTTTTCATTTGTTTGGATCTGTTTAATAGTATCTTGATTTCTCATAAAGTCATTTGCTTCCATTTGCTCCACTCTAATTCTGAAGGAATTATTCTCTTCAGAAAGCTTTTGAGATTCTTTTTCCATCTGACAAATTTGACTTTTTAACACGTTTGTCTCCTCCTTGGCTATTAGCTCATTTCTTAAGTCCCTTCTACCTCAAAACTATGACAAACTGTAGCTTCAGTATTAATTGAATTCATCACATCAGAAGCTGCTACTTCAAGTCTGAAGCTGTGGGAAGAGAGCTTGTAGTATCTCATCCCCCTGAGTACTGGCTGATTCATGAGTCCTGTTTCCTCAGTCATTTATATCTTTTAACAGAATCTAGAGGCTTGGACTCTGAGCTGACCCTGATCTACTAAGTTTAAGGGCCCGTCATTTAGTTTTTGACTCATGCCAGGAGATACTTGTAGCTTTGGAAGGGACAGTTACAAACTCTCTATGACTCTATTTAAGTTAAGGATCATTGTATGATTGAATGTCAGAGTTAGAAAGGACTTTCTAGATTAGATCATAGAACTGACAAGTGTTGTAGGCTGTCTTGGGAAGAAGTGGGTCCTTCATCAATATAGGCCTTTGGGCAGCTAAGTAGCACAGTGCATAGAAAGTTGGGCCTGGATTCAGGAATACTCATCTGTTCCTCTGAGTTCAAATGTGTCCTCAGATACTAACTGTGTGACCCTGGGCAAGTCACTTAACCCTTTTTGCATCAGTTTCTTCATGTGTAAAATGAGCTGGAGAAGCAAATGGTATGCCACTCCATTATCCCTACCAAGCCCAAATGGGGTCACAAAGAATCAGACACAACTGAAAACAACAAGAAATACATAGAAGTTTTGAAGTAGAGCCAGGTTGATTACCACCTCTTGTATGTTGTAGAAGGAATTTTTGTTCAAGTGAGGAGTAGAGTGGATGTCTTCTGAGGCCCCTTCCAACCCTGATATGTCTTCTGAGGCCCCTTCCAACCCTGATTTGCCACTTATTTTAGAGAGAATAAAATTGAAGCCCAGATTTGGGTAAGGGGGAGGGGAAGGACTTCTCCAAGGTCTCACAAGGAGCAGTGGAACTGGTTAGTCTCTAAAAATGGTTCCAAAGAAAGATTGAAAGAATAGTCCTGCCCTATTGGACCAAACTTCCAGTTGACCCCCTACTGAGTGCATTCCAATCACTCTAGAGGCTACCTATCCACCTAATCTGTCTGTATCACCCCAAGCCTTCCCCATCCTCTCCAACTGGATGGGCCTTTCCTCGGGCCCTAGGTTACTATTTACAAACAACAGACTGTCACTGTGTAGGAGACCACATGACTCTGGCTATTAATAGGATTGAAACTTTCTGTAGAGCTAGTGTAATTATTTTCCCTCAAACAGCCTTTGCAGACTGTTGGTTCAGCAAAGGGGGAAAAAGGATTAGTGGGCTCAGTGTGCCTATTGTTGTTTTTTTTTTTTATAGGAGTGCTTCAGTCCAATGAAAGTGCCAGACTTTTGTGATGAAATAGCCTCTTCCTTCACCTGGTGGGAATTGTTTACAGATATGGTTTTGGAACTGGCATCTGGAAGAAGCTGTCAAGGCTATGGACTTGAGCCAGTGGATGGAGATAGCAAAGTAGTGATTGTTCATTGGTCTCAGAGCCTGTTATTCATGGAATCACAGAATTTTAGAACTGGGAGAGATCTCAAAGAATGTCTTGTTTAGTCTAACCTTCGGAAGAAACCCCCCATTACAGCATAGCATCGCCAGTGACAGGAAAGGTAATTTGGTGGATCGAACAGTTGACAAATAGGGGGAAACTATCTATGGTTGGTCTAGAGAACATATTGTCACGTAGAAATACTCCCAATAACAAGAGTCTGCCTTCTATATGACCTTTCCCTTTTTGTAGACCAGAGACTTATTTAAAAAGAGGAAGAGAAGCCTAAATTCACCTGAGATCAGAATTAGCTAATTGGGCTTTAGAAAGATAATGTGGAGTTGCAGATATGAATTTTCTGACCATTACATAGTTACTCTCCTGGTAACTTGGTCCCCTGTTCCATGGTGAGTTCCATGTACAGCCACAGTATACAAGATATCTTGTTGGGGAGGGGATTGGTAGAGATATACCACAATCCTCTGTTCTTCTCCTTATACCCATTACCTTTCCAGTGAGTTAGCACACAGGGCAGAAATATCCAGGTTAAAGAAGGTTCCAAACACACCTCCATATAAGTATGCCATTTCCATGTACAGAGAAATGATTTGCTTCGCAGTCACAGAATCTCAGAATTAGAAGGAAACAGTCAAAGAGTTTTTATTTTAATAAAAAAGTGAAGCACTTTCTACGTGTCAGGCACTGTTACATGCTAAGGATACAAATACAGAAGTGATATAAGGAACTTCATGAGTAAATATAAGAGATATATAAAACAAACACAGAGTAATGGGTAGGGCCCAAACAACTGGGAAAAATCAAAAAAGGTCTCATGAAGGAGGTAGCAGAGATCATGAAGAGAGGTTTGAAGAGCCTTGGAGTTTTGAGGCGGAGGTGACAGAGAAGAGCATTCCAGGCCTGGGAGAAAGCCTATTCAGACATGGAGGCACAATTTTGTATTTGAAGAACCGTAAGTAGGTCAGTTTGGCTGGAACACAGTAACAAAATAATAAATTATCAGCTTGGAAAGATAGGCTGGAATCAGATTGTGGAGGACATTAAATGTCAAATAGAAAAGTTTATATTTTACCCTAGACAGAAGCAATAGGGAGCCATTGAAATCTCTTGAGCTAAGTCAAATCAAGTCAACAAACATTTATTTATTAAGCACCTACTATTTCCTGGGGATACAAAGAAATGCAAAAAACAATCCCTGCTCTCAAGGAGCTTACAGTCTATCTAATGGAGGAGACAACATGCAAGCAACTATGTATAAACAAAATATAGACAGGATAAATTAGAGACAATCTTAGAAGGAAGGTACCATCGTTAAGGGGAATCAGGAATGGGTTCTTGCAGGAGGTAGAGTTTAACTGGGACTTGAAGGAAGTCAGGGAAGCCAGGAGCCGTAGATGAGCCAGAGGAGCAAAGTGATCATACTCATTCTTTAGAAATATCGATTTGGCAACTTTTAGAGGATAGATTGGAGAGGAGAGACTGGATGCAGGGAGACCAATTGACTAGTTAGTGCAGTAGTGCTGCCAGAGGTGATAAGGTCTTGGACTGAGGTGGTTTTGTTGTAAGAACAGAGAAGGGAATAGATTTGGAAGATATTGATATCTAGTGCCCAAGGAGAGGCACTGCACCAGGGAACTAAAATCCACATGGGGCAGTATTGTAAGATTAGCCCTGGTGGTCTTGAGACTCATATGCCCAGATCTCTTAGAATCAGAGAACAAAAAAGAAATATAAAGGGCCAGTCACTGCCTGAAAGAAATCTCCAAATGAAAATTCCTAGAAAGGTTATAGACAAAATCCAGAATTTCCAGGAAAATGAAAAAATACTGAAGGAGCCAGAAAGAAAGAGTTCAAGAGGAGTCATGGTCAGAATCATACATGATTTAGCAGCCACCACTAGTAAAGGAACAATGTGCTTGGACTATGTTATTCTAGAAGTTAGAGGATGGCTTACACTCAAGAATAACTTAACCCAGCAAAACTGAGTAAAATGTTACAGGAGAAAAAATGATTAATTAAGTAGAGGACTTCCAGGCACTCCTGAAGAAAAGACCAGAGCTGCAGAGAAACTGAAATTTAAACACAGAAGTTAAGAGAAATGTAAAAAGGTAATCATGAATGATCAGTGATAAATTCTAAACAAGGATAAACTGCTTTCTTACATTGATACATATGATCCCTTTGAATCCCTATCCTGATCAAAGATCATAAAGGGAATCTAATTAGACAAGGTGTGGGAGAAGTTCTATTATATGTCGATGATCTTAAGAAAAGAATGAAAAGAAGGGAAGAGTAATACACTGAATGTGGAGGGGAAAGGAAGGAAGGTTGAGGAAGATTGTCTCACATAATAAAATAAGAAGATGGGGCTGAGAGGAGCAGCTGACATGTGACCCTCTTATCTGAACTGGTCAAAGGAAAAAGATTATAGACATTTCACTCAGTAGGGAAATAGGAAGAACAGGGGAGAACAGAGAAAGGAGAATTAGAAGGAGGGATTAGACTTAAGGCAAACAAACTCTAAAGATGTACAAAAAAATTTATAACAACTCTTTCTGAGGTGGAAAAGAAAAAGATGCCTGGATAAACAAGTTACAAGTTATGTTGTGTGTGTATTAATACACACATATGTGTATACACATGTGTGCATGCATACACATGCGTGTGCATACAGACATGCACGTGTACACACGTGCTCAGTTCTTATCAGTGTGATAACCATCCAGGATTCTGGGAGAATAATCATGGAACATGCTACCCACCTTTTGATAGAGACTTGACAGATTAAGAGTACAGAATACACACACACACACACACATACACATATCCACTTATATGTGTGTATATGGGTATACATATGTATATATGTATATATGTGTGTGTATGCATGTATGACATGTCCAATGCAGAAATTTGTTTTACTTGCCTATACGTGTTTGTAACGGGAGTTTTGTTTTTCTTTGTTTTTAAAATTAATTAATTAATTTTTAGTTTTCAACATTCACCTTTACAAGATTTTGAGTTCTGTATTTTTTTCCTCTCACTTACTGGCATTCAGTCTTATATAGACTATACATGTACAGTTTTATTAAACATATTTCCACATTAGTTGTGTTGTAAAGAAGAATTAGAACCAAAGAGAAAAACCACAAGAAACAAAAGCAATAGAAGAAGAGAAAATAGTATGCTTTGATCTGTATTCAGATTCCACAGTTCCTTCTGGATGTGGATGGTATTTTCCATCTTTAGTCTTTTGGGAGGTTTTGTTTTTCCTCTGTTCTTATTTGGAGGTGGGGATGGAGTTGGAGTGAGAAGACAAGGTAGATTTTTTTCCTGATTGAAAAAAAAAAAGGATAATTTTTTTAAGTGCCTAGGATCATAGAGTTTCAAGTTGTAAAGGACATCAACCATCATCTACTCTGGCTCTGTAGTTTTACAGATAAAGAAAGAGGCCCAGAGAAGAGAGTGGATACCTTAGGTCATATAGATAGTGATTGAGGTAGCAGTTGAATTTAATTCTTCTAATTCTAAATCCCATGTTCCATTTCACTGTGCAGTCATCTACAAATAACAATTTGTGTGACCTGAAGCCAAAGTTGGAGATCCTTGGGGCTCAGATAGGAAATGGGGCCAGGGAACTGCTTAATGGAAGGGGAACTGCGTACTCTTAAGACTAAAGATGGGTTACATACAGAAATAGGGTGGACCTGGGCATGATGGACTCTGGGGGGCATGAAGGATTTACTTTGGTCCAAAGCCATATATATAGATTTCTACTTGGTCACATTTCTGTGCACTTTGAATTAGAACTTCAAGAGTACATGAGTTTACTCTTTGTAACTTCTTTCCCAGTCCTCTCAACCAGTCTTCATATGTCAAAGTCTTTAGTCTTTTCCCTAACATAATTCCTGACCTTTGCCAGGTATGGGGAGCCTGCAGCTTTGAGGCCACATGTGACCCTCTAGATCCTCAAGTTCAGCCCTTTGAATCCAAACTCCACAGAATAAATCCCCTTAATAAAAGGATTTGTTTGGTAAAACTTGGACTCTGTCAAAAGGCCCCACCCAAGAACCTAGAAGGCCACAACTTCTCCACCCCTGCACTAGGCCCCCTCTCCATTTTTTCTATGTCCTTCCTTATGGTATTTAGAATTAAATGCAGCACTTCAAAGCAGTAGGATTAAGTTTGGACCAGACTGTCTGTTCCTGCTTTCCCTGTGGTCTTCTCTAGGGAAGCAGGAACCAAGGATGAGTGTCTGGGGACATAAATATCTGAGAGCAGAGCTCATTAGAAATACTGTGTTGCTCAGGTTAGTTTTCAGGGTCATCGAATTGGGAGAATACTATCAAAAGAGGTTGAAGAAATTAGATTCCCTTCTGCTCCTCTTCCTCCCCCCCCTCCAGTTTTAATAACTCACTATTAAGAGGATTTGAATCTTTTGGAATAAGCACTTAGTGTCCCTTTAAAAGCCACTTAGTATTCTCCTTACAGCAATTTGGTAAAGGATCAGCTTTTTTGGACTTCATACTTCTAAGAGAGCCAGTGACCTTAGTCTGAGCAGGTTTTCTTCCCAGGGATATTGTCAAGTGCCTTTAGATGGAAAAGGCAGAGTGTAGGACTGAAGAAAAGGCTTTAGTTAGCATGTGAGGGGAAGACAGACTGGGATGGAACATAAAAATACAGTTTGTGGAAATAGGGTGCTGATTGTCTAGCACCAAAGTTGGCAGTCTCACCTCTTCCCTTCTCTACATCCTGCCTCACTGAGGAAGGGTTTAGGATGGGGAGTAGGTGTCAGGGAGTGAAGGGAGAGCTTCTCTTAATTACATATGCATTGTTTAGGGGACACCTAAGGGAAATTGGCAGGTTTTGGCTTCTGTTGGATCTGTGGCTTTGAGGACCCTTCCTAGACTGCCTGTTGTGTGTGGATTTGTAGGGTGTCTTCTTAGTTGAAAGGTGTCAATCATATTTTTGAATATCTTAGGAACTGGATTTCACTGAATGTTTTATTGATTCTTTTATTTGAATTTGTATTTGGGTTTGTAGCTGCTTTCTAAAAACTACTTTGTAAGTGTGAATTATGTGATCTGTAAATATAAGATCTTTGCCAATCTTTTGAGCTTAGGATTCTTTACAGTGTATTGATTAATTTTAATTTTGTACGTACTATGCAGTACCCTAGACAACTCTCTGAGATTATGTAAGATGTAGAGAAGGTGATGATCTGCATTCATAGGATGTTTTTCTCATTCAGGACATCCCTTTATCAGTGAAATCATAGGTCCATTCCCTATCCTTTCCTACCTACTGCTTAGCTGTTACTATTGTGCCATTCAGTATTGCATAATGTAGAAGCAATCCTGTTCTCAATATAGGGAAACTGAGGCAATTCATTTAAACAAACATATGTTAAACAACTTATTTCTGTAAGGCATTGTGCTAGATGTTGGGGATATAGAGATGAAAACCATAGCCCTACTCTCAAAGAATTTACAGTTTACTAAGCAAGTAAAACATAAACAGTTACCATGATGTTAGGTGTCATTCCCCTTCAAAATTAAGCTGGCAACCTTTGGTGCTCTCCTATTGGTCTATACAGTTTAGAGGAAACTGGTCAGTGTACCTGAATTATGTCTTATGAGTGTAAATTTTGACTTGCTTGTTTTAGGCGCCTAATAAAATCATTCATTCAGTGCAGTTGAATCAGATATATTGAGTATTCTCCCAGCTATCACTGGAACTGGGTCATTGTTTATCAAAGTAGTTAGTGCAAATATGAGAGAGTTTTTCTTATTGTACTTTTCTTGTACCATCAGAAAGCATACATACTTCATTTTGTTTTAGGTTCTGTAAGTGGCTTTGACATTGAATTACCTTATATGCATTTAATATGTATTTATGTATATGCTTTTATTATCTCTTCCCATAGGTTATTAGCTCCTTGAAGACTTTTTTTTCACTTTTGTGTTTCTTCAGTACTTAGCACAGTTCTTAGCCTAAAGTAAGTTCTTAATAAATGTTTATTGATTGATTTATTTGAGCCAGTGGGAGTGGGGTCCTACCTAAACAGTCTTCAAGATGCCTATGTGAGTACCATGCAGGAGCCTTGCCCATGGTATAATAATGGGCAATGAGCACATGAATTGCCCATGGGAGCATTTTGCTTTTTTTTTTTTTTTGGAGGAGGGAAGGCAGGGCAGTTGGGGTTAAATGAATTCCTCAGGGTCACATGGCTCGTAAGTGTTAAGTATCTGAGGCCTGATTTGAACTTAGGTCCTCCTGACTCTGGGGCTGGTGCTCTGTGCCACCTAGCCACCCTAAGAATATTTTTCTTGTTGGTGCTAGAGCCAAGGTTAATTGAGTGACTATTCTGTGAGATGTGTGACTTCAAAGCTCCTGTGGTTGATATGGAGAGATGAGACCATTGTAAGATCTACTGAATCTCATTGGTTAGGGGGAATCTGCTTATATCCATATTATTCACCACTCCTGTTATGTATGGCTGGTTGTGTTAGATCTGCTAGCCACTGTTGAGAAGAAAAATCAGAACTGAGAGATAATATCCTTTCCTTCACCTACATGTAGCCCTCACTGACCACTGGTTCTGTCCTGGGAATGAGGAGGAGGAAATTCCAGGGATGAATTGCAATTGGCCTTCTTAATCTGGAGTTAATGAGGTCAGCCTCTGTAGGGCCTAACAGAGTGAAAGAATGAAAGTGAACCAACTCTAATCTCAGCTGAAGGAGATTTGCTCAGAAATCTTGGCTACTTTTTGTTACTGAAAATGATTACTGTCAAGTCCATTCTGGCTCCAGAGTCCTTGGAAAAAGACTTCCTTAAAAAAGTCATGTTTTATCTTCCTTTCATCTCTTGCTCCGCCTTGAGTTACAGAAATAATAATAATAAAAAAAATCCTGGGCCAGAAAGAGCAAGAAGTAGTAGAGGGTCTACTCTGAAGAAGACTCAGAGCCATCAGATATCAGGAATTTAAGGTACTAGAAGCCTTTGCACTTGGAGTTTTATAAAGAGCATTCATATGTATTGTTCAAGGTCTTTATAATACTCCTGTGAAATGAATAGGATATGATCCCTGTTTTAGAAATGAGGATATTCTAGTGGTACCATCACTAGTCTACATCCCAAAGAGATCAAAAAAGGAGTAAAGAAATTTCATTGTACAAAAATATTTATAGCAGCTGTTTTTGTGATGGCAAAGAATTGAAAATTGAGGGGATGCCCACCAACTGGGGAGTGGCTGGACAAGTTATGGCATATGATTGCAATGAAATACTATTGTGCTATAAGAAATAATGGGCAAGATGATTTCAGAAAAACCTGGAGAGACTTACATGAACTGGTACAAAGTGAAGAGAACAGAACCAGGAAAATATTGTACACAGCAACAGTGGTATTGTACAATGGTCAACTGTGAATGATTTAGCTATGATCAGCAGTACAATGATCCAAGACAGTTTCAACTCATGATAAAACATGCTGTCCACCTCCAGAAAAAGGACTAATGGAATCTGAATGCAGATTGAAGTATACTATTTTTTTTTACTTTTTTTTGTTATTGGAGAAAAATAAAATATTAAAAAGAGAAATGAGGATATTGATAGGTTGAATTGCTAGGTCCTATCATATCTTAACTTTGTCCACTTTTATCTACTTGAAGAAGACTTTCCAAGAGCTTTTAGGAGGTTTAGCAAGGGCATTGGGCCTCCCTCATAGTGTCCTCCTATTTCAAAGCTGATACTGTCATTCATTCTTGTATGTGGTCCCTATAGTGTTTCCTGTAGTTTGAAATGAAGGAAGGGAAGACACATCTGCCCACTGACATTCTTTTCTCATGATTAGTTAGTTTCCTTGGGTCCTTTACAGCATTGGTGCCAACAGTGATTCACCAACTTAATGTGTGGGTTTTCTGCAGCTTAGCAGGTTTTTTCCTTAACTTAAAAAAAGATGAATTTTGTGTGATTGAAAAATAGTTCATCACTTTCTTTAATATTATAGCAAAAGATAAGCTGGGATGAAATGGTTCTATTTTTGATAGTAGAGCAAAGAACCATGGCATCTCAGAATTGGAAGAGACCTTGGAGGGCATCTAGTTTTTTCTGTACTTAAACAGGAACCTCCTCTTTAGTGTCCTGACAATTCTATAGAAATTTCTATACCTTAAAACTCAGTAATGGGGGAAATTATAGGAAGGCAGCTCTCCATTTGATAAAAAGGTTCCCCAATACTCAAAACTGGTCAAAAGTATAATGGTTTGCCTTGTGACAGGCGGTGGGTTTCTCATCACCAGAGATCATTAAGCAAAGTCAGGGTGACCATTTGTTAGGGATGTCAGAGAGAATTCCTACTCAGGTAAGGGCTGGGCTGAATGCCATCTTCTGTATGAGGTCTTTCCTGATTTTCCTCCCCCCAACTACTTGTGCCTCCTCCCCCAAATTACCTTGTATTAATTTTATATACTTTTATGTATATTTGTTATCTCCCCTTAAAGAATGTTTGCTCTTTGAGGTAGGATTGTTGATTTATGTCTTTTTGTATACCTAGCACAGTGCCTGGTACATAGTGACTACTTAATAGATACTTGTTGCTTGATAACCAAATGCTTAGGTCCCTTGCAACTCTGACGTTTTATCAGTTGGCTTCTCCTAAGTAGATCTTTTTTGAAATCTTTGCTGGACCAGTTCCAGACTTGCCATCAGAAGATAGGCTCCTGTTTGAGTTGGCAGTTTCAGCCAAGTACTCCTGTCATGGTCTTTTTCTGCATCGAGAATGAGGAAATCTACTTTCTTTTGCTGCCAAAGATTTCATCTATGCCCTACTGTATGTTTCCTCAGCTAAGACCAAGGCCTTCTCAGGAGGTCATTGGTCCTTGCACAAGGGAGTAGAGGTCCTGTTAACACACCTACTCAGGCAGAACTTCATTCTAAATATTGCAGGCTGTATTACAGTTCAGTATTATGATAGTTATCAGTATCTGTTTTTAAAATACATACTCTGGACCTTGTGCTGGAGACAGTTTACATAGTTGGTAAAATCAGTGCTATTAAAATCAAGCATTCATCAAATATGGAATGGATGTCTTTGTTCTACATCGAGATCAAGATGATTTTTGAAGTATGGTACTTGTTAAGAGTTTATAGTCCCTTTGGTGAGATAAAATGCTATATAAGCCAATAATAAATGATAAAAGACAACAATATGTGGAACTGAGGAAGACTCAAGCAGTCTGATTCTAGTGTCTAGGGTGAGGGTAGTGAAAGTCCTGTAGTATTTTTTTTTTTTGGAGGGAGGAAGGCAGGGCAATTGGGGTTGACTTGCCCAAGGTCACTTGGCTAATAAGTGTTAAGTGACTGAGGCTGGATTTGAACTCAGGTTCTCCTGACTCCAGGGCCGGCACTCTATTCACTGCACCACCTAGCTGTCCCATCCTGTTGTATTCTTACCTAATCGAACTATAACTGAAAGTTTGTTTCCATTCCTTTGTATTTTAATAAGGACATTGATAAGCTGGAGCTTGTCTAGAGGAGTGCAACCAAAATGAAGAGAGAATTGGACACTATACTTTTTCAAGATCCACTGAAGGAAACTGGGATGCTTGGTCTGGAAAAAAGAATACCCGAGTATGGGTAGTTATTCCTGTCTAATAGAGATATCTTGGCAGAGAGGGATTTATTTGCTTTGTCCTGTTCTTCTCCAGAAGGATGAATGAAGAACAATGGGAAGTTGTAGGGAAAGTACTTCTTTTTTTTAATTGAACTTTAAAAATTGAAAAAAAAATCTGAACTTAACAAATATAAATTAAAATGGGCACTTCCCTATACACAGTAGCACAGACAGGGTTGTAGATGAAGATGGATATATATATATATATATATTTATCCATAGCTTGCTTCTCTTTTCAGGTATATAAAAAATTCACAATATTACTTTCAAAGCTACCCTGCTTGTCTATGATTCCTTCTGCCATTTCTTTTGCTCTTTTGTGCAGTTCAAGAATGCTTTAGTGACTTTTTCTTTTTTAGCAATCCTCATTCCCTTCTCCCACTCTACGTTTTTTTCCTTTCCTCTGCAAATTGAGAAAAACATAGCCACAAAACCTTTGTAACAAATATAATTAACCATACAAAATAAATTCCCACGTTGGCTGTATCTTAGAATGTTTATCTCATTCTGTAACTTGGGGCTATCAGTTCTTGGTAGGGAAATGATTTATTATCAGACTCCTTGAACCACAGTTGATTTTTGACTTATCAGAGTTCTTATGTCTTTCAGAAATGTTTTTCTTTACAATGTTGTTATTGTGTTGTAATTGTATTTTATTATTCTGGTTCTCACTTCATTCTGTATCAGTTCATACAAGTCTTGCCAGGTTTTTCTGAATCCATTACTTAAGTTATTTCTTATGGCACAACAATATTCTCATTACCTTACTTTCAGGTATGATTATTTGTTCAGCCAGTTGATGGCCAACCACTTATTTTCCAGTTCTTTGCCACCACAAAAAGAGCTGCTATACATATTTTGTTACATATGGTTCTTTTTCCTTTGATATCTTTGTGATATAGGCTTAGTAGTGTTATCACTGAATTAGAAGGTAGGCAAAAGTTTAGTAATATTTGGGCGTTCTGTTCACTTTGCAGTCAAAAGGTGGGTAGCATACTGTAGATAATCAGTCCTCTTGAACTGAACTTGGTCATTGCATTGAATAAAGTTCTTAAGCCTTTTAAAGTTGTACTTACAATGTTGTTATTATATATAAATTGTTTTCCTTGTTCTGTTTATTTCCTTCTGTATCAGTTCAACTCTTCCTAGATTTCTCTGAAATCACCGCTTTCACAACTTCTTACAGCACTGTAGTATTCTATTACATTCATATATTGTAATTTGTTCAGTCATTCCTGAGTAGACAGGCAAGCCCCTTGGTTACTAGTTCTTTGCCACCACATCAAAAAAAAAATAGCTGCTATAAATTTTTTGTATACATGTGGGATCTTTTCCTTTTTGGTCTCTTTGAAATATAGGCCAGGCAATGGTATCAGTGGGTGAAAGGGAATGCATATTTAGAGTGTGCTTTTTGAGGCATTATTCCAAATGGCTTTCCACGATGGCTATACCTGGTATTCAAAGCTTTGCCAGCAGTGCATCATTGTGCCTGTTTTTGAGCAGCTGCTCCAACATTTTTCATTTTCTGTTTTTGTCAACGTTTCCAGTCTGATAGGTGTGAGGTCTAACCTCAGAATTGTTTTAATTTATGTTTCTCTAATTATTTGTGATTTGGAGCATTTTTCCTTTAATATTACTGATGATAGTTTTAATTTCTTCCTTAGAAAACTGTTCATGTCTTTTAACCATTTGTCAATTAGGGAATGGCTTTTATTTTTATAAATTTGAATCAATTCTTATATATCTTGATAATGAGATCCTTATTAGAGAAACTGGCTGCAAAGATTTTCTCTCCCAGGTCCTGTTTCTCTTTTGGTTTTAATTGCATTTTTTTTTTGTTCATAAAAAGTATAAAAAGCTTATGTAATCAAAGTAGTCCACTTTGTATTCTGTGATCAATTCTTTTCCTATCCATAGTTGGGAAAAGTACTTTCTTTCTTGTTCTTCTGATTTGTTTATGATGTGACTTTATTTCTAAGTCATGTATCCATTTGGTGCTTCTCTTGTTATATGATGTGAGATGTTGTTCTAGACCTTACTTCTGCAGACTGTTTTCCAGTTTTCCTAGCAATTTTTGTTGAATACTGAGTCTTACCCCAAGACAGGAAGGAGTATGTTAGCTGAATGTAGAATACAATTTTTAATAGAACTATTCAACGATGGAAGGAGCTGTTCTTTTAGGTAATGAGTTCCCCATCCATGAAGGTCTTCAGATATATGAAACCTGTGGATGTCTACATATTGGGATCTTGTAGATACAATTCCTGTTCAGATACTTATTGTATTTGATGATTCGGAGGTCTCTTTCTGGTCAGAGATTGTGTTTCTAAAATAGTTTCTATAATTCGTGTTTATATAGCACTTTTCAGCTTTACAATGTGTTTTCTTCATAATGAACTGATGAGGTGAACATTCAAATTAGGGTATTACAAGCACTATCTCCATTTTACAGAAAAGGAAATGGAGACAAAAAGAACTCAAGTGATTTGTCCACTGTCGCCTTGCTGGTGTGTATTAGAAGCTGTAGTTGAATTCAGAAGATAGGGCTTAGAGTTAGAATGGATTAGTGTAATGTCCTTACTTTAAAAAGGCTGAAACTGATATTTAGAAAGAAATGAAGTCACTTGTCCAAGGTCATGTGGTAGCTGACCTTGGGGATCTAGACCCAGCTTGTCTGACTCACTGCAGTCAGGGCTCTTTCCACTATACTCTGCTATTTGAGCCTGGTTTTAGGATTATTAAGTGTGGTACTGTTTCTACTCTTCCTCTAGAATTCACTAAATGGAACTCACTGTGGGCATAAGTAATACTTATTCTGCTCGGGTAGTATACTTTAAAAAATTCTTTCTTAGTACCTAGCTCTGTGCTAACACAAGTCTCATTCCCATTGGAATAGAATTGAAAAAAGGATGGATGAAAAAGTGGTGTTAGAATGAAACAGTGAGTTTATTCTCAAAACTCATCCTGAATTCATGTCTGGAATTTGCCTGCCAAATCATCGGAGAACAGAGAGAATTGGACCTAAATCAGAATCCTTCATGTTCTCAGTGTTTTCAAGCATTCAGGCCAGGCTTTCTCTAATAATAATAATGATGTTGATGATGGTGGTGATGTTACTAAGTATTTACATAGTGCTTTAAGGTTTGGGAAGTGTTTTACACATATTATTTCATTTGATCCTCACAGCACTTCTCTGAGGTAGGTGCTGTTATTGACCCCATTTTACAGATGAGGAAACAGAAGCTCAGGGGTCAGGTGACTACTCTAGGATCACAATAGCTAATAAGTATCTGAGACCAGATTTAAAGTCAAGTCTTCCTTGCTCTAGGTTTAGCACTTTGTCCACTGTAATTCATTCCTGCCTACCACTCTTTTCATTCATATTACACTGTCAAAAATGAACTTCCCATCTCCCAAACCAATTTATATCTGATCAGGTTTTTCCTGTTGTTAAAGGCCTAACTCAGATTCTGTTTCCTCCAGGAATCCTTTTTTGACCATGCTCTTCGAAAATCACAGTTTAAGATGTCTCATTGTACTTTCTCTGACTTGTATTTGCCCTTACCATATTCTTTCTTTTGTTATGTGTATTTCTCTATATGTCATTTTTACTTGATTAGATGAAAAACATTAAATCTAGAACGTTTCTCGAGTGTTTGTTGAATTGAATGTCTTATTTTGATGGTTTATTGTAGGTGAAATGCTCTTGTTAAAAAGCAAGGGTGTAGTCTGATTCATTAACTTGAGGTTTGCTTAAGTGTACAGAGTTATCCTCTTAATTTACTTGGCAAACATTTATTCAGCAGTGCTGTGCATGCAGTAGTCAGTGTTTAATCAGTGTTTGAACTGTATGAGCCCACACCTGTTCAGAAGACTGAGTGAAGCCTAGGGAGGAGAGAACTCTAGAGTACCTTTGCCAAAATCTCTCTCAACATATTCAGTCTCTCCTTGATTGGGAGAGAGAAAAAAAAACAAACCAGGGGTAAGGAAGGACCAACTGAGCAAGTTGTTCACTGAAAGAAAAAACCTCCAGCATTGTAGTAATTAAAGGGCAGATCTATTTGGAACTCAGCACAATGTAGCACTTCCCTGAATAGTACAGAGTTCTTCTCAGTGCCACTTGTGACCTTATATAAGAAAAACCATTGAAAGGTTGTCACTGTCAGAATATATTGTTCCTCAGTTCCCAGTCATCTTTCAGGCCCCCTAAGAATTCCCGTTGAAAGTGGCTCATATGAACCTAGATATATAAGGATCTTTTTGTCCAAGTGGAGGCAATCATTATATATGGGTAGCTGGAATGGGGCCTAATGCCCCACTCCTTTTGCAAATGATAGTCTTTGTATAAGGCTAACAGAACAGAACAGGCCCAGCCCTAGGGCTGAGTGGTTCTGTCCCTTTGCTCTTTTGTTAATAGTGCTGTAGTCTCTTTTAGGAAAACTTCTAGAACTGGCTCCCTTTTATGCTGAAGCCCATGAATCTTGGGACTTGGTGAGTTTGGACCATAGAACCCTGGGTACCAAGTGTCCCAGTATCTCTTAATGATAGTGAGCATTCAGGGCTACCAAGAATATTACTGCTATTTTAACTCAGTGTATAAGTAATATCAATTCTGTTGCTATTGTATTTCCCTTCCTAGGCAGTTTAGCAGTTTCCCAACCCTCTCAGTGAAATAAATGGGCAAAAGTTTAGGGATCTTCCTTGGCTCTGACATTTTACATTTTACGTTTTAAAATTTTTCTGTGCTCCAAAATCCTTTGTTCTATAGGATCTTTCTTCCAGCTCTACTAGTCTATATTCTAAAGTTCCTCTCATTCTTAACATTGTATAATTTTTAAGTCAAGGAAAGTCTTAGCAACACAGACTCCTAACATAAAAGAACTTTGGAATTGGAAGGGAACTTCAGGTTATCTACCCTCTATTCCATGCAAGAATCTCTTCTTGGCTTTGCTGGGGGTGGGGGATCAGGGGTCAGTATATTGGAGTTTGTTGGACAAGAATCCTTATGTAAGCTCGTTGAGTGCAGTGGGTATCTTACTTTTGGCTTTGTGTCTCCATTAACCAGCATAGTATTTCATAGATGGTAGATGTTTGATAAATATTTGCTGGTTGATTGAAGAAAACCAATGTGGGAAAGCTCTGATTATTAGCTTCTCCAAATCTACTTCCCTATAATGTTGCTCCTTAGGTTCTATTTCTTTACTCGGAGTCACACAGAACAAGCACATTAGCTGTCTCTGACCCACAGACTGCTATCTTGTTTTTCCTAAGTCTTTTCTTCTTCAGCTCCTCCTCTACAGTGTTATCTACAAGTGGGATAATCGGGATGATGGATGGTGGGTCTTTTGGAGAAGGTGATAAACTACTTTGTATTTATATATTGACCTTTAAAAGTGCCTTCCCATTCCTCTTTTTTGATCCTCACGCAAGTCCTAGGAGGGTAGACATTTCAAACTGCATGTCTCGTAGACATCTTAAATTCCGCATGTCCAAAACAAAACTCATTATCTTTCCCCCCAGACTACCCTCCCCCTCCTACCTTTCCTTCCATCCCTTAGGCTCACAATCTTGGAGCCATGCTCTACTTTTCACTCTCCCTCACCTCCCATATCCAACCTGTTGCCAAGGCCTGTCAATTTCATCTTTGCTCCATCTCTTGAATATGCCCCCTTCTTTCCTCTGACACTACCACCACTCCAGTGACAAAGGCAGAGGAGAGACACTCTCCAGTCCAGTAACATTAGCCTACTGACTGTTCTTTGAACAAAACGTTCCATCTCTTGACTCTCAGCATTTTCTCTGGCTTTCCCCCATGCCTGGAACACTCTTCTTACTCAACTAGCCTACTGACTTCCTAGCTTCTTTTAAGTCCCAACTAAAATCCCATTTTTACAGGAAGCCTTTCTTAATCCTTGTGTCTTTTCTGTGTTAATTCTTTCATTTTTACCCTGTATATTGCTTGCTTTTTATAAGTTTGTTTGCATGTTGTTGCTCTCTTTGGTTTGTAAGCTCCTTAAGGGCAGGGACTATGTTTAGCCTCATTTTGTATCCCCATGATTTAGCACTGTGCCTGACACATAATAAGTGCTTTAATACAAATTTATTGATTGATTAAGGCAGGAAGGAAGCAAGCAAACATTTATTAAGTATTTACTATATGCTAGGCATTGTGCTAAATATTTTACAAATATCTCATTTGATCCTTACAATAACCCTGGGGGGTAGGTTATTATTATCTTCATTTTACAGATGAAGGTAGTGAGGTAGACAAAGCTAAGTGACTTTCCCAGGGTAAGTAAGGTTAGGGTTATTATCATCCCTTTTTAATGAGAAAGTAATTAAGACCAGGGAGAGCTTGTGACTTTCTTGAACTTACACAGTGAATTAGTGGTAGATTTGGTGCTGTCATCAGTGCCAAGTCTCAACTGTCATTGCTTGTGGACATGGGATACTTACTGGTAGTCTACTGACCTGATGGTCAGTACTTGGATCTGGTCAAGGGGACAGATGCAGGGCTGAGTATCCTGCTTAACATTTGGTTTTCTTGTTCTGAAGTGATAGGGGGTGTGACTTACCTCTTATTCAGCATTTGTACAGGTTCAAGTGAGTACAAGAACACTGATTCTTCCCTTATAAGTTCCCCTCCTAGTATTGCTTGGTTTCTCCATAGACAATCTGCTCTAAGGGAGTCCCAACAAGAAGGCTCTTGGGCCATTTGGGAGGCTAGATTGACTGACAGCCCCTATAATACAGCTAATAGCAGAGGGATTCTGGAGAAACACCAAATCAGTTTGCCTCCATGGATTTTGTAGCGTTTCAGTAGCCATACTATGTACAGTATCTGTAGTCTCTAAGAGGCAATCTAGATTAACCTCGCGTCTAGTCTAGTAAAATGTTAGTTTCTTGGTGTCAGGAAGTATCTTGCTTTTTTATATTTGTATCACCAACACCTAACACAATGCCTGGCATATAGTAGATGTTTAATAAATGTTTGTTATTAATCACCCAATGAAAGACTTACCCTGTTACATAGCTATCATTTAGGTTCCATTTAAAGACTTTCAATGACAGAGAATTCACCATTTCATTTGAGTCCATTCCATTGTTAGGAAGTTGTGAGTGTTAGGATGTTCTTTTTACTGAGTCAACATTTTCCCGGTGACTTTCTCCATTTGTGATGATTTTACCATCCAGAACCAAGCAGAATGCATGGGTTTCCTGTGTCCTTATGGTGACAGGAGCTCTGTAGTGGTAAATTTTAGCCTTGGCCTAGCGGTCTGAAGACTTGAGTTTGAATCCAAACTTAGCCACTTAGTAGCTGTGTGACAGTGGGTTTGTCTCTTCCCTAGGACAGTTTCCTTATCTGCAAAATGAAGGGGTTGGATTAGTTTCTGAAGTCTCTTCCAGCTTTATATGCTGTGCTTTTTGTGAGGTGTTATATGAATAAAGGCATGTGGAGGCAATACAGTGTAAGAACTGAACATGAATGATCATGTAACAGTCCCTAGGCTAAGCTTTAAGTGCCTTGATTGGCCTGTTTGAAATGCAGAAGTGTTGTTTTCTGACTTGGAAATCGGTTCCCCTATGACATTATAATTTTAGTTAGCTTTTTATTCTAGGGAAAAGGGAGGAGATGATTCAGTTGCTTATGCTTCCATGGTTTCAAAATATCTCTAATTTGTTTGTTTATTTATTTATTTATTTTTGTTGGAGGGAGTTGCTTTTTGAAAAGCTGAGATAGGAATGTGTTCATAGCCTCTCAACAGTCAATTCCTAGCCACTTTGTGTGCTTTGCCTGTGTTTTGAGGATTTACAGTCATTTGGCAGCCCCATGGATAGCCTTAACCTCTAATCTGAATGGTTTACCTGTGTTCATGGAAATTAAACTATTGGACTGAAGAAACCAGGAAATATTTAGCTTAGAGAAGATTTCAGGCAGATATATATGTTTAAAGGGTTATCATGTAAAAGAGGTGTTTGAATTATGTTTGACTTTAGACTAGGTCAAGTAAACAGAGCTAGGAGCAATGAAGGGAAATTGAAGAGAGGCAGATTTCAGTTCTATATAAAGAAAAATGTGTTGTTGTTTTTAAACAATTAGTGGTAACCAGTAGTGGAATGGACTGCTTCTGTAGGTAGAGAGCTCCCTGTTGTTGGGAGTGTTTATGCAAACTTGATAGTAGTATTATAAAGGATATTCCCACTGTGGGCAGAGTTTGTTTGATTTAGACACCCTCATAGACATCCTTTTTTGTCTCTGAAGAAATGGAAGGACTTGGGAGATTTGGGGTTTGGGGCATCTGGTCTCCCCTTTCCCCAAGCAAGGACCTGAATTTGATTTCTTTTCCGTTGTGTCCTGAAGAGTTTGAAGCAGTCTTGAAGTTTAGACATTGCATTCCTCTGCCTTTCCTTTTTCAGAAATCTCCCTGCTTGGTGACGCTGATGTGAAGATATGTGTGCTATGGCTGAGTTGTTTGTGAGGAATGTTTCTCTGAGGACACAGTGTGGTGTCTCATGGCAGCTAGGGTTTGGTGGCCATTTTAATGATTGATGGAATAACTTAATTACAGAGATCACAGCTGAGGGAATTGGAGTATGTGCCGGCAGGCCACTGGGACAGCCAGAGAGAGACTGGTCCTCCTCAGCTGCTCTGGTCCTCCTCAGCTGCTCTGGGGTTTAACTTCTCTGACTGTTATCTTTCTGACCTAGTGGCAGAAGTGTTGGGGGAAGCCAGGAAGAACATTCTCCTTAGGCAGAAGGATGACTTTGACTCTGATTTGCTTTGTGACTGGGTACATGTCCCTTCCCCTCCATGGGCCACACTATCTTGACTGTCAGATGAGGATAGCAATCCCTGCCCTGCCCCTTGGCCAAAATCATTGTGAGAACCATCTGAGAGAATGAATTATTCCTTGAAGGTAAATGTGGAAAGGATTATTATTTCTCTTCACTGGTAGGTGCACACACACTCATTTTTGCTCATGAGAGTCTTCCTATTTTTGCAAGAAACAGCTGTTGCAACTAAGCCTTGGAAAATCATTGTGTTTATATACCTTAAAGAGGTTTTCCTCATTTAATATGGCTCAGTGAATTTTGTTCATATAAACAGATTTCTATGAAGTGAATTCTCTGTTTGGTCCTAGAGTACAGAACTGTGAAACATCCCAAGGAAACAAATGAATGCTGGGTTTGGAGTAAGAGGCCCTGGGTTCAAGTCCTAGCTGACTTTGGTGTTTATTACTTATGTGACCTTGGGCAAGTCATTTAACTTCCGTGAACCATAGTTTTCTCATCTATAAAATGATGGGGCAAGAGATTTTAGATAACTCCTACAAGACCTTTTTTACCTCTAAATCTTGTGAACCAGAGCTGTCCCACATTGGATCATGGCTGCTTGAGAGGAAGTAAGTGCATTGTCACTTAAGGTGTTAGAGACAGACTAGCCAGCCACATGTTAGGATGGCTGTAGAAGGAATTAATACGTTCAGACAGAGGTCAGATTAACCTGACTGCTGAGGTACCTTTCAGCTCTGAGATTCTAAGGTTCTGTATATCCATTGATTCCTAAAATAAATTACATACCTTTGGGGAAAACATTTACCAGTGTCAGCCAGCTTGGGATGCAAAACATTGTAGCCTGTTAGTACCTATGACAGTACTACTATGCCTGCTGGAAATCCTTGGTCCTGCAGCATGCCTATTAGATGCTGCTGGGTGGGACTGGTTGCATTCATGTTTTTAGGATTGGGATGGGAAAGAGAGAATTAGGTATTCAGTATTTTGCTGTGTGCTTAACCTTTTATTTGGCCTGTAGTTCACAAAATAACACAATCTCCAGAGTGCAAGGGAGCTTGAAGGGCATCCAGTTAAATTCCCAGAATCCTTTCTTCAATATCCAGCTCTTGCTTGAAGACACCCCCCCCCCCCATTCCCCCCATTGGTGAGGTGCTCACTACCTCCTATAATTGCCCATTCCACTTTGGTACAGCCCCAGTTATTAAGCTCTTGCTTAACTTAAACAGAGATCTGTCTTTTTGCAATTTCTTCTTCTTGTTCCTAGCTCTTCCCTCTCCAGTCAAGCAGAATGATTCTAGCTAGGTAATATAGTACCAGAGAAACTAGACGTGGAGTTAGAAGGTCTGAGTTTTGATCTTGGTTTTGCCATTTAGTAGCTTTGTGTCCTTGGGCAAGTAATTTTTTTTTTCCATTCTGGGCCTTAGTTTCCTCATATGCAGAATGATGTTATTGGATTAGACAACCCCTTCTAACTGTAGATCTCTCCTTGTTCTTTAGGACTGCTATTTTTACACTTGAATACAGTTATGTTCCTGTAAGTTTTGTATTTTGTGTGGGTGTCTGTGAAAATGTATCTCTCATTCTATGCCTATCACCTTTCTGTCAAGCCAAGTCTTGTAGTCCATAGGCTAAATATCCCCAATTCCTTCAGCTGGTCTTTGTGTGGTATATACTGTATTAACCAGTCCTCTAGTTGCCATTCTGAATACATGTTCCTTCCTAAAATGTGATGTGCAGTACTAGACATCGTGCTTTACGTGAGAGCTGACCAGAGTAGATGATTGTGTTTTTCCTTGTAATCAGGTGGTCTCCTTACCAAAATGTGTTTCTCCTTGGGAGTGTAGCTGAAAAACCACAGAGCTGGCTCAGTTTGGTTGGTATCATTCTTAGCTATCAGAGCCTTCTCATCACTATCTGGCCTATCAAGCCGTCCAAAGCCAACAAATCTTCCCAGTGTAGTCAGCTCATATAACATGACTGGGATCTGACCTTCCAAGCCTGGCTTCCTTCCTCCTCTCTCCGCCCTCCCCCCTCCTCCCTTCGGCATATCAGTAACAGCTCACAGCTGTGGGTGGAGAGTCATTGTTCCATCTGCCTATTCCTTGGAACTTCGGGAAAGGTTGCAGCAGCAGTGGTAGTGCATATTATCTCTGCATTATGCTGCCTTTGATAGGGTATGTGTGGTAAAGAGAAAGAACATTGGCATGCAAGTCCAAAAAATTAGGTTCTAATTCTGGCTGTGGAACTCACTAGCTCTGTATTGGTGGGCATGTCCTGTCCCTCCTCTGGGTCTCAGTTCTCTCATTTGTAAAGTGCAGTATGGAGGAGAGAAAACTGAGGGGAAATGAAAGCTGTTTTCAGCTCATTTCTGAGTCTCTTTTAGCACTGTATCCTATGATCTAGACTGTCATGGTGAAGAAGGGATTGGACTTACTGACTTTTTATGCTTGCCTCCAGAGGGGGCAGAACTAAGATAAAACAAGGATGAAACCCTAGGAGTTTGGAGAGGTGGGGAAAGGCAAGAGTAGACTGATTTCACACTAGGTCAGGAAAAAGCTTCTTAACTATTAGAGCTGTTCTAAAGTGGAATAGGCTATCTCAGGAAGTAGAGAATTCCTCATTGTTGGAGTTCTTCAAGTGAGAGACTTGATGATCACTCATTGGATGTTGTAGAGGGAATTTCTGCTTAGGTATAGGTTGAAATAGATGGCTTCCCAAGGTAATTTTTAACTCCAAGAGTCTCTAATCTGAACTCATTGCTCTCTGATTTCAGTTCTTACTTCAACATTCACTGATTGCAGTTCCCTTTACTTTCACCCTCCAGGGCCTGCTTCCTCTATACTGAGAGGGACTCAGGGAATCCCTTCCTTTAAACAAATGGGATAGAGGAAGGAAACTAAATATTCTCCTGTGGCCTAGGTGCAGGTAGGACTAGATAGGTTTCTCCTAATTTTTGGATTCTGGAGACAAGATCCTGCCCTTACTGCAGAGGACCACACCTTCCTCTTTGTTCACTTACTTTTGTGAAGATTTATTCACCAAATGTTAATTGAGCACTGTGCGTGGCCCTGAGCTTTGTGGTAGGATAGGGGTAGAGGTAGTGAAGAGAGAACCACAGATGATTCATTTCAGTTGAGCAGATTGACTCTGCTTGTCCCCCAGAGGGCAAAAGTAGAAATAAACAGTAGCAAATCATAAAGAAGCAGATTTTGGCTACTCCCTAGTGTTGGGAGGTCTTTAAGAAAAGACTGGATGATCATTTGTCTTAAGAATTTGTGGAAAGATTTTCTATTAAGTTATGGCTTGAACTAGTGTCCTCTCAGTTCTGTTGCTTTCAGTTCTGAGTTTTTAGGATATTGTGACAGAAACATTTAGGCCAGATTTTTGAAAGTATGTTCTCCGCTTTTTAACTTTCAGAGTGTCTGATTCTGCATTGCATCTGAAGACTAGAAATAATGTAGTAGTATTTTAAGGTTCACAAAGCAATTTGTTTACAGTAATCCTGTGAAAGAGATGGTACAACTGCTGTTATCCTGTGCTCCTTGTCTATACTTGTTTCCCTGATAGAATGTATGCTTCTTGAGGGTTTGATTTTTGTCTGTATAACCCTAGCACCTAACATAGTGCCTGGAAGTGCGTAATAAATGCTTATGATTGATTTTTGGTCCCTGTTTTCACAGAAGAACAGACTAAAGCTGACAGTTATATTGATTTGCTTAAAGTTACAGAGTGTACTGGGATTTGAACACAAGTATCCTGACTCTACAGGCAAATAATAGTAATATTCATGCCTACTCATGTTTTGGTCAGTGTCTGAGACAAATCTTCATTAGCATCCTTGGAAACTGGAATTGGCTTTGTTTCACAGTTCACACCATAGCTTCAGCAGAAACTTGTTTGTGTATTGTTAATATTTCTCTAGCACAAATTAGTGGGAAAAAATGGGCTTTATAATTTACTAGCTGTTTGACCCTAAACAGATTATTTCATGCCCAATTTAACTCTCTTTAAGATGGGCATAATTATACTTGCACTACTTATTTCACAGAGTTGCTCTGGTGGGAAACCTTGAAGTTAATATAAGAGTTATTATAGAAGCCCTAGAGTCTGCTATCCCCTGCTTTTTTCTGAGTTGTGGTTGTCATTATTGTTCAGTCTTTTCAGTTGTGTCTGACTCTTTGTGACCCTATTTGGGGTTTTCATGGCAAAGATACTGGAATGGTTTGCTATCCTTTTCCAGCTTGTTTTTACAGAGGAGACTGAAGGTAATAAACAGGGTTAAATAACTTGTTCAGGTTCACACAACTAGTTATATCTGAGCCTGAATTTGAATTTAATTCTTCCTGACTCCAGACCTGGCACTCTATCCAATCTGCCACCTAGATGTGAGACTTTAATGCAAAAAATTTAGGGGAATCTTGCTCTCAATGTTTTTTTTTCTTTTGAACTTAAACACCAAAAAAGGGAAGCAATTCTGTATATATAACAGAACACAAAAAGAAGATGCTCTGTAAAGTCATGAATCCCATTTAACTGCTTTAAAAAATATATAATAAATTCTGCATGTTACTTTGAAAACTCCTGCTTATCTGTGCTTCCTTCTGAACTTATTTCTATCTTCTGTGCTTTTGAAAAATGTTACAGTGCTTCTTTTTATTTTGTCATTATTGTTGCATGAAGACATGGTTGGTCTTTGTTCTTAAGACTTTCAGGAATTTTTTTTAATAATGTAATTGGCTTTATATAAATTATCCTTCTGATTTTGTTCGCTTTACTTTGTATTCACTCAGTATTCTCCAAAATCATTGCTTTTGTTATTGTTGAAAATGCAGTAGTATTCCATCATACTTATATACCACAATTTAGCCATTCCCGATTATCTAAGAAGGACACCCCTTTAGAAACTGGTTCCTTTTTTTGTAGTTGTCACTTTGGTATCAGCAAGTTAATTGTATTTGCAGCTCTTCCTTCCTCATATTATACTCCCCCCATTCTCAATTATATCCCTGAGTTTGATACATTTCTTTACCTAACTTGTGTGTGTGTATGTGTATGTGTGTGTACGTATGTGTATATGGTGTTTTTGTTTGTTTAACCTTCCGATATTAGTCCTGGAGGATGATACTTAGCTTTTCAGGATAACTTATTCTTGTTTTGGAAGTCTTTATCTTTAGCCTTCTGGAACAACGTATTCTGAGATCTCTCATTGTTATTATATACTTTTAGGTTTTGTGTGAGTCTGACTGTCAATCCTTGTTACTTGAACTGCTTCTTTCTGGATGCTTGTAGTTTTTTTTCTCCTTTGACATGGAAGCTTTAGATTTTGGCTAAGACATTCTTGAGACTTTTGAGGGTCACCCCCCCCCCCCAGGAGGTTAGGTTGGATCAATTCTGTCTTTAGTTTCCCCTAATAATAGTTCTAATATAGACAGCTAAGTAAAGTGGTGAATAAAGCATGGGCCTGGAGTCAAAAAAACCCGAGTACACTCTAGCCTCAGATACTTACTTGTCACCTTGGGCAAGTCACTTTACCCCTGCCTCAGTTTTCTCATCTGTTAAATGGGGATAATACAGGGTTATGAGAACCAAATGTGATATTTGTGACTGTGTTAGCACAGTGCCTGACATATAATAGGTACTTAATAAATACTTTTTTCCTTTCCTTCCTTCCAGATAGGTCTAGGATTTTTTTGAAATATAATATCCTGGAATTTTTTTAATGACTTTTAGGGAGTCCTGTGATTTTTAAATTACCTTTCCTTGACTTTTTCAGGTCAATTGTTTTTGATATCAAATATCTTAATTTTCTTCTATTTTTTAATCTTTTGATTTTGTTCTCATCTTTCTTGCTGTCTAATGGAGTCACTGATTTTTGTTCTGAGTTTTCAAGGAGTCTGTTGCTTGAGTAAGGTTCACCTCTTTTTCTTCAATGTTATTTATTCTTTCACTTCCTTTTTTTTCCACTTCTCTTCTTAAGAGCTATTATTTCATTTTTTTTGTCTCTTGCTTAATTTCTTCTAGGTATTCATATATAGTCCTTGTGGAAAAATCTAACTTTTCCTTTGAATCTCTGCTTGCAGTTATTATGGATTTAGCCTCCCTTTTGGGGGCATCTCTAGAACTGCAGTGATTTTGATTCTGCCACTCTCTTTCACCTGTCTCATATTATGAAGTGACCTTACTCCTTACCAAGGCCAATCCCTCTACATGTTCAAGCATTCCCATTCCATCCTATCTCTTCAAGCAATTGCACTCTCTGTGATCTCCACTCTCATTTATTTTTAATGTGTCTACTGGCTCATTACTTACTGCCTGGAAACATGCCTATAGTCTTCCCTATCCTGAAAAAACCCTCACTTGAACAACTTTCATCCCCACTAGCTATTGTCCTATATCTTTTTTGCTGTTAAACTCCTTATAAAGGCCATCTACCTACATTAGGTACCTTCATTTTCTCTCATCTCATTCTTTTCTTGACCTCTTATGATAAGCTTCCAACCATATCATTCCACCAAAACTACTCTGTCTAAAGTTACCAGTGATCTCTTAATTGCCAAATCCAATGACCTTTTCTCAATCTTCATTTTCCTTGATCTTTCTGCAGCCTTTGACATTCGATCATCCTTTCTTCCTTGATGTTCTTCCTCTAGTTTTTTGGGACACTGCTCTTTCCTGGTTTTCCTCCTATCTAATTGCTCTTTCTTAGTCTCCTTTGCTGGATCCTCATCCAGATAATATACTCTAACTGCATTTGTCTCTCATGGTTCTTTCCTGGGCCCTATTCTCTTCCCTTTTTCATACTACTTCATCTGGACAGCTTCCATGGACAATTTACCATCTCTATGCTGATTTTCAAATCTGCCTATCCTACCCCAAATTTTTTGCTGACCCCCAAACTCACATTTCCAGTTGTCTTTCAGATTTCCCCAGAATAAAGGAGGAGTCAGGGTCATTTGGGGGCAAAATACAAAAAATTGACACCATTCAACTATTTAAAAACTATCAAACATCATTAGTGTTTCTGATACATATTAGAACATATAATGGGAAGAATACTTGGTTTGGAGTCAGAGTGTAGGTTTAACTAGGATCTCTGCTGTTTGTTAGCTGTGTGAGCTTGGAAAAGTTTATTCCTTTTGGGGGGCTTCAGTTTCCTCATTTATAAAGTGAGGGAGTCACTTTTCAGCTTCGGTTCCTATGACTATCTCATATTTAAGAGTACTGACAACAGCTCTTTTATATAACCCTTATTTATACTAGGGTTCCATGATAATCCTAGTATATGGTTCCATAGTTCCATAATAACTAACTGGGAAACACTGGTCTAAATGATCTGTAAGGTTCCTTTTACTTCTAATGTTTTATAATTATAAGAATGTGTAATAGTGCAGACCATAAAAAGTATTATTGGCCACACAAAGGAAAAAAATGACTCTGGTTAGAATTACAGGCGAAGGCTCCTGGAGTTTGTGCATTCTATATATCCTGGGCCTTAACAGATTGATAGGATTTAGTAAGAAGAAATTTGGGTGTTGGCCATGACAGAGAATGGAAAAGTTGCAATTTTAACTGTTGAAATGTGAAATTGACTGCTTTAGGAAGCGCCAATTTCCTCAACACTGGAAGCCTTTAACAGAAGCCTGTATAAACTACTTGATGGTGATAGTGTAGAAAGGGTTCCTATTTTAGCTAAATGTTGAGCTAGATCAGTGGTTCTCAACCTTCCTAATGCCATGTATGTGGGTGTATCTGCATGTGGGTGGACCTGCCTGCACAGACTGATAGAGGAGTGGTGTCTTGGTTCCTAAGGCTATTGGAAATGTTTTCCAATGGTCTTAGGTGACCCCTGTGAAAGGGTCATTCAATCCCCAAAGGGATCGTGACCCAGAGGTTGAGAGCTGCTGAGCTGGATGCTCTCCAAAGTTCCTTATAATTCTTTGATTCTCTGATTCTAGAGGTAGTAAGTTAATTGTTTTGTCTGGAATAGTAAAAGTGAAAAGGAAGATAAGAATCAGATTATCAAGGACTTTGAATGCCAGGGTAAGGAGTTTGGACTTTATAGGTATAAGGATTAGGGGACCCAATGAAAGATTTTGACCTAGAGAGTGATACTGATGAAAGGAGTGTTTCAGGTATGCTAATCTGACTCCAGGATCAGTGCTCTTCCCATGAAAACATATTGACTCTCCTTATAGATTCTGTATAAGTTCTTAGTACCTGGATAATTGGTAACTAGGATGTTTTCCGTGTATCTCTGATAAAGTATATGCAACCATGTAAAACCCCACCTCTCCTTGTTTCAACTCTCAGTATGTCCCCTGTTCCCTAAAGTATGAGAGGATCATAGATTTAGAACTAGAAAGTGTCTTAGAGACCATCTAAACCAGCCTTCTTACTGCTGTTTTAGAGATGAGCCAACTGAGGCCCAGAGAGTTTGTGACTGGCTCAAGATCATACAGGTACTCAGTGGAGCCAAGTTTCAAAGCCAGGTCCTCTGACTCCAAACCCAGTGTTCTTTTCCCTTCTACCATGTAGGAAAAAAAAAACAAAACAGCATACTTTTTAGTCTGGCATTCAAAGCCCTCCATAATCTGGCTCCAGGCTGCTTCTTAGGCCTTTTTAAAATTTTATTCCCCAATTTCCTCCTGTTCTCTCTGATTACATGAATATAGGTCTGTACTTTCTTATCCTCTGTCTCTGGCTTTTGATCCTACTCTTCCTTCATGGCCTACTTTAAGTGCCACCATCTCCACAGTGCCTTACCTGAGCCTTTTAAATAAAAGTGATCCCTTACCTTTTGTGTGTCTTGGACCTTTTTGTTTGACATCTCTTACTCAGTCATTTTCCAATTTGTATAAATGTCTCAACTTCTTTGAATTTATTTTTCAGTGTTATATTACACATAGTAGGCTTTTATAAATGTTTGTTGGATTGAATTTTACATTTCTGAAGTCTTTCAGTCAGTTTTTCTCCAAAGAGTATCTCTATATGTCCTCCATGTTGTAGAACCACCTCCTTCCAGTTGTTCTTCTGTGACAGGCAAGGGCAGGTGGCTTGAGTTTCAGAAACTGAAACGCACTGAGGTATATTAGTGGTGGTGGGGTTTCCATCGACTACTGTTCCCTCCCAGTACAACTGGCTCTGTGTGAGATAGACGAGAATGCCACCCAATGGAAAGGAGAGTGGTCATTAGCTGAAGCAGCATATGTGTTCTCCCTTTTCTTGGCATTCCATCTCCTGTCTTCATGCCTTTGGATAGGCTCACCCCAATGTCTGGAATGCTCTCCCTCCTTACCTCAACTTCTTGGACCTTTCCTCCTCATAAGAATATAAGTTTCTTGTGAGAAGGGATTGTTTCTTTTTACTTGTATCCATAGCACTTGGCATATAGTAAGCACTTAATGATTGTTGATGTATTCTAGCCCCTTTAAAGGTCCAGCTCCAGTGCTACATTCTTCAAGGGTCCATTCCTGATTCTCTTAGTTATTATTGCCTCTCTTCTCTCTATGTCACCATTCATTTTATGTAAATTATATTTACTTAAATTTTCTAAATATGTTGTGACACTCCACTCCTCCCCACTTTCCCCCATAGAATGTAAGGTCTTTGATGGTTATGAACTGTTTCATTTTTATTCCCAGCACCTAGCACCGTGTCTGCCATGGATTAGGCACTCATAAAGGGCTTGTTGATTGGCAAAATGAGATCAGTTTCCAGCTTAGGCTGTCCAGAGGTGGGGAGGGATTTCCTGGCAGATGGTCATTTTCTTCAGCTTTTATGAGAAGTGTATTCTCTCTTTCTTTGTATATCTGTTCCCAGAGATTTCTTCCTATCTTCCCAGGAACTGATGAGATTTTGGTCAGTTATGTTTTCCATGCCCAGAGCTTGGGAGGAAGATGATCCCTGGGGTCAAGGCGGGGTGGTGGTGGTGGTGGTGGTGTGTTTGTCAGGGGCACCACAGTGTAGTGGAAAGAGTGCTGGATTTAGAATCAGAAACCCTGGATTTGGAACTCAGCTCTGAAATTTATTAGCCTTGTGATGGTGTTGGACAACTCTTGTCTCTGTTTCCTAATTTATAAGATGGGGATGAGGCAGTGCATCCCTCATAGAATTGTTGTGGGGAAAGTACATTGTAAACCTTAAAGGATTATTAATTCAAGTTGTTAACATGTGAATATGTATTGTGGAGTGAAGGGGAAGGCATTATGGTCCAGGTTTCCTTTCCCTTCTTTTTGGATTTCTACCCTTGCTATCCTGCCCCAGCAGCAGTAGAAAGGACTCTTGGGACCATTTAGTCTATCCTTCTGTTTTATAACTTGCTCAGGGTCCCAAAGATAATAAGTAGCAGAACTAGAATTTGAACCCAGGTTATTTGATTCCAAATCTAGTGTTCCTTCTGTTGTACCACATTGGCTTCTAGAAATTGGGCTAGGAAATTCTTGTGGCTCCTGAGAGTAAAGTCTGTACTCCTTAACCTGACATTTGAGGTCCTTTATGACCTGGCCTTATATTCCGCTACTCTCCCCTTGTCTGGTTGTTCTACTCACTGGCCTTTGTACATGTCATGGTGGTTTCTGCTTTGCTCATACTATTAACTTTCCCTTGGAAAGCTCACCTTGTTTCTTGCCTCTCCTCCCCCACATCCACTGTGTAAGAAGAATCTTGTCCCCACTCCAAGGCCCAGCCCAAGTGTCACCTGTTTTTCTTCTTCCTCTGTATACCCTTGACATTCTGCATGTACCTAATAATAACCCTTCAATTAGGCATCAAATTAATATTTATCATATTATACCATATGTTACAGTTTTTATGTAATGCTAAGCTCTATTACTAGAACTTTGGGAACAGGAATCAGTTTTATCATGACTTCATGTGGAAGAGGGATTGTATCTGTCCTGTTTGGCAGAACAAGCCTCAAAAGGCAGAACTAGGAGCAGTTTCAAAGGAAGTTTAAAAGAGGCAGAGTTCTTGTACATATAAAGAAAAATTTCCTCACAATGTGAGTTGTGGGCTTCCTCTCATTGTAAGCATTGAAACAGAGGTATTAGAGAAGTTAATTCTGTTCAGGTGTTGATTGGACTAGATAACCTTGAGGATCCGTCTAACTCTACCATTATTTGATTCTGTGTTCTCTACTCAAAAACCCTCATTGGTTCCCAGTTACCTGTTGACTAAAGAATATGTTCTTAATCCTGGTTCTAACCTGATTAGTCTGATTCTAACCTAACTGTCCGACCTTATCTGATATCATACTCATTTGTGTATCTGTGTTCCAATCAAACCGAACTATTTTCTATTACTTGTTCTTTTTTTCTTTGCTTTTTGGAGGAGGAAGGTAGGGCAATTGGGGTTAAGTGACTTGCCTGAGGTCACAAGGCTAGTTAAATGTTAAGTGTCTGAGGCTGGATTTGAACTCAAGTCCTCCTGATTCCAGGGCTGGTGCCCTATTCACTGCACCACCTACCTGCCCCTACAAATAGTATTTTTAAAGAAAAAAAAATAAAATGAAGAGGAAAAAATCACTACAACTTATCAATGCATTGGAAAAGTCCAAAAACACATGTAACGTACAACTCCTGTGGAACTCCCATCTTCACCAAGGCCATTCCCTACTCTTGTGCTCCCATCTACCATCATAGTTCCTTGCCTCATTCCAAGAAGTCTTCCCTACTTCAGACTTTTGAAGTGCTTCTGTCCTTTTAACTTTATCTTAGATGCCATGAAGAGACAGAACTGATTTATTTTCCTCTTTTTCCTTTTGAGCCAGGTGAAAGTGGTCTCTCCTGTTTCTTAGAGCAGTAGATTGCCCTTTTTCCCTTGATACTCTCTTCTGTCATCATTGTCTGTGTACATGCCTTTTCTTCCTCTTATCAGATTGTAAGCCTTAGAGCAGCGTTTGTGTACATACTGTCTTTGTATCCCTAACACCAAGCACAGGAATTTGCAGGTGTATTCTGCTCATTAAATGTTGTAGAATGAATTGACTGAATGACTAGGCTAGTTGAAAGTGATGTCTTGGAGCCCACATGCCAGAGAGCCTATTTGCCATGATATCTGTTGGTCAGGAGACATTTTGAGTTTCCCTGAATTCCTGTTTCCCTGCAGAGAGCTAAGCTGAGCTGTAGGTCCGAAGGACCTGTGCCCTTTGGTGAAATAGGGACGTGCTGTTCTGAGAACATTCTTGCTAATAGGCTACTTCTCAAGAGTGTGCCCCTTGCTGATCTTTGAGTCCTGTGCCAGGAGCATGCTGGCAGCATGGACATTTGATTCAGGCCCTGAGCCCTGAACTTTCCTAATTCCAGGGCCAGCTGGTTGCTCCCTAACCCAGGATTCAGGAAATGCTCTAAATGAACACTTTAACTGTGCCAGTAGAAATGGGCCACCTTCAGGAAATGTTTCTCTAATTTATTTAGACATATTCAATCACCATACAAATATGATAACCTGACTTAAAGATAACTCATTTCTGTAGCACTTTAGGATTTACAAAGGGTTTTTCCTTCTGACAACCCTATTTTAGGTAGTATAAAGGTAAGGGGCACACTCTTGAAAAGTGGCCTGTTAGCAAGAATGTTCCCAGACCAGCACATTTCTGTTTTCATGAAGACTAATTTGCCTCAGGTCACAGGCCAGTCAGTAAATGTGTTGAAGCTGGGATTCAAACCCAAGATGCATCTGATTCTGTCTCTTGGTCTTTTCACCGCTGCTATAGGGTTGATGAGGAAGACTCTGAGTGCTTTAGGTGTGTGCTGTAGCAGTCTTTGGCAGATCTCCACACTAACAATCTGCAGTAGTCAGTACTTCTCCTTACTTAAAATGCCTTTCCCCTCTTTGCCCCCTTTTTGAATTGCTTCCCCTGCGCAGTTCAGGTACTGTGTTTTCTGGGAAACTTTCCATATTTTAGCCTATGCCATCTGTCAGGCAGTAAACATGTATTAAGCACTTACTGTGTGCCAGGTATTGGACTAAGCTGTGGGGATTCAAAGAAAGGCAAAAGACAGTTTGGTTTCAAGGAGCCCACAGTTTAATGGAGGAAACAACATGTAAACAACTATGTACATACAAGCTATATACAGGATAAACAGGAAATAATTGAAAGAAGGAAGGCATTAGAATTAAAGGGGGGTGGGTTTGCAAAATGCTTCCTGTAAAGGTGGGATTTTAGTTGGGATTTGAAGGAAGCCAGGAGGTGGAAATTAAGAGGGAGAGAATTCCAGGCCCAGTGGACAGTCTGTGAAAATGCCTAGAGTCTGTAGAAGAAGCCTATTGTTTGAGAATAGCAAGGAAACTAGTGTTATAGGATTGCAGATTGGAGGGGTGGTAAGGAGAAAGGTGAAAGAAGACTAGAAAGATAGACTGTGGGGGCTTGGTTGTGAAGGGCTTTGAAGGCCAAACAGAGGGTTTTATATTTGATCTGGAGTTGGTGGTAGGAAGCCACTAGAGTTATCGATTGGGGAGGGGGTGATATGTTTAGACACTGACTTCTCTGACCTTCCACAGACCTCATTGTTTGCATACCCACTTGTCATTTATCGTTTTACTTGCTGCTTTGTAGTGATAATTATCTTCTCATTATGAGCTTTAGGTAGCAAGTTGAAGGGCAAGAAATTTTGTTTTGTGTATCACCCTCCTCCACCAGCCTGACCTAGCACATATAGAAGTCTTGCATATTATAGATGCTGGATGTAGATAGGTATTTACATCTACATGTACAGAGAGGTCTTGCATATTGTAGAAGCATTGGCAGTGTTTGATTTGATAGAGTAATTGAAAAAAAGCCCGAAGCTAATCAAAAGTTTTTCCAACTTTTCCACAATCCTATAAAGTCTTGTAGAGAGGCAGTGGTGGGGTTGTAGCTCCTTGTCAGTAAGTTCAGCTGAGATATTTATACAGCGCTCAGCACAATGCTTGACACATAGTGGGCACTCAGTAAATGCTGCTTTGTTTCTTTCCTCCTCTCCAAATTTCCTTTTGAGATGGCCAGCAAGGATGATGTTATGAATTTAGAATGTCAGACGTAGAAAGGACCTTAAAATGTATTATAATAATGGCTCACATTTATGTAGCATTCTAAAGTTTGTAAAGCACCTTCCACATGATTGCATCTGATCTTCTTAGCCCTGTGCAGTCGGTGCAGTTATCATCCTTGTTTTACAGATGAGGCAGTTGAGACTAAGAGATCAGTGACTTTCTCAGGGTCATGTAGCCAGTGTCTAAAAATGGATTCAAATCCAGCTCTTACTGATGTTCTGTGTGTGTGTATGTGTGTCTGTGTGTCTGTGTGTGCATGCGCACATGTGTAGGTATATACATATCTACATAGACAAGCATATACCTGAGTACATTTAAAAAGTGTGTATGTATGTATGTATGTATCTATATTTGTATGTGTGTGTATAAAGACCTTAGTGATCATATAATCTTCCTCCTGGAGTTTATAAAGGAGACTGAACCCTAGAGTGGGGATGGAGCACTAGATTTGGAGTCAAAGGACATGGGTTCAGATCCTGGTGCCACTTACAGCTGTATGACCCTGGGCAGATCACTTGACTTCTTAGAATTTCTGCTTCCTCTTCTGTAAAAAGGGAATAATAATATCTGTAGTTCTTACCTCAGAGTTATCAGAATCAAATGAGACAATATGTGTAAAATGCTTTGTTAATGGTTCTGTCAGTTAGAATTAGACTAATTCTAACCATAGAATGGTCTTTGATGTGATCTCCCTCCATGGAGACTTTCATTTCAAGGGGAGGCTAAATAACCATTGGTCAAGGATCTTCTAGAAAGGATGCTTATTTTCACAGCCAGTGAAAATGCCTGGAATCAGGAAATGGAACATAAACAGCAAGGAGACCAGTGACCTTGTATTATACGGTGTGCAGGGGTAATGGGGAACTGTAAGGCGTAAAAGGACTGGTAAAGGTAGGAAGGGGCCAAGTTCAGAGGTCTTTAAATATCAGAGAATTTTATATTTGATCCTAAAAGCAACCAAGAGGCACTGGAATTGATTGAATGGGAGGTGGGGTGACATGGTTAGATTTGTACTTTAGGAAGATAAAGTTGACAACTGAGTAGGGGATGGACTGGAGTAGGGGAGAACCTTGAGGCAGGCAGACCCACCAGCAGGCCATTGCGGTAGTCCTGAGGAGTCAGCAAGGGTCGGTAATAGGGTGGAGTCAATGGCAGAGGAGAGAATGGGGTGTGGTGTATGTGACAGATGTTAAGAAGGCAGAAATGACAGGACTTGGCAACTGATTAGATATGGAGGATGTAATGAGAGAGTGTTAGGAAATTAGGAAGAGGGGAGGAGGAAAATAACGAGTTCAGTTTGGGACATGCTGAGTTTAGGATTTATATGAAACATACAATTTGGGTTGTTGAAAAGGCAGAGATATGAGACTGGACGTCAGGAGAGAGGTAAGGGCTAGACAAACAGATCTCAGATCATCTGCATAGAGCCGATAATTGAATCCCCGGGGAGCTTCTGAGATCACCAAATGATATAGTATAGAGAAAGAAGAGAAGAGGTCTAGGACAGAGCCTAGTTTTGTAAACCACAAAGTGGTACATAAATGGTAGTTAATAGCTGTTATTGCCAAGGTCATACAGTGAGCTAGTGTGAGAGTTAGGTCTAGGACTCTGGTCTCCAGACTCCCAGTGCAGTGTATCATTAAGATTTAAACTAATTTACTAATAATAGGTTTCAAGGCCTTCTGTTAATTGCCTCTCTCCCTTCCTCCCTTCTTTAAGTGACTGCATTTTTCACTCCCTGCTCTGAGCCCTGTGGCCCACCATCTCCCACATCTGATTCAGGTGCTTCTCACTGGGTTTGGCCACCCCAGGTGCCTGCCAGGGGTCACTACCCTGCCTGCCATCAGTCGCTTTGTACTCTTGCCTACCTCCTGGTGCAAAGAATCAGGATTTTCAAATGCTAGAGTTAGGATTGAGAAGTAGAGGTGATCTTTGAGATCATCTGGTCTAATTCATTTTAAAGATGAGAAACTGAGGTGGAGAGAAGTGAAGACAGTTGTCCAGTATTATATGACTAGTAAATAGCAAGAGCTGGGTTTTGAACCTGGGTTTTTGGACTCCAAAGTCTGCGTACTGCACTGCCTAAGAACTTTCTTGGGCAATAATTTCTGCTTAATACCAGCAAGAAACTAGAAGTCTTAGGAAAAGATAGGCTTTTAGTACTTAAGTATGAGCCCACAGGCTGAGGGATTTGATGATAATTCTGATGATGGTTTAATGACAAGCTTTGGTATTTGAGCTTCGGTTTTAACACAGAATTGCAGCTAATACCAACAAAGCTGCTCCCCAGTCTGCTGCTTCTGGCAAATGTGCAGATGGAAGCAATGTGTGTATGTGGGAGGCTCCTGGGAGTTAGTGAGAGACCCTCGAGGGTTTACCCAACTTTTGGGGGATATAGTTTGGGGTAAATTTTAGTTGTTTCAGCCTTGCAAAAAGCCATTTGCTCTCTAGTTCAGAGTGAATGGTAAATTTGATTGGATAACCCTGGAATGAACTTTGATGTGTTCCCCTTCGATGGAGGTTTTTGTTTCAAGAAAAGGCTAAAAACAGTCACTTGGCATGGATCCTATAGAGGAGATTCTTATTTGGGTATAGGTTAGACCAGAAATTCTTTGATGTCTCTTCTAATTGTGATTCTCTGGGGGGCTCTACTAAGGCAAGAAAGGGGTGGCAGTGGCCATTGAGAGCATCAAAGACAAGGCAATAGTTGGACCTTGGGGAAGTCCTGGGCAAGAGGATGTCCTCATCTCCCTGGGTCTTATTTAATACCTGTTTCAAAAGATCAGGGCCTAATTTTCATACACTGGTGGCCAGTGTTCTGTTGATGAGCCCTTCCATAATTAGATTTTTTATACACTGAAGACACATAGTTTTCTCTGACCTATTCTTTGCCAGGAGCTTAAAATTCTCTTTGCAGAGTCTTATAGAGCCTCATCACTTCCACACATTGATGAGGAGACATTGGAGGACATCAGCTGAAGGCTTTATAATCGCTGTAGCTTTAAAACCGTGGCATTTTAAAAGTTGCAGACCACTTTCACACACATTATTTTGGTTGACCTAAGCTGGAGAGGTCAGTGTAAATCCCTTTCCCCCATGTCCCTTTTTATAGAGGAAGCTAAGACTCTCTGGGACTTGAACCAAAGACTTCTGAAGTGCTATTTCCTTTCTTCCACTCTGCTTTTAAGGGGGGGGGCTAGTTTGGGTCCCCTCAAACTGATCTTTACCTTTTTCCGCAGCTAGGATACTGTGATGCAGAAGATAGATTACATTAATATATTCTGTTGCATACCTTTGATCTTTCCCTACTCCTTCTTGAATTTAGGATAAAATACAAACTACCCTAGCTTGGCATTTAAACTACTTCATGGGCTGCTTTCAATTTAGTTCTAGACTTAATTCACGTTACTCCTTTATACAACTGATATTTTAGTCAGACTGACTTTTTTGCTCTTTCCAAAACTTGGCATTGAATCTTTTTGCATGAGCTGTACCTCACCTCATGGACTCTCTCACTTTCTTCTGATCTGGCTCAGAGCTAAACAAAGCCTTTCCTGTTCCCAATCATTGTTAGTGTTCTACTTGTCATGAAGTGATTTTGATTTTGCTTTATAAAGAATTAGTATTTGCTTTTTTAATGTATATAATAGCTAGTATCTATATAGAACTTTAAAAATTTGCAAAGGGCCTTACATATGTTATCTTAGTAAAAGATAAAGGTCTTAAGGTAGGGACTGTTTTTCATTTTGTCTTTTGTGTCTGTAGTAGTTGATACAGTAGGCACTTATTAAATGCTTTTTGAATGAATGAATGAATCCTCCATTTGACAGTTTTTTCTTCAGTGAACTTGTTAATTTGACTTTCAGATTGAGTCAATGGCCTGCTGGTGGGTCTGCCTGCCTCAAGGTTCTCCCCTACTCCAGTCCATCCCCTGCTCAGTTGTCAACTTTACTTACAAGTCAGTAGCGTCAAGAAAGTGAATCAGACCAGTGCTGCCTAGGGATCGTTTTAAGGACTGAGCCTTCAGTCCCCAAGCTGTAGCATGTATTAATTGCATACCTAGGGTGAGTGGATAGGACAGTGCTCTTGCACTTAGGTCAGTGATCAATATAGGAACTAAAAGGCACACATGAAATTTCTTTAGTGTAGTTTATTGTTTAATTGTATGGGGTCGGCTGTAAAAACAACCAGAGATCTCATTATAGATGAGAAGAGTCAAGAACAGCTTCCTGGAGAAGGAAGAAATCGTCCCAGAATCTACTTGCCTAAGTCTGACCATGTGCCTCCTCTGCTCAAAGACAAACGTCATAACCTGGCAGAAGTCAGGTTCCAGCATAACTTTTAAATGGGGGTTAGATAATCCCTTGTTGGGATTGATTCCTGCTCAGGCACAAGTTGGGCTAGAAACCCCTTAAGGCCCTTCCAACTTTGGAATTCTATGATTCATTCCAGCCTAATTTTCTGCTGTTGTTCATACACTGCATTCCAGTGTAACTGGACTATTAACTGTTTTCTGATCTTATTCTGCCATCTCCTGCCTCCATCCAGTCAAGCAGGTCATTTTCTTTGCTTGAAAGACATTCCTTCCTCATTTCCACATGTTGAAATCCTTTTACTTTTTTAAAGCTTAGTTCAATTGACGCCTTCTTTATGAAGTTTTCTTTCATGTCATCCCTGACTCCCTCCATTCCTCACTGAAAATGATTGCCCCCTCCTTTATAGTTCTTGTAACACTTTGCTCGTCTTTCCACTTCGCCCCTATCGCATTCTACTTTGGATGAAACTTGGCATACATGTTGTATTGCTTTTTATCTTTGTTTCTCCAGCACCAAATATAAGGCTTTGCACTAAGGCACCTTAGGTAAATAAATATCTGTTGAATTGGATCCCAAGAGTACCAGCAAGTCTATCCTGAGTCTGAGTTTGCTCCAGGTGATGTGGTGCCACTAGGGGCAGAGGAGAAGTAGGCAAATAAATGAGGTATGAGGCTGGGCGTAGAGATAGAAGCTCACATCTCTGGCAGAATGGTCTTGTTTGGTGTGTTACTCAGGAAACCCATTCTTCCGACTTCCTTGGACCAAGGGGAACAGAAGGAAGGTCCTCCTTCCCTGATAATTCTTACTAAGGCATATGCTTATAGAATTAAGCCAAATGGAAACTGGCCACTTGATACCAGGCTCAAGGGGTTATCCCTAAATTCAGAGTTTGAAATGACTCCCTCCCTTTCCTTTTTTTTTCCCTTATGAAGGAAAGAGACTTGCTCAGGGTCATATAATGAAGCTAGTAACAGAACTAGACCTGGAATACAGGTGTATACTGGTAAATATTTAACAACCAACCTCTTTGGGGAGAAAATGTGCCTATAATACATTTGTAAATTTAGTCTGTGTTGTTAACATTTTCTCAATCTTTTCTTAAGTCTAGGTAATCAGGAAAACAATAAATCAAGCCTAGATTTGTAATTTTTGAGCATTTAACCTTGAAAATTAACACTAAAAATTTAGTGATTAGTTAGCAGTCATCTTATATAAGCACATCCTTGATATGGAATATTATTCTATGATTTCATGCCCTCATACCTTCTTCTCACTGTTTCTGAGACTATTTCTAGTCAGTCTGCCATTAGGGCTGATTTCCTTCAATCATTAAACATTTATCATGTATAAAGTATATAAGGTCATACATAGTGTCAGTCACTGAAGCACGTGGATATCTCATTCCGACAGCCAGGATGGGAGTCTGTAGGGAAAGCCTGGTGTAGCAGAAAATACAAAAATCTAGGAATCAGGTCACCTGCAATCTAGTCTCAAATGTACTCAGATTGAATACCCTTGGACAAGTCTCTTCTGTCCTGTAGGCATCAGTTTCCTCCTCAATAAAACAGAGATATCAAAATACAAATGAATAGATGCTTAAAGGGTTATAAGAATGAGATAATGTATAAAATTTTTTTGAAAATTATGAAGTGCTATATGTGCAATGGTGATCATTGAACTTAAATTGAATTATAATCTAGCTACATGTAATAGAGGCAAACTTTCTGAGACAGATGTAGAGTTTGGAAGGCATTTTTTTCCTCCTGTTTAAATGAATTCTTGACTATCATCAACAATTCAACAAACATTTATTTCACAGAATTTGAGTTAGAAGGACCCTCACAGTAGCACAGTCCCACATCCCCTTCCCCTCTTTTGGAGGGTGGAAGGCAAGGCAGTTGGGGTTAAGTGACTTGCCAGAGGTCCCATAGCTAGTAAGGGTATAAAGTGCCTGAATCCACATTTGAATTCAGGTCTGCCTGATTCCAGGGCTGGTGCTCTATTCGCTGTGCCACCTAGCTGCTTCAATAGTCCCTTTTCTTAAGAAATTTATAATCTAATTTGGAAGTAAGATTCAGACACTCAAGGATAAGATAAATTAGAATTTCAGAAGCATGTAGAAAAGAGGTACAAAGGACTCTGGTAGATTTGAAGAGGGGAAAAAAATAACTTCTGCTGAGGAGGACTTTCCTGTTCTTTGCCTCCAGTATTTTTCCTTCTCACAACTTGGGAGAAACCTGAGACCGGCCCAGTCCAGAATTAATGGTAGGGGTTAAGCTCTAGTACTATGCCCAGTCTTGGGCTCTGCTATGTTATAAGAGAGATTAAAAAAAAAAGAAAAGATAGAGTCTTAGCTGTTGAGGAGCTTATAGACCAGCTAATGAGATAAGACTGTTGTTTAGTTGTTTTTCAGTTATGTCCAACTCTTTGTGACTCCTTTGGGGATTTTCTTGGTAAAGATACTAGAGCAGTTTGCTGTTTCCATCCCCATTTCATTTTACAGATAAAAAGAGGCAGATGAGATTAAGTGATTTGTCCATGATCTCCTAGCTAGCATGTGTCTGAGGCCTGATTTGAATTGAGGAAGATAAGTCTTCCTGACAACAGGCCTGGCACTCTATCCACTGTGTTGGCTGGGGTCAAGTGCTTTATGGGTAAGACGAAATGGGCTATTTTGAAGAGATGGTAATCATTGGAAGTATTCAAGTAGAAAATGGATGACTTAGGGTGGCTAGGTGGTATGGTAAATAGAGCACCGACCCTGGAGTCAGGAGGACCTGAGTTTAAATCCAGCCTCAAACACTTAACACTTACTGGCCGTGTGACCTTGGGCAAGTTGCTTAACCCCAATTGCCCTCCGAAAAGAAAAAAAAAAAGGAAAAAGAATAAGAAAACGGATGACTGCTTGTCAGGGATCTTGTGAAGGAGATTCCCATTCATGTACAAGTTGGATTTGTTCTTTCAGAATCTACTGTCAGTGACAGAAGATGCTATGGGAGTTGTGAGGAAGGAGTGCTCTGCTGTTGTAGCAGCCTACAGAGGACTGCATCCTGCCTTTGGCTCATGTGGGTATGACAGTGACCTCTTTTTTTCCCTTTGACAGAATTCTGCAGGATTGACAAGCCCTTGTGCCACAATGAAGATGAACAGCTCAGCTTTGAGGCTGTCCGAAACATCCACAAGCAGATGGATGATGATGCCAATGGTAACGTGGATGTGGAGGAGAGTGATGAGGTGACAAATCCCTACCCTTCCGTCTCTTCCTGTGTCATGTCTTCTTGCTCTTCTTCCTTCCAGCTTTCCTCTTTTGCATTTGCCTTGTGTGTGAAGCCTAGCCCTGAAAACAGAGGGGGTACAGGTTCTCTCCTGTTGAGAAGCAGCCAGTCTGCTCCTGCGTGGAGTGGAATGGCATCAGCCTGTCTGGGCATTATAATGGCATACAGCCCTGTGAGTTTTTACTAGTAGCTCAGGGCTGGGTGGTCCTGGGAAATTGATGAGAGGCTGATAGTTGCTACTCCTGACCGTGGTGTCTCTGTAGCCCAGGTCTGCCATCTCTGTTTTGGTTAGTCCATTGTGCTGACTAGATCATTCATTGCTGGGCTACTCCAAAGCACTTAATCTTGACCATTTTTTCTCCAGAGCTTCTGACCTGTCTGAGAAGGTCAATGAACAACATTTAGCTGTACACTGGTCATCTTGCTGAGTCTGGTCAGTTTGAACTCATTTGGGCCTGAGGTAGCCATCACTAAGCAGATAGGGACTTAAATAGTCCTAAGATGTGATAGGATCTTATCGTTTTCATCATAGAGACAAAAATCTCATACTTGAAAAATTAAGGAATTATCTAATATGAATTTGTTAAATTTCAAATGAATGGTACAGCTATAAGGCAGAATTCTGAGAGTTTAAAGGAAGAAAAAAATCTTCCTGCAGATAATTTTTTAATGGTGTTTCTGCCATGCTTTCTTCCCATATTAACATAAAGTTCTGACCTGCATGAGGGTTTGATCTCATACGTGGGTGAGCAATTAGAGGATAGGGCATAGAGTACTGGTTCCTGTTGGAATTTTCATTCCCTAATCAAAGTGAGGAGACTTGAACCTGAGACTTAACACATGTGAACTGAACATGTGAAAATATGAGGAACCCTGGAAGGACCTGGAAGAAGACTTGGAGAATGGGATATGATGGGTAACTTTTAATATCTGAATGGCTGTACTGAAAACATGTGGAACAGACTTGTTCTGGGTGGCCCCAAAGGGAAGAAGTAGGAGGGTAGAGGCAAGGAAATGAATCATAGCCAAAGAAGATGAAAAATAATCAAGAGTAGACCTTAGATGTAATGTAGTCCAACCCCTTCATTTTACAGATAAGGAACCTGAGGCCTAGAGAGCTCTGTTAAAGAATTTGCTTAAGTAGGTAGTGACAGATGGGATTTGAACCCAGGTCCTCTGACTGCAAATCCAGCACACTTTCCACTGTACTACACTTTCCCATAAGGAAGAGCCCAAGGTTATACAAATATAGCAGAGCTGGAATTTAAACCATCTCATTTATTTAGCAAATATTTACTAAATATCTTTTGTGTGCAGAGCTGGGGGAGATATAAAGTTTAGGTGATGCAGTTAACAATTTCATGATCTTCTGACTCCAAATCCAGTGCTTTCTCTTCTGTTCTCTGATGACTCAGGAAGGCAGATTCTGCCTCAACATAAGTAAAAACCTGTCAGAACAGTCTGACAGTGGCTGTCTTAGTAGGGTGTAGTAATCTCCAATCACTGGAGGTCATTAGAAAAGTGCTTATTTTATCATAAACTTGATAGTGGTCAACAAAAATAAATCAGAAATACAAAGTTAGGGACACAATCTTATATAAAACTCGTTGAGCTTCGCAAGGTAGAACTGAATGAATAAGCAAACAAGCAAATAAAATTCTTTTTTGTGTGTCTCTTTCCTGTTATATGTGATATTCTGGTATCTGTTGCTTCTTCCCTCTTTCTTTCTTATTTTCCTTTATTGCCTTTCTTCTTCCTCCTCTTCCTCTCCTATTAGGTAGTTGTAGTTGGTAAATATAGTTCTGACCTGCTGATTTCATTTTGTAGCTCTTACTTCATGTAAATCTTTCCATATTTTCTTGTTATGCTTCATGGCTTTTTAAAAAACACCACCATAGTATTCTATTAATATACCATAATTTATTTGGCAATTTTTAACTGTTGAGAGTATATGTTGTTCATAATTTTTTTTATTACAGAGTACAGATAAGACTTTCTCCTTTGCCCTCCCTCTTTTATTATGTTTTTGATATAAAATCCTATTAAGTGAATTTTGAGGTCACAAGATGTATGATCAACTTTGGACTCATTACCAATTTCCATATTGCCTCTCAAAATGTTTTCACCAATCTATAATCACACCAGAAATGTCATAGAGTATGTATTTCATCACAAGTCTGCAAATTGGAAATGCTACCTTTCTGATGAGGAAGACTGGAAATATATTTTAAAGCCCAGATTATCACATTCTCTCCAACTTTGCCTAAAGTTCTTACAGGTATTATCCAGTGCCACTCTCCTACTGGCCATGACGGGCTACCATTGGAGAAGTCCTGTCTGTGCATGGTGGGAAGCCTGCTAGCCAGAGTCAGGCGGGGAGCCTAATCTGATTGTGGCCAGAGGTCAGGACATTGGGCTCTGGGGCCTGAAGGACTCATAGAATTCCTAAGGGGTTTTGCCAGAGTTAGGAATGGAAGAGAAAGCCCAACAAATGATTAAATTGTTTAGGCAACAAGAATATCATAAGTAGCTGTCTAAGCATGTCCTTTGCTGGGCAGAGGAGATCAAACAAGAAGATACCATCCCTGCCCTTAATTAAAGAGTTGATGGCAGGGGGCACAGACCTGAAACAAATAACCATGTCAGGTTGTATGTGATGTAGCTTAAATAGGTTACCAGGAGACATGTTAGAACCATGGACCAAATCTAATAAGAAATAGAATAAGAAAAATGTACATTCCTATACTTGGTTTCAAAAAACCCAACTACACCATTACAGGCTAGTTTGGTTGGAGAGACAGGAATGTATTGAGGAATTTTAGGTGCTGGATTTGGGGAATCTATCTTCCTAGTCCTTGAGTAGGACAGCAATCATGGTGGGCCTTGAAGTTTTGAAAATTTTGAAAACTTGTAATAGGTATTAACAATCTGTTAAGGATTCCTGAGTTGGAGAGTAATATAATGAAAGCATTTGTGATGTTTACTTAGCATTTTCAAGCATCACTGGCCCTTGAAAGCAAGATTTAAGTCAAACAAATGAATTGCTTATTGTAGAGAGATGGCTTCTTGTTTCAGGTGATACAAGGCATGTCACATGGCCTTTTTCTCAGGAGCTGGGTTATCTCATTGGTAACTTTTCTGTAGCCTTCGACAATGCTTATTAATTCCTACTGTATGTTCTGGCTTCCCACAGCTTCTGAGACATCATACTCCTCTGGTTCTCTTCCTATCTCACAGTTCTTTTTCTTTTTTTGTGGACTCTTCATATTCTTTTTTTTTTCTTCTTCTTCATATTCTTTTTAACCCTTTTCATGTAGGTTCGTTCCTTTGATCATTTTCTCTCTGTGTATACCTCCTCTTGGTGACCTGTCATTCATTCCAACGGCTTCAACCACCACCTCTGTGAAGCAGACTCCCAGACCTGTAGCTGACCTCTGAGTTCCAGCTGCAAACAGAGTAGTGTTTTGTATACAGGATGTGCTCCAAAATGATGGCATTCCTATAGTACTTTATGATTTATAATGATGGGGCGGCTAGGTGGCGCAGTGAATAGAGCACCGGACCTGGAGTCAGGAGTACCTGAGTTCAAATCCGGCCTCAGACACTTAACACAAAATCTAGCCATGTGACCTTGGGCAAGTCGCTTAACCCCAACTGCCCTCCAAAAAGCAAAAAAAAAAAAATGATTTATAATGATAATAATAATGATGATGATGATAGCTAACATTGACATAGTACTTCCCTGTGCCTGTCACTGTGCTTTAGTGTTTACAAAACACTCTCATTACACCTGTCTTGTGAAGTAGGCAATACAAATTTAATTATTCCCATTTGACAAGTAAACAAATTGGAATTCAGTGAGTGAGTAAGGTGAGGTGTCCAAGCCTGCACAGCTGGTGTCAAGAGCCAGGACTAGCAGTGAGCTGCATGAACACATAACCCAGGGGCTGGGGCAGGAAGCAGTTACAAGTGTCTGTGTGTGGGGTGTGACTTTTTTAGATGTTTTTACTGACCCCTCCTCCTCTTTTTTCTACTTTATGCTACATCTTTTTTTTTTCTTCATGTATTCTTTTTATAATTTTTTTTGCTTTTTTTTTAAATTTTAATTTATTTTCTTGGTTACATCATTCATTTCCACATGGTTTTGAGTTTATGCTACATTTTGATGTCAGTTAAGGGAGGAAGAAAATGTTCCTTTAGAAGAATGTTACCACAACAAAAAAGCTTGTCAGCACAGACTGTTCAAAAATCATACAAAAGCTGCCACCCTTCTCTTGCCTGTGCCTTTCTGCCGCCGTGAGCTGTTCTTTTCCAGCAATGTCTATCTCTCCGTGGTCCCAGCTACTCTGCCTTCCTATTCCCCACTCCATACTGCCGGCTGTCTTTGTGGCTCCCAAGGCTTACTGTCTATATTTTATGTAATGAGTGAGAGCCTCTGGCTTTTGAGAGAAGCAGCTTGATTCATTGTGGCTGATGGCAAAATTGTGCTTCTTTCTTGCCAATCTAAACAAATGAGAGCAGGCCCCACAGACTAAACGGGCTTTACCCCTGGTAGAAAGTCAGTTTCTTAACTGAAGAGGCCACATGGTTAATGGTGAGGATATTTGATAGTGTTGAGAGCCTATAGTTTGACAGAAATCATAAGAACCAAGATTCCTATAATGTAGAGAAGACTATCCCCTAGAGCTTGGGTTCAGTTTCAGAGAATACCATGTGGTTGGTGGGTGATATCTCATTTTATCTTACCTCATTAGAGGAATAAAGTATATGAAACAGTTCCAGAATAACAGGGGCTTACCTTGTTAAGTGCTAAACTTTAGTTTGTTTTAACCATTTTTGGAGGAATTCAGTGGCTTAATGAGCCCCAAACACTAGACTTTCTGAATCCATTTATTATTTGTAGTTTTGTTTTGATTTGTTTTTTGGCTCCTTCCTTATGTTAGAATCTTAGAACTGTAGGAACTCTCAAGGTACATCTTTTTTTTTTTTTTTTTTGCTTTTTGGAGGGTAGTTGGGGTTAAGTGACTTGGCCAAGGTCACACGGCTAGTTTTTTTGTGTTAAGTGTCTGAGGCCGGATTTGAACTCAGGTACTCCTGACTACAGGGCCGGTGCTCTATTCACTGCGCCACCTAGCCGCCCCAAGGTACATCTATTCTAACCCATACCTGAAGCATGAATTCTCTCTCTCCCTAAAAGTGGGCATTTTAGTCTCAGATTGAAAACCTCCAGTGAAAAGAAAATCACTAATGCTTGAGGCACTCTTTTCCATTTTAGGCCTGATTATTCGAAAGTTCCTTCTTATTTTGAGCTGAAATCTGATTTCCTGTAGCTTTTGTGCATTGCTTCTCATTTTGCTGTCTGGGGTCAAGCAGAATAAACCTAAGTCTTTTCCCCATTTGATAGTCCTTCAAATAGCTGATGATAGAAACCATCTGTTTTGTTCAGATACAGGTACAAGTTCTTCCCTTCCTTTGAATTTTTATGGCATATATTATGTACTACATTTTAAGATAGTTACATTCTCTCTTGCATTTTGTATGAATTGTTCCTTTATGTTTGTAATTCTTGTTTCCCTGTAAATTCCTCAAGTGTAGGGACCTTGCGCTCATAGTGAGAACTATAAGAACACTAAATTTGGAGTCAGAGGACCTGGGTTCATTTCCTAGCTCTACTATTTGTTACCTATATGTAAGTCACTTCCCCTCTCCCACTTCAGTTTCTTCATTCAATAAATTTATTAAATGCCTAATGTGTGCTGGGCAACCTGGTATATAACGGATAGAAAATGGATCTTCGATTCAGGAAGACCTGGGTTCAAATTTTAGCTGTGATACATAATTCCTCTGTGATCCTGGGAAATTCACCTAACCTCTCAGTTCTCCCAGACAACTTTTCTAGGACTTTTAAGTTGCAGAGAAGGTACCTAGCTGCATTGGCAGAGGAAGTTCCTCAGACCTCACTATACTGACAAAATCACAGTTCCAATACAAAAAAAAAAAAGACGTGCCAGGTAGTTAATGATATAGTAACCAAAACAAACAGCCCCTGCCTTTAAGGAGGTTACATTCTAATGGAAAGAAGCTACATGTACACAGATAAGCAAATTCAAAATATTTACAAAATAAATTTAAAGTAAATTTGTATAGAGGGTAAGTCCTGATGACTGGAAAATTAGGAAAGGCCTCTTATGAGGGGTTTGAACTAATTCATATTTTAAGGCCCCTGGCTCTAATTTGTTTGTTTGTATTGCTCATGGTACCAAGTATTGAAATGAGCACATAATAGAAAGTGTAGTATATAAAGGACTTTGTATGCATTAAGAAGATGTAGGTTTGAATTTGCGATTCTTCTACTGACTCATGGCAAACATTGAACAAACCCTTTTTCCTCTATGAGTCTCATTTTGTGTGTTTGTAAAATTAAGGGGTTAGCAGGGAGATAGATTAAATTATCTTTCAGTTCTGTCCCAGCTTTACCCTCTGAGGTGCCCAGTTCAGACTTGTTGGTTGAATTTGTTGTGAGAGGAGGCTTTTGGGAGTATATGTATGGCTTCCTTTTCAGAGAACTTGTATTGCAGCAGACTCATTTCTTCCATCTGGAATAGATCCTTATCATGTCAATGAATATGCATAGAAGCAAAAATTGAGTGCCAGAGGAATATAGGATAGAAGTAGTAAAGGGAATGTTTGCTTCCCTGAGATTCTGAAGACTAGTGGCAGCAATAGATCCCAGTATATACATAGACAAATATAAATACAGAGCATAAACACAGATGATTCTCAGTTACTTGCTGTGGTGGCTTTACATAGCAGTTCTTTCCTCCCAGTCAGAGGCCAGCTTTCTCCAGTAATTGAACTGCCTTTCTTAACCATTGTGATCATATCAGTGATGTTTCAATTCTGTGGTTGTCCCAAGATTATCCAGAATATGATCACTGAGAGTTTGATAAAGGAAGCTTTCCCTGTTGTTAACCCTGGCATTAAGGGCATCCCTCACTTTCCCTAATATCTCATTTATTAGAATGTGCATATGTACACATAAAATAACTTAGAATCTTCCTGTGATGGAAGATCAGTTTTCAGTCACTCATTCAATAAATTAAGAAGTATTAAGTGTTTACTATGTCTCAGGTGCAGTGCTAAACATTAGAGACCCAAAGACAGAAATGAAATAGTTCCTACCCACAAGGAGTTTACACATTTGGGGGAAAGGAAAGTAGTGAGGGGAACAACATGTATACACATAAGCAGATACAAAATTATACAAAGTAAATCTCAAGGAATTTCAGGTTGTTTCTTGTACTAACATTTTGGGGGGACAGTCAGGAAAGACTTCTTGTAGGGAGTGGTACTTGAGCTGAACTCACACTAAGAAAAACTAGATAATGCATTCTGAACCCAAGTCAACCCTCTGGGTTTACCAAGTGTTTTGGATTCTTTATGAAGTATTGTGAGTTAGCACAGAGATTCTTAACCTTTTTTTTATGTCATGCACCCTTTGGGCAATCTAGTAAAGCCTATGATCTCCTTCTCAGAATTTTTTTAAATGCACAAAACAAAATATGTAGGATTATAAAGGAAACCAATTATTGAAATACAGCTATCCAAATATTTTTGAAAAAATGTTTAGAAATTCCAGGTTAAGAACTCCTGGTTAAGTGGAGAGAGCACTGGGTCTCAAAATATAACTAGGCATAATCCCAGATTCTGCCACTAACTAGCTATGTGACCATGGACCATTCACCTCAAACTTTATTTTCTCAGCCAGTTTTCTCCTCTGTAAAATGTGAGTGGTCATCTTTTACCTCACAGGGTTGTTGTGAAGCAAATGCTTGCTAAATTTAAAGCTGTAAAGAAATGTGGATCATATTATTTATTACCCTTCTTTATGATGACTTATAGAGCATCATGACTAGAAGGAAGCCCTGGGAATCATATAGTTCTACGCATCATTAGACAGAAAAATAGTGTAAACTGTGGGTCCTTATAATAGTAGGTCATAATGAAAGACTCTTAGACTCCTGCAGTGAACTGCCTTTAGTCTGGTTTTGCCTAATGCCAGGCAGTACAAGAAAAGGCACAGGAAAGCACCAGTTCAGAGGCCTCAGGGCATTCTTTCTGGGGAGAAGAAAATAGTTTTCCTGTGGGAAATGTCAGAGCCAATCATAAGGTTCTACTTAAATCTGCCATGATGCAGATCTCCTGGACCCCTTTAGTTGGCAAGTTACTGAGGAATCTCAAGGCCCTTTGGGAATAGAATCATTGGCAAATTCATGGCTTCTATGTGGTTGATCCTTTTTAGGTTTTTATCTTAAAGGTCAGGAGTAGCACAGTCTACATGGGCCTTCTTTCTCCCTTCTCAGGATTCACTCAGTGCAGTTACCATGTCACTTCCAAAGAAGGCCCCAGGATCCTTCTTATCAACAGTGAGCAGCTTCCATAAGAGTCGCCATCTTTGGGAATTTACTCTGTAATCCTTGGAGAGGTGGAGCTCAGAGAGGTTATCCCAGGGATTGAACGCTTTTGTGAAGTGGCATTCCATGCCTTCATGTACCCCCTTATGTGGGGGTGAGGGTGGGGGTGGTAGCAGATCTCCCCTGAAAGGTGGGTGGAGGGACTGGGAACTTTTTGGCAGAAGTACCCATGGGCCTTAGTTCTTGACCATTCAGGGAGTCAGGGTGGGAGTGGACAACTTGGAGGAGGAGGGAGGTGACAAACTAAGTTTTCCCTGTTCCACCATATAGCCACATATACTTCTTTCTACAGTCTTAACTGAAAAAAAAAATCATCTGATATATTACATTTGGCCTACATACCATAGGCTGCTAACCTCTCCTGTTAAATTCATTTTCTTTTATTCTTTCATTCCACAAATACTTTCTAAGTGTCTACTGTGTGCAGAGCACTGTGCTTGGTAATGAACTAGATAAAAAGTTTTAGTAAGACTCCATTAGTGGCTTTATGGAGTTTCCAGTGTAGTAGTAGTATAAGATATAAACAGAGAAAAGTATGCCTAAAATTTTATATGCTAAAATTTATCAGAGAGGCACAGAGAGGTGTGATATGAGACTTGAAAGGGAAGGTAATTACTAAAATGGATGGAGGAACCTTGTATGACTTCCCGGAAGAGGTGGCTTTTAAATTTGACTTTAAAGGAATGCAAAGAATTCAACAGGTGAAGAGGAAAAAGAGGACATACTAGGCAAAGGGAAGATTACAAGTAAAAGACATGGTGGTGGGAGAGCTCTTGTCAAGTTTTTAGAGGACTGAGAGACCAGTTTGGGACATGGAGGGCTGTGATGTGAAAGAAATTCAAGGCTTTGGATTAGGTTTTGCAACTCAGTGCATCTTCCCACTAGTCTATGGGACAATTTAGACAATGTCTTTTTTATACCCTGAGCAATGACTTTCCGTTCCTTGAATCCTACTTGGAGGCAGAGAGAGAAGAAAGAAACAAAATAAAACTGATTGATATTATTGATAGTCATCTGTCTTGCTCTAGGAGTGCCCTGGGAGTCTGTTTCATAGTCTAGCTTTCTCTTAGTACATCAACACTGCTGACTCTTATAACCCCTAGTTGCTTTAAGTATGTCATTGAATTTTGTTAAAATGATCCTGTTGTATTCCACTAAAGTCCTGATGTCTCATCACAGTATGGAGGTAACCTGGGTTTCCAGAGATTGTGCCCATGGAGAGCAAAGGCTCTGGCAAGTCCTATCAAGTTTTGAATATATGTCTGTCATCAGAAAACCAGACTTAGTCAAGAGCAGAGACTGCTCACTAGGAGGGTGGTCACTATATGATTAAATTTTTTGACCAATATATATGTCTGGAGGGATTGTAATTGGTATTGGTGTAGGGAAACTTTTTTTTCCCTCCCCTTTAAAAAATTTTATTTACTTTTAGTTTACAGCATTCAGTTCTACAAGCTTTTGAGTTCCAAATTTTCTCCCCCTTCCTCTCCTCCCCTCCATGGCAGCATGCAGTTCGATATAGGCTCTACATATACCTCCACACCAAATATTAGTCAAATTGCAAAAAAGAATTATAACCAATGGAATGAACAACGAGAAAGAAGAAACAAAACAAAAAAGAGAGCAAGTAGTTTGCTTCCTTCTGCATTCAGACTCTGTAATTCTTTCTCTGGATGTGGCTAGCCCTTTTCATCACAAGGTTTTTGGAGTTGTCTTATAGCCTTGCATTGCTGAGAGGAGCCCAGTCTATAAAAGTCAGTCATGACAGATAAGATGTGTCTGTAATCGTGTACAATGTTCTCCTGGTTCTGTTCTGCTCACTTAACGTCAGTTTATATAAATCTTTCCAGATTGTTATGAAGTCCTTCTGCTCCTCATTTCTTATAGCACAATAGTATTCCATTACATTCATATACTACAACTTGTTTAAGCATTCATTTTTTTACAAGATTTTGAGTTCCAAATTTTTTTTACCTTCCCCTCCCCTCTTTCAAAAATGGTAGGCAATTTGATATAGGTTCTACATGTGCTATCATGTAAAACATATTTCATATTAGTCACAGTTGTGAAAGTATATTACTAGTTTAACTATTCCCCAGTTGAAGGGCATCTACTTGATTTCCAATTCTTTGCCACCACAAAAAAATGCTACTATAAACATTTTTGTGGATATGAATCCTTTTCCCACTTGTATGTTTGCTTTGGGATATAGCCCTAGAAGTAGTATTGCTGGGTCAGAGGGTATGCACATTTTTATAGCCCCTTGGGCATAATTCCAAATTGCTTTCCCAAAAGTTTGGATCAGTTCACAACTCCACCAACAATGCATTAGTGTTCCAGTTTTCTCATATCTTCTCTAGCTTTTGCCATTTTCCTGTTTTGTCATGCTATCCAATCTGATAGGCGAGATGTGGTACCTCAGAGTTGTTTTGACTTGCATTTCTGTAATCAGTAGTGACTTAGAGCATTTTTTCATATGCTTATAGGTATTTTTAATTTCTTCCTCTGAAAATTGCCTGTTCTTATCCTTTGACCATTTATCAATTGGGGAATGACTTGTATTCTTATAGATTTGATTCAATTCTCTGTATATTCTAGGAATGAGGCCTTTATCAGAGATGCTGATTATAAAAATTCTTCCCCAGTTTTCTGCTTCCCTCCTAATCTTGCTTATATTGGCTTTGTTTGTACAAAAACTTTTCAATTTAATGTAATCAGAATTATCCATTTTGCATTTTGTAATGTTCTCTGTCTCTTGTTTGGTCATAAATTCTTTCCTTCTCTATAAATGTGAGAGGTAAACTAATCCTTGCTCTCCCATATTGCTTACAGTATCAGCCTTTATATCTAGATCGTGAGCCCTTTTAGACTGTATTTTGGTATATGGTGTAAGATAATGGTTTATGCCCAGTTTCTGCCATACTGTTTTCCTAATTTCCCAGCAGTTTTTGTCAAATAGTGAATTCTTATTCCAGAAGCTGAAGTCTTTGGGTTTATCAAGCCGTAGATTACTATAATCATTGACTACTGTGTCTTGTGTACCTAATCTATTCCACTGATCCATTTCTATTTCTCAGCCAGTACCAAGTAGTTTTGATGATTGCTGCTTTATAATACAGTTTAAAATCTGTTATGGCTAGGCCCCCTTCCTTGGCATTTATTTTCATTAATTCTGTAGGGAAACTCCTACTGATGAAATTATAATCTTTTGAAACTTTGGAATTTTGAAGTGAACTATGTTAGAAAACATAGGACTTGGAAACCAAATGGTGGTTACCAATATCTGTTAAATTAACAAGTGAAAAGAAGTATGCTGCTTCTAGTAGAGAAAGGTGGGCAGTATTCTGCATATACTACTTCCTCTTCTTTTTGTTTTTTTAAATAGTATTTTATTTTTCCCTAATTCCATGTCAAGATGAATTTTAGCATTCATCTTTACAAGATATTCAGTTCCAAATTTTTTTTCCATCTTCCTCTCCACTTTTTCAAAAATGGTAGGCAATTTGGTATAGGTTATATATGTGCTATCATGTAAAACATTTCATATTAGTCACTGTTGTGAAAGAAGAAACAGATCTAAAGGGGAAAAAAAAAACCATGAAAAAGAGTAAAGTGAGGCCAGTATTCCTTGATCTATATTCAGAGTCTATTAGTTCTTTATCTGGATGTGGATAGCATTTTCCTTAGTGAGTTTTTTGTACTTGTCTTGGATCATTGTGCTGCTGAGAAGAACTGAGGCATTTATACTTGGTCGTCATGCAGCATTGCTGATCCTGTGTACAATATCTTTCTATTTCTACTTTTTTTTACTTTGCATCAGTTTGTGCAAGTCTTTTCCTCCCCTTTTTATAATCTTCTGAGGCTCTGGATCTTTTTGTGTTGGAAGACAGTATAGCTTTCTTCCTTTCATGCCTTCAACTACACCGTTGTAATGTTGTGAAAACAATCCTGTTTTTGAAGTTAGAAGATCTGGGGTTTAATTTTTTACTCTGTCTCTTACTACTTGTGTGACTCTGCTCAAGTCACTTAACCTCCTAGAGTTGGGTGTTCAACATGTTTAAAATGAGCATAATAATGCTTACCATTTAGACTTGTTGAGACAGTCAAACAAGATAATGTATATAAAGTACCATATGATAAATGTAAGCTATTATTATCCATTGTTAGATTTTAAGATCCACAAGAGTAGAGATCCATCTTAACTCCATTTTATAGCTTCCCTAGCGCTGGGTAATAATAATAACTAGCTGATTTAAGTGATGTGATGTGATCTTATTTGATCCCCATAAAAGCTCTGTGAGATGGGTGCTGTTATCATAGGACTCTTAGCACAGGTGCTTAAGAAATATTTTTCAGCCAATTGCCACACAGTATATAACCGAATTTTTTTTGTTTAAGGATCAGCCCCATTCTCCCATATACACAGCGAGAACAGAATTTTCATGTTCCATTCAGCTGTAGTAGAGTTGGAGAAGAAATGCTAGTTCTCTTTTTTGTAGTGCTGGATTCCGTCTTGGGCCCTGGGGTGATAATTGGGATCCAGCCTTCAGAACAGAGCCTACTGGTAAGGTTCCTGGGTATGCTGAAAAGAGCAGTATTGTATGGAAATGCTGTCAAACCAGCATATCATGAAGTTTAGGTAGGACACCAGGCTGACTACTTCTCTCCATCAGTAGAAGTGGGCACAGCTCCCAAACTACTCCAGTGCCTTTGCCAGATACAGAGGACAAGGAAGCCATTTCTACAGATGGTCCCATGGGTTTCTAGGAAAACCCAGAAAGTTGCTTGTTCTGACAGAAGGGGAGATCCTCGCCCACGGAGCAGATTGTTCCAGGGCTCTTGTTTCTCCTTCCTTTCTTCTGCATCTGTGAATCTTTCATGGCTTATTCAGGGAATGGAAACCCCTTGGTGGCAGGGACTAGTTGCAATTGCAAGAATATTTTGTAGGAAAGGGATGTATATGTGTGTGTCTCTCTCTGAGCCATGTATAATATAACAACAAGCCAAGCTTTGTTGTTTTGATAAGTCACTTCCCTTCTCTGGACTTTTATTTCCGTATCTGTAAAATGGCAGTAAAAGTACCATTCTTTCCAGGACTATTTTGGGGATTGAATGGTCTTTCTTTGTTATATATACCCAGTACTTTGTCTGTGGAGGAGAAATTGGAAGCAAACTTAGTTGATACAATTCAGGTAGGCAGTGCTGGGCTGGAGCTGACCACAGCTTACTTTGTCATTGGTTTTCTAAGTCTGGTGCTTGTTTGTCTTTGGGTTCGGGAACAGAATGAGCCATGACTCCAACATGACTCCAGTGTAGATATCCATGAATATCTCCCCTAATCTCTTTTCTCATCTCTCTTTCTTGACAATAATAACTATGAGAGCAAGTGGCCCAAACACTGCCCAACACTAAGGGTGCCAACCTTCCAACCTGTCCAGTTTCTTTTCATGAACTCTTACTTTATCATCTCACCACCAAGTGCAGGAGGGTTTAATCCAATAAAGAATTAACCTTCTTTTAAAAATTATCTGGCTTTCTTAAATGCCCTGATAAAAATGCTGGTGTAATAAATTGTTCATGACAGTGTCCTAAGGGAATAAACTTTGCATTCTTTTCTTTCCCTGAGTTGCATGATGCCTGATTCTTCTCTTATACAGATAGCTTAATCCCATTTCTGAGACTTGGCAGTCAGCTGCTACCAAACTGAGAGGCATGGAGACTGGCCCAACAGATACCTTGATCTTGGAAGAAATGACTCCATTAACTTTTAAGCTAAGAAAACCTTGAGGGTACTTAGAAAGTTGTAGAAGAGATTCATGTTTCAAGGGCCCTAAGGTCCCTTCCAGCTGAAGAGCCTCCATGACAACTTGTCCTTTAGCTGTCTCTAAATGTGTCTCTAAAGGAGGTCAAGACAGGAGTTGAAGGATCATAGGATTCAGAAATGAAAAGGGTGTTGATTTCACATTCAGTCATTTCAGTCATGTCTGACATTTTGTGACCCCATTTGGGATATTCTTGGCAAAAATATTTGAGTGGTTTGCCATTTCCTTCTTCAGCTCATTTTAATGATGAAGAAACTGATGCAAACAGGATTAAGTGACTTGCCCAGGGTCACACAGCTAGTAAGTATCTGAGGTCATATTTGAACTCAGGAAGAAGAATCTTCCTGACTCCAGGTCCAATAGTGTATGCACTGTGCCACCAAGTTGTCCTGGAAAGGATATTAAGAATCATTTAGCCCAGTCTTTTTATTTTAAACATCAGAAAAGTGAGAACTGTGCCTTATCCAGGATAGAAAAATCAGAGATAAGATTTGAACCTAGATCTAATGACTTCATTTCCATTGTCTCTGCCATAAACAATACTGAGTGCATTATAGGTTACACAAGTAGTTAGGCAGGTTCAGGGACTGAGATCTGAAGATCAGGGCAAGAATTTGGTCTAGGGAAAGAAGAAAAGGGCTATCACACAGTTTCCCTCTGCCAGGAATTCTTCTTCCCGTTTGTGTTCCCAAATCTTTTGTCTCAGAGGATCCAGCTTAGATTCCATCTTCTCCAGAAAGTCTCTTCTACCTGCCCCAGTCCTCACAGTTCTTTCCTTCCTTGTATCAATAATGAGATATTCACAACACCCCATGATGGTTATGAATATGTTGGTGTAGTTTTGGATCACAAAATATAGCAAACTCTCCACATGGAAGGCAGAACCAAGGTCTTTATTCAGAAACCATAACACTGAGTCCCAAAACCAGAAGGACAAGTCCCAAAACCAGAAAGCC
>CM053596.1:71977567-72015684 GCA_028646575.1 Pseudocheirus occidentalis
GGCTCCCAGCCTGCTGCAATGAGCCCCTCCTTGTTCAGGTGTGAATTACTCCCAAGGAGTTAACTGGAAGTAAGGAGCTAAGCCTTTGAGGTGCTAAGTGCCTTCAGTAGGTACCAATAGAAAGGGGCATGGAAGATCTTCTGATTTCATTAACATTACATTCCTTTGAACTCATATTACATTTAAAGTGTAGATCACATTGTCAGCATTTAAATATTCTCTTTTTGTTTTGCATGTTCAAGTCTTAGCTCCCCAAGTTGATCATAATAAGCTCCTTGAAGGGAAATGTTTTTTCCCTTTTTATAATTTCACACCTTCAAAAGTACAAGGTAAATGGGTGTAGATAGACAGCAGTTTGAAGGGAAAATTAGGAGTTCAATGGATTGCAAGCTCAAAATACATTGAAAATATTAATTGTAGCAATTAGAAAGTTAATATAGACACATTAGGAGAGCAGTGGTGACCAAAATACAGTACGGCTCTCCCCTCAGTAAGAAGGGAACTTGGTGGCCATCTAACCCAACCTGTACGTGAAAAAGAATCTTTACTACAACATATTTGACAAGTGATCACCCATCCTTTGATTGAAGACCTTGAATCTGCTACCTCTGGGGTGACCCATTCTATTTTCGGATACATCTAATTGGTATTATTTTTTCCCTAAAATTAAGCCTAAATTGGCTTCTGAGTGTCTTCTGCCTATTTCTTCTAGTTCTGTTCTCTCAAGCAAGCACAAAACACTGGGGTTAAGCAGTGGTGGTACAAAGACAAAAATGAAGGAGCCCTTGCTTTAGGAATGTCACTTTTTTTTTAAGAGTCATAGCGGCTTTATTGGGGAGAGACAGAAAGTTCCAGGGGATTAGGAGTTGGCATTGGGGCCCTCCTTCTTGCCAAAGGTGGGCATTATGTTGACAAAGCATTGGTTGTACTGCATCTTCTTCTTAGCACGCCTGATCTTCTTCTTCTTCTCCTGCTTGGCCACCTTGGGAGTTTGACCCCTCGTTTTTCTAGCTTGGGCCAAAGAGCCATGGACTTTACCTCCCAGCATCCAGCCAGCCACTTCGAGGGTGGACAGGGGCTCCACCCCACACTGCCCCAAGACGGCTTCATCCTCCAGCGGGCAGCCCCCTAGAAGCAGGACCTAGTCCTCAGGAGCGATGCCCTCCAGGGATGCCACATGGGCCTTGATCAGGGCGACGGTCTCCCACCCGGTCACCTCGAAGGTATGCAGAGCCTGCGCACGGACAAACAGCTGCATGGTGGCCACTTGGACACGCTAGTCCTGCTTCCGCCACGGTGAAAATGGAGACCAGAAAGCTAGGAATGTCACTTTGATGATTGTGTGGAGGAAGGATCAGAGAGGGAGAGAGATCTGAGACAGGGAGACCAGTTTTGAAGTTGTTGTCATAATCCTGCCTAGACATAAATGGGGAAAAGGGAATGGGTATGAAAGATGTTCTGGAGGTAGAATTGACAAGGTGCCAGCTGACTAGATATGTGGGGTTAGTGAGAGTGAGGAGTCAAAGATGACAGTGAGGTTTTGAAGGTAAGTAACTTGGTAGGATGGTCGTATCCTTGACAGAGATAGAGAAGTTAGGAAGAAGGCTAGGTTAAGAGGGGAAACGATGAGCTATAAAGGTACTGTACAAGCTTCATTTTAAGGAACTGGGGATATTTAGCCTGCAGAAGAGAAGACTTAAGGGGTACATGATAATTATCTTGAATTATTAGAATGGTAGTCATGTGGAAGAAGGATTACACTTATTTTCTTGGCCCTAGATTGCAAAACTATGGGTAGAGTTTGGTGGGAAGCAGATTTAGGTTTGATGAAAGGAAACTTTCTTAAAATTAGTACTACATAAAAATGAAATAGGCTGATTTAGGAGGCTTTAGATTCCTCTTATTATATATTTTCTATGTGAATGGTGTATGGCCACTTGTTAGGTATGTTATAGAAGAGATTCTTGGTCTGGACAGCCTCAACAGTCCTTTCAGTTCTATGATTCAGTACTGAGCATAGAGCTGGGCGTATAGTAGATATTTAATAAATACTGAAATGACAGAAAACTCAGGAAAAATGATCACTATCTTCAGATATCTAAAAGGCTGTTACAGGGCAGAAAAAAACAGACTTGTTCTTCAGGCAAACATTCTTTCTAGACCTAATTAGTGTGATCTGTCCGTGTCCAAGAACCTGCTCTCTAGTATCTTAAGACTGGCCTAAAGATCTAAATCCCATTCTCTAAGAGCCTCTTCTTGGTGAGATATACTATTCACTTCTTAGATCTTCCTTTTTCTTCTGAAGCCTCTTCCTCTAGTCAGTAGCAGTGATGAGAATATTATTGATGTTTTGACTTTTTCATTTGTTTGTTCAGACTTCCTCAGCAGTGTAAAAGGATGAAGGGTTGGCATTATAAAAAAAAAATAGACTTTGACTCAGTAGAAGATACAACTTCCTTGTATAGAAATTCCCAAGTAGAGAGTGTGTTCTGTATCTCTGGAGGTGTTCAATTAGAGGTTGGATGGGTATTCGTTGGTCATACTGAAGAGGAGATTCATACATCAGAAGAGGAATAGACTAGATGATCTCTTAGGCCATGCTAGCCCTGAGACACAGGGCTCTTTTTCCTGAATACTTCAGGTGAGTCATTGGGTCCATACAGTCTTAGAGTCCTGACTGAAAAACAGTCTCTGTTTTTCTGGCAGAGATTGCAGAGAACCAAAGAAAACCATATAGGAATGTGTGGTAGCAGGCAGGCCCTGGCAGATTTAGTGCCCTGCCCTCTCCTCTCCATCCACCTAGGGGAAAGAGTACTGCATATAAGAACTTGGTAGTCCACTTACCTACTTGCTTTCTTACTCTGGCATTTTGAGGAGGCAAGTCTAAAAATAGAAGGGCTTGGGATGCGAGAGTTGGATGCTGTTCCTTTTGAATAAACAATTCTCTTGCATTCAGTTAATTCTGCTATTGTCTCTAGACATAGAAATTACCCCATCTTGCCGTTTCCCTGGGTAGAGTTTTTGGTGATGTAAGGTTGGAAAGGTAATATAGTATAATGGTAAGAGTTTTGAGCCCCAAGGACCCAAGTTCAAGTTTGAGCTCTGATACTCATTAGCTCTGTGATAATAGGCAAGTAACTTAATGTCTCTGAGCTTCATTTTCTTTATTTGTAAAATAGGATAGGATCATAAATTAGAGCTGGAAGAGTACTTTGAGATCATCAATCCAACCCTTTTATTCTATAGATGAGGAAACTGTGGTCCAGAGAGATTGTGACACTCCCAAAGTCACACAGCTGGTTAAATAGTAAAGCCAAGATTTGAACTTAGAGCTTCTGACACCAAAGCAAAGTTTTCTGGTTGGTTTATTTTATTTTATTTTATTGTATTTTTTTGCTTTGTACCATGCTATCTCTTATTTATGTGTTATACATCTCAAGCAAAAACTAAGAGGGTTGATATGGGAAACATACTTTGTAAGCATTAAAGTGCTGTAGATATGAATTATTTATATTATCATTAGCCTAAGGGATATCATGATGACCCCATTGGCTAGAAACTTTGGCTAGATCTCTACTTGCTGGATGGTATAAAAAAGATTCCCCTTTAGGTATGGGTTGAATTAGATGATTTCTTATTTTCCTTCTGGCTTTGAAATTGTGTGATTTTATGACAATTTGGGGTCTCACAGGGAGGGATAGTTGAGGGAGCAGGATTACTACCTCCCCCCTTGTCTTTGAAATTTATAGCTTCCTTCATGTGAATGGATGTGTAGAGCGTGGACCACCAGGAGAGGTAAATGGGCTAAAACACTCCATTGTCACATTGGCTCTCTTTGCACATTTTTTTCTGGAAGGAAAAGTGGTCTTTTAAAAGCAATTCCCTTGGGAGATCAGGGATAATGTTTACCTCTGAACCCCTAAATTGCTACCTTAGGTGGATTCTTCTCTTTGCTTTCTCTCTTTACCTTCAGCCTAACCTGGAGCTTCTGGTATTATATAGCCATCTCTCTGACTCCTCTGGTCAGAGAGTTAAACACCTTCCTCTTGTTTTAACTGAGACAAAACTGTAGATTATTTGTTTTAAAGCTTTACTAAGCAACAGAACCAGGAGAACAATTTATACAATAACAATAATATTATGAAGATAATTGACAGAAAAATTTTGAAACTCTGATCAGTACAGTGGAACCAGCCATAATTCCAAAGGACTTATGATGAAACATGCTGTCTCCTTCCATACAGAGAACTTATGAACTCATACGCAGATTGAAGCATATTTTTTGAACATAGCTAATGTGGGAATTTTTTTTGCATAACTATACATATTTGTAATAGATTTTGTTTTGCTTGTCTTCTCAGTTAGTGGGGGAGGGGGAAGGTAGAAAGGAGAGAATTTGGAACTGAAAATAAAATCAAATTGTATTAAAAATAAAATCTTGCAGAAAAATAAAGTAAAAAAAACCCCTTTATTTAAGAAATTAAGGGAAAGAGCAAAGCAAAACCACAGGATTGTATATTTAGAGTTGGAATGAACCTTAGATAAAATGGGGTACCAAATATGGGAATGACCACTTACTGTCTTTGTCATTCCAGTATGAATCTAGCTAGGTTTGGAGAGGTCAACCACTAGCTGATTTTGGAGTGAAGAATATTTTTTGGCAGAACAGCTCACCAAGGCTGTCTTCTGCAGAATAAAATAAGTGTTTTCTGCATTGGTGGAAGGAATACTCATATAGATTAAATCATAGATCCTGGAAATATGATCACTATAAGGTAGTCACATTCATGTGGACATGACAACCTGATTTAACAAAGTTGTCTTACCCTACCCTACCTTTGACCTTTCTCTTGGACTTTTCTTTTATTCAGATCCCTAGGGTAGGGGATGGCTAAGGCCAAACATGTCTATCTACCACTGGTATCTCCCTCCCCCAGCTCCAAAGATGCTCAGCTGTTTAGTGGGGACCACCCTCTGTCTTCATAGCTCTAGAAAATTTGACGCTGTAAAGGAGTAAGCACATTTTTGATGCTTATTGTCACTATATCTGGCCTAAAGCTCAGATTTGGAAGAGACATCAGAGGTCATCTCATACAGCTTATTGTAATCAGTCATCTGCTTAAAAACCTTCAGACATTGGGAACTCGATATTAAAAGTCAGTTGTTCTTTTATTATCATTAATCATTATGGAAATATATTTCAGCCTGTTAGATTCAACCCATTTTTAGATCTTTTTTGACCTTAATTATTTTGTTCTTTCTGTAAAATGATCCTTTACTGTTTTATATCCTTTAAAAACTTTCTTGTTTCTCATTTGCAATGAAGAAAAAAAAGGAAAACTAGAAGAAGGCCATTTTCTTCTTGGCTGGCCCAACTTTCTGCTCCTAATCTATCATTTGGACATTTGAAGATGAGCACTATCTCCTGCGGCCATCCTCAACTCCATTCATCTCTGTAGCCTCTCTGGACTCCTCTAGCATCACTGAGATTCTATCCTACATAATTACCCCTTAACTAAACTCTGTCTTGTGTTTGTCTCTGATTGTGATTTTCATAGGGTCATTGAGTACCAGATTGGGAGTTTTCAAAAAATCTAGTCTCCTAGGGCTTTTTTCTTCTTCTTTATATAATTGGACCAGTAGGTAAGGGCCTTTTCATATCTCTGGAACCTAAAGGACTGAATGGATTGCTGAATATTGACTCTGCCTTAAGGTTATAGGGAGCAGCAGCTATGAGTAGGGAATGCTAAGATATGAGTTTAATGCTGTTATCTATCCTTGACAGTCAATTAATAAATATTTATTAAGCACCTATTATGTTGTAGACGTTGTGCTAAGTACTGGTGATACAAAGAAAGGCAAAAGATAGTCCCTGTCCTCAAGGAACTCATAGTCTCATAGGGGAGAGATAACATGCAAATAACTATGTAAAAACAAGTTATATACAAGAGAAATTTGAAATAAACAGATGGAAGACAACTAAAATAGAGAGGGATTAGGAGAGTCTTTGTAGGTGAGATTTTAACTGGCATGTGAAATATGCCAGGAAATTGAGGTGAGATGAGGGAGAGATTTCCAAGCATAAGGAATTGATTACCAATGAAAATGCCTGGAGTCTAGAGAGGGTCTTGCTTTTGGAACGTCAAAGAAGCCAGTGTCACTGTGTTAGAGAGTATATAGAGGGGATATAAAATATAAGAAGGTTTTAAAGGTAGTGGTAAAGGGAAGGTTATGAAGAACTTTCAGTGGCAAACAGGGGATTTCATATTTGATCCTGTAGCTAACAGAAAGTGACTGGAGTTTAGTGTGTGGTGTGTGGTGTGTGAGTGAGTGAGAGAGAGAGAGAGAGAGAGAGAGAGAGAGACAGACAGACAGACAGACAGACAGACAGAACATAGTCACTCTTATTCTTTAGGAAGATTGCTTTGGCAATTGAGGGAAGGTTTGACTGGAATTGGGAGAGACTTGTAGGGAGACTAAGCAGCAAGCTATTGCAGTAGCCTAGGTGTAAGGCGATGAGGGCCTGCTCTAGTGTGGTTGCATCGGAGGACAGAAGGGGACATATTCAAGAGAAATTATCAAGGTAAGATCAACAGGCCTTAGCAACAGATTGAATATAGGGAGTATGGACCTGGGTGATTGGGAGGATAGTGGTGTCCTTAATGGTTTTAGGGAAGTTAGGAAGAGGAGAAGGTTTGAAGTGAAAAATAATGAATTTAGTTTTGGACATATTGAGTTTAAGATTCCACAGCACCAGTTTGAGATATCCAGTAGGCAGTTGGAGATGTGAGACTAGAGGTCAACAGAGAGGTACTGAATAAGTAGATTTGAGAATTATCGGTGTAGAGATGATAATTGAATCCATGAGAGCTGATTAGATCACTTAAGTGAAATAGTGTGAAGGGAGAGAAGGGCTCAGGGCAGAGCTCTGTGGAACATCCATCATTGGTGGGTGTGACCTGGATGATCCAGCAAAGGAGACTGCAGAATGATTAGTCATTTAGAAGGTGTGCTAGGAGAGAGTGGTGTAACAAAAAATTAGAAGAGAGTATTGAGGGTGATTGACAGTGGCAAAGGCTGTAGAGGTCCAAAAGGATGAGGATTGAGAAAAAGGTGTTAGATTTGGCAATTATGAGGTTTATGGTGACTTTGGAGAGGGCAGTTTTGGCTGAATGATGATGTTGGAGGCTACACTGCAGAGTTGAGAGGGGAGAGCAAAAGAAGTGGAGGCATTTATTATAGATGGCCTTCTTAAGGAGTTTAGCTATAAAAAGTAGGAGAGATTAAAGCTAGATCAAATGACGGTTTTTTGAGGAGGGGGAGACATAGGTATATTTGTAGGGAAGTAGCCAGTAGACAGAAAGAGGTTGAAGATAAGTGAGGGAGAGGGGATGGTAGAGGAGGCAATCTACAGGAGAAGATGGAATGTGGAATAGGATCACTTATGTATGTAGAGGGGTTTGTTTTGGCAAGGAGCAGGACTACCTCATGTGAGACAGGGATGAAGATGGAGATAGTGGCAAAAGGCATCTGGAAGATTTGAGATGAGAAGAGAAAAGGAAGTTCTCAGCAAATGGCATTATTTTTTTTTCTTCAGTGAAATATGAGCCAAAGTTCTCAGCTGAGAGAGAGAGAATAGTAAGGAGTTATGGGAAGTTTGAGGAGGAATGAAAAAATTTGGAAGGGCCACTGTGGTAAGTGGGATAGTGAGTCAGTTTGGGAGGTGTAAAAGGATTGCCTTCCTGCCTTGAAGGCCCAGATCTAGATAGTAGCAGCTAGACTAGAGCTGTAACTAGAAGTTTTGTGCTTTGGATAAGTTGTATAAAAGACACCTTTAGTTGAAGGAGGAGAGGTATCACAAGACTATTGTTATGAAGTCATTGTTAGAGAGGCTGCCTCCAGGGAAAGGAGTTCATTTTCTGGCAGTTTCCTATTTTAACTTAAGGTTTTTGCTAAGTAGGTGTTAAGGTCTGTTGTTTCTTCATACTTGGTGTCCAGAGAAGCATGATTTTGGGATGGTAGGCATATAGTGGTAATCCTTACAGCAGATCGGTGGTTTTGAGGAGCATTGGAAAAAGGTGGAGGAGGTTGAACAGGGATGGAGCCAAGATGGCGGTGTAGAAGCAGCAAGGTCCCGCAGCTCCCACACCGCCACCCTAAACACCCATAAAATTATGAGCCCAGATAAAGTCTAGGATTCTCAGACTCACAAAAATACAGAAAACACATCTCTGGCTGAAGGCAGCTCGGTAGCAGGAGCTCATTGCAGCGGCCGGGAGCAGAGGCTGGCCCAATTTAAAGCTGAGACCGTGGCCAGGGGTAGGGGGTTGGGGGTTGGGGGTGGGGGTGGGGGTGGGAAGGAGCTGAGCTGAGCAGCACCGCAGCCAGTCTTCAGAGGTTCTACAGCCTCCAGCACCTCCACATCTGCCAAGGCGTGAGGAATGGACGGGAGAGGGGCAGCTCGCACCCGAGCAGAGACCGTCCCAGCCCAAAACCCCAGTGCGGCCAGGAGGAGTGAGCCTCCCAAGCCGCAGCTTGAGTCTACTTCAAAGAAAATCTAAAGCACCTGCTTGAGGGGATCTTAAAATCCCAGTCAGAGATGGTTAGTGAAAGTGAAACTTTGGAAAAAGGTGAAAGCCAGCCCACCCGGGATCCTTAGAGTTTCATGGCAAAGTGCTAGAGTTAAAAGGCTCCTGAAAGATCATCTAATCCACGGATAGGAACTTGTGACCTCAGGGTCACACGTAGCTCTCTAGTTACTCTAGTGCAACCCTTTGACTAAATCCAAACTTCACAAAACAAATCCGCTTATAATAAAAGGAATTCTTTGTAAAGTCAAAAGGTCACATCTAATGAACTAGAAAGCCATGTGTGGCTTCAAGACTGCAGGTTCCTCACTCCAGATTCTAGTCCAACTCTATTTTATCTTTTATTGAAATTGAAACATCAGAGGAAAGAAGGATTGTAGAGAAAACCTTTCAATTCTTATTGGAGTAGACACAAAGCTGGCCTAGAATCAGAGCTCAAATATCACAGACTTCTTGACTATTAAAACTGGAAGGGCCTCGTTTTATGGAGGAGGAAATAGGCCTAGAGTTAGTGTCAGAAGAACTTAGGTCTTCTAATACCAGCATTCTTTCAGCCAGATTGTTGGAATGTGATATGAGAGGTAAGGCACAATCTGGGGAACCAGTCCTTCCTTTCTGGGCATCAGACCCTAAACTATTGACTAAGGATAAACGGCTGAGTGGGGAGGGGGTGTCCTCATCCTTTTTTAGAAGTCCTCAGATCCTAAGCTAAGTCACAAGGAGGGCAGCTCAGAAGCCTCTTCACCCCATTGCCCCTATCTACTTTCCTCTGGCATTGTTGTTGGCCATTGTTGCCTTGTAGAGGGGCCATGACCAGGCTTTTCTTCCCATCCACAGGCCAGCTTGTATCTACCAGACATACTCTCAGTCTTTTTTTCCACTCTCATCTGGGGAACCCTGTAAGCTTATTGCAGAGGTAGATTTTTTGGAGTCTTCTCTTTGTGGGAGTTTCTTGCCAACCTGTCACTATCATTTGCTCTGCCACAGCAACTACTGCCACTGTCACAAGTTATATGGGAGTGCCCTTTAAATTTTGCTGCTCTGGTGCAAAATCCTGGTCCTTTTGCCTTAATTATTATTACTCTGACCAAAACTAGTAGTAGGGCAGATGGGCAGCCACTTTTGCCATATCATGTTGGAGAGTGAAAAAGGATACTTTTTATAAATGCACATTTTAAAAATGCCAAACAATCATGTTTCTCAGGATTTGTCAGTTTTTGTTTTGTGATAGATCACAGAGAGGAGCAATATATTGTAGCAGAAAGAACTTTGGATCTGGAGTCAGAGAACTTGGGTTTGAATCTTGACTCTTTTACTTATGTGATCCTTAGCAAGTCATTCAACCTCTGGACTCCAGGTGTGAAATAAGGAAGTTGGCAGTGGCTACAGCCTGAAGCTTATGAGTTCCTTCTCAGAATCATGTTTTTAAATTAATAAAATAAAATAAAGTAGAGTTACAAAGGAAATAGATTATGTTGAAATTAAGTTATCAAAATATTTAAAAAAAAACACCCCAGGAGAAAAACAGGAAGGAAGAGTCCTTTCCCACAATGCTATCCTATCCTGTCCTAGTCTCCATCACAGTTTAAAAATGGCAGCAGTGACCTCAATTAAAGAGCGGAAAACCCAAACTCTCCTGGGAAAGCCCTTCTAATTAGCATTCTATTTCTAATCTTCCATCATCAGTCAAAGGTTAGTGAGCCACCAGTTCCACCCAAGGTAAGGTTCTTCCTTCTGATGACTTATTAGAGTGGCTGGAATTGACAGCATTTAGTTCAGGTAGCTACTCTGATATAGGCCCTTTACATGCTTTGCATTTGTCTATAGCTCCTGGCAAGCACCTGCTTGTGGTAGATTATTAGATAGCACTGAACATGAAGACAGATGATTTGAGTTCTGTCTTTAGCATTTGTTAACTGTGTGATCACAGGTAAACTACTTAACCTCTTTGCGCTTTTGTTTCTTCATCTAAAATATGCATACAATATAGCTAGGTCCCAAGGAGTACAAATAATGAAATAGTTTCATGTATTCAAATTCTCGTTTTTAAAGTAATGATTACATAAAATGTGGTTATGAGTTCCAGCCCAGTGGAAAATGCAGTGCAAGTTTGATTAATATGATCATTTTAGCAGATCTATTATTCCTCTTTTCTGCTACATGATCATTGCCTCTCCATTTCTGATCATAAATTTCCTTGATATATTTTGTGTCACTTTTGCAGATCAGTAATAATGGGTAGTAACTTGCTAAAACACCTACCATTGCCCTTTGGGTCACTTATAATTTCGATTCTTAGGAGATTGTGACCCATGATTCTCAGCCATATATTAGTAGAATATTGATGTTAAAAGATATATTTTTATGTTCAGGAGCATCTTGGAATTACTGAAAGCATTGCAGAATTTCCCAAATATAACCCAGCCTACTCTTTTTATTCACATAGTATTATGAGTACAGTTATTTTCCAGCCTCAGACACTATCTTAGAACTGTGTACTGATGTACTAACTCAGTAAGGTATCTATTCCATTGCACGGCGCAGAATATCTAGAGATAATCAGGATTCTTTCATCCATTTATTTTTTCTTATATGAATTGTCGGGCCATTTTATTTTGAGTCAATCTCATTTAAGAGACTCTCTGGTACTCAGAGGTTTGATGCAGTTAGCACGATGCAGTTGGCACCTGCAAACAGAACATCTGAAAGCCCTCACTCTCTATCACAGTGGTTCTCAACCTGTGGGTCATGACCCCTTTGGGGGTCCAACGACCCTTTCACAGGGGTTACAGGGGTTGCCTAAGACCATTGGAAAACACATATTTCCGATGGTCTTAGGAACCGAGACACTGTTCCTCTATCCATCTCCAGGTGGGTCAGCCCACATACGAGTATTAAAGGGTTGCAGCATTAGGAAGGTGGAGAACCACTGCTCTATCAGGAGTCCTTTCTCCATTTGGACTCTGAATTACATAGTCCATGGCAGTACTAAAAGTCTTGGGCATGCATGTTGAAACTTAATTTTAATAATTAGAATATCACTGAACACATTTTTCTTTGTGATTACAGCTATCAAGGAATCTTGATATTGTTTTAACTTATGAATGGGAGGTGCCCTAGTAGGAAAAGAGCCCTCAAATCTATATGAATTTAAATTTAAAAAAAAGTTTTATTGATGGCTTTTGTTCTTTATACCACAGCCATTTCCCTATCTATTTCCTCCCCACAAGCCCTCCCTCATACCAAAGAAATAGTTCAACAAAATCTTTTGTTCCACTAACTGGATCTGGCAGCATAGACAGTATTTCACACCTGTACCTCTCCTTACCTCTCTAAGGAGAAGAGGCATATGTTTCATCATCTGCCTTCCAAAACCAAGACCATTACATTTAATCTGAGTTCATCTGTCTTTATGTGGTTTTTGTTTAAATTTTTGTAGTCATTCTGTAATATTGTTTTCTTGGTTGATTCTGCTTTTTCCTCTATGCATTCCTTCACACAGATCTTCCCTTGTTTTTTAGAAATTCTTATTGTATTGTTATGCTATGATAATATTCAATTATATTCATATAACACTATTCAACCATTTCTCAATCAGTAGGCAGCCATTTTGGTTTTCAGGTTTTTGATATACACACACACACACACACATACACTCTGACTTGTTTCAAATGCTTTTTGATAATCAACAAAGAACGTAGTAGAGATCTTGCACTTTCTACACTTTTTAAAGTCGTTTTGTACCAGTGACGATGTAGTAAATTGTTTATTTATTGTCTATTTTTTGCCTGTCTATTTTTTTCATATTTTTACCTCAATACATACATAGACTACTCTTAGAGATGAAAAAGTAGATACTTAGGTTGATAGAGGTGTCTTCATTACTTTGGGGGGGGAGGGTAGGGAGGTAATACTTTTTCCTATGAAATTTTGAGTAGTTTGTTATATTCTTTTCTTTTAATACATTGAGAATTTATTCTTCTCTATGCTTTCAAAATTGTGCTGCTTCTAACATGTATTTCTTTTATGTATTGCTTGATCTGGTTTAATGTCCTTGACATCATCTTTTGAGCACTGTTTTTACTTGCATAGATAGATAGACAGATAGATAGACAGATAGATAGACAGAAAGACAGACAGACAGATAGATAGATAGATAGATAGATAGATTGATAGATTGATGGATAGATAGATGGAGGCAGTTAGGTGGCTCAGTAGATAGAGCATTGGATCTGAAATCAGGAAGATCCGAGTTCAAAACTGATATCAGACCCTCATTAACTGTGTGACCCTGGGCAGGTCATTTAACTTCTATTTGCCTTAATCTACTGGAAAAGGAAATGGCAAACTACTCCAAGTATCTTTGATGAGAAAACCCTATATGGAGTCATGAAGTGTTGGGCATGACTGAATGACTGAAAAACAGTGAACACACACACACACACACACACACACACACGTAATATTGAGTACTGATATTTCAGTGTCCAGTATGGTAGGTTCATTACTATCATTGAAATGTAACAATATTTGTTCCATATTTTGCCTATTTGTTTTCCTCCCACTTTCATCTATAAATTTTATTGGAATGGTCTGTCTTATTAACATCTCATACTAATGTGTTTGTACTCTTTCCCTCTTTACTTCATTTTGCTTTTTTGTGGGGCAATACTGCTCATATTCTTGTAACCTTTTATGATGTTTTGTTGTCTATTTTATACTGTTGTTGTCTTTAGATGTTATCTCCTCACGACATAAAGATGAAATATTTGAGATCTTTTAGCTTCCTTTTTATGATTCTTTAACATTAATATTGTTAAATTATAGGAAATGTTGATGAGCAGAATCATTCTTGTGTGTGCTCATCCATTTCCCATTTTTAAATATGAATAGCTTATTTGAATGGGTCAATTGGTAGCTCTTCAGATTGCACACATTATCTTCTCATTTCTGTCTTCTAAATTAGTCTTAATCTTTTACCTTTGTTTTAATTAGGTCAGTGTATGACTGCACATTGTATATTTATTTAGATATGCCTTCCCACATTAATAACCAGTAATTTCTGTCATTAAGACAATAGTTTTATTTTTGTGACATTTTTGGTGTTCACCATATTTAGCACCTTCTTCCTCTTTAAAAAAAAAAGAAGTATTTACCATATATATATATATACCTAGCTTCTCAATAGTCCATACTACTAGACCAAAATTTCCAATAGTTCTTACTTTTCTTCCCTGTGCCCATTCTCGCTTTGAAATAATTATTATCAGTGTGTCAATTTGGTTTGGAGTCACTTATCATATTTTTTACAGAGTTTCTTTGTCTAGCTCTTTATGTCCTAGAACAGATATTTATTTCATAGTGGTCTTTTTTTTTTTTTGCTATATTTAACATGGATACTCCAGGGAAAGATGACTGAAGGTTCCATAAATGATGTTTCTTGTTGGGAACACAATTAAACTAGTTCCTTCTAACATTTGCCTTCCAAGGAAACCTTTTGAACTAGACCTCTTTTTAGCTGCAGTTTTCTTATGTTTTCTAGTTTCATTAGGATAGTCAATATTGATTCAGTTCCTCTAGCAATAAATTATTAGTCATCAGGCAAAGGCCTCGTATTTATGAATGTACCAGCAATTATGAACTTATATAAAGGTATAGAGTACTATATCTTTGAAGTTGGATAGTCCCCATTTATAAAAAGAGTTTAGCTAATGTTATCAGGAACAGCAAGCTTCCCCTCTTTTGATTCAGAAGCACATGTCACCTGACCTGGCCTAGGTTCATGGGTGAATGGGGTTTTTAAACTTGGTGTATGGGGTTTTTTAACTTTCCAGAAAATCATTTATATATAATATTTCATAAATCCATCAAAACTTTGGCTTATAAAAATGCTCCTCCATTCTGAAGTCTAATTCCTAGGAAAATAACTTATTTCTTACTTACATTTGAGATTTTTATATTTCAGCTTCATAGACTCAAAAAAGAAAATATACTCACAGTATAATTTCACTGGTTACTGCAAAAAAAAAAGATAATACAACAGTATTGAGATTTCACATTTGGCTACTGACTCCTCAGATAGGTAGCTGTCTCCTATGCTTTCTGATCTTATCAATGGTTTGAATTTAAAGCTTTACTCACTGTGATTTGCTGTTTGTCTCAAGGGAAAAAAAAGAAAAGATGGAATCATCTCAGCAGCCTGCTCTAATACTCACAGCCTGGGACCTATAACCTTACAGTTCAGTTATGCTATCCCAATTGGAGCTTTCCTATCCAAGTAGCCACCAGGCTATTCCCTCCAGCTAGTCCTACACTACCTGTTCCTCTTTTCTGTTTGAATTCTGACAGATTTCTCTCTAGCATTCTGTGTAGCCATGGCCTTTTACTAACAGATACCAAGGATAATGAAATGAGTTTGTTCTCATATAAGGTGACACCTGGTATGCCACAAAATGGTCTGGTCTGGTTGTCTTTAGGTGTTCCCACGAGGTTTAGGTCAAGCATTCTAGTCTGCCCTTTTAAATTACTCTACCCAACATGACAGTTACTTCTTTTTTTAAAGAATAATTACTTAATTTGTTTTTAGTTTTCAACATTTACTTCCATAAGATTTTGAGTTTTAAATTTTCTCCCATGTCTACTCCCCTCTCCCCAAGACAGTGCAATCTGATATAGGTTCTCCTTACACATTCATATTAAACATATTTTCATATTAATTATGATGTAAAGAATAATTAGAACTAATGGGAGAAGCCACAAGAAAGAGCAAATAAAACAAAACCACAAAAGAAAAGGAGAGCAAATAGTGTGCTCCCATCTGCATTCATGCTCCAGAGTTCTTTCTCTGCATGTGGGTAGCATTTTCCATCACGAGTCTTTTGGAGTTGTCTTAGATCCTTTCATTGCTGAGAAGAGCTAAGTCTATCAAAGTTGATCATTGCACAGTGTGGCTGTTACTGTTTACAGTGTTCTCCTGGTTCTGCCCATTTTACTCAGCATCAGTTCATGTAAGTCTTTCTAGGTTTTTCTGAAGTCTGCCTGCTCCTCATTTCTTATAGCACATTATATTCCATTACATTCATATACCACGGCTTGTTCAGCCATTTCCAAATTTATGGATTTCCCTTCAATTTCCAGTTCTTGGCCACCACAAAAAGAGCCGCTATAAATATTTTTGTACATGTGCTGTGTTCATTTTCCATTTTTATGATCTCTTTGGGCCACAGCCCTAGAAGTGGTATTGCTGGGTCAAAGTGTATGCATGGTTTTATAGTCCTTTGGGGATAGTTCCAAATTGCTCTCCAGAATAGTTGGATGCATTCACAACTCCACCAACAATGCATTAGTGTTCCAATCTTCCCACATCTTTTCCAACATTTATCATTTTCCTGTTTTGCCATGTTAGCTAATCTGATAGGTGTGATGTGGTACCTAAGAGTTGTTTTGATTTACATTTCTCTAATCAATAGTGATTTAGAGTATTTTTTCATATGACTATAGACAGCTTTAATTTCTCTTAAAACTTCCTATCCATATCCTTTGGCCATTTATCAGTTGGGGAATGACTTGCATTCTTATAAATTCAACTCAGCTTTTTTAGAAATGAGGCCTTTATCAGAGGCACTGACTGTAAAAATTGTTTCCCAGCTTTCTGCTTCTCTTCTAATCTTGATTGCATTGGCTTTGTGTAAAAACTTTTCACTTTAACATAATCAAAATCATTTATTTTTCATTTCATGATGTTCTCTATCACTTGTTTCATCATAATTCTTCCCTTTTCCATAAAAACTATACCTTGCTCTCCTAGTTTGCTTATAGTATTGGCCTTTATATTTAAATCATGTACCCATTTTGACTTTATCTTAGTAAAGGGTGTAAGATGTTGGTCTATGCCTAGTTTCTGTCATATTATTTTCTAGTTTTCCCAGCAGTTTTTGTTAAATCGTGAGTTCTTATCCCAGAAGCTAGAGTCTTTGGATTTATCAAATAGTAGATTACTATAGTCATTGACTACTATGCATGACATTTATGGCTAGTTCTGAGTACTTTCTACTCCTCTAGAGTACACAATTCTAGGTAGAACTCAAGGAATATAGAGGAAAGATCTATCCTTGTAAACATAGGCTTCATTCAAATGAACTTTTATAGATAGTATAAAAACCTTGTAATTATTAGCACCTCATACAACTTTTGTTTTTGGTCATTCCGACCCTGTCATTTTTAGGACTAGACATTGCGAACACCAGTTAGGACAAAGGATCATTTAAAATTTTTTCTTTCTTTTTTTGATTGTCTTCCTTTGTTCTTTGATAGCAGGTATAATCTGTCACAAAGAGCATAGTTTTTTTCTGATTGCTTTCCCTCTCCCTTCCCTCCCCAATATATATTCTCATTCCTTCTGGCTTGAAGGTCATCCACTCTCAAAGGCCATTTTAGGTACCAGGGGAAAACACATTTTCTGTTAGCAGTTACGTTGCTGAATATTGATAGGCTTGGACAGAAGGTTCCTTGTTGTCATCCTTACAACATTTCTTTCTAGAATGTATCTACATCCCTGTTGTTGGAATGCTATGTGTGGGGAGTAGCATTTAAAGAAATTTGGATACTATTTGTCTCCAATCTTCCAATCCCTTTCCATCTAATTAAACTGTATTATTAAGATGCATGTATACAATAAATAGGTGATAATCCCAGTGTACTCTGCTTTGGTCAGACTATGCCTAGGAATTGTTCTGGAGTCACATTGGCAAACCAGCACATGTCCAAGGGAGGGTAACTAGAATGGTAGGAGGACTCACTGAAGACTAAAGACGGTAATAGGAAGATGAGTTGGAAGAATTGTAGGCGTTTAGCCAAGACAGGAGAACAGTTGGGGGAAGGGAAGTGGGGGAGGGGAATGGTATATTAGCACTTTTCAAGTATTTACATAACTGTCCTTTGAAAGGATTATATTTGTTTTGCTTGGCCTCAGAGGTCAAAATTGGGAATAACAGAGGAAAGCTGTAGTAAAGTGTATTGTCGGGAGGCAAGGAAAAACTTCCTAATGATGTAAGCTATCAAAAAGTAGAATAGGCTGCCTTGGGAGCCAGTAGTTCTTCATTCTGGGATAACAGGACTTGCACACATACAGAGTTTATGTAACAGTTTAAGACATTGTGTCCTAAATACCAAATAAGTTGTATAAGCAGTAAATGCTGTACGCATTCAGAGAAGCACAGAATCTCAGAATTAGAAGAGACCTCGTGCAGGGACATCTAGGCCAATGCCCTGTTTGATACAGAAATCTTTTTTACGGCACCCTTAACCAAAATGATCATCCTGTCACTGCTTGATTTAATGCTTTCAGAGACAGAGAACTGCCTCAAGAATCAGTCCCTTGCATTTTTCAAACACTTTTAATTGTTAAAAAGTTTATAACATCATAAAATTTGAATCTAGAAGGGTTCTTAGAAGTCATCTAGTTAGTAGCTCTCTGACCATGGGCAAATCACTAAACTTCTTTGAATCTCCATTTCCTCATCTGTAAAATGGGGACAATAATAGAACCCACTTCACAGAGTTGTGACAAAGAAGGGTAGTGCATGTGAGGTACTGTGCAAACCTGTTATTTGACAGAGGAGGGCACAGAGGCCCACAGAAAAGTGGTTTGCCCATAATGCCTTACAAGAGGTAGGCTAGGTCTCTGTTCTCTTTATTTTTAGTTCATTGACTTTGTTTTGGTGGTTCCCACTCCCCCCCAGCCCCCAACCCCTTAGGCCTCTTTTCCTTATGTTAAGTTGAGATTATTTTGCCTCTGTGCAGATGACTAATACGTCTTTTTATCCAACCCTAATTCCTTTCCTGAGCATTAGTCTTATATATCTCATTGCCATCTGGATATCTTCACCTGGATGTCTTTCTGGTACCCTAAACTTTATATGTATTAAATAGAATTTATCATATCTTCCTCCTATTCTGCTCCTCAAGTCAATTTCTGTTGCTGGTCTGACCATCCTCTTCATTCAGTCTCAAGACTTTTTATGCACCTTTGACTTTTCCTTCTCTCTCACCTTTCAGTTAATTTCCAAATCCAGTCCTTTCGATGCCCCTTTCTCTCATCTGTCTCATATTGTTCACATATGCACACAGTTTTATCACTGCAGTTCAGTCCTCATCACCTTTTTCCCTTGTCTCTTATGCTTTGTAATTAATCTCCCTGTGCCTATTTTCTTCCCTCTCCAATCTATTAACTATCAAAATAATATTTTTAATGTACAGGTCTGATCAGATCATTTCCCCATTCAAAAGCCTTCATGATTCCTTTTGTCTCTAGGGTAAAATACTAATTCTTTATGCTTGTGTTTTAGGCCTTCTTCAGTCTGTATTGAACTTACCTTTTCAAACCTCCTTTCACATTAGTCCCCAGTAGATTGTTCCTTGAAAAGGATGATTGTCTTTTTCATCTTTTTCCCTTGGTGCCTAGTTACGTAGTGGGTACTTTATAAATATCTGTTTTATTTCTTGACTTGATAAAATTTGTCTTCCTTTAACTTTCTGTGAATAATACTAGTTCTCATAGAATGTGCCTAATCCTTTTTCCATGACAGTCCTTCAAATATTTAAAGATAGTGATCATAATCTCCTGTTAAATCCTTTTTTCTCCATGCTAAATATTCCTAGTTTTTTTTAACCAGCCCTTCTGTGGTATAGTCTCCAAACAACTTCCTCTTACTGTCATCCTTCTTTAGATTCATCTTTGCTTGTCAGTGTCCCTCTTAGAGAAGGGAGAGATCACTGCATGCTGGATTTTCAAGGAAGGCTCCCTGGAAGAAGAGGCAATTGAGTCAGACCCCAGAACGTTGCAGAGAGCTTGGATGGTCGGGGAAAGTGGCATCTGATGTGGAATGAATAGCACGAGCAAATGTGCAAAGGGTAGAATGAGCCTCGTGAGGTTTTAGAGTACATTGAATACTGTTGTTCAGAGCAGCAATTCTCAAAGGGACCTCTGTGTCCCCAAGATATTTTCATTGTGTCCAGGAGGTCAAAATTGTTTCATGATAAACAAAATTGTTTCATGATAATACTGATACATTTTAATTTCTAATATAGTAAACACCTATATAACCCACATACATAAAAGATCCTTTTGGGGGGAAGCCCTCAATAATTTTTCACAGTATAAGGGGATCCTGAGACCAAAAAGTTTGAGAGTTTCTTGATTAGAGTGTTAGGTGCTGTAAAAACGCACATATTCCAGTGTTTATGTCTTTGATTTTTAGTCAAACAGTTCTGTTCTTTTAGAAAACCTTTGGAATACAACTTCCTGATAAAGGTGACTTGGCTTGCAATTTAGTTGTGAAGCTCCCAGGGCAGAAGGTCCCCTAAGCAGTGATTGAGTGGGGTTTGGAGGCAAGGGAGGGAAGGAAAGCTATTTTGATAGGTCTTTCTTTAAGGAAAGCTGGGAGAAAGATCACTTTTCTTTTCCATACACTATGAGCTAAATATACAGAGCAACAGCTGATCTCTACCTCCCTTGGGAAGCTCTGAGCAGCCAAGTGGGAGGACACGGCTACATACTCCTGTAGGTCACAAATGTTGGGGGAGGAGGGAGGAAAACAAGGCAGATAGAGATCAGTCTCCTTTATACTTTTAGCCTTCTGAGTTTCTGAATATGTGAATTGTGATTTTAGTCCCATTTAAAGTACATGAACATTTATTAGGCCATAGATCTAGCATATATGTAGTCCTGTGCCAAGTGCTAGGGATACAAATGCAGGGCATGATACAGTCTCCTTTCAGGGAGCATATGATATGATATGATATAGAGAATGAAAGTGCTTTTACAACTTGATACAAGTGAGAATAATAGAAGTACAAAGGAGAGAGACAATGAGAATTTAGAGTAAGGAGAAATAATTCTGATGTGGAGGTAGAGTTAGGGACGGCTTCAGGAGAGTTGACATCTGAGTAGGGCTTTGAAGGAAGAAGACATGAACAGATGAATCTGGCGGTTAGGAGGATGTCCTTAATATGAGCAAAGACATGGAAGTATGAGAGGGTAGGAAGAGAAGGGTGGTTGAAGAGGCATTTAACTTGTCTGGAAGTTAGAATCTTAGAAAGCTGATGACAGTGAAAAAGACCACCTTTTACTGGACATTTTTATAAATCATTTAAAGCTTTTACAACTCTAGGACTTTGTACATTTAGCTAGGTTTGTCAACTTTGAAGATGTTTTTGGTAAGACCTTTTCCCAAATTTTGTGACTAGTAGAGCCACACCTCATCTGTCATATTTAACTTCAGAGATTGAGAATACTTTACACTCATCTCATTTTGTTTTCATAATATCTGTAAGAGAATTATAGTTCAGTTCAGTTTAATTCAACAAGTATTTAAGTGAATTGTGTGTGCAAATGTTCATCGAATCTTAGAGTTGTAAGGGACTTCAGAAGGTATCTAGTTAAAAATCATACCTGAGCAGTTGTCTTTTATAGCATTTCTGACAAGTAGTTACATAGCATCTCACTGAAGACCTCTAGGGATGGAGAATTTAGTAAGTCCTGTATTGATCCATTCCACTTTTGCATAGTTTTGATTATTATAAAGTTTTGCCTTATTTCAACTAAAAAACTGCTGTCAATTGATCCTGAGATAGTTCTCTGGATGAGATCTTAACAGGTAGAGTAAAATGGGAATATTACCTCCATCACTCTGAATAATATACATCTTTAATATATATATATTTTATTTTTCCCCCAATTGTATGTTAAAACAATTTTTAAACTTGTTTTTTAAGATTTTAAGTTTCAAATTTTATCCCTCCCTCTTTTCCCCCTTCCTTACCTGACAATAAGCAATCAGATATAGGTTATACATAATATGCATCTTTTGATGTAGCCTCATTTTATAGGAACTTAGATTTAGAGCTGGAAGGACTTTAAAAGCCAGTGAATCCAATCCCTTCATTTTGCATGTGAAGGAACCAAGGTGATTGGTTGTTGTTCTTCATGCTCAAATAGGAGCAAAATGGTATCTATCACTATGTTGGGGTCAAGGTACGGTGTGTCCAAATATGGCTGATCAAATCAGTATGAGCTTGGAAGGCTCTACCACAGGTCAGGCATAGATAGTCCATATGAACATTTAGAGTGGAGATCTCTCCAAATTTGCCCATCTCATGTTTATTTTAAGCTACAGCATTTCTGCAGTAGCTCAATTAGGAGGCTGTTGTAATAGTTTAGGTGGGAGATGATAAAGGCCTGAATTAGTATGGTAAGTATACAGTGGAGAGAAGGAGATAAAATATGATACCATGGAAGTAAAATTGACAAGATTTGGCAGCTTATTGAATATAGGGGTTGAGAGAGAGAAGATAAGGGGAGAAGGAGAGTGACTTCAGGGGGCAGAGTCAAGATGGTAAAGTACAGGAAGGAGCCAAACTCTTCCAATATTTCCCTCCAAACAACTTTAAAATGATGTCACACACTAAATTCTAGAGTGGCATATCCAGTAAAAGGTTGGTGTTCGACATTTTTCAAGCCCAAGACAACTTAGAAGGTGGAATGAGAGGCATATGAAGTAGAGGCTGACCTAGAATTTGCATGGTGGCAAAACCATCTATAGGCCTCAGAGGTAGTGACAATAGCAGCAGTAGTTTCAGGAGCCAGAGACAGTAAGGGCATCTGGCATCTGGTCAGAAAGAGATTACAAGGGGACCCCTGAGCACAGGACCAGGACCTATTTGGCAACTCCATTGGCCATATCCACTTCCAGGTCACAATTCCAGGGTGGAGGGGAACATTTGCAGACACAGGGGAGCAGGGGTTCTGAAGAGCAGTATCACTTTTGATTCCTAGAGAACTGGACTCCTGAGGAGCAATATCAGGGACTCTTCCTGCGTAAGGAACAGAGTGAAGACCAGGAGAGTAGTGATCACACCTTTCCATCACACTACCTTGGAAGCACTGAAAATTTTCAACTCCCTGACTTAATTATGAAGTGCAATTATAGCAGCGCAAAAAAACCTAAAGCTTGGGAGAATGCCCCCCCTGCTGGGAAGAGAGCCTAACTTTAATGTGTAGTTCAAAGGCAAGAAATAGGTATAAAAAAATGAATAAATGACAAAAAAAAAATGAACCTGGTTGTAAAAAGCTGCTGTGGTAACAGGGAAGATCAAGACACAAACTCAGAAGAAGACAACAATATCAAAACAGCTACAAGCAAAAACTCAAAGGAAAAAAAAATGTGAATTGGATGCACAAGTCCAAAAGAATTCCTGGAAGAGCTGAAAAATAATTTTAAAAAATCAAATGAGTGGTAGAGGAAAACTTGGGAAAAGAAATAAGGATGATGCAAGATAATTATGAAGAGAAAATTAATAGCATGGTAAAAGAGGCACAAAAAATACTGGAGAAAATAACACCTTAAAAAACCAGAATTGGCCAAAGTGGAAAATAGCTACAAAACTTTACTGATGAGACTTATTAAAAAGCAAAGTTGGCCAAATGGGAAAAAAATACAAAAACTCACTGAAGAAAATAATTCTTTTTTTTTTTTTTAGAGGGGGGAAGGCAAGGCAATTGCAATTGGGGTTAAGTGACGGTAGTTAAGTGTCAATTGTCTGAGGGTGAATTTGAACTCACATTCTCCTAAAGTCAGGGTGGATGCTCTATTCACTACGCCATCTAGCTGCCCTGAAGAAGATAATTCTTTACAAATTAGAATTAAACAAGTGGAAATTAATGACTCCATGAATCATCAAGAAACAAATTAACAAAGTCAAAAGAATGAGAAATAGCAGAAAATTTGAAATATATTACCAGAAAAACAACTGACCTAGAAAACAGATCAAGGAGAGAGAATTTAAGAATTATTTGTATTGCCTAAAAGAGTTTAGCCAACATAATTAAGTAAAGGAAAATTGCCCTGTTATCCTAGAATTAGATAATAAAATATAAATTGGAAGAGTCCACTAATCACCTGCTGAAAGAAATCAAAATAAAAACTCCCAGGAGTATTATAGCCAAATTCCAGAGCTCCCAGGTCAAAGACACAATACTTTAAGCAACAAGAAAGAAGTTATTTGAATACTGGGAAGCCACAGTAAGGATCACACAAGATTTAGCAGTACCATGTTAAAGGAATGGAGGGCTGGGAATATAATATTTTGGAAGGCAAAGGAGCTAGAATTACAGCCAAGAAAAACATACCTAGTATAATCCTTCAGGAGGAAAACTGACATTTAAAAGGCAGAAAGCCGAATAGAAAATTTGACATTCAAATACAAGACTCAGTAGAAGCATGAAAAGGTAAACATGAAAGAAGGTTAAACTTTGTTTTCCTACATGGGAAGATGATACATCTAACCCTTAGAAACTTTATCATTATTAGGGCAATTAGAAGGACTACATAGACAAAGGCACAGGAGTGAGTGAGTTGATTATGTCGGGATAATCTAAAAAAAAAGGATGATGAGAAAGAAGAATTCATTGGAAGAAGGGGGAAGGGAGAAGAAATAAAAGAAGCATGCAAGTAAGAACTTTTACAGTGTAGGGGGAAATGAGGGGCAAGACAATGCTTGAACCTCACTCCTATTTGAATTGGTTCAAAGAAGAAAGAAAAAATATATAATATATATTTTATATATATATATGTATGTATGTGTACACACACACACACACACACACACACACTCAGAGATAGAAATCTGTCTTACCCTACAAGGAAGGAGGAGGGGAAAGAGATAAGAGAAAGAAGGTGATTAAAAAGAGGGCACAATAAGGGCAGCAGTAGTTAGAAGCCAGAGAGACTTTTGAGGAGGGACAGGTGAAAAAGAGAGATAAACAGAAGAAAATAGGGTAGAGGGGAATGCACAGTTAGTAATAATAGCTGTGGATGTGAATGGAATGAATTCACCCAAAAAACACAATCAGATAGCATAGTGGATTAGAAAGTAGAATCCAACAATATGCTTTGTGCAAGAAACACACTTGAAACAGAGAGGCGTGCACACACACACAGAGTTGCGATGAAATTCTGAAACAAATCTGTTATGCTTTGGCTGAATTTAAAAAGGCAGGGGTAGCAATTATCAACTAGACAAAGCAAAAGTAGAAAGAGATAATCAGAGAAACTACATCTTGCTAAAAGGCACCACAGACAATGAAATAATATAAATACTAAACATATATTCCCCCATTAGAAAGCATCCAGATTATTAAAAGAAAAGTTAAATGAATTACGGGAGGAAATAGAAATAAAACTATACTAGTGGGGGACTTCAGCGTTTCCTTCTTGGAGTCAGATAAATCTAACTGAAAAATAAGAAAGATGCTAAGGAGATGAATAGAATTTTAGTAAAGTTAGATATATTAGACTTCTGGAGAAAATAGAATGGGAATAGAAAGGAGTGTATCTTTTTCTCAACTATGCCTGGTACCTTCACAAAAATTCACCATGTATTTGGGTATAAAAACCTCACAGTCAGATGCAGAAAAACAGATATATTAAATGCACTCATTTCAGACCACATTGGCATAAAAGCTATATTCTGTAAAGGGCCATGAAAGTATATGGTTAAAAAAAAATTAAAAGGAAAGCAGGAAATGGAGAAAATGTTTTTACAGCAAGTTTTTTTTTTTATAAAGGCCTCTTAAATGTATAGGGAACTGAGCCAGATTTCTACAAATAAGAGCCATTCCCCTACTGATAAATGGTCAAAGGATATGAAGAGGCAGTTTTCAGGAGAAATCAAAACTCTCAATAGTTACATGAAAAAGTGCTCTAAATTACTATTGTATAGAGAAATGCAAATTAAAACAACTCTGAGATATGCCACCTTATAATGCACACCAATCAGAATGGCTAACATAATAAAAAAAGAAAATGATAAATGCTAGAGGGGATGTGGAAAAATAGGTACACTAATGCATTGTCGGTAGAATTGTGAACTGGTACAGTATTCTGGAAAACAGTTTGGAATTATTCCCAAAGGGCTATCAAACTGTGTGTACCTTTTGACACATCAACACCACTACTAAATCTTTATCCCAAAGGCAAAGAAAAGAGAGAAGAACCTTTTTGTATAAAAATATAGCAGCTTTTTTTTTGTAGTGGCAAAGAATTGGAAGTTGAGGGGATGCCCATCAATTAGAGAATGACTGAACAGTTGTGTTATTTATATGATTGTGATAGACAACTACTGTGCTATAAGAAATGAGCAGGATGGTTTTAGGAAAAAAAACATTTATATATATACTGAGCAAAGGGAAGTGAGCAGACCCAGGAGAACAGTGTACACAGTAACAGCTACTCTGATCAAGACAATGATCCAAGATGATTCCAAAGGACCCATAATTAAAAAAAAAATGCCAGCCACCTCCAGAGAAAGAAGTGATGAACTCTGAGTGCTGATTGAAGCATACTTATTTTTACTCCTTCCCCCACCCCCAAAAGGGTCAAGAAAAACTGCAAGGCTGCTAAGTTGGATGACTGTAAGTGTACCAGACTAAAATGAGGACTTTAGAGGGAGAGTTGGGTTTAAAGAAACAGAACTGAACTCTGTTTTGGACAATTTGAGTTTGAAATCCAGCTGGAGGTGTCTAACAAGGAGTTGGGATTATAGGACTGCAGTTTAGGAGAGATTTGGATTTATAGTTATGGGCATCTTCATCATCAGTAGTTGAATACATAGAAACTGATGAGGTCACTCAGAGAATTGTAGAGAGAGAAGAAAAGATAATATTCTACAGAGTTTTGGGGGTATGTCCACACATAGAAGGCAGAATGTGAATTATGATCCTATTAAGGAGCAGTTAGGTAGGAAGAGAGCCTAAAGAACTAAGTATTAGAAAAACCCAGTGAGGAGAGAACATCCAGGAGGGGAAGTAGTTCACAATATTAAAAGGTATAGAGAGATTAAGAACAATTAGGGTTGAGAAAAGACCACTGGATTTAGTGATTAAGAGGTCATTTATCTATGGTCTTGGAGAGAGCAGTTTGAGTCAACCGGTAGTGTTAGAAGCCAGACTCCAAAGGTTTGGTACCAAAGGTGGTACCCAAGGGCAGAAACTAATATTTCTTTCTTTTGTCTCTAATAGTATCTTTTTTTCCCAGTACCCTGACCAACATAGGCATGGGTTCATGGTTGACAGTTAAAATTGTGTTATTTGAATTGAATCAAGCTGTGTTTGACATATGTAGATGTCTCTCCAATGCTAGTGAGAGAGAGTTAGTTGAATTTGACGGGTTCTTTTCTCATAGAATCTCAAGAGTTGAAAAAGACTTCAGTGGGTCACTCCTGGGCAAATGTTTCTTTAACAAAGTCACCTTTCTATAACTTCTACCCATTAGTCCTAGTTCCGTTCTCTGGGCCCAAGCAGAACAAGCCTAATCCCTCTTTATTGTAACAGCCTTTCCAATACTTAAAGACATATCAGATTCCCCCAAGGAGGAATCTGCTCTACCTTCTATAAACCCTCTCTTTGCTTCCCTCCCTGCCCTTCTCTTATCCCCTTCCCCTCCTACTTTCCTGTAATGTTAAGTAAGATAGATTTCTGTGCCCAATTGAGTGTATATTATTCCCTCTTTGGGCCAATTCTGATGATAGTAAAGTTCACTCATTCTCGCTCACCTCCCCCTTCTTCCCCTCTGCTGCAAAAGCTTTTTCTTACCTATTTTATGTGAGATAATTTACCCCATTCTACCTCTTCCTTTCCTCTTTTTTTTTCCTTTTTTTTGGGGGGGGGGAGGGCACTTGGGGTTAAGTGACTTGCCCAAGGTAACACGGCTAGTTTTTGTGTTAAGTGTCTGAGGCCGGCTTTAAACTCAGGTCCTCCTAACTCCAGGGCTGGTGCTCTATTCACTGCGCCACCTAGCCGCCCCCCTTTCCTCTTTTCTTGTACTTTCCTCTCTCACCCCTTAATTTTATTTTTTTGATATTTTTTCATATTCAACTCACACATGTGCCTTGTGTCCACATATGCTCCTTCTAACTACCCTAATAATGAGAAAGGTCTTATGAGTTACAAATATTATCTTCCCATGTAGGAATGTAAGCAGTTTAACTTTATTAAGTCCTTTATGGTTTCCCTTTCCTGTTTACCTTTTTATGCTTCTCTTGAGTCTTTTATTTGAAAGTCAGATTTTCTATTCAGCTTTGGTTTTTTTTTAAATCAAGAATGCGTGAAAGTCCCCTGTCTCACTGAATGTCTATTTTTTCCCCTGAAGGATTGTACTCAGTTTTGCTGGGCAAGTGATTTTTGGTTGGAATCCTCGCTCTTTTGTGTTATCCTTCTGGCTGCTTGCAATATTTTCTCTTTGACCTAGGGACTATGGAGTTTTGCTATAATACTCCTGGAAGTTTTCATTTTGTGATCTGTTTCAGGAGACGATTGGTAGATTCTTTCAGTTTCTATTTTAACCCTCTGGTTCTAGAATATCAGGGCAGTTTTCCTAAAAGTTTTCTTGAAAGATGATATTCAGGCACTTTTTTTTTTGATGATGGCTTTCAGTTACTCCAATATTTTAAAATGATCTCTCCTGGAGTTATTTTCCAGATCAGTTGTTTTTCTAATGAGATATTTCACATTGTCTTCTATTTTTTCATTCTTTTTTGGTTTTTTTGTTTGTTTTTTGATTTCATTTGCTTTCATTTGCTCCATTGTAATTTTCAAGGAATTATTTTCTTCAGTGAGCTTTTGGACTTTCTTTTCCATTTTGCTGGTTCTGAAAGGCATTCTTTTCTTCATTGGTTTTTTGTGCCTCTTTTACCATTTGGCCTAGTAAGACTGGTAGTTTCTTCACCTTGATTAAGAAAGGTGATATTTTTGTGTCTCCTTTGCCAAGCTGTTGATTTGTTTTTCAAGATTTTCTTACATTACTCTCATTTCTCTTCCCAATTTTTCCTCTTATGTCTCTAACTTGATTTTCAAAATCCTTTTTTGAGCTCTTTCATGGCCTCAGATCAATTCATACTTTTCTTGGAGGCTTTGGATGTAGCAGCTTTGACTTTGTTGTCTCCTTCTGAGTGTGTGTTTTGATCTTCCTTGTCACCATAGTAACTTTCAATAGTCAAGAGTCTTTTTGTCCTGCTCTCATTTTCCCGGCTTATTAGTTGTCTTTAAGTCTTTGTTAAAGAATTTGTTAAAACTCTGCTTCCAGGGTGGAGGGTGTACTATCCCAAGTTTCAGGGGCTTTGTGCAGCTGTTTTCAGAGATACTTCTAAGGACCTCTTAAGTTTTCTGTTCTTCCAGCGTGATATGATGTAAGGAGAGGTGTTTACTCCTCTCCTGACCTGTGGTTCTGTGAGAGACCATAAGCACCCTTTTCTGCTCTGGAATTATGAGGAGGGTTACACCTCCACTGTAGCTGAAAGCTCTGCTATGCTAGTACTTGTCATCACCCTGGGACTCCCACCCAGGACCCAGATCTGAGTAGGGGCAAAGCAACAGAGTCCTGCTTTAGTGCTGGCACTACCATCTGTGGGTTGAGAGCTCCAGAAGCAGCTTCTATTGCCTTCACTGCCAGATTAGTCACTCCAAAGGCCTGCTCTTGGTTTTCTGGAGTTGGGGCTGTGCTGGCAAGGCTTGTGCTGGACTGCACTTCACTCACCCAGGTGTGACCTTTCCTGCTCATCCTCTAAGTTGTCTTGGGCTGGAAACTTGTTTCACTCTGTCCTTTTGTGGCTTCTGCTGCTCTAGAATTTGTTTAGAATCATTTCTTAAAGGTATTTGGAGGGCTCTCTGGGAGACCTTTATTCCCTTTATTTCTCCATCTTGGCCCTGCCTAATCCCAGCAAACCTATTAAGACCTTATACTATACTTGGAACTGAAATACAGAAGGAGGAAGAGGGTTACTTAGATTGAACTATATGGGTACTCTCTCTATTGATACAGATCTTACAGCCCTTTCCTGCTTAATTGTGTGAAATTCCTTTTTTTTTTAATGCTTTTTAGAGCGGGAAAAGGCAGGGCACTTGGGGCTAAGTGACTTGCCCAAGGTCATATGGCTAGTAAGTGTTAAAAGTCTGAGGCTGGATTTGAACTCAGGTCCTCCTGACTCTAGGGCCCATGCTCTATTCACTGCGCCTCCTAGCCATCCCATGAGATTCTTATTTATGTCCTTCTACAAATGTTCCATAGACTTTCTACTCTGTTTTTGAGGCTTTCTCATTTTTAATTTGTCTATATTCATTGGAGCAAGGAATGCCATTAAAGGCATAAGGAATTGCCTGAGTGAATCTATAAAAGTAGAAAAGTTTGGAGAACAATGAGTGCCATATTTCACTGCATAATTGTCACGGATTTTATACCAAAATCTTTGCAAAAATAGTGGGGTGTAACCATTATGTGAAGCTTTTTTTTAAAAAATTGTGCCAGCATTGCTTAAAAAATCATTTATTACTAAAATGTCTTTGGTGCAAGGTTAGCATCCTTGGAATACTTGTGAATATGCATTAAAATTAAATAGTCCAAATAGACTCTACACATCATTTCTTCATGACATTTTAGTGAACATTTTTCTGGTCTGAAAAATAAAGTTAATGCATTACTTGTTATTGATTTGTGCATTCTAGTCAAAATATTGCACTTGAGAAAAGTTACTACAGTGTTGTGAAGTACAGATTTACAAAATTTAATCTTTTGTGTCTGAGGAATCAGTGTCTGCTACTGTTGGTTTTGTTATCTGATGTGCTGTCCTCAGCACCACTCACATTAGATGTGTTTATTTCATAGTCACTCTGCCACAGTGTGTAATCTTCAGATCCATCTAGTGTGTTCAAAATTCCTGTCTTTTTGAAGCTTTTGATGACTATTTTTTGTGGTATAGGGTCTTTACTCTTAATTACCCACATAAATATCACCTCCAAGGAATGGTGCTTAGTATTTCCAGTGGGTGTCATCATTGCTTACCATTCACTTGTAGAAATGGTGCCAGTAGGGACAGCTAGGTGGCGCAATGAATAAATAGAGCACCAGCTCTGGAGTCAGGAGGACCTGAGTTCAAATTTGGCCTCAGACACTTAACACTTACTAGCCAAGTGATCCTGGGTGAGTCACTTAAGCCCAATTGCCCTGCTTTCCACCCTCCAAAAAGAAAAAAAAAGACAATACTTGTTCTAGGCTTGTGTCTTGAAATGGAGGAGAGATAAATGTGTATCCATATGCCATGGGGTGAATACATTGCTGCTCTGCTTACCTTTATTTTATTTTATTTTATTTTATTTTATTTTATCTTATTTTTTGTTTTTTGGAGGGCAGTTGGGGTTAAGTGACTTGCCAAAGGTCATACGGTTAGTTTTTGTGTGTGTGTGTGTGTGTGTGTGTGTGTGTGTGTTAAGTGTCTGAGGCTGGATTTGAACTCAGGTACTCCTGACTCCAGGGCCGGTGCTCTATTCACTGCGCCACCTAGCTTATACCAGGTTATAAATACATTTTTGGACTGAAAAAAATAGGGTGCAATGATTATGAAGTGGTGACGATTATGTGGTAAAATACAGTATTCTAGTTTGATTGAAGGGGTTCATTGTGAGGCTGTAGAGAGAGAGGTGGGCTAGACCAGGGGAGTCTTCAGATTCTAGGCTGAGGTGTTTGGTCTTTTTCCTGTAGGTTAGTGATGCTAATGACAGTATTTTTACTGTCCATATTTATTTTAAATTCAATTTAAATTCTTTTTCTACTCTTGCTCGATTTTGTTGGTAATATATAGAAATGCTGATGATTTATATGGGTTTATTTATGTCCTGCAACTTTGCTGAATTTGTTCATTGGTTCATTTAGTTTTTTTAGTTGACTCTTTAAGGTTCTCTAAGCCATCATATTATCTTCAAAAGCTATAATTTTGCTTCTTCTTTGTCTATGATTATTCCTTCAGTTTCTTTTTATTGTTTTATTATTATGGTGTAACAGGAATCAGTTTAGCAGACACTTAGCACTTAGTAACTTAGGGCTAAGTATAGAAGGTGTGAACCCTGTCCACTGCTGAGAAGGGGTGAACTCCCCTCTTGACCGGAAGAAGGGGATTGGATGAGACAGGAGGCCAATAGAGACAGAGAGACAGAATTGGAATTTTCCTGTTGAAAGAAGCAGGAATGTCTCAGCATCTGGGGGCTGGGCTGCTGCACTGAAGAAGTGAGTTGGAGTTTTGAGAGAGCGAGAGAGAGAAAGAGAAAGAGAAAGAGAAAAAGAGAAAGATTTTCTCTCCCAGCATCTGGAAACTGACTGAGATTTGAGATGGAGTTTTCCTGAGACCAGAATCTGGTGAAGGCCACCCAGAAGGCCAATATTCCTTCTGGGTCCTAGGGCTAGCTGAACTGCTGGAAGACTGAAGAAGTATGACCAGGATAAGACTTTGTTTGCTCATGACCTGGCTGGTCCTTGAGTTCCAGGCAAGAGAAGTGGTGAAGGGTTTGAGATGTCTGGATGCTGTGAACTTCAGTGTGTGCCAGGGACTGCCCTGAGGGCTGGACAAGGACCTGGGAGCTATCTTCCTCTGAGGACTGGATGAGAACCTGGCAGCTGTCTGCTTCTGTATCCAGGTGACTGTTTTGTGGATTCAGGAGGGAGCTGGGACCATGGAAGGGGATCCAGGGAATCAGAGAGACCACCCAGAGTCAAGATGAAGAGATGAAGAAAAGACCTTTCCCTGGAGGTTTGCTGGATACCAGGGGGTAGAGGGTTTGTGTGGTTTTCTAATGACTGTACTAGTGATTAATGATATTTAATAATTGTGAATCTAGATTAGTGACTGATTAAGTTAATGGTTGCCCCATGAGTGGAAGTTTGATTATTGTATTGTGAATTGACTGAATGATTAAGTAAAGAGGGTTTCCCCCTTAGGGAAACCAGATCGTTATTCTTTTGTTCCTTGTTCTAAATATTGTGGCCACTGTAGTGAAAACTTTGTGGGCATTCTAATGTTAAGCTGTTATGAACACTATATTGTCATTTTCTGTGATAAGATGTAATGTTGTGAATATTATAAGACTGATATATTGTGAATGTTTGTCTTGATTTGTAATGGAATAAACAGAGTGTTCACTATACTATGTAATCAGAAGCTTAAAAGCTGTTCACAGTAGCATTCTTTTGGGAATCTGCTTGTCCTTGGCATTACATGTGGCTAGTATTTGCAGTACAATATTAAATAGTAATGGTGATAATGGACATTCTTAGTTGACCTCTGAACTTACTGTAAAGTGTTTTAACTTATCCCTATTATAGCTAATGCTTACTTTTGTTTTTAGATTGATACTAATTATCATTATAGGGAAAGCTTCATTTATTCTTATGGTTTCAGATGGTTTTTTTTTAATAAGAGTGGGTGTTGTAATTTGTCAAAAGCCTTTTCTGTATCTAATTAAATGATTTTTGTTTTCTGTTGTTATTAATATGGTCAGTTATGCTCAGAATTTTCTTAATACTGAACTAGTCTTGTATTTCTGCTATAAATCCAGTCTGATCATGGTGTATGATATTTATTATATATTGCTGTAATCTCCTTGGATAGTATTTTATTTAAAATTTTTACCTCACCATTCATTAGAGAAATTGATTGGTAGGTTCTTTTCCCCCATGATGCTTTGTTTTGACTCTTCCTGTTTTAGAAATCAGAACAATATTTACGTCATAGAATTTGGTAGATTGTTCTTTAAATGTTTTGTAGAATTTACTTCCAAATCCATCTGGTCCTCAGGTTTTTTTTTTTCCTTTGGGAGTTCATTTATGGTTTGTTTAATTTCTTTTTCTAAAGTGGGGTGATTTAAGTGTTCTATTTCCTGTTTATTTGCCCAGTTTATATTTTTGTAAATATTTTGGACAAATAACTCTTAATTGTTTTTATTTCTTCATTGTTATTTACTAACCTTTTTCATTTTTGATACTGATAATTTTCTTCTTTTTCTTAATCAGATTAGCTAGTGACTTATGTATATTTTATTGTCTTCTTTCCCCTTCTGTTGATGTAAGCATTTAGAGCTATAAAAATTCCCTAAGTATTTCTTTGGCGACATCCCACAAATTTTGGTATGTTGTCTCATTTCTGTTATCTTTAATGAAATTATTGATTGCTTCTATGATTTGTTCTTTGACTTACCCCTTCTTTAGGAGAAGTTATTTAGTTTGTAATTAATCTTTATTCTTTGTTTCAATGGCCCTTTGTTAAATGTAATATATTTTTCTACTTTTTAAAATTTGTTTATGAGGTTTTTATGCGCTAATATATAGTTGGTTTTTGTGAATGTTTGATGCACAGTAGAAGAGTAAGTATAATCCTTTCTATTTCCATTCAGTATTCTCCAGATGTCTACCATATCAAACTTTTCTAAAATTCTTTTCAGTTCCTTGACTTTTTTTTAATTTTTAATTTGATTTATTTAGGTTTGAGAGGGGTTCATTGAGGTCTGTCACTATTATAGTTTTATTCTCTATTTCTTTCTATGGTTTGTTGAACTTTTAATAATTTTGATATTATGACATTTGGTGCATATGTTTAGTATTGATATAATTAACATAGATATTGTCCATGGAACTTTTTAGGAAAATGTTATTCCATGCTTATCTCTTTTAATTCAGTATTTTTTGCTCTTGTTTTGTATAAGATTATGGCTGTTATTTGAAGTTGTTTTTTTTTTATTTCAGCTGAATTATAATAGATTCTGCCCCAACTCTTTATTTAAACTCTGTATTTTTTTCTCTTTCAAGTGAGTTTATTGTAAACAACACATTCTTGAATTCTGGTTTCTAATTTATTCTTCTGTCCTCTTCTACTTCGTGGGTGAATTCATCCCATTCACATTCACAGTTATGTTTTTAACTGTGCATTTCCCTCCATCCTATTCTTATATACTTCTCTTCCTTTTTTCACTGATTCTTCTTTGAATCTGTTATACTTTTTGGCGAATCCCTCCTTTATCTGCCCTCCTTTTTGTTCCATCCTTTTCCCTTAACCCCTTTCTTTCCCATTTACACTTTTATTAAGATACATTTATCTGTACCCAACCATATATTCTTCCCTCCTTTAACCAGTTCAGATGAGAATGAGCTTCAAGTATTGTTTCTTACCTCCCTTTTCTTCCCCTCCCCCCCATTGTATAAACTACTTTTTTGTACACCTCCTTTATTAAGATGTTCCCTATTCTTCTTCTCCTTTCCTCCCTCTCTCAGTGCATTCTTCTTCCTCACCTATTCCATTCTTTTTTTGAGATCATCCAACCACAACAGAATTACAGCCAGGCCTTCTGTGTAATTAGACTCCCTCTGTAACTCTTGGTGATAAGGGCTATGTTTATCATATTCCTATATAACAGCATTTACAATTAACCTCTTTTTGTCTCTTATGATTTCTCACTCATGTTTACTTTTTAATGCTTCTCTTGACTGCTGGGTGTGTTTGCCACATTTTCTACTTGGCTTTGCTCTTTTCATCAGAAATGCTTGGAAGTCTTCTATTTTATTAAAGGTCTTCCTTTTCCCCTTGTTTACTCAGTTTTGCAACATAAGATTATTCTTGTGTGTCAGCCTAGATCCTTGACTTCTGGAGGATCATATTTCAAACTCTGCACTTCTTTATGGTTTGCTCATTCTTCCAGTCTGCTTTTTCACTTTGGAATTTATGGTAATGCTGGGCTCCGCGTATTTCAGGAAGTTAGGATATCTGGTCTGAGCTTCTGTCCTCTTAATGTCCTTTTACTCTTTCATAACTCTGGCTCAGGACCTGCAAGCTTTCAGTTACTCTCAAGAGTGGTGTGATGGAGGAGGAAGTCTGTTTACTGCCCTCCTGGTCTTAATTATGCAAGTTCTTGACGCAGAAGACTCCTGCTTGATTCAGCCACTACTGGCTCTCTGGGAGGCTCTCCAGATTCAAGGCAACTAAATTGCTCTTTTCTCTTTTGTCTGGGACACTGCACTCTTCTCCTGCCATCAGTATCCCATAGCTATCATTTGCTTCCTAGAACTTGTTCAATGCTCAGTATTTAACTAGGGGTGTCACAACCACTTTTCTCCACCCTGGATCTGTGATACAACACTGAATGGTAGGCAGCAGAGCTTTTAGATGGCAGCACCCATTCCTGCACTCAACCTTTGCTCAGAGATCCCCTGGTATGTCTTTCTGGTGCCCTGTTTCAGGGATCTCTCAGTCCCTGGGTGCTACAATGCTTCCCACCACAGCAGCTGCACACTCCCACCAACCCTCTTCCCCAGTATCTAGAGACCTCTATGTTTCTGTGAATTGCCCTGGACTGGAAAAATGACTTCCTGATCAGAATTGAGTCTTGAGCATTCTCTAGATCTTTGTTGAAGAGGTGTGAGGGGAGAGCTAGACTCTCATTTTGCTATCTTGACTCTACCCTGAATTACTCTCTACAAACAAATCTGTAAGAGGTCCTAGAGCCCAGCACAGTGTCTAGCACATAGTAGGCTTAATAAATACATATTGATTGATAGTGACCAATCTTAAAAGTACCATTAACAGGCACTACTTTTTCTTTTTAAAATCTTGTCATCACTGCTTTCACATGCTTCTAATTGCATCTATTTCACTACTATCTTTAGCCATCATGTTTTTCATCTTGCTTCTATGTACCCTGTCATGTCCCGAGCCATGGTATTGACAAGAATAGCAGTGGATATGATAGTCTTGTCTTAGTGTCAAAGGCTGGTTTTAGCATTTGGAATTGGAGAATTAAACCCAAAATTCCCCAATGAAAGTTATTGATTGAGTGTGATTTACTGCACATCCAAACACATAGAATATCTGTTCACTGCCCTCAAGGAAGAAGATAAGACACAAAAATGGCAAGCCTTACCGGGGCTTGTTTATTAAGTATCTAAAGAAAGGATACAAAATCTAAGGGCTAAGCCATGTCAGAGTAAGATGAGATCAGGGATGGTTGGGATGAAGTAAGAAAGAATTCCTACAAGGGATATATTTTATTTCATTTGTCCTATATGTTAGTATGACTTTTGTGTATTTCTTTCCCAGTTTTTGAGGGAAGATCTCAACTACCATGACCCAACAGTGAAGCACAGCACGTTCCATGGGGAGGATAAGCTCATCAGTGTGGAGGACCTATGGAAGGCATGGAAGGCCTCAGAAGGTAAACCATTGACCTGTCAAAACAGTGTGGGGGAAGAGTGACCAAAGTGAATGGCTCTTAGAAAACGTAAACTGATGAAGAGAACTCAGAGACTGAGAGCAAAAGGGAAGGAGAAAACATCTTTAAAGGTAGTATTATAATGTTCCCAAACAAATGTAACTATATCATAGCCCACATTTGTAAAATACTTCAAAGTTCACAAAATAATTTCCTCACAGTACAGTCATGAAAGAAATAGTAAAAAAAAAAATTATTATCCTCATTTTGCAAGTGAGAAAATAAGAGGCTAAGGAAAGTAAATTGACTTATCCAGGATGAAACAATAAAGATCACAGTCAGGATCTGGACTTGGGTTTTCTGACTCTTAGTCTAAGGCTGTTTTTATTGCACTTTGAATGCATGCAGGCAGTTGTGCTTAGAGAATGCATTGCTGCAGAAGTTATAAGACACAGTCTCTGCCCTCATGGTACTCATGGTCTTGTAGTCTCGTATTTATATAAATAACTATAATGTCATAAATCATGATGGTTGTATGAGTGGTGCAAACCAGGGGGAGGAATATCATTTCTGAGTAGGAGGTAGCTGGACCAAGAAAAGCACCCTGTTGGACATGACATTTGAATGGAGCCATGAAGTATAGATAAGATTTTAATAGAGATTGGGGGAAGGGACATTGACAAACAGTGGCATGAAGAAATGTAGAAGAAATGAAATGCTAGATGTGTATGGCAGCTAGTAAAGAGATCAGCTTAGAAGTAGTGCAGGATACTGTAACACCATGCACAAGCAGATTCCCAAAAGAATGCTACTGTGAACAGCTTTTAAGATTCGGATTACACAGTAATAGTGAACACTCTGTTTATTCCATTACAAATCAAGGTTCACTACAATATTCACAATATAATATTCACATATCACAGAAAATCATAATATAGTGTTTATAATAGCTTAACATTAGAATGGCACACAGTTTCCAGTACAGTGGCCACAATATTTAGAACAAAGAACAAAAGAATAATCACCTGGTTTCCCTAAGGGGGAAATCCTTCTCACTTAATCATTCAGTCAGTCAGTTCACAATATATCAATCTTTCACTCATGGGGCAACCATTACTTAATCAGTCACTGTACAATAATCAGACTTCCACTCATGGGGCAACCATTAACTTAGTTACTCATCTAGCAGTCAGTCACTAAGCTAGATTCCCAGTTACTAAATATCATTAATCACTAGTACAGTCATTAGAAAACCACACAAAACCTCTACCCCTTGGTTTCCAGCAAACCACAGTTTCATCCAAGGGAAAGCCTTTTCTTCATCTTGACTCTGGGTGGTCTCTCTGATTCCCTGGATCCCTTCCATGGTCCCAGCTCCCTCCTGAATCCACAAAACAGTCACCTGGATACAGAAGCAGACAGCTGCCAGGTTCTCATCCAGTCCTCAGAGGTAGACA
>CM053596.1:72016184-72033872 GCA_028646575.1 Pseudocheirus occidentalis
TTTCTCTTTCCAATTTTTCCTCCACTTCTCTTATTTGGTTTCCAAAGTCCTTTTTCAGTTGATGTATAGCTAGTAGGCATTCTTCCAGTGTCTTGGAAGCATTTGGTGAGGGAGTTCTGACTGAGTTGTCTTCCTCCCACTCCATGCTTTGATCTTTTTTGTCCATAAAAAAGGATTCTAGAGTTTTACTGTTGTTCCTATCTTGCTTCCTTTTTCTCATGTTGGCCAGTCTATTAATTGCTTGGTTTTTTAGCTCTGTGGAACTCTGCTTCCTGGAGGGGGAAAGCTCTGTCCCAAATTGCTGGGGCCTTCACAGCTGCTGGAGCTATTAGTGGGATGTTGCAGCCCCCTCCCCAGCTTTGGCTCACTGAAAGCGCACCCCAGGACCACTACTCAAGACCACGTTCCAGATCCAGGCCGCTCAATGTAAGAGCCCTTGGCCCTGATGGATCACCTCAGCCCCCCTGCTATCTGCAGGCCGAGGGCTCTGAAGCAGCCCAGTGGAGGCCACTGCTGCTTTCAGCCGTTCCTGCTGCCACAGCCGCCTCCCACTGCTTCCTTGCCCTGGGAGCAGTTTGGCTGGACCCGCTCTTCTCGTCCCCAGTTAGCAAAATCCACTGACCTTTCTCTTAGCCTTTTTTTCTTCTGGCCTGATAACTGGTAACTGTGCCTCCAGTGCAGCCTATCTGCTCTCCTATAGACGTGGCTCCCCACCTGATGCCCTGGGGCCTGCGCCGGCTGGGGTTTCAGCAGGCCGCAGCTCCCAGACTGCTGCGAAGAGCCCAACCTGCTTAGCTGCCGGTAGCAAGAGATGTACTTTCTGTCTTTTGGAGAGTTTTGGAGCTTGAAAATCTGTTTAGAGTCCCATTTTATGAGTTTTTTAGCGTGTTTGTGTGGGAGCTGCGGTGCTTTGCTGCTTCTACGCCGCCATCTTGTCTCCACCCCCCCCCTCATTCTTTAAGGTTCATTCAGTCTACATCTATTACCCAATAAAAATTCTGATGGCTATTGTCAACCAACATTCAGGATATTTCCATTCTTTCCTCACTGAGTTCAGTGTCTGGCTCACAGTCATTCATTTTTCCTATCTAATAACCACCTTCATATTAGGGGACTTCCACATACATATTGATAATCCTCAAACACCCTTACCTCTTAGTTCCTCACCTTGCACAATCTGTTGTCTCTCCTTTTTGCAACTTCAAATCCTGATCTTTGTCTTTACTGTGACCTCTAGTAGTATGGCACCTTAGTTCTTTCTGAGGCCATTACCCCTAAACTTTCTTCATCTTGACTAAGTGAACCAGTTCAACTCTACACTTGCTTCCTCTCTTGGGTCACTTGCCCTCTTATTGTATCACTGGTCTTGCACTGCTAAACTTTAACCCTGCATTATTCCCACCATCTATTGCCTTTATAGTGTTAAATAATCTCAACTGGGTCCTCATTGCAGCAAGGCAATTCTTTTATTCTTCCTAAATTGGTTGTCTTTCTTATTTACCACAGCATCTTTTTATCCCTCTTCAAACTTCCCAGAGCCTATCATCTCAACTCAAAATCTTGTTCATTTTTCATTGAAAAAATTGAGACCATTCACTGAGAGCTGCTGCTTCTCTCCTCAGCTCAAGTCTTTTAGATGCCTTTTGCTCATATCTCTTCCTGCCTTACATAATGAGGTAGCCTTTCTCCTTGCCAAAGCAAACCCACCTCTACATGCACAAGTGATCCCATTCTATCCTATCTTCCACAGATTGCCTCCCCTATCATCCACATTCTCATTTATCTTCAGTCTCTCCTTGTCTATTGGCTGCTTTCTTACTATCTACAAACATTACTGTGTTTCCCCTATTCCCCCAAAACTCATTCCATCCTTCCCATCTCTGCTAACTGTCTCTAATCTTTTCATTCTTTTGTGGCTAACCTGTTTGAGAAGGCCATCTGTAATGGGTGCCTCTACTTCCTTTTCTTTCTCTTTTTGACTGTCCACAGTCTCGGGGTGGCAAGGTGGTGTAATGAATAGAGCACCAACCCTGAAGTCAGGAGGACCTGAGTTCAAATCTGGCCTCAGACACTTAGCACTTACTAGCTGTGTAACCTTGGGCAAGTCACTTAAACCCAATTGCCCTGCCTTCCCCCCCCCCCAAAAAAAAGAAAAGCAAAAAAGACTATCCACAGTCTATATTCTGACATCATCATTCAACAGAAATTGCTTTCTCTGAAGTTATCAGTGATCCCTTATTATCCCTTAATTGCCAAATCTCAGTCTTGGTCGTTCTTGACCTTTCTGCAGCCTTGTCAGTGTTCAGTCCTTCTCTTCTCTTTGATAGTCTCTTTTAAGTTTTTGTGATACTTCTGTCTCCTGGTTCTCCTACCTGTCTGACTCCTTCTCAGTCTCCGTTCTGGGATTCTACATCCAGGTTACACAAACTACTAGGCATGGACATTGACTTTCCATGGGGCTCTGTTCTGAGCTCTTTTCTCTTTCCACATTCATTCACTTAGTGATTTCATCATCTCACATGGATTCAATTATCATCTCCATACATATTTTTCCTAAATCTACTTACCCAGTTTTAACTTCTGCTGACACCCAGTTTCATAACTTTAACTTCCTGTTGTACATCTTGACCTGTATATCCCAGGAGTATTAAAATCAAATAGAAATGAATACCTGTGAATCATATATTGACATAGAAAACCACAAATTAACCTTACTTATGTTGTACTGTATTTTAATTTGTTTTATTAGACATTTCCCAGTTACATTTTCATCTGGTTCAGGCTACATTTGGGAGTTTTGTGGACAGCCGTGAGTTTGACCCCTCTTCTGTAAACATCTTAGACTTGACATGTAGGAAACTGAATTATCTTTTACCATAAATCATCCTGTCTTCCTAACTTCCCGTTATTGTTAAGGGCACCAACATTGCAGCCACCCAGGCTTGTAGCCTATTTGTCATACTTGACTTCTCCCCTTCTCACCATTCATATCCAATCAGTTGCCCAGTTTTGCTGGCATCATCAAAAAAATCTCTTGTGTGTGCCTCTTTTTCTCCTCTAACACTGCCACCAGTTTGGTGCATTACCTCGAGCCTGGACTATTGCTGTAGCCTGCAGGTGGGTCTTGTCTGCCACCAGTCTCCCCCATTCAGTCCAACTCTATTCAGCTGCTAGAGTACTCTTAGGTCTGACCATGTCACCCCAATACTCAATAAACTCTAATGCTTTCCTGTCATCTCCAGGATCAAATACCAGATCCTCTGTTTGGTGTTCAAAGTCCTTCATAACCTTCTTCCACCCTATCTTTCTAGTCTTTGTATACTCTATATCCCCCAGGTATTCAGTGATTCAGTTATGCTATTCTCCTTGCTGTTCCTCACAAGAGACAATATCTACAGACTGTTCATTCTCACTGGCCCCACTCCTGGAATTCTCATCCTCCCTGTGTGCCTCCTGGCTTCCCAGGCTTCCTTCAAGTCATAGCTAAAACCCTACCTGCTATAGGAAGTCTTTCACTATCCTCTTTCATTCTAATATCTCCCCTATATTCATTATTTCCTGTTTATCCTGTGTGTGTATACATATACATACATATATACATACATATACATATATACATACACACATATACATATACATATATATATGTGTGTATGTATATTGTTTGTTTGTTTGTTTGTATGTAGTTGTTTGCATGTTGTCTCCCCTACCAGATTATGAGCTCCTTGACAGAAGGGACTGTTTTTGTTTTTTTTGTCCTTGCTGCTTTGGCAATGCCTGGAACATAATAAGCACTTAATAAATGGTTTTTGATTGAACCTCACATAGTACTTTATTTGCGCTTATCTTATACTTATCAGTATTTTTGTTCCCTTCTTAGACTCTAATGGTCCCTGTTTTCCTGAGACAGTTGCCTTTTTAATGTATTTATCATCACAGGACAGATTCTTAATAAGTAGGGTTTTTTTTTAATACTTGTGAGGCAAATGCACAGGTGAGTCACATGGCAGAATATCATAGCAAAGGAGAAATCCAGAGAATATACATTAGGAAAATTATGCCAATATAAGAAATGTTAATTCCATCCACCAGGGGAATGCCTAGTGGGTGACTTAAGTACATCCAAATAATAGGTAGGTGCTTGACGTTCTGAAAGGTCTCTCTCCTGGTATCAGAAGTAGGATTTGCATCTCTGTCTCCTCAAAACCCAGCACTCTATTCACTATGTCATGATCCCTGGGGGAAAAATGACTGTTATTGTTATTGTGCTTATTATTTATATCAGTGATGTCAAACTCAAATGGGGGCCACTAATGTGTACATAAGGATCCCAATGGACTTCATATTGACTTAATTTTGAAATGAAGTGTTATCCGTTTTTTATTTTGTTTTTATTTATTTTGTTAAATATTTTCAAATTACATTTTAATCAGTTTGACTGTACTTGGAAGTGTTGTGGGCCATATGTTTGACACTCTTATCTAGATCATCTGATCATAGATGTACAACTGGAGGAGACTTCAGAGACCATCTAGTCTAACCATGTCATTTTACAGATGAAGAACCCAAAAGTCAGGAAGTTAGATGCCAAAGAGCTTGCTGTTGCCAGATACCAGCCCCTTTCATGAACTTTGTGTCAGGAAGAGAAAGAAAGCTCCTTTCTGACTGCCCTAGATGATATCAGGAGAAATGACAAACACTTTCCTGTTCAAGTGATGTGAGATCTGCTGCCTAAACCAATGGACTTTGGGTATTAAGGTTGCCAGCCTGGGCCTGTACTCAAGAGATCAACTTTGAATAGCTGATTACCCCAGGCCTTTCCCTGAAACAGAAAATTACCTCCTCCCCTCTGTCTTCTGATGGCAGAACTGAAAGTTCCTTTTGTGGAGGAGGGAGGTTGTTGCTTCCTTGGCAGTGGAGGGGGCTCCACAGGTCATTACTTGCCGTTTTGAGTCATGTCTTCCTATCTCTTCAGGCTCTCCCAGTATTGTTCCAGGGAATGGAAATGATCTTCCACCTATTATTCTTCTCTGGGAACAAAATCCTATCTTCCATTTTTGGGTTTTGCTAGGCACCTATCTCTGGCCCTATCCTTTCATAGTTTCTACTATCTGGCTCTATCACTTCCTAACTGTGTGACTCTACTTGGAAAAGCAGCATTGTATAGAGGACAGAGCACAGGATTTAGAAAGAAGAGGTCTGAGTTCAACTTCAATCTTGTTTATGGATAATTCATATGACCTCTTTGAGCCTCAGCTTCATCTACAAAAGAGCTTTAGACATAGAACCAAAAGACTTGGGTTCTAGCTTTGCTATGTACTTGGAGCATAATTTTGAGTCTCTTAACTCAGGTTCTTCATCTATAAAATGACAGAGGTAGAATAGGTGATCTTAAGATTGATTTCATCTCTAACATGCTATGATTTTGTGAAAATGGGCATAATAATATTTATTCTTCCTGCCTCACAAGGTTGTTTTGAGGAAGGTACTTTGTAGATATAAAATCACTTTATAAATGTGATCTGTTATAATTATTTAACTTCTCTGAACCTCTGTTTCCACTTTTGTAAAGAGGTAATATATGAAATAAAGCATTGGAAAGCATCTTTTCTTAGTTATCTTTCTGTCTTTCCCAACGTATGCCATAATTCATTGCAGAATAGATGCTTAATAAATCTTTGCTGACTGTAAGAATGAGAACATTTTATAAACCATAAAGCACCATATAAATGGTAGCTGTTGTTGTTATTATTAATTATTCCTTGACTGAGATCTTTCTGTATCAGTTCATTGGTGACCCTGGGTTCTCAGAGGTTATATTAGTGATATACAAGCTCTGGCAAATCCTGCAGTACTGGAAAGGTTTCAGGTCTAGTGGTTCTTTCTTCCAAGGACAAGCTTAGCTGTGTGTGTAGAGAGGTTCATCACCAAGTGATGAATTTTTATGACCATAGCAACTCATGAAACAAACTGCCATGGTATGAACGGTGTTGGAACCTGAGCTGGTAAAGCCAGGATTCATACCAATGAAATTATGAGCCCTTGAAGTATTGAAGCATCTTTATTATGTTGCTTTTAATCCCAGGGTCCAAATCCATCCCTCGGAACTGGATTTGTATCTCTCTTCCTTTCCCTTCTAGATTCAACCCCAGTCCTTCTGCAGGCTCCCAGAGTTTCTTCCTCCTCCCCTGCTCATCCCTCTGTCTTTGTCCAGACATGCCTGGTAACTATTGCCTTTGTCTTCATTTGTTTACATCATCTTTGCCCTTTGGGTGTTCTGTACAGCCTCCCTCTTGAAACTCATTTCCTGGTCCCTTGCTTTAGAATCAGAACTTCTACAATGAATAGTAGGTTCCCAGGCTTACTCTGAGAAAGAATTGTATTTATGTTCAATGTAGTCCAGTGAGTCTGTATTAAGCCCACCTAGGTCCCTATCAGTCCTATGTTAGGCACTTTGTGAGTTGTAAAAATGAGTAAAATGTGGTAGTTAACCTTGGTAGAACTTAGTTTGGTAGGGGAGATATGAGAGATATATACTTCTTAAATTTAGTGCATGAGATTCATGTTTTTGTTGGTATAGATCAGAGGTTCTCAAACTTTTTGGTTTTAGGATTCTTTTATGCTCTTAAAAAGTATTGAGGACCTCAAAGAGGCTTGTTTATGTGGATTAAATCTATTAATATTTACCATTTTAGAAATTGAAACATTTTACTGTTATTATGAAAGTAGTTCTGACCTCAATGTCTTTTAAAGGGTTTCCAGGAGCACCAGGGGTCCTCAGATTACACTTTGAAAACCCCTCAAAGTTTCCCTTCCTTCACACAGTTTTAAATCCTTCTATACCTTTGTAAATGGTCTTCATGAGTTGCGTTGATCAAGAAAGGTATCCTTCCCTTGTGGCCAACATTCTGATAATAAACCTTTTCTCTCTAGTCAAGCCTTCAGAACTCAGACATCTGGTCCATCTTTGGGCCTAAATTTTCTGGCTTGGTAAAACCTGCCCTACTTCTGTAGCCCTTTAAGAGCACAGAATCATTTCCTTGCCCCTGAGAAGTATCTGAGGAGAACTTTAATATAGGAATACACATAATCATGCGAGTAAAATGCCACGCAGAATATTATTCTTGATCTAGAAGAGGTACGAAATATTGTGATATCTCAGAGGAGAGATTGTAGAAAAGTAACAGCAAGTAATTAGGACATCCTTTAGCCATAATCTCTGTGCTGGGCAAATGCCAGCCTTCAAGTTCACTTGGACCATCTTGAGGAAGGGCTTAGAGATAAGAAACTGAAAAAGGGTTGGGAGGATCACCTTTAGCCCCTGGTGAAAAGAGATTTGGTTAGCTATATAGAAGATACTCCCTTGTCTGTCTTCTGAGGGGTGGAGGATGAATGAGATGCTCTGCTTGACTTATTTTCCCTAATGGCACCCTCCTGTTTTCTCCCACAGTATACAACTGGACCGTGGATGAGGTGGTACAGTGGCTGATCACATACGTGGAGTTACCGCAGTATGAGGAAACCTTCCGGAAACTGCAGCTTAGTGGCCATGCAATGCCAAGGTCTGCATGTGGTAAAGGGAGAGGGGGTATGGCAATGGAAAGAACAGGACAGTCATTGTCACAAACTAGTGTGATGGTGTCTCAGCTAACTTGAGGCGTTTTTCTGGACTTGGGTTTGAGTTTAGATCTAGTCTTCCAGAGAGTTACTTCCTTTCTGTACCATCTATCCTACCAGTCAATCCCTGATCATTTGGCTCCTGGGTTTCACCTATTCTTCTAGACAGATATATTGTCTGGGAGCCTGTTCTCTTCACAGGAACAGGCCTAGAATTTCTATTGATGACAGTAATAGTTGCTCTGAATCTCAGGGTTGGGTTAGTAATTTTTGTAGAAACCACAAAAAACTTAATTATAATTATTTAAATTATGCACATAATACGGATTATGCAAGTTGCCATTATTTTTAATACCGCTTTTCAGATGCAACTTGATAGAACAGAAGGACTATTGTACTTGAAATTAAAATTCTCTGATTTTATTCTTGCTCCCAACATTGCTTGTTTATGTGACTGACTATGGGCAAGTCAGTTAACTTTTTGATCCTCACTTTCCTGATTTGAAAAATAGGGATAATATTTGCACTGTTTATCTCACAGGATTATTGTGAGGAGAATTTGATTTGGGGAATGCCATGGTCAGGCCCTCACTTTGCAAAAATCATTTTGGTAACTGTATAGACAGTGGATTAGAGAAGAGATGATTTTTGAAGCATCAAGACCAATTATAAGGCTATTTCAGTAGTCCAGGCAAGAAGCAATGGGGTTTTAAATAAACTTCTAGCCATATGAACAGAGAGAAGTGGATATATTTGGGAGATGTTTTAAGATAAAAACAAGATTTTGCTACTGACTGGATATGCAGTTAGGGAAAGTGAGAAGTGGAGGATAACAATGAAATTTGTATAAGACGTTTAATTTTTCAGACTCTTTCTGTTAGCTTATTCTGCAAGCTAATAATGTTGTTTAAGCAAAACAGAAAGGGAAATATTCTGTAATTCCTCCTACCCATCTTTCCCAAATCAGAACAGGGAAATACTATCTACAATAAAACAAAAATGGTTTCAACATAGGACAGTGGGATGTGGTTTCACAAAACACTTTTTGATAACAACAGTCCCTTGGGGGAGGGGCAGTACTAGTATTATTGTTCCCATTTTATAGAAGAAACTGAAGCTTAGAAAAGCATGACTTGTTTATACTCATACTGTTAGTAAGCAGCAAAGGTATGGGAGTCTAACCCATCTCTCTGGACTCCCCATCTAGCACTTTTTTTCTACCGAAGTATATATCCATAAAGATCTGTGAGAGAAATGTTGCAAGGGAATTGAAGACCCAGAGAATCCTTTTTTGCACAAGTCAGTCAGCATTTATTGAATAGCTACTATGTGCCAGGCACTGTGCTAAGCACTAAGCATACAAAAAGAGGCAAAAAACAGGCCACTCCCTCAAGTAGCTCACAGTTTAAGAGAGTATACAACAAAGTATACAAACAAGCTGTATGTTGGATAAGTAGGAAATAATTAAAAAAGAGAGAAGGCACTAGAATTTAGGGGTTGGGTAAACCACATGATGTGAAGAACTGAGGTGATAATCTTATATTCTGCCTTGGGTAGATAATACCACGAATTCTAGACACTACACTTTTGGAAGGCCATTGATAATCTGGAGAATGTCTATAGAAGAGTAACCAGGATGGTAAAGGGCCTTGAATTCTTGATTTGTGTAGATAGTTTGAAGTTATTTGGAATGTTCAGCTTTGAGAACAGAAGACTATTGGGTGATTGGGAAGAAGGAGCAGACCTAAAATCAATAGTTATCTTCAGGCACTCAAAGAAAGGGTTCTTGTGTCAAAGAAGGTATTAGATTAATTTTGTTTTGTCCCAGAGTGAAGTTTCAGGGACAGATGGGTAGAAGTTACAAAAGGGTAAAATTTTTTAATTCTTTTAAGAAAACACATCTTATCTATTAGACCAGTTAAAAAATAAAATGGACTGTTTTCAAAGGTAGTAGCTTCATCATTGTGAGAAATAGGATTTGCATTCTTCCCCATGGTCTTCTGAGGCCTGACATCACTTGTTGAACTGATTTGAATTTATTCTTTTCTCTATAGGTTAGCGATTACCAATGCAACAATGACAGGTACTGTTCTTAAGATGACTGACCGGAGTCACAGGCAAAAGCTACAGCTGAAAGCCCTAGACACAGTGCTGTTTGGACCCCCTCTCTGTAAGTACTGCCTGGGGACTGGGCTGAAATCCAATTATTGCTGGCGAGAAGGAGAGTAGTTATTTCCTTAACCATTTGAACATAGGATACTTGGGGAGGCAAAGGAATTATCCTGTGTCCTGAAATAGCCAGAAGTTCAGTATCTTGGGTTGTTTTCGTTGGACACAACATTAGAATCCTGAGAGAGAGAGAGATGTGATAATATTTGCTATCCCTTCTAGCTTGTGGTAGTACTCACTATTCTTTGCTAGCTCCTTCCTGGAGCAAACTTTCTTTGTTCAGTTCCTGTGCATTTTAGAAAGGATATTGACAAGCTAATCATTAATATCAAGAGGTGCATAAAAGAGATATACATTCCCTAAAGGTGTTTGCTACTGTCTTTGAAGAATTTCAACAGAGTCTAGAGAGGATTTCCCTGAGATGGTGAGGTCTACAAATTGCTCTTGTTTGTGAGTGACATTGTAATATTTCAACCCTTAGAATATTGTAGTGATGCATCATTAAACTGAAGAGTTTGGCTTACCTATCCATAGATAAAAAGCCAAATGGATAAAGAATGCCTATATTCAGACTAAGATATGCAGTAAGATGAGCTCTGTAGAACTTGTCCATCTTTGTGCATGTATGTATGTGTGTCTCCAAAGATTGGCGGATATAGATTTATAGATGTAAAACACTATAAGTGTACAATGAGATGGGCACAGAATTGAACAGAAAGAGGAGAGCAGGCTGGATTACCTTTGGGAAATTGGAAGTTTTTTTTATTGTTCTTGAACTTCTCCCTAAAACAAAGGCCCATCTTTTTTATATCAGTATTTTTTGTGGTTAGTGCTATATGACTATGAGTCATGGTAACATACTGCTTGTTCAGTTAGTTCATTACAGGGACAAGAGAAATCAAATAAGAACCCCAGTACATTGGGTAGACCCCTCTGTGAAGAGTTTATAGAAGGCCATGAAATTTCAGTGGATGGGTATGAATGGGTTACAGTCCATATCATTGGAGGGAATACCCACAATATGAGATTAGAAATCTATTTGAGTACTTTAATATTAACATATTAAATATTAATTTATAATATTAAAATAATTTAAAATAAAATATTTTATAGAATAAAAACTGTTCCATCCTTCCACATTTAGCCTGGAACACATTAGCTGGTTGTAGCATTCCTTTTCATTAGCAAAGGTTGGGATGGTCAGGTAAGACTTAGAGAAGGAAGAGAAACTAGACTTTGAAAGAGAAAATTTAGGTGCATGGTGAGGATAAGTGAAGACATTTTAAGTAGGGTGAATGGTAAGATCAGTGATATTTTCAGGGAATAATCCAGTTTGCATAAAGGTTGCTTGTAATCAGAGAGTAGCAGAAAATAAGACTGGAAACAGAAATAGCTTACAAACCATGGAAAGACCTCAAAAGCAAGATTTAAGGGGTTTGGACTGTTTTGGAGGCTGTGGGCAATCATATCAGGTTCCTGTGCACTAGAGGGACATATCACTGTGCTACAGGAAGAAACTTCTGGGTTTGTGTGTGTGATAAATGGAGGTGGAGTGATTGGAAGGAAGGAAACTAAGGAAGAAACTACTGCCATCTTACAGGGATAAGAAAGCATGGAGGGAGAGAAAGGGATAGAAGCAAGAGACATTTCCAGGTAAGGCTGATAGGCTTTGGTGGGTAACTGGAATGGAGCAGGGGTGTGGAGAGAGTAAGGTTTATTAATACCAAGTTTTCAGAACTGGACTGCTGTTATCTTGTGACATAGTCCGAAAGTGTATGAACCAACAATCTGATTAAGGTTCATTCCACTTCGACTAGAGCCAGAGACTTAATGAGTCCTTTCATTGAAGCTTTGTACAAGAGCTACCAAACCTCTTATTGGAGCCACTCAGCACTGTTCACTGCTACCTCCTACTTTCTTCCCTTTCGGAATGACACTTGACCTGGTTCTGCTGTCTGGGTCCAAGCAGAATACTGTGGTCAAATAGATTTTTTTCTTTTGCATAATAGTCCATTAGACAGCAGTTTCAATAGCTGTACTAAAGTTTTCATAGATATGAAAGATTTCATTAGCATAAATTTTAGCCATATGGAATAAAAGCTTTCATTAACTATTGGGACTATTTTTCATATTAGTGAGATTAATTTAATTTAATTAACGAGATTTCCTATGTGTCTCCTATGTTGTCTTATCTTCCTATGAAATCTCATTTATGCTAATTAGATAAAATGTTGTTGAAAATTTCATTTCTTAAAAATATGCATAGTTAATGAGATTGCCTATGTCCAGACGTTAGGGACACCCTAATATACTACCATGTAGGATTTCCTTATCTCAGTGTGTCATACATTTCATACAGCTCTTTCCATGTCTCTCTGAATTCTATATATTCATTCTTATTGCATAATAAAATTCAGTTATATTCTTATAACCATAGCTTTTGCAGCCATTCCTCAGTTGATGAGTACACACTTGTTCTTAGTTCTTTATTACCACAGAGAGTACTACTGTGGTTTTTCATGTATTAGATTAAAACAGCTTGTCTTGCAGGGTTTCATTAGCCTAGAACAAGGGATGCCCCCCATTTTTTTTTCTACTTTTGTGCCTTTGTTCCTTTCCAGGTTTTATTTCCCTGCCAACTGGCTTCCAGGGCAGGCCCTAGGGAAGTGAAACATTGTCTTCCCTTGATAGGCCAGCTTGTGCCATAAACTCATCTGGGATCCAAGAATATTGGTATTTGTCTTTTAGGTGAATTTAGCATGGTTGGTTGAAAGCCCTTGAGTGTAATTCTTGTTGAATGGAAGTACAGAACCAGATATATCACCAGGAATGGTGCCCAGAGAAGCAGCTGGCACCAGAATGAAAGAGAAAAACTTCTGTTTCTAATAGTCACACTGTCCACCTGACTTTGGTTTTGTTTGCTGGACTGGTTTTTAAAGTTTTTGAATGTTTATAAGCAATTTAAGTATTAATAGTTACCCACCCATCCACCATCTGCCTCTGTGCTTCTAGGGTCCTGTGAGTCACTTTCTTTCCCTGGGTCTCAGTTTTCTTCCCTGTAAAATGAAGGGTTTGCACTACATGATCTTAAACTCTATGATCTAAAAAATATAGTGCGGTGTTGGAGGGAGGAAGCATGGAAGGCCATGGGTTTACTTATTCTAGCACTTGAGCTGTAACAACAGAAATCAGCATCAACTCCTTAAGACACACTGGAGGTAGAGCATAGCATATAGGTATAGCATATAGCATAGACTTAACTTTAGGTATCTACCAGATCAATTGGAGAAATAAGGTATTTATCATATACATACATATATATACATTACACGTATGAAGAGTTAGTTGGAGTTAGAACTAGAGCTGGGATAAACCTCAGAGGATAACTTGCCCAATGATACACTAGTAATAAACTTTAAGGTAGTGTTTGAACCCAGGTCCTCTTCCAGAGAAGCCAGTGTATTTTCCATTATACCATGCTGCCTTCCAGAGCCAGAGGTAGTGTGAATCATCATGGACCACAGTAGTATTAAAAACTTTCACAGAGGAGGTGAGAATTGATTTGAGTATTAAAAGATGAGTTAGCATGATATAGTGGATGAATTCCTGGACTTGGAGTCAAGAGACTTGAATTTGTATCTGTACATGCCATTTTGCTATTTTGAGCCTCAGTTTCTCAGTCAAATGAGGATCATAGATTTAAATTTGGAACAGACCTTAGAGATCATCTAATATAGCCATCTCAGTTTATAGATGAGGAAACTGAGGCCTAGAAAAGTTAAACCCTTACCCAACTAGTTTGTAGTAGACTTGGGAGATATACCCAATTCATTGGAAAATTATGAAGAGATCACTTTGTAAATGTTAAAGTGCAGTAGAAATGTACATAATCATCATTATTATCTTTATTGTGATTAAGCTGTGGATAAGAAGTGGAGATGGAATGGACACTTCAGATGGTAAAGAAAGTTCAAAAGTAATCTCTTCTTTTTGAAATTTCTCATAACACTTGGATATCTTTGTTATACTTAACGTGGTTTCCTTTGTTGAATAGTTAATTGTGTACATGTTGTATCTGGCTGTTAAACTTTAAGGCCCTTGAGAGCTGGGGCTACCTCCTGTTTATTTTTTTCTCCTTGGAGCCCTTTTGGACTCCAGACATACCAGGGACTTCATGTGTGTTTGTGAAGTAGAACTGAAGAACCTGGAGCACAAACAGGCAGCACTAGGGAACATGGTCTGTGTAGGGGTTATGCAGAGACCAGACTGGGCTGTGCAGCGTAGCACTGCTGTAGGGGAAGGATAGATAAAATGTACCAAGACATGAGATTGGCTTATTAAAATGTTGCCAGATTCTGGGATAATCAATACAGACCAAATGCACCTGTGTTTTGGTGATATGACATCTAGTAAGGAGTGATTGGAGTTGGGTTGGATTAATCACAGAAAGCTTCTTGGAGGAGGTGAATTTTGAACTATGAATTAAAGAGTGTAGTAAACCCTGTTTGTTGAGAACAGAGGTGGGGCTAGCATGGTGGTGGGAAAGAAAATACATTTGTAGGGGTGTGGAAGCAGGCCTTAGGTTAGAAACTGAGGCGCCTCATTATAAAACAATTCCAGTATGAGTCACTCACCTTGTAATAGAATGAGCCAGTGGTATAACATGGCAGCCAAGATAACAGATGCTGTCTTCTATGTAAGTGCTGCAGGGATATTTATGAACACTCTCCGCTAACATAGATCATTTCCTTAGTGCTTAGAGGTTTTCATGAGGTTTCCTATAGCCAAAAAATATCCATCTTCTTGTAGGCAACCTTTTAGCTATGAAACTCATTAGCTTGGCTGATCCTTGAATGACAAACACAGTTTATCACTGGGCCTGTGCCTGAAGCTTTTCAAATTTATTAGGATTTGCCCAGAGCTTAATTGGCCTTTGAGAAACCAAGGTCACCACCCACATGTTGAAATATGGTATCAGAGTAGAGCTTTCTTGGTTTGATGAAGTTTGAGACTATATAGGAGTAAAGGAAATAAGATCAAGGGAGCTGGTAGTCCTGTTGTTTGCTGCCCTAGTCAGACCGTGTTGAGAGTATTGTGTTCAGGTCTAAACAACACATTTTGGAAGAGTCACTAACAGGATAGAACTTGTCCAGAGCAGGGTTTGGTTGCCTGGAAACATGACCACTGTTTTCAAATACCTGAAGGATGATCAAAAGGAAAATAGAATGGTTGTTATCCTTTGTGTTCAAAGTGGACCAAAATGACATCATCATGTCAGGGTCAAAGTACAGTGGTCCATCTGTGGTTGATCAAACCAGTACAAACTCAGAAGGTTCTACCATGGGTTGGGCACAAATAGTTATATGAACATTTAGAGTGGAGATGTTTCTAAATTTGCACATCACATTTCTTTTGAGCTACTGCAGTTCTGCTTTGCTCACAGCACCTTCTTTGATGTGAACATGCCATCCTGGATGGTCTTGTGCCAGTATCTCCCATGTCTTACACTTGATACCAAAGTTCTTCAAAGAGACTGTGAGAGTGTCTTTGTATCACTTCCTCTAACTTCTGCGTGAGCACTTGCCTTTTGTAAGTTCTCTGTAAAATAGTCTTTTAGGCAAGTGTATGTTTGGCATTTGAACAAAGTGGGCTCCTCAACCCTATTGGAGATGCACTCTCTGCAATAAAGTTGGAATGTATGGCAGTTCAGGTCAAGAAAGGCCCTCAGTGTCTAGTATCTTATTTTGCCAAGTAATCTTCAAAATCTTCCTAAGACAATTCAAATGAGAGTAACTCAGTTTCCAGGCATGACGCTGGTAGAGTGCCCAGGTTTCAAAAGCATACAACAATGAAGTCAGCACAACAGCTGCATAGACCTTCAGTTTTGTGAGCAGCCTAATACTTATTCTTCTCTCTCCCACTTTTCCTCTGGAGTCTTCCAAACACTGAGCTATCTCTGGCAATGTATCTATCAGCCTCATCATCTATGTGTATATCTCTGGAAAGTATACTGCCAGGGTAAATAAACTTATCCATGGCATTCAGAATTTCATTATTTGCTGTAAATGATGGTTCCTTGTATGGGTGGTGTGGTGCTGGCTGCTGGAGAACCTTTGTTTTCCTGATGCTGTCAGGCCAAAAGTAGCACAAGCAGCAGAGAACTGATCCATGCTGTGTCGCATCTGAGCCTCAGAGGCTACATTGAGCGCACAGTCATCTGTGAATAGAAAGTTGTGCACCAGCTCTCCCTTCTTTAGTACTGGCTTTTCAAGTTTTTTAACTTTTCAAGTTAAATAATTTGCCATCAGTGTGGCAGTCTACCTTAATGCCATTTTTGTCCTCATTGAAGGCATCCAACAACATTGCTGAACACATCATGCTAAAAAAAGCATGGGAGCAAGCACACAACTCTGCTTTACTCCATTGGTGACTGGGAAAGTTTGAGAGTATTGTCCATCCTCCAGAATCCATGCATGCATGCTGGAATGAAACTAGCATACAATACTGATGAACTTCTGTGGGCAACCAAATTCTGCCATGATCTTCCACCAGCCCTTTATGATTGACAGTATTAAAGACCTTGGTTAGATTAACAAATGTTTTGTACAGACCTCTGTTTTACTCCTGGCATTTCTTTTGGAGTTGTTGGGCAGCAAACACCATACCAATAATTCTTCAGTCCTTTCTGAAGCTACACTGGCTCTTTAGTAGATGGGTAAAGGATCAGGGAGGGGGACGGAGTCAAGATGGCAGCGTAGAAGCAGCGAAACTCCACAGTTCTCACCATAACTACCTCAAATACCTATAAAATATGACTCTAAACAAATTTTAAAGCTCCAGAACTCACAAAGTGGAAGAGTGGCAAAGCTCCTGCTGAAGGCAGCCTGGCAAGCAGATGGGAAGGGGTTCATCGCAGCATGCTAGGAGCCCAGGCCAGAACTGCATGAACCTGCAGCTGGAGCCCTGAGGCCATTAGAACAAGCCTTGGCTGGAGTGCAAATCACCAGCAGCTGTGGTGTTTTCCAGATTTACCAACCCATAAGAAACAAGGATGAAGTGAAAGGTCAGTGGAACTAGGATAAATTTGGAGAAGAAGATCCAGCCAACTGCCCCAGGGCTTAGAAGTGGCTGAAGCGGTAGCACTGCAGCCACCTCCACATGGCTGCTTTAGAACTCACACCTGCAGATTGCAGAGGGGCCAAGTGATCATTCAGAGACCAAGTGCTCTTGCCTTGAGCTGCCTGGACAGCATTGCAGTCTTGGGTGGTGGTCCTGAGGTGCGTTTTCAGTGAGCCAAAGCTGGTAGGGGCTGCAGAAACAGTGGCCTCCTAAAAGCTCCAGCAGCTGCAAAAACCCCAGCGATTTGGGATAGAACTCTCCCCTCTGAAAGCAGAGTTCTACTGAACCTAAATGTCAAGTAATAGACTGGCAACATGAGTAGGCAAAGGAAGCAAAGCAAGCCTAGCAATCCAACTTTAGGTTCCTTTTTTGGGGACAAAAAGGATCAAAGCATGGAACAGTAGGAAGACAACACAGTCAGAACTCCCACACCAAAAGTTTCCAAGAAAAATGTAGACTGGTTACAAGCCATAGAGGAGCTTAAGAAGGATTTTGAAAACCAACAAGAGAAGTGGAGGAAAAATTGGGAAGAGAAATGAGAATGATGCAAGAAAATCATGAAAAGAGAGTCAACAACCTGACTGAAGAAAATAACACCTTAAAGAACAAATTAACTCAAATGGCAAAAGGGGCCCAAAAAGCCAGTGAGGAGAAGAATCCCTTAAAAAGTCTAATTTGCCAGATGGAAAAAGAATCTCAAAAGCTTTCTGAAGAGAATAATTCCTTCAGAATTAGAGTGGAGCAAATGGAAGCAAATCAAGATGAGAAATCAAGATACTATTA
>CM053596.1:72034372-72052961 GCA_028646575.1 Pseudocheirus occidentalis
GTAAAGGGACAGGGACAAAGTAGAGAATAGAACAAGAGTGGGGTGGAATAGGAAGGAGGGAAATATGTAAGTACTGTGGTAGGGAGATCCATCTTGCCCTACTGGAAAGTTAGAGGGGTGATGGGGGAGGATATAGGAGAGAGCTGGGGAGGGCTATACAGTGGGATTGCTGTTTTTGCGGGGGTGGGTAGGGGAAAGATGGAGAGAAAATTTGTAGATCAAAATCTTATGGAAATGAATGATGTAAACTGAAAAGAAACAAGTTTTAAAAAAAGGATCAGGTAGGACTCTGGCAAGAATCTTGCTGGCAGTGACTAAGACAGACTAGGTATGCCTCCCCCTCCCCCCTCCCCTTGTGATTGTCATAGGACAACTATTTCCTTTATAGAAGTGGACAACAGAGGCATCCTTGAACTCCTGGGGGATAGACTCCTCTTGCTATATAACTTGGAAGATTTCAGCTTTTGTATGAGCAGTGGGACTTGTGCCTTGTAAATCTCTGCTGGAATAAAATCAGCACCAGGTGCTTTGCTACAGGAGAGGAGCCTAATGACATTTAAAACCTCTTTTTCAACTGGAAGCTCAGCTAGAGAGGGATTGCCTTCAACCTGAGGTATATGGTCAGTGGTTTCAGCCTTGGTTCATGATGTTTTGTTGAGGACATTATGGAAGTGTTCAGCCCATCTCTCCAGGATTATGTTCTTATCAACTAATCAATGCAGTTCCTTCAGTACTGAGTAGCTGAGATCCCTCAGAGGTCTTTGGCCCATAAAAAGCCTTCATAGAAGGCTTTGGATAAGCCTTTATCATAAACGTACTTTGGATTGTTACTATCAGTATAAAACTGAATTCCATCTGCCTTCTTACTGAGCCAAGAATCCTCCATCTCTCTAAGCTTCACTTGCACTTTACTTTTGATGGAGTTAAACACTGCCTTCTTCTTTAGAGTTAAACACTTGCTGTCCTAGAGATGGATGAACTATCTGGTAAACCCTGTGGAGTTTTATGAATTTCCCCATCATTTTTGTTAAACCAATCTTGACATTTGCAAGTGTTCTGGCCCAGATGAGCAAATGCAGTACTGTACATCAGATACCTGAAAGCTGCCTGCTCCTTTTCTCCTTCACTGTTGCCAACCATGTGTTGGCTCAGTTCCCCCCTCCCCCCCCATTTAGCAACAAAGCTAAATAACTCAGACTTGGAGAAATGCTTTAATCTGTTGACATTAAGTCCTCTTAAATGGAAGACAGTGTTGGTGATGAAAAGGTCATGAGACACACAAGTCTTCTGTAGTGACTGTTGCCATTTCTGACTCCATTCCACTCAAGGACTCCCTGCTGTCTCTTGATAGTTTGTGCCCAGTCTGGTGTTAAAGTCACCCAGAATTATAAGCCTGCCCTCTTTTGGCACGTTGATGATGAGCGTCTCCAGGTCTCCATAACATTTTTCTTTGATCTCCTCAGGGTTCATCATGGTGGAAACATAAAACACTGATGATGGTAGTGTGGGTGCTTTCCTGCAAGTGGCAATCACATTGTTACAAGCCTGTTGTTGACTCTTTTTGGGAAGCATACAAGCTTATTGACTGGGATTAGTTTTGATTGCAAAACCTATTCCAGCTTCACAGTGCTCCCCATTACCGCAGGCACTTCAGAAAAACATGTATCCAGCTCTGACTTTGGTAAGCTGGCCTTCATTTGCCAGCCTTGTTTTACTCAGGGTTTCTCTTCTGATTGATACCTGCTGAGTTCTTTCACAAAAAGAGCTATTTGTCTTTTAGGTCAGCTGGATTTTGTGTTGTTCATAAGTGTTTCACATTCCATGTACCATTGGTGAATGGAATCATGTTTGCAAAAGTTTTTGTGCTTTTTTTGTGTTATGACCACAGGTTAGGATCCCCACCTGCTGCATCAAGCAGGTCAGGGTTAGGTTAGGTGAAGCAGACAATTTTTAGACCCTCACACCAGGAGGTGAACAATGCAGGCCTTGAAAAAGGCTGCTCAGACATCCAGGGGACTGCTGCATCCCACTGCTACTTCAGTCCAGTGAGAAGATGACCCTATGTCCTGGCCACCTGTGTGTAGGGTTGTGACTGTATATCCACACCTGATGCTTCATTACTTGCCTGTCAACATAGGACTTTGAAGTAGGTAAAAATGGTAAAACGCTATGGGGATGTCTTTTGATTCATGCATAAATTGGATTTTAGTGCAGCAGAGTTGTGTGAAGTTGTTGACTTCACTCTTTCTTCCAGAGTTCTTAGAATTCAGTGGCAAGACAAAAGTTAAGATGATTCGAGATGGATCAGGATGCAGTGGATGACTTTGGTGTCTTCGATGTCCAACCATGCTCTAAGTTCTCCACAGCACCTGCTTCTCCATCTTCATGGCCTCTTGGAACAAACTGTTCGCATCCAAGGAAAATACAGTTCCCACACTGTATCTGAAATATTGTGGTCACTTTGGGTCACTTTGGGATGCATTTGGGACAAGCTAGAGTTCCTCCAGGGGATGAGATGAGGACTAGAAATCATGACAGAGGGGATTGATTGATTGAAGAAAGAGTAGAGACTGAATCTTGATAAGAGAAGCCTTGGAGACTCATTATAGTTGTCTTCAGGTATTAGAACAATTATTCTATAAAGAGGCATAAGACTTGTTCCACTTGTAGGGGATATGTTAGCTAGAATACCTAATTGGGTATGGAATAGTCTTGATGACCTCTGTGGTCTCTTCCAAGTGCTTTTATAGGGATGTGTGAGTGTCAATACATACTTATGTATGTGTTTCACAAGGCAGAAGTAAGAACAATGGATGGGAGTCTCAGGGAAGTGGGTTGTGATGTAAGGGAGAACTTTCTAAATCACTATCTTCTACTTAATGTGCTGCCCTGAGAGAGAAGGTTCTGTATCACTAAAGGTGTTGAAGAGACTGAATAATTCCTTGTTGACATCATATTGGAGACTCATACACTTGTCAGGAAAGACTCTGCTTTATGGTAGATCCTGATCCAGAGGCTCATTAGATAGAATCAAAGATAATTAGCCTCTGTGTCTAGAATCCAGGAATTAGCCAATGGCATCAAGAGAGAACCAGAAGGAGCTGCTGATCATGGGTTACTACCCAGCTTCTCTGGAGTAGAAGCAAGAAGAGAGTAAAAGGTGTTGGTTTTAGTTGTGAAAGCTCATCTCCTACCTGCCTGGTACCTTTTCTTTTCATGTACCTTTTCACTCTAGCTATTCTTCTTCCATGGCCTTATTTCAGAATAAACCCAGAAGTAAGGAAACAGGAGCGGGATGACTTTGGCATACAAGTCATCTCCCTAATAACTGCTTCCTTAGAGCATCTAAGCACAGACCATCTGTCCAGGGAGTGCCTCTGTCTTTGCTCACTGGAATTTGGTTCTGTGACAAACTCTCCTCCCTACTCCCCAACACCTCTGAGTGGGTCGGTCCCCTTTACAATAGTCCCTTGTATGTCACAGTCTAGACATTGAACAGCTACTGGCCAACAAGCTGATGAGTGAAGGAATTATTGCTGTGCATCTCGGCCCATCCTATTCTCCTCACTTCATCCCGCTTAACTGGATGTTGACCAAGATCAAATCACTACCTCCTTCTTAACTCTCAGAACTTGGCTTTAGGAACCTGTCTCCTCTGTTTCTGAACACTGTGCTTTCTCATTCTGTTGCATTATCAGTACAGAGTCTGTTCTCTTTAAGGTCTACTTTGATTGCCACTTATAGACGTGCAGATTGATAGACTTTTAGCCCTGGAAAGGAACATGGAGATTATGTGGTGTGACCAAGATCTCAAAGCCAAGGGATCTACAAGTACAACTCAAATCCAGATCTTTTAACTTCAAATGTAGAACTCTTTTTATTATAGTATCCTTTTTATTTTGCCCACAAAGAAATACCCTCTGTGAACCATAAATGTTCTATAAATCTGAATTGTTATTGTTACCACAATGGCCTATACCAGGGATGGAGAACCTGCTGCCTCTAGGCCACATGTGACCTTCTAGGTCCTTAGGTGCAGGCTTTTGACTGAGTTCAAGTTTTACATAACAGGTCATTTTATTAAGGGGATTTGTTCTGTGAAGTTTGGATTCAGTCAAAGGGCCACACTTGAGAATCCAGAGGACCACATCTGACCTTGAAGCCACAGGTATCTCATCCCTGGCCTACACTGCTCTTTCTTCTTGGAATCATAATTACATATATAGTCAGGACACAGTTTCGAATTGAATCTGCAAGAGTTTCAGGTGTGAGTCTTATTTCAGAGCTAGACCGTAAAGTTCTTGGAGGCAACAGATTAGTGGGACAGTAAGGATCCCTTGCCTCTGACACAAAGTCAGCAAAGACTATAGTCCTAAGCATCTGTATCCGGAAATTGTTTTTCATTACCTGAAGGTCAAAGAATGCTACCTGGGGAACACATGAAAGCTTCAGAAAACCCTGAATTCAAGGTCCTTAGGGACAAACATCTGTCAAACCCTATTCCCAATAACTATTAGACACCCTAGTACTTTTCCCATGAGATATCTACTGCCTCAGATATCCTCCCAAAGACAAATATCCTCCACACTACTTTTGAGACCATCAGAAAAAAAGGGCATATTTTGTACATCTAGTTCCACTCCAGGAAGCAGATAAACTCCACTCTTGGATCAATAGATTATTATTATTCTCACCTTTTCAAGTGCCAAGTCCCGTGATAATGGATGATATTCCCTTCAGCCTCTCTCAAATGTATTTGTGTGTCTTCTCTCTTCCCTCACAACATCATACACTGAGCTGACAGAAAATGGTCTTTAATTTGGGCGTATTGGACATACTAATTGATGTAATGTACTCTTGGTAATAATATATGTATATTCTTTCTTTAAGGCTGAGTTAAGCTTGATTGGGAAGCTCTGTTCAATTATGATACAGTGGGAAACATACTATACTGAAAAAGACTTCTTACACCAGCAGAGGGTCAAATCCTAGAAGACATAATGGTGATCTTTAAATATTAGGACTGTGGCACAAAAGGAAGCACTACCCCAGACTTGCTGTATTCTTATGGGCAATTTTTTTTCTCTCTGGTTCTGTTCCCTCTTCTGTTGGATAAACTGATCTCCAAGAACCCTAACATTCCATGGTCTTTTCATTCTTACAAAGCTGGGTGTGTTCTTGGGTGTTTTCAAATCTGGCAGCTAGCCTGATGGTAAATGTTTTTGTATTTTTCTACTGACGCTTGTTAAATGTGAGTCTTCAAAACTGCAGTTAGTATTTAATGAGAAAAAACTCAAGATGATTGCTAAGGGTACTCAGACATTTTCAGGGCTAGCCTATTAAGATGCCTGAGAAGCAACACTTGGTGCTCAGGCCTTGTGGCCTTTGACTTCAGTTACATAGATCTGCTGTCTCACTATCTTGGGGAACTGATAAGGTATCATTCTCAAGATGCCCGTGTGTAGGTACTGTGTTCCTTGCTGTCAGAACGTACTATCAACTTTCCCTGTTCCAGTCCAAACACAGCCATACCATTGCTTTGAATATGAAGAGCTTAGAGAGCAGCTGGTATGCCTGCTGTTCAGTAAGTGGGACAAGCTGCTCCATTGAATGCTACCTTCCCCCCCCCCCCACCATTGAGCCTTCACTAATAATAAAGAAAGCAAGTTAAATAAAAATGCCCAATACAAGTCTGATAATGTTTTTTTGCCCTAAGTAATCTCCTAACTTCCCTGCTAAGAGGAGAGCAGCATGTTTTATTATCCATTTATCAGGACCATTGTTCATTTTGTACGATCTCTTTGCTGGCTTTTTATGATCACTCCTTCCTTTCTTAGATGCTCATTATTTGTTGTTGTCCAGTAATTCAGTTGTGTCCAGCTCTTCATGATCTCATGGACCATAGCACACCATGTCTCAGAGTTTGTCCAAGTTCATGTTTGTTTTCATGATACTATCTATCCATCTAATCTTTTGCCCCCTTTTTCTTTTGTCTTCAGTTTTCCCTAACATCAGGATCTTTCCCATTGAGTTTTATCTTCTTATTACGTAACCAAAGTATTTAAGCTTCAGCTTCAGTATTGATCTGCCACTGAATAGCCTGAAATCATTTCTTTAAGTATTGACTGATTTGACCCCCTTTTTGTCTAAGGCAGTGGTTCTCAACCTGTGGGTCATGACCCCTTTGGGGGTTGAATGGGGGTTGAACGACCCTTTCACAGGGGTCACAGGGGTCACCTAAGACCATCAGAAAACATATATTTCAGATGGTCTTAGGAACCAAGACACCACTCCTCAGTGTGTCTCCAGGAAGGTCCACCTACATGCAAATACGCCCACATAAGAATATTAAAGGATGGCAGCATTAGGAAGATTGAGAACCACTGGTGTAAGGGACTCTCAGAAGTCTTCTCTAGCACCACAATTTAGAAGCACCAGTTCTGTAGTGCTTGGCTTTCCTTCTAGCCCAATTCCTACATCCATACATTGTTAGTGGAAAAAACTATAGCTTTGACTATATGGACCTTTGTCAGCAAGGTGATGTCTCTGCTTTTTAGTATACTGTCCAGATTTACTATAGCTTTCCTTCCAAGGAGCAAGTGTGTTTTAATTTCTCAGCAGCAGTTGCTGTCTACAGTTACCTTTGAGCCCAAGAATATAAAATCTGATGTTGCTTCCATTTTTTTTTCTCCTTCTGTTTGCCAGGAGGTGATGGGACCAGTTGACAAGTCTTTAGTTTTTTTTATAATAAGCTTCAAGCCAGCTTTTACACTCTCTTCTTCCATCCTCATCAAGAGGCTTCTTCACTTCCTACCATCAGAGTGGTATCACCTACACATCTGAGATGTTTATTAGCCACCCCTTTAGTAACACTTTCTAGAATTTTGCCACTAGCCCATAATGTTCCAACTTCATTCTCTCCCCTTTTCTGAAAATTGAGATATTTGCTGTTCTCCAATATTATAGTACCACCCTTATTTCATGATCTTTCAAAGATTATGAGCACCAGATAATAATAATGATAGTTAACTTTATATAGTACTTACTATGTGCCAAGCACTGTGCTAGGCACTTAGCAATTGTTATCTCATTTAATCTTCATAACCCAGAAAGGTAGGTGCTATTGATTATTCCTGTCATACAGATGAAGAAAATGAGGCAGATATTAAGTGACTTGCCCAGGTCACACAACTACTAAGTATCTGAGGCTAGATTTGGAGTCAAGTTTTCCTGACTCCACGTCTGGTGCTTTATCAGTCATGGTGCCACTCACTTAGCTGGGATTAGAAGTCCCATCTGCCGCTTAAAGTGCCTGAGGGTGTGGTTCATCTAAACCTGGTGACTTGAACTCATCTGACACAGCTAGGTATTCTGTTACTATCTCCTTATTTATTTTTCTTATTAACTCCAAACCATATCCATTTTATCTTTTCCAGGTAAAAGATTATTGTTATTGACAGAGAAATCAGAAACAAAAGAACTGAATACCTTTGTCTTTATTCTCTTCAATTATCATGTCCTCTACTTCAAGCTGTTACTTTCTTCTAGTCCCTGCCCCCCAAAAAGCCAAAACAAAACCAACTGCATCCTTTTTGTTATACAAGAAGCAAGGAGGAGGGAATGCAAGAAAGCAGGAAGCAACAGGCCCAGCTCCTTGAGAGCAGGGGTCAGGTTCATACTTCTCAAACTGCCTTTTGAGAGCCTCCTGTGATCTGCCTTCCTTTCTGACTTTATTATTTTCTGATTTTCTCCCTACATACTTCATCCTCCAGACAAACTAGATTGCTTTTATTCTTGCTCTTCCCATTCTTGCATCTTTGATTACATTGCTCCCTATTCCTAAAATGCCTTGCCCTCTTCTCTTACCTTTCCATAACTACATTTTTTGAAATCTTACCCATTCTTCATGGTCCAGCTCAGGAGTCACATCTTCTAGAAAACTTTTGCTTCACTTGCCAGTCCTCTTCCTACCTCTAAGCCAAAATTAATCTCAAATTTTCTGTCATATTTCATGGCAAAATAAGGATTCAAAAAGAGCTCAATAGATTAGAACACGGGACAAATCTTGTAAGATGACATTTGATAGGGATAAATGTAGAACCTTCCACTTGGGTTAAAAAAATTAACTTCATAGTTATAAGATGAAGGAGGCATGGCTAGACAGCAATTTATCTGAAAAGGATTTAGGAGGAGTTTTTGATAGTGCATGAGCTGAATATGAGACAGCAATGTAATATAGAAGCTAAGAAAGTAATAAAATTTTAGGCTTCGTTAAAAGAAGCCTAACATCCAGGACAAAGGAGGTGAGAGTCCTGTTACTATTTTGTCCTGGGAATACCATATCTGGTATATTGTATTCAGTTTTTTTGTTGTTGTTGTTGTTGTTGTTTCAGTTGTGTCTGACTCTTTGTGACCCTGTTTGGGGTTTTCTTGGCAAAGATACTAGAGTGATTAGCTTGCCATTTCCTTCTCCAGATCATTTTACAGATGAGGAACTGGGCAAATAGGGTTAAATAATTTGCCCATGTTCACATACCTGGGAAGTTTCTCAGTCCAAATTTGAACTCAGGGAGATGAATCTTCCTGACTCTAGCCCTGCCCATTTGGGGTTTTCTTGGCAAAGATGCTAGAGTGGTTTGCCTGCCATTTCCTTCTCCAGATCATTTTATAGATGAGGAACTGAGGCAAAACAGGGCTAAGTGACTTGCCCAGGGTTACACAGCTAGAAAGTATCTCAGTCTGGACTTGGACTCAGGAAGATGAGTCTTCCTGCCTCTAGCTCTGGTGCTCTATCCACTATGTCACTTAGCTACCCATGTTTAATTTCGAGAGCCACATTTAAGATAATAGTGATAAGCGAGCTAGACAACATCTAGAGGGCTATCTAGAACATCTAGTGAAGGGTTTCAATTTCATGCCATGTGAGAATGAAAAGAAGGAAATGAAGATTTTTGGCCTGGAAAGAGAAGACAGTTGGGGTGAGATAACCATCTTTAAATATTTGAAGATTTGTCACTTGGCAGAGAGATTCTGTTTATTCTGCTTGGTTCCATGGGCACAACTAAGAATGATAGATGGAAGTAGCAAAGATGCAAGTTTAGGTTTGATATCAAGTAAGGAAAAATTTATGATAATTAGCTGTCCAAAAATAGGATAGCCTGCCTCAAAATGTGGTAGGGGCACCTGTCCTTAGAAGTCTTTAGAGGATGGGTGACCATCGATCAGATGTTATTGAAGAGATTCTTATTCAGTTATGGACTCTACTGGATGCCAATTGAGATCTCTTACAATTGAGATTTTCTTAATAGCACTAGCTACTTCTATGTAGTTAACATGTTCCATTTTATATTAGTTACTTATGTATGTTTTATCACCCCTACTAGATTATGAGCTTTGTCAAAGTATAGCTTGTTTATCATTTACCTTCCCCTGTACTGATCAGTTTTGTACTGTGATTAAGTAAACTCTTAGCATTTCTTAATTTGAAGGAGCTTAAATCTAGTTGGAAAATGAGACATAAACACAAAAAGTTCAACCACAATACAAGATTATAAGGAGATGGTGGGCAAAGTACCAAAAAGGAACACAAGCACTAAAAGATCATAAATCAGGCAGTTTATTTATTACTCACTGTATCAGCAAGCACCCTAGCATACCTAGGATGGCTGCTAGCACAGGTTCTTAGATCTGCTTTTCTAAAGGAAAGCAACTCAAAATGGGTTAACAGTCTCACTTGAATCAATTAAACATATATCATTTACCTAGTTCAGGGGAAAAAGTCAGCACTCTGAACTTCAGAGAATACAAACAAATTACAAGGAGAAGTTACAAGCAAACAGAAAAACAGATCAGCTGGTGGGCTTCCAGCCATCTGACCATCACATCCATCCATTTCAGTTACCAGAGAGGGAAGCACTAACATCTGGGTTTTTCAAAGCTGGGGCGGGGCGGGGGGGGGGGGCGGGGGGCAGGGCTCAATCGTTTCCCAGAGTCTCATCTGGCCAAATCACACAATTCTTCTCAAAGTGAGCCCCAAAGCAAAACCTCACATCAGGGTGTATATATAGACTTTTCTTGGGTCAGAGAATGCCACAGCCCTCTTGACCCATTGCCCAACCACAAAGCAACAAGGCGCGGGCATTCCCAAAAAACAAGCCTCTTGTCACAGGTTCCACATGACTACATTCAGCCTATTAGGGGGCAGTGTATACTTTCAAATCAAGGAAGGTTCTCATAGCCACTTAAGCTAAGAGTCTAGGGGCAGAGAAGATCTTCAGATTCCCGTAACACTCACAAACAATCTCCCCAGCTCTTTAGTCTGGAAGCACATGTATAGGAATATGGTTAGATTCATACTATGGTTGAGAGCCCAGAACTACTGTAAGTCTCTGCCTTTATAGCTGATTGTTGTTGCTTTGCAGATTGACAAGGGCTAAGTGGGAGGAGGACCTTAGGCACAGTCAATTAGTGAGTGGTCCAAATTGTGACACCTCTCTTTCCCTGTTATTGATCACAGGAGCATTATGGTTAGAAAAAATTGCTAGCTTTATGTACCTGGGTTTGATGAAGTTTCCTAAGCTGATTGTCATCAAGAGATCTTCATTTTTCCTTATGAAGCCAACTAAACCATTTATTAGGTACATAGGGATACAGTATGGGTGAACCTTCCTTCTAATCACTAGACGTTTTTTTCATCTGGACTGCCCTTCTCAACAATTGCCTGGGAGCCCATTGTGTCCACCTGTCCTCTAGAATAGCAGCATCTGGTCTGACTCAGCCTCCAACTCTGTCCCATCTCCCTAAGTCAGTCTCTCTGAGCAAGTGGACCTCTCTGTTGTCTTCCCTTGAATATTACCATATTGTCTGAAGTTCCTGTTTGAGACTTGTTTTGTGCTGTTTCCCTCAGCCTGTGAGCTATAGCAGGTTCCTCTTCTCATGACTGGCTTAAAGTGACCTTTTCTTGACAGGTGCTCTTAATTTTCTTTTCGCATCCTGCTTAGCTTCTTTCCTCCAAACCCCCCAATTACTATATTGTCTCACTTAAGCTTTATCTCCTATACCTTTGTCTTAGTCTCTTGCCTCTACTTTGGCCTCCTTTTGTGAAAAGTGATTTTGAGTATCTCTTGAAGTGTTGTGGTGTTACCCCGTTCCTTAGTACCCAACCAGGTTTATGTCACTTGAAGTCTTCTGTTTGTAGTGGAACAAGGCACATGTAAAATGGATACAAAGTTTATATTTTGTAGGAGAATAAAGCATTGGATTGGGAGACAGGAGACCTGGGGTCTAACTGCGACTTGATCAGTGATTCTCTGGAACTTTGGGCAAGTCACTTCTTTCTGAGGCTGTTGGATTCTACAATTATCCAGTCCCTATTATTTGCAGAGCAGCATGCTAGGTGCTGAAGGTGCCACAAAGATAAAAAGAGTACCTACTCTCAAGGATCCCACAGTCTCATAAGAGATATGTTACATGCATGCATATATATATATATAAATTCTAATATATATTAGAATAAATAATGGAATATTAACTAGATGGGAAAAGTATAAAAGTCCTATGGGATTAGTTGTGGGAGAAAGCGCTTGTAGCTAGAAGAATTCCTGGAGACGATGTCAGCATACCTGAATCTTGAAGGATCCGAGTAGGATTTAGATCTGTGTAATGAGGTCTTAGATTAAATAATCTCTCAGGTCCCCTCTATCTCTGGTATAGACCAAAGATTCAGTGATTCTATATGATCCTTGCCCTCAAGAAGTTCGAGGTCTATTTGGAAAGCCTCCACACAAAGTTAACATTATCAGATATCACTGGGCTGTGCATAACTCCCTACTAAGCCAGTGATTATTATAGATAATCAGAGGAGGGATAGAGCTAAGGGGGCCAGGTTGATCAGGGAAGTTTTCCTAGAGGAGGGAAGATTTGAGCTGGAGGATTCACAGTGGTTAGGGGGAAGCAGTGCTGGCATGAATACAGTAGAGAGTAGTTTGGGTTCTTGGGCTGTATAGTTTCTTTTTCATGTTTTAAGAAGGAGACCTTGAAGGAGCTGTTAGTTCTATAGCCTTTGGACCAGGCCTACCTTGAGAAAATAGTGAGGGGTCAGAGTCAAGAACAGAGTTTTCTATGGTCTTGTGATACGGAGTTGTCATCGTCTGACACTTCTGTAGTGTCATTGTCTGACACTTCTCGGTGCCCAAGCCATGAGGTAGCTAACTCACAGTGGAATGCAAACAGATAGACCCAGAAAGCTACTCAGGAATAATAGATTGCCAGAGCCATGCTGACTTGTAACACAAATTTCATTTGATATACTTTTGCTTTCTCTCTTCCCCTTTCTGTACAATCAACTCAGTGCCCAAAATGTAATGGGCCAGGCTATAACAAGAAACCATCAGCCAGACAAGAGGGTCTAATCTGTCCTGCTTTTCTCTGCCACTTGCAGGCATCCTTGGAGTGGGAGAGAGGTTGATATGTTCTCAGAACTGTTGATAACAGCAGCTCCCTTCCTACTCAGTATTCAACAATCTGTTCTCCCTAGTTGTGTTAACAGTAGGTGAGATTTAAGGGTACAATTTCCTAATGAACAGATCTCCATTAGTATTTGGTTCTCTATGGTAATATTTTTTTTCTTCATTTAATATTTTATTTTCCCCTAATATATGTGAAAGCAATTTTAAACAGGCATTTTGAGTCCTGGGGGCCACTAGGTGGCTCAGTGAACAGAGTACCAGCCCTGAAATCAGGAGGACCTGAGTTCAAATCCGCCTGAGACACTTAACACAAAAAACTAGCCGTGTGACCTCAGGCAAGTCACTTAACCCCAACTGCCCCATCCAAAAAAAAGAAAAGCAAAATGTTGAGTCCCAAATTATGTCCTTCTCTCTCCCCTCCCCCCATTGAGAAGTTAAGCAATTTGCTATAGGTTATATATATGCAGTCATGTAAAACATATTTTGCTATTAGTCAAGTTGTGAAAGAAGACACAAATAAAAAAAAACCCACAAGGAAAATTAAAAAAATTTTTTTAAAAAGCATGCTTCAATCTACATTCAGATTCTATCAGTTCTTTCTCTGGAGATGGATTTATATTTTTCATCCTAAGTCCTTTGGAATTATCTGGATCATTGTATTGTTGAGAATAGCTAAGTCTTTCACCGCTGATCATTTTACAGTATTGTTTTTACTGTGTACCCTGTTCTCCTGCCTCTTTTCAGTTCATTTCATATCAGTTCATGTAAGTCTCTTTGGGTTACTCTGAGAGCATTCTGCTCATCATTTCTTATAGCACAATAGTATTCCCTCACAATCATATACCATAATTTGTTCAGCCATTCCCTAATTGATCAGCATCCCCTCAGTTTCAATTCTTATGGCAGAGAGATTTTTATGGAGATTTCAGCTCCATAAAAAGAAAAGCTTTCTAACAAAAGAGCTGCCAAGAGGTGACATGGGCCCCTCAGTAGATTGTCAAGCAGAGGGTAGATGACTTCTTATCCATGGGTTGTGTTAAGTTCTAGATTGGAATCGATGTCTTAGAAGATGCCTTCCAATTCCAACATCCTGTGATCCTTAGTTCCCATGTGTCCCCTGACTTGACACCACCAGGTATGTTGAGCTCTGCTGCTACCAGATTTGGAGAACTCTCAGAGTAGTATCAGCCATGGACTCCAAGCCTCAGGTGGCAGGACATTCCTCACTAATAAATGCTGCCACCAAGACCCACAAATAAGTGGAGTTGTTTTCAAAGTGTGAGGAGCAATTATCTGTTGTGCTGATGAGCACATCAGAACCTAAGGTTACACTGTATATAATACTCCCTGGTCTCAGGGAATACTGATAAGTTATTGATTCTGCTTGGTCTATCGTCCACTACCATTACTGTTTCCCAGTCCCACATCTTAGTTCTCATGAGAGGAAACAATATATTTTAGGCTCTGTCCTGGACTTTCTTCTCTGTCTTCTCTGTCTCCATGATTTCATAAAGGTCAATGGAAGAAACTGTCATCTCTAAACAGATGACCCACAGATTAACATATTTAGCCCTAATCTCTTTCCTGAGCTCCAGTACCACCTCTCCAACTATCTCTTGATGATAAACATATCAGGTTTGATGAAAATTTTCATCTTTCCATGTAAACCCATCTATCTTCCTAACTTTTCTTTTCCTGCAAGAAAACACTACTCCTTCTAATTATCCAAGTTTGAAACCTAGGAGTTATGCAGAATGCCTCATTCTTTTTCAGTTCCTGTATTCAATCAGTTACCAAGTCTTTTCTCTCCCACTACCTTCTGTTTCCTTTTCCCTACTCATACATATCACCCTGGTCTAGGCCCTCATCACTTCTTACCTAGATTATTTCAGTAGTCTCCTGACTGGTTTCACTGAATCCATTCTTCTGTCTTCAATGTACCTTCTACACAGCTACCAAACTGATCATCCTGAAGCATAGATATAACTGTGACTATGCTCATAAGTTTCAGTGGTTCCCCATTGCCTTTAGGCACTTAAAACTTGAGCTCTAGCTTTTTTTTCCTCCAAAGTTTCTTTTATTTTTATTATGAATTTGATAAACCTCAACAAACATGAACATTTCCCCATAGAAAGATCAGAAAAGAGGTTTGTATATAATGCTATGAATTTGTATTATATACAGTTTTTTAAAAGCATATGTTAAGTTTAACAATGCATTTCCAACACTGTTCTGCTTGTCTGTGTCCCCCTTTGAACCTCCTTTTTTCTCTACTCCCTTCTGTGTACTTTTTTTAAGTGTTTGATGGTCTTTTAGACATATATATTAATAAAATTATTTCCTACTCTTCTTTCCCCCCAATAAATAAAAGTTCTCTTTTATAACCAAAGGAAAACAGATCTACACTGACCATGTCTGAAAACAAATTGTTTTTCTTCCCCTTTAGTTCATTATCTCTCTGCCAAGAGTTAGGGAGCACAAATCAACATCAGTCTTGTGGAGTTGTGATTGGTCATTTTGTTGATCATAGTTCTTCAGTTTTCACAACTGTTTTCCTTTGTAGTAATTAGTTGTTGTATCATTTGTTTTACTAGTCCTGGTCCCTTTATTCTCTATCAGTTCATACAAATCTTACATTCATCTTTCATTGTTTCTTATGATACACTAATATTCCATTACATTCAAAAACCACAACTTGTTTAGATGTCCCCCAGTTAATAACCAGTTCTTTGCTACCACAAGGAGTACTGTTAAAAATATCTTTGTATGCTTTGAGCCTGCTTTTTTCATCTTTGTCAGTTTGATGGGTGTGAGGTGAAATCTTAAAGTTGTTTTAATTTGCATTTCTCTTATTATTAGCAATTTGGTACATTTTTATGTGGTTGTTGATAGGTTGCTTTTCTTCTATCAAGAACAATCAAGTAATCAACTAAAGAAAGAAAATGACAGTTGTTGGAGGAACTCTGGGAAAACAGGTGCAATAATGTACTATTGGTAGAATACTGTTCTAATCATTCTGGAAAGCAGTTCGGAATTGTAGCTAAAAAATACATGTACAGATAAAGAGAAGAAATAGAAAATGAATGAATACAAATATATACAAAGTAGTTAAAAATAGTGTAGAAGGGAGAACAGTAGTAGTTGGGGGAATCAGGAAAGGCAGAAGATAGTGTTTGAATTACATCTTAAAAGAAGAAGACTATTTGAGGTGAAGTAAGGAGAAACTACATTCTAGCCATGAGAGAAAGCTAACCAGTACAGACAGGAGATGGAATGTTATATGAAAGGAACAGAGAGAAAGCCAGCTTAGCTATATTATAGAGTGTGGGAGGAAGTGAGACTAGAAAGATAGGTTGGGGCCAGGCCACGTAGGGCTTTAAAACCTAAACAGAAACTGATAGTTTATATGAACCGTTTTTTATTCTTTGACTATTTATCTATTGGAAAATGGTGCTTGTTCTTGCATATTTGAAATAATTTCCTATATATCTTAGATATCAGACTTATCAATAAATTTACTGCAGAGATTTTTTTTTCTAGTCTTCATTATGTGTACAAAAACGTTTTGATTTTGCTGCTCTGTTTTATTGCCTCTGGTTCTTGCGTACCTAATCAGTTCCATTGATTCACTTCTTTATTTTTTTTAAACAAGTGCCAGATAATTTGGGTGATTATTAGTGTGTATTAAAGTTTGTACTGATAGGTCCTCTACCTTCTTCAGCTTCTCTCCCTCCCTCCCTCCCTCTCTCTCTCTGTACAAAAGGACATGTTTAATAATTACATAGCTAGGTGATACAGCGCATAGAGATCTGGGCCTGGAGGCAGAAACATCAGACAAGTTTCAGATAATGTAGCAGCTTTGTGACACGGAGCAGTCACTGTACTGTTGCCCTTAGTTTCCTCAACCATAAAATGAGGATAATAACAACACTTCTTAAAGTTGGGGGGAGGTTCAAATGAGGTCATATCTGTAAGGTGTTTGGCACAGTACCTGACACATTAGAGGCACAAGTTATTATTATTACTGTTATCATTGTTGTTATTTTCATTGTTATTGCTATCATTACTACTAAGATATTATTCAATCCTGACATTCACACCGATTTTTAGTACTAGATTTGCTTTATAATACTAGAGGGGGGAAATAAAATCAATTAAGTGTAGCAAATAAGAAATAAAACATTTTAAAAAAATTTTAAGAAGAACTCAGAATTAAAATTAAGAGTGACCCAATATCATATTTGCATTCAGGACTCCTTAGAAAACATTTAATTTTAGCTATTGTTAGTAAGAGGCAGCTAGGTGGCATAGTGAATAGAATGGAAGGTTCACCTTCCTGAGTTCAAATTTGGCCTCAGACACTTCTTAACTATGTGACCCTTGGCAAGTCACTTTACCCCGTTTGCCTCAGTTTCTTCATCTGTAAAACGAGCTGGAGAAGGAAATGGTGAACCACTCTTGTATCTCTGCCAGGAAAACCCCAAATTGGGTCATGAAGAGTTGGACATGACTGAAATGATTGCACAGCAAAGCTGTGTTAGTAAGCTGGCAAGAGTTAACCTCAAATGAGTTTTCACATCAGGAAATGCTATTTTTCACCATTGGGGAGAAGCTGAAAATGTAATAAGATAGTATGGTTTGTACCTATTTTAATGACCACCTCTCCAGGATACTTTCCCATCCCCATTTTACAGCTTTCCTATTGCTGCTACTATTACTCATTTGACAGAACTACTTGCATGTCATATTTACAAAAGCCAACACTGTGGTTTTTCTTTTCCATTATTTTCTTTGCTGGTTCTTCTTCCTTAGATGTAATAAAACGGAATTTATACTTCTTGTTGCATCTTGTTGGCCTTGAAGAGTTCTCTAGATTCCATTTCACCAGAACTACGAAAGTACTGTACTCCCTTATTTTCCTCTTCAGCAGTATCTAGAGAAAGACTGCTAACAAAAAGAATGTTTTTATATGTTTTTTTATCTTCAGCCTATCTTCCCAGGCCAGTTATATCTCACTGCCCCCTCATACATTCTTCATTGCAGCTCAGTTGACCTACTTGCTCTTCCCCCCCTACTGCACATTCTGTTTCCTGTCCCTGTGCTTTGCACAAGCTGTCCCTCAAGCCTCAATGGTCCCCTTTTGGAATAGCAAGACTTCTTCAAGGCTCAACTCAGGTGCCACCTTCTTTAGTAGGCTTTTTATGATTTCCCCAGTTCTTAATGCCTCCCTCCCCAAACATCAGTTTATCTTTATTTTTAATGTATCCTATATTTGTTTACCTGTTAATGTGTTATAAAAGCTTCTGTAGTAGATGGACTGATATTTTCAGTTCCACATACTGACTCTTGCTTTTCTTTATGTCCTGACCAAAATCCCATGTTTTACTGGAATCCTTTTCCAACCCCTCTTAATTCTATTGCCTTCCCTCTATTAATTATTACTTATCCTGTAAATAACTTGCTTTGTATATATTTATTTGCATGTTTTTTCCCCATTAGATTGTAAACTCCTTGAGGATGGGGACTGTCTTTTGTTGTCCCAGGTTGTCCTCTGCACTTAGCATAGTTCCTGGCACATAATAGACAATAAATATTGATTGTTTCTAGCACATAGTAGGTACTTAACAAATGGTCACTGACTGATTATTGATTGAAGGTATAGGCCAGGGATGGAGAACCTGTGGCCTTGAGGCCACATGTGGCCCTCTAGGTCCTCAAATGCAGCCCTTTGAATACAAACTTCACAGAAGAAATCCCTTTAAAATGATTTGTCCTGTAAAACTTGGACTCAGTCAAAAGGCCATACCCAAAGACCTAGAAGGCCACATGTGGCATCGAGGCTGCAGGTTCCCCACTCCTTGGTACAGACAGGCCTTTGAGCAGTTTTTCTTCTAGATTTCAAGTGCCTAACATCAAGATTTAGACCATAGCCTTCTGCGCTTCAGTCCTGACTAATCACATGAACTTTCTCTTTTTTTAAAAATTTTATTGACTTGTTTGTTTACTTTTAGGTTACAAGATTCAGTTCCAGAGTCACTTGAGTTTCAGATTTTTCTCCCCTTCCTCCCCACCCCCCACCCCCGCTATGGTGGCATACAATCATGTATAGGATCTGCAAACTC
>CM053596.1:72053461-72103138 GCA_028646575.1 Pseudocheirus occidentalis
TATATTCAGTTTTGCTGGGTAGTTGATTTTTGGTTTTAATCTTAGCTCCCTTGATCTCCAGAATATCATATTCCAGGCCCTTCGACCCCTTAGTGGAGAAGCTGCTAGATCCTGGGTTATCCTAATTGTGTTTCCACAGTATTCAAATTGTTTCTTCTTGGCAGCTTGTACTATTTTCTCCTTGATCGGGGGACTCCAGAACCTGGCTATAACATTCGTAGGAGTTTTCTTTTGGGGATCTTTTTCAAGAGGTGATTAGTGAATTCTTTCAAGTTCTGTTTTGCCCTCTGGTTCTAAAATATCAGGGCAGGTTTCCTTGAGAATTTCTTGAAAGATGATTTCTGGGTTCTTTTTTTGATCATGGCTTTCAGGTAGTCCAGTAATTTTTCAATTATCTCTCTTGGATCTATTTTTCAGGTCAGTAGTTTTTCCAGTGAGATATTTCACGTTGCCTTCTATTTTTTTATTTGTTTGAATCTGTTTAATAGTGTCTTGATTTCTCATAAAGTCACTTGCTTCCATTTGCTCTAGTCTAATTCTGAAGGAATTATTCTCTTCAGTGAGCTTTTGAGGTTCTTTTTCCATCTGGCAAGTTCAACTTTTTAAGGCCTTCTTCTCCTCATTGGCTTTTTGGGCCTCTTTTGCCGTTTGAGTTAGTCTGTTTTTTAAGGTGTTATTTTCTTCAGTCAAATTGTTGACTTTCTTTTCATAATTTTCTTGCATCATTCTCATTTTTCTTCCCAGTTTTTCCTCTACTTCCCTTATTTGGTTTTCAGAATCCTTCTTAAGCTCCTCTGTGGCCTGTAACCAGTTCAAATTTTTCTTGGAAGCTTTTGGTGCAGGAGTTCTGACTTTGTTGTTTTCCTGCCGTTCCGTGCTTTTATCCTTTTTGTCCCCAAAAAAGGAATCTAAGGTTGGATTGCTGTGCTTCCTGTTGCCACTCAGTTACTTGACTTTTGAGCTTTTTGCCACAGTGGAACTCTGCTTCCAGAGAGTAGAGCTTTGTCCCAAATTGCCGGGTTTTTGCAGCTGCCAGAGCTATTAATTGGGTGCCCTCTCTGAAGCTTCCACAGGCTCTAGCACCTGGTCACATACCCCAGGACCTCTACCCAAGACAATGATCCAGATCCAACCAGGCCAAAGCAAAAGCAATTACCCCTCAGAATGGTTGCTTGGTCTCCCTATGATTTGCAGGCTGGGAGCTCTGAAGCAGCCACATGGAGGCGGCTGCACAGCCACCATGCCTGTGCTGCTTCTGCTTTCCAGGGCCAGAGGCCAGACCACACTCTCATTCTCCCTGTTCCCAAAGTCCACACTGACCTTTTACTTTGCCTTTGGCATTTATTGGTTGATAATTCTGGAAACAGCCACCGCTATTGGTGATATACTCTCCTGAAGTCCCTCCAGCTGTGCCTCATTGGGGCTGCCTTGGGGCTAAAACCGTGGGCTCCTGTGGGGCTGGGATGGATCCTTCCTGCCAGGCTGCCTTCAGTGGGAGATTTGTTTCTCTCTGTCACTTTGTGGGTTCTGTAGCTCTAAAATTTGTTCAGAGTCATATTTTATAGGTATTTGAGGTGGCTATGAGGGGAGCTCATCGAGTTTTCCTTCTTCTGTGCTGCCATCTTGGCTCTACCCCCCCTCCTACCCATTCTTGAAGGCCAATTCTAATGCCATTTTGTTCTGGAAACGTTCTCTGAAACTCCTATTTCACTGATGTTACCAACATTCCTTTTCAGACCTCATGTCTAATTTTGTTTTGTTAACCTTCTAATGTATTTATCTCTACTAAAAAAATATTGTATGTTTTCTATGCCGGAATCTTATTCCCCCCTTAGGAAATAAGTTCTGTGAGGTCAGAAGTTAGTTGCATTTCCCTCAATATGAAGCACAATGTTTTTCATACATTTTTTGTGGTTGTTAAATTCTTTTAAGAGATCCCTTAGTTCTCCACTTCTATTTTTGAGTGAACTAGCATTAATGTCTAACAGCTAGGTTGTGCAGTGGGTAGAATACTAGGCATAGAATAAGAAAGATCTAAGTTCACATCCAACCTCAGATATATTTAACTAGCTGTGTGACCCTGGCAGGTCATTTTTCCTCTCTCTGTCTCCGTTTCCTCATCTGTAAAATGGTATTATTAATAATAACAGGCTTATTATGAAGATCCAGTAAGGTAATTCTAAATTACTTGGTACAGTGCCTAGTGCACACTATGCAAATGTTCACTGCTGCTGTATGATTTGCTTTTAGTGATGGGGAGATAAATTATTCCTATGCTTTTTTGTATGGGCATTCATTCGCATGGAAGTTTGAGCTATCAGATACTCATTTACCTGTGAAATGACTGAGAATGTTATCATGTTCCTTTTCTTAGGAACTTCGTTTGGAAGATTATCAAGCTAACAGAAAAGGTCCTCAGAACCAGGTGGGAGCAGGTGCCACCACAGGGCTGTTTGGCTCTTCTACAGCAACCTCCAGCACCACGGGCCTCTTTGGAAACTCTACCACTAATGCAGGTTTCACATATGGGCCAAATAAAACTGCCTTTGGGACAAGTAAGCACAGAGAATCTTAAGTGGATTATATTAGTTTTCTTTTATATTGGGAATTGACTCCATGTTGTATGCTGAGTATAGTAACGCTGTGTTAAGTGAACTGCTTGGTTTCCTTTTTGAAATTGTATTAAAAATTCAACTTTTTAACATCGATACAATGGATTAGACTCAGTGTAACTACTTACATTTCAATTAATTTCACTATATAAACTAAGAGTGTGTCAGTCATCCTCCATCAGGTTTCTTTGTCCGTTTGTTTTCATTCACTTCTCTTTATGGTAAAGGTTAGCGTGTTCTGGTTCTACTTTTTTTTTACTTTGCAATAGTTTATAAATGGCTTTCCATATTTTTTTCCTCCTCATGCTTGACAATCTTAAATGCATTATAGTACTTCTTTTTTTTTTTATGTGCCACAATTTATTTAACCATTCTCTTGCTATTGGACATTTAAGTGGTTTCTAGGTGAGATTTTTGGGGTGTTTTTTATTTTTAGGATTACATATACTGTGAAAATCTTGAAACAGATATAAGAATAAAAATGATCAGGTCAAAGGATATGATTGTTTTTGTCGCTTGTACTATGTATTGTCTGATTACTCTACAAAAAAGATTAGATGATTTTGTTTATAGGATATATCTCTTCCTTCATAACACACAGGCATTGTTGCTTTGCTTTTAATTATCTTTGCCAATTTGATAGGTAAAAAAAAGTATCAAGAATCTGAAGTGGTTCTTCAGAGTTATTTTAATTTTCATCTCTGGTTATTAGTGAGACTGAGCATTTCTCAAGTGGTTATTAGCAATTTGTATTTCTTCTTTTTAAAAAAGTTTCATTACTTCTTTTTACCATGTATCCATTATGGATTAGGCTTCCTTTGTTTTCAAGAATTGGATTCCAGCAGTGGAAAGAATGCTGGATTTAAAGTCACAGGATCTGGGTTTGATTCTTAGTTTCACCAGTTACTGACTTTTTTACTTTTGGCAAGTCATTTAACCTTTTGGGCTATAGGTTCTTTTATCTCAAAAATGAAAGGATGGGACAAGATGGCTTCACCTCTAAATCTTTGAAGGGGAAGAAAGAAAGGAACAACATTTATTAAGTTTCTACTGTTTACCAGGCAGTGTCTTAAGTATTTAACAGATAATCTCATTTGCTCCTCAACCCTGGGAGATAGATGTTATTATTATCTACATTTTACAGTTGAGGAAATTGAGGCAGACTGCAGTTAAATTACTTGCCTAGGGTTACAGAACTAGGAGGTATATATGGCTAGATTTGAACTCAAGGTCTTCCTGACCCCAAGCAAGCTCTCTATCTGTTGTGCCACCTTGCTGCTTCTGTGCATTGATCCTATGGCTTGACTTCCAGGAGCCTTCAAGGTTCACCTTAGGAAAAGCATGTAGCACATTGTAGAAGACTATGTTAAATGAGGCAGTCTGGTGAGGTAGAACACAACCAATGGACTGGAATGCAATATACTTGGGCTTAAGTGCTGGCACCATTGTGATTTTGGACAAGGGCCTTAATCCCTATATACCTCAAGTTTCTTTGCTTGTAAAATGTAAATAATTGTTATGCTACACACCTTTCAAAGCTGTCTGAGGATGAGGTCATGAGGTAAGAGGTATGTGAAAAGGGTTTAGCTGTCAGAGGACTATATTTGCAAACTCTTATTCTTTAAATGCTTGAAGGAATTTGCTTCTTGCTGTGTATAACCAATCTCTATTTAGAGAAAAAAAAATTTATGGAATATATTGTATAGATTTCAGCTACATGTGGGCTGCTGATATTTTCCCTCAATTGATTTTCTTTTGCATTTTATTTTTTCCCTGAAAGGTACAACTGGATTTGGGACAAATACAGGTAGTCTCTTTGGTCAGCCAACTCAGCCAACCACCAGCCTCTTCAGTAAGCCATTTGGCCCAACTGCAACCACCCAGAATGCTGGCTTTTCATTTGGGAATACCAACACTCTTGGACAGACAAACACCAACACGATGGTAAAGAATCAAAGACATAGCACAGGGAGACCAACTAATAGGGAGGAACATAGTGTTGCTGCAGTTCTCAAGAGCCAGTCATCCCAGTCCAGTTGGCTGTCTGGGTGCTGTTATGCCTCTGCTTGTGGATCTAAACAAATCTTCCCCTTCTGGTAATGCTTGGCATTCCCTTGCCCTTCAAGACTTCCTCCTGTGGAAGTAATCTCTCCTTTATCTGAAGTCACTTCTCTTTGTATCCGTCTTGTATTCTACTGTTATAATATTCACATCTGTGCCTTCCTTTTCTCTACTAAATTGTACAATTACTTTGAAGGTAGAGACCATGTCTCATTTATCTTTGTGTATATGTGTGTCCCCAGAAGAGTGCCTTGTACATAGGAGGTATTATTGCAGATGTTTATAGCTTGAATGAATTAATACTTTTCCAATGTCTGTAGACTTTTTAAAGTAATTTATAACAACCTAATTCTTAAAAAGTTGTGAACTCGAAATTTGGATCACCTCAATGCAGGTTCTGCAGAAAAGGGTATTGTATTCCTTATAAATCGTCATTAACTCTTTTCTTAAGGTCTGCCAGGGGGTGCCAGACGTTGAGTCAGGAAGATCTGAGTTCAGATTTGACCTCAGACACTAGCTGTGTGACTCCGAACAAGTCACTTAACCCTGTTTGCCTCAGTTTCCTCATATGTAAAATGAGTTGGAGAAGGAAATGGCAAACTACTTCAGTATTTTTGCCAAGAAAACCCCAGAATAGGGGATGAACAGTCAGACACAACTGAAATGACTGAAGGCCATTGACCTTTTTCTAGTAAGGGTCAATTCAAGGATGCATTGAAAAGATTACTTCCATTTCTCACCACTTTAATTCATTTTCCTGTTTTTATGTGTTTTCCCCAAATTATGTACAATTTAAATAAGCCTTATTATTAGACTTACTGAGCAGTTGAGACCTCTTTAATTTTAATCAAAGTACTTTTTTTCAGTGCCAGGTTTTAGAGATTAGCAAAATTTAATTTACCTTGTTTTCAGTGGTCTCATTTTCATGGAAAATTATATAACTAGTTGCATAATAACTTCAGAAAGTATAGTTTTTTAAAGTCAGTGGTAATAATTAGATCTTTTAGCCTTTTTCTTGGTAAAAGAAGTAACTGGCTCAAATTAACACTGCACTAGCAACAATTTAACCATCTTTCAGAATATCTGCTCCTTGGTTCCTAAAAGCACTGTTTGATAGCAAGAGAATTAGCTGTAAAATCTATTGATTAATGTACTTGAAGCTGCTTTTTACCTTTAGTTGACTATACAGATACTCTGGGGCAATTTATAAGACAGCCTGGGATTGGCATGCTTGCTTTCAACCTAGATTACTGTTTGCAGGGTTTATTCGGGGGAACCCAAGCCTCATCTGGAAGTCTTTTTGGGACAGCTACAAACACGAGTGCTGCTACTGGATTTGGAACAGGAACAGGCCTCTTTGGGCCAACCAACACAGGATTTGGTGCTGTTGGTTCGGTATGTTTTCAATGTTGACTATGATTTGAGGGTACATAGATATAACCTGCTCTTTAAAAACTAATATCGTGACAAGTATTTATGAGAAAAGGCTAACTTTGCCTATTTTTATCTGTTTCTAGAGAGTGCATTATATGGTATGATAATAAAAAAAGTTTAATAATTTTATATATGTGGCTATGTGCAGAACTTCTTTAATATAGCTCAGTAGGTTATAGATGCAGCTACAAGACTCTTTTAGTGGTTTTATTTTCAATACCAAATCTTGGGATTTTGGTTTAATTTTTATTGCCAATGCTTTTAATGTACTTCTGGAGTATTCTATTCAGAATATATAATTAATTCTGTGACATTATTGTTGAGTGTGAATAGAAATGATAAAACATTCTGTTAGTTTCAAATCAGACCATGTTCATTTACCTAGTTCTGTCCCCTGATCTTGAGCAGCACTCATTATGGTGTTTGTAGAGGAGTCTTTTTGTTGGTTACCTAGTGTCTGATGGTTTTCATGCTGACAGCCAAACCATTGGCTCCATGTCCTCATAATATAGAAATGGTTTAAATCCTAAAACAAAATTGTTATTAATATACATGTGGTTATAATGATAACAGCTGACAATTACGTAGTGCTTTTGGGTTTCCAAAGCCTCATTTCAATAATGAGAATAAATCATATTTTGCTAGTTGGAATAATGGGAATTGATATGTAAGCTACAATATGTCATGGTGTATATACCTCTTATATGATACACTGCAACTGATAATGTGACATGGGGATGTGGAAAGAGTGCTAAAGTGGACCTGGTTTTGCAATTTCTTCTCTCACGCTAACTGACCGTGAGCATAACTCTTAACCTTGAGCCACAGTTTCCTTATCTCTCAATTAAGCATAACTTTATTTGAATTCCACACCTCAGAGAGCTGTTGTGAAAATAGAATGCTTGGTAAACTATAAAGCACTCCATAAATTTGAGTTTGTTACTGTATCACTTTAAAGTAAAGAGGGGATTGGAGTGGATGGAACAGTGTCAGTCCTGTTATCCTGGAGCTTGTATTCTGGTATTTCTAGCCAGGTAAGTGAGGTTGAGGAATTGAGAAAACTACAAGATGTTTTTCCAGAATTTTTACAGTGTTTGTCTTTAATTACTGTAAATTTGTTTTAGTGGAACATTAATTGTATAGAACCCATTACAGTAGCTATGTGTTTAATGACCAGCGTAGGTTTCTTCTTCTCACTTCTTATGTTAATATTTTTGCAGTTTCCTAGACTGTGAATATTATGCTCCAAAAGGATATACTGCTATTAGTTGGAACTGTTGATCTGCTTGACTCACCCTACTCATTACCTCTTCTATTAAAGGAAACACCTCATAATATTTGATTATGTATTATGTTCTCTTCCTTTTTAGACCCTGTTTGGAAGTAACAAGCCTACTGCCTTTGGAACTACTACAACCAGTGCTCCCTCGTTTGGTACAACCAGTAGCGGGCTCTTTGGTAACAAACCAACCCTGACTTTAGGAACCAATACAAACACTTCCAATTTTGGTACATATAAAAAGCAGGGTTAACTCTCTTAAGTTACACTGACTATACCACCCTCAAGGTCACCAATCTTCTAATACTAAATGATTTTGAATAATTTAAAATGCTCAGGTAAGCCATGAAAGATTATGAAAGAGAAAGTTGTAAGTCATGAACAGTGATTAATAAAACTGTAACTTTTGTTTAAAAAACTCATTCCCATAGAATTGAAACCTGTTCATCATATCCTACTCTTTCCCCTCCCCACCCCCAACATAGAAGTTACCTTTGATCTCTTAAGTACATCGACCAAGTGGCATAGTACCTTATAAAACCCTCATGTAATTGTTTATCTATCTAAGATGAATTTGTTGCTTTTTGTGTAGTAACCTAGTTGAAGATCCAGTTGTCCTGATCTATATCTTGCCACTGGACTCAGATGGCTTGGGAGGAGAAAGTAAGGCTGTTACTTTGCACAGCCCTCCTTCTCTTCAATCTGTTTCACATGCAAGTCATGGCATCACCTTCTTGATGTTATGGTTCTTTGCTGAGAATGGAGGAGAAAAAGCAACAACAACAACATCCTAGTCAGAATGTGTGATGATGGCATTTGTGCTAACCCCAAGGCCCTAGCCATTCTTTTCTAGGAGATGCTTTTTGGAACAAGATTATGGTACCCAAATGATTAATGTATAGTTGTTTTAATATAGAAATTCAAGCAGTGAATCATGACATACATCCTTAAATTTAATGTACTGGATCATTGTATGTACTTCTTGAACTTTCGTTAAATGAGGACATTATCTTGAAAGTTTGGTGACAATTCCTGACAGACCATTTAGGTTTTTCCTGGAACCAAATTTTTTGTAGTTTTATATTCTCTAAGGAAATATAGTCTTCTTTGGGAGATGGTGAAATAAGGGACTTATATAGGTCAGCTATGACAGGTTAAACATCACCATAAATTTTATTCCCAGGCCAGCAGTGAGTTTTTAAAAGCTCTTATGTTGGGAAAAAAAAAGACAAGTCTGCTAAGATACTGAGATACGGAGTTCATGTTTTTCTGAGCTTTATCATCATTATGTTGGGCAACACAAGTGAGGAAGCAGCTAGATTGGTGGGGTAGCATCTTAAACTTAAGTTCATGAATTTGGTGTTATGGGATATCATATCATCTGCTTCCATTGATGATTTTGGATTTGTGCTTAAACTCTTTTTGGTTATAGATTATGGGAAAGAAGAATGTTTTCACTAGGATCTGAGATAGTAGATGGTAGATACTCAACAGTCACAAATGACATATTTAGTCTTTGTCCTCTGCTTTCCTCGCTGGAAAAGGATTCCTGTAATCAGACTTGCTAACCATTGAAAGTGCTGTAGAAGTCTTCGAGTTCCGATTTCTTCGGTTGATTATCCCCTCTTTGATCTCCCATAATAAGTTATCATCAAGCTTCTGCCTACCACACATGTGATATGATATTGAGCTGTAACATATGTACAGCTGTATCACAACTGTTTTCTATTTATAGATCTGGATATAATACTTCTTTTTAACTGTCAGGAAAGTCATATAAAAGGTGTATTTGTTAGAAGTAGTGAGTCAGCTAGTATGTTTCCATTATTGGGTCTAGCTTTCTGCATGTTGATTTGAAGTACAATGGATTTACAGTCTGTGATCTTTGTGACTATTGTCTGCGTCGTGTGCTAGATTCCTAATATTTCTAAAAGGACTTCTTCTTTAAGAGGCAGTTAGCAAATTCTTTATTAGCATTTAAAAAAACATAATATATAAGCAATGTAATACATCTTTCGTTCCCGCCAGGCTTTTTTTTAAAGTCAGTTTGTAGACTTTGTTATGCTGCCAAATGATGAGCAGAAAGCCCTTTTTTTTTTTAAGTAGAATTGAAATTTTGACCTAATAATAAGCTGATTTAGAGAAATCCTCAGTTCATTTTTCAGTGTACTCACTCTAACCTGTTATTGTACCTAATTAGAGTCATCCTTCCTTTGTTTTTTGCTTGCTACAACTTGTTGATAGCTCTTTCCTTGGTTATGAGTTATTAAAATGCTAAGGGGGACTTGTCATTTATTATTTCAAATGTCATTAAAAGGTTAGCCGTCTTTTTTTAATACTGAAACTTTTTTGAAAATTCTATATATTGTACACTTTGAGTAGTGGAAAGAAAAATCCTAGTATTATATATCAAGAACCATATTATAACAATAACAATAATAGCTAGCATTTGTATAGCTCCTATAATATGCCATGCACTTTATAAATATTATGTCAATTGATTCTCATAACAATCTCAGGATGTAGATGCTATTATTATCCCCATTTCACAATGGAAGAAAATGTAGCAAATAGAGGTTAAGTGACAAGGTCACCTACGTAGTAAGGGTATCTATTGTTAGGTTTGAACTTGGTCTTCCTTATTCTGGAGCCAGTGCTCTATCCACTGCACCATCCAGCTGCCATGTCCTTAGTTGATAGACTTTACCCATAAATCCCAGATACTCTCTTTATACTGTTCCTTCCCTTTCCCTTTGATGTACTTAGGATGCCTTTTCCTGTTGGCTTATTTCTAGTCCAAAGTTAACCTTGTTCTCTTTCTGTGGTGGCCTTTCCTTGATAATAGTTGATTTTGCTTCACTAAATAACATGAAATAGCAGAAATCTTAGAAAGATGAGTATTTAAAGAAGTAAGAATAGTATAGAGGAATATTTGGCTATAGGTAAGGATTTTAAAGGAAAATCTACGGCTTTCTCAGTTTCATTAAATGATTTATCAATGAAAAAAGGGACATTGCTGAATTTTCAGCCACATTTTTCTTGTGGAGAACTGAGAAAGTACAATTAATCTGGAAATCACTTACCTTTGCCTGCTGTGTCCCTAGCATGATGTGCCAGTTGATATTTTCATGTGGTCAGACGTTGCCATACATGATCTTGTCTATATCTCTGCCTCTGAACTGTACAGCACTGTTGATAGTATGAATAATTGAGGATGGGTTATATAGATTTTTTAAAATCAGTTAAGTATATTAGTGGAATTGCAATTTTAATGAGAGGAATTAAAAGTCTCTGGCTTGACGACTGATAGTAGACTGCATACCTTGGCTTAGGTTAGGAAGGTTATGTGTGTTGGCAGTGTTATAAGCCTTCCAAGAAGGATGTCCCTTAAACTGAAATGTAGCCATGATGTTTTTTCTATTGAGTATTTCCTTTCTCAGTGCCAAAGTGTCTATTGAGTATTTCTTTCCTCCGTGCTATTACAGATCTTTTGAAGATTTGAGGAAATCATTCAGAAACCCTTTTTTCCATGTCATGTAGAGAATTCAGTAGCAGAATTGACCTACAAATTGGGAAAGCTTAAGCCATATTGAAAGAATTTCAGACTTTGGCCATATATTTTTTGTATGTTAGGGGAAATTTGGTGTTACCTTAAGAGCATAGTCATCGACTTTCTTTGTTCTTTCAGGTTTTGGTGGAGGTGGGAATATTTTTGGAAGTAAATCAGCACCTGGTACTCTTGGAACAGGACTTGGAACAGGCTTTGGAACAGGAACAGGTAACTAATACTGGCACCATAGAAAACTTCCCAAAGAGAGGGCTATGTTTGTTTGTCCCTGCCTGCCAGTTGGCTTTCATGCTTCCACTTCTTATTGTTCTGGGACATTAGAGATGGGAGAACTAGATTTCCATTTTCATAGAAGATATGCTAAAAATGTTTTATTTTGGTTTGATTTTTTTAGCTACCCACTTGAGTCCATCAGTGGCTTGTTTGTCCTAGAGGTTCTTAACTTCTTTTCTTACTAGCGCTTGATTTTTTTCAAAGACTATTATTATGGGGTATTATACAGTGTCCAAAAGACAAAATAACCACGTTCGCACACGATTCTTTCATGAGGTTTTTTGTACTAGCCTTTTTTAAGAGTTGGTTTAGTATATTATGTATATTTTTGCTTTGAAAGCCATAGAAATGAGTTATCACAGTATTTTCCCCTATAAAATCCATTTTTCCCAAAGTACTATGCTCAAACAATTTTTTTGCTTTTTTGGGGGGGGGGGAGGGCAGTTGGGGTTAAGTGACTTGCCCAGGGTCACACGGCTAGTTTTTGTGTTAAGTGTCTGAGGCCGGATTTGAACTCAGGTACTCCTGACTCCAGGGCCAGTGCTCTACTTACTGCGCCACCTAGCCGCCCCGCTCAAACAATTTTAATTAGAATATAATGGCAGAATGATATTCCATAATTTTTAAATTTAAAATTAAGTCAGTGACTCAAAAAAATTATTTGCTGCAGTGAGTTTGTGGGGAAATTTTGTACTCTATATCATTCTAGATAAAAAGTATAATGGCTCAACATTTTAGTGCTTGGTCAAGGAAAATTATGATAAAAAAGTCAATATGAAATTGTTTAGAGTAGCAATGTCTAACATTTGAAATGTATCCATGCTCTTTTGTATAATCATATTAGAGTCAAGTATATTTTCACATCCGTTATAATTGCTATTGCAAAGGAGAAATAAAGTTGTCCAATGAGATATTTCACATCACCTTCTATTTTTTTCATTTGTTTAGATCTGTTTTATAGTGTCTTGATTTCTCATAAAGTCATTAGCATCCATTTGCTCCAATCTAATTTTGAAGGAATTATTCTCTTCAGTGAGTTTTAGAAATTCCTTTTCCATCTAGCAAAGTCAGCTTTTTGGCATTCTTCTCCTCATTGGCTGGTTGGGCCTCTTTTGCCATTTGAGTTAGTCTATTTTTTAAGGTGTTATTTTCTTCAGTCAGGTTATTGACTTGCATTTTCTTGTATCATTCTCATTTCTCTTACTTGATTTTCAAAATACTTCTGGAGCTCCTCCATGGCCTGTAACCAGTTCATATTTTTCTTGGAAGCTTTTGATGCAGGAGTTCTGATTGTGTTGTCTTCTTCCTATTCCATATTTTCATCCTTTTTGTCCCCAAAAAAGGATTTTATGGTCTGTGCTTCCTCTGCTTGCTCATATTGCCAGTCAGTTACTTGACTTTTTGAGCTCTTTGCCACGGTAGAATTCTGCTTCCAGAGTGGAGAGAGCTTTGTCTCAAATTGCTGGGGTTTTCGCAAATGTTGTCAGAGGTCTGAGGAGGGCACCCTCTCTATAGACACCACACACCACACATTTCTCACCCCAGGACCACTGCCCAAGAAAGGGACCCAGATCCAAGCAGGTCAAAGCAAGAGCAATTATGGTTGCTTGGTGCCCCTGTGATCTGTAGGCCAGGAGCTCCTCAGGCAGCTGTTGCCTCTACCACCTCTTGCCCCAGGGGCAGGGGCTAGACTGCGCCCTTCCTTTCCAACAGAGATCCTAATTGACCTTTTACTTCTTTTTGGCATTTATGGGTTGAAAAGTCTGGAAACCACAGCTGCTGGTGATTCACTCTGCTCTGGCTGCTGCTGCCTCCCTGGGGCCAAAACCATGTGGCTCATGAGGGACTGTGTTCAGCTCCCAGCAAACTGCGATAAACCCTTCCTGTCAGCCTGGCAGGCTACCTTCAGTGGGAGATTTGTTTCTCTCTGTCACTTTGTGGGTTCTGTAGCTCTAAAATTTGTTTAGTCATATTTTATAGATATTTGAGGTGGTTGTGGGGGGAGGTCACGGAATTTCCTTGCTTCTATTCTGCCATTTTGGCTCCACGTCCCTCCACCCCCAAATACTATTGTTTTATTTTTCCAAGAGATATACATAGAGCAATTTTTTCTCCAGGGAACTTGGCAAAACATTATTAAGATCTAGATTCTTCACATAATATATAAAACAGGAGAAACCTCTTCAGGTATGTTGTTAATCAATTAATATATTTTTTGAAGTCTAGAATGCTGGCACTTTTCAATTAGGCAACAGTTCTTCATTCCTGTATTCTGGCTCAGAGCTGCTGCACAGTGGGGTCTAAAGTAGCAGGCAGGATTTCTATTTAGGTTTCTTATTTTCAGTGGTGTTTTTCTATTTGTCTGACCAGATCATAAAATATGTCATTAACATTGATTTTTTTAGTTTGTGGGAAATTTTAAAGAGGCACAGTTACACCATCGTCTTGCTAAACTTGTTGACCCTGTTTTTTGCCAGCTACTCACTCTTCTTCCAGTTCACATTTATTGTTCACCCTTCTTCCAGGTCACATTTATTGCCAACCAAAATCATTGGAACATTTTCTGTATCTTTAACTCATAGAATCTGTTCCCTCAAGTCCTGTAAGTCATTAAACATGGATTGAGCTGTAATAGAATAAACCTTGGCCATTCTTCATATATAGATCTCTCATTGCTGTAAATTACTCCGTCCCTGCTATATCGAGGATTTTAAGCATACACATTTGGCAATCAACATCAACTTGTCTTGTGTAGGAGTCTTTTATTGTAGGGTCATATTTTTCAACAAACATTCCTTGAATAAACTGTACTGTCAAAGTAGACTGCCCCATTCCTCCCAAACCAAGGACCACTAGTTTGTACCTACATATGATGTGGTCTGTTCAAATGCACACAATCCCCTGATCTGGCTCCAGCTCCTCTTCTCCCCTCCCCCCACCATTGACTGCAGGCTGTGTTTTGGGCTCTGTGAGGTGGCAGTGGGGCAGCATGTGTTAGCTTTTTTGTCAACTAGTTTTATTTCTGTTTAATTTAAATATTTGTGAATAGAAAAGCCCAGTAGCTAGCAGGTGCCAGGAAAGATTCTCTGCCATTTAAAAGAGCACAGTAGTTGGATTTTGTAGCACTACAGTTTATATATTACAAATTCAAAACTTACCAATAGGTTGGTAAGCTGGGTAACTTAGCTTTGGAAATATTTGTTTTATTTACAGAAATGTTTTCTTTGCATCTAAATGAGTGGTGACTTTGAAGAATCTGAACAAAATTATTAAAATCTAAGTCTTTTGAAAATCTTCTGTAGCCCTCAAAAAACACTTATATTTTGACTGACAGTATTTTTTTTTCCCTCTTCCCATAGCTCTTAGTGTTGGGCAGGCATCTTTATTTGGAACCAACCAGCCCAAGATAGGGACAGGGACCTTGGCCACAGGAGCTTTTGGAACCCCTGGATTTAGTGCTACTACAAACACCTTAGGTTTTGGTGCTCCTCAGGCACCTGTAGGTAAGTACTGTGCTTTTGAAAGGCTTCCTCAAGTGTTTTTGTGTCATCATTCTACTGACCTTAAAATCTATCAACATACCTCATTTCTGGTTATCTAGTCTGAGGTTTTAGAAATGTTCAGTTTCCTGTTCCATATGGTTTATAAAAATGTTCATTTTATTTGATATTTATGTTAAAAAATAAAATGGAAAAATAGTACTGAGAAATTATTATTATATGGAAAATGAACCCTGGCAAGCCTTGTTTCTCTTCCCCAAATACTACTGCTAGTCTCCTAGGTTTATCTACATCTAATATATCTACTAGAACAGCATTTATTAGGAAACTTTTCTAGTTGGGTAAATGTCTAGAGGATGAAACTTCCTGAAGGCAGTGCTCTCTCTGTACCAATGTGCAGCAGGCCATTAGCTTTGGTGGAATATATATGCCACATTTTACAGGAAACTTATCTTACAAAAGAGTAACTTTGACTTTATGAAGCTTTGACAGATCCGAATGCTTCCGCTGCTCAGCAGGCTGTTCTCCAGCAGCATATCAATAGTCTGACATATTCACCATTTGGAGACTCTCCCCTCTTCCGGAATCCGATGTCGGACCCCAAGAAGAAAGAAGAGGTAAGCTAGAAACATGTAGGGACTCAAATGGGAAATTCCTTGTCAAGGAAAGAGAACTTTGTAGACAAACATTGCTGTTGAACTCTTTGTAATAATAGTCTGTCTCATCCCAGTCCCTGTGAGGTCTGACCAATAAAAAGTATAGCGGGACTATCACTGTTCTTTATCTGGATACTGCTATTAATATATCAAAGGTGGCAGTAATTCTTTTTAATAGCTACATTGTGCTATTGTCTCATGGAACTCATTATTGGGTAAAACCTTCTCCCCCATCCTTTAATTATATCATTGCTTTTTAATATGGACTTTACATTTATGCCTGACCAATTTAACTTGCTTTGGGTCCATTTTTCTACCTTCTTGAGTGAGTCTTTGTTTAAATTTGTGTGTCTTTTTAATAAAGAGAGCCTATATTCTTTATTCAAGTTCTGAGTAGAGGTTGTGGACTGGATAAAGAAACAAAAACCTGTGGTCTTCTACCAGAGGACTCTCTCTTAGGCTCATCCTTCACTCTAAACCACATTTTCTTTTGAATTAGGTAAGAACTCACCTAATTTCTTTACATATTTCTCACACCCATAATGTGAGGATATTGTTGCCTTATTTGCTTAAACCAGACACATGGGCTTTTTGTTATGATATGCCACCGTTACCTTTTGGTATTTGTATATTCTCTAGCAATTGGAGATTACATACTGCAGGAAAAGGTTCTTTGGATGTCCTTGTATCATATAGATAATGAAAATGGGAAGCTTGTACTGGATACTTACATCCCTCATGGGACCATGTTGAAACTGAAATTAGTCCTTTGGAGATTTTGAAACTTAGTCCTCACTTTTTGAAGGAGAGGGTACATGTCTTTTATGTTGTTGTTTATATTTTATGCTCTGCTTTGAGTGGGTATATAAATGTTATATCATCATCTTTATTTCACATTATGTTGTTATTTCTGGGTGAGTTCCCTCATGGTCAGTGGAAACAAAAATAAGATTACAAGAATTAGGCTTAATGCTTTGTTTGTTTGGTTTTGTTTTGTTTTTGCAGAGGTTGAAACCCACAAACCCAGCTGCACAGAAGGCTCTGACCACTCCTACCCATTATAAGCTGACACCTCGCCCTGCCACTAGAGTTCGGCCTAAGGCTCTGCAGACAACAGGCACAGCTAAATCACACCTCTTTGATGGGCTAGATGATGATGAGCCATCTCTGGCCAATGGAGCTTTCATGCCTAAGTTAGTAGGATACATTAACATACTATACATTGAGAAAGAGCAGAGTTGTCACTGTTAAAATATGTCTTTGTAAGCCTTTCTGTTCTCTTATCTCACTTTTTGTTCAGGTATGCTTTGTGTGTTCTTAATTCTATGTTTGTGCTTCCTTAATGGGTTTCTGTGTATCTGTTCATAATATGAATAATATAGTGTCATGGAAATCTAGAAGTTCTCTTATTCCTCAAAAATCAAAACTACTTTTGGCATTTTGAGTAATTGGCCATTTGTAAGCATGTGAATTTTTGTGTCCTTTTTATAAAGGATTATATAGATCCCCACACCTTGCCCTTTGAGTGCATTTTCATTTTGATATTACACATTTATTTTGTCTAAATTTTTACCATGGCAATTGCTTAAAAACCTTAATTTTCCTTTAAAAGTTGCATGATAATTAAAAAAAAACAAACTTCATATAGCTTATGTCTTGGGTGGGGGGAAGAATTGCAGAGAATCCAAGATTTGTTCATTCTCTTTGACACTTTGCATGTTGAACCTTAGTTTTGGATTTTAACAGCACTTAAATTTTAGCGAACATTTCTTCCAAAAATAGTAGTGAAGTAGTAGTGGAGCCTGCAAGTTAAAGGATATTTTAGTTTCTCAGGGATCAATAATTCAATCAGTGGCTGCCCATAAAGCAACTGATACTATGGTAAATATCTCTTACGCAATAGTCTCTTATTTTTTGGAACTTAAAGGAACGCCCTGACTTAATTCAATCTATTTTCCAACATAGAGAACACAGAAAGATAAATTAAGGGCTGAGTATATAATGAAAATATCCCAGGCCTTACAAAATGAGCAATTCCAGAATTTCAGTTTTCATTCCTGCACTATATCCCAATTACAATTCATGTAACAAATATGCATAGCCAAGCAAAACTGATGACTGTATTGGTCATGTCCAGAATAAGAGTTTCATTCTTCATACGCTGAATCTGTCCCCTCTCTGTTGGAAGGTGGGTAACTTGCTTCATCATTTGGACCTCTGAAATTGTGGTTTAGTCATTGTATTTTTAAGAGTTTCTAACACTTTAAAATGAGTTGTTTTTTTACAGTTTTTGTATACATTGCTCTCCTGGTTCTGCTCATTCCACTCTTCATCAGTTCATAGAAATCTTACTGGTTTCACCAAAAACATCCCTTTCATCATTTCTTATGGCCTAGTAGTATTCTCTTACATTATATACCAAAAATTGTTGAGCCATTTTCCCGGGTGATGGTGAACACCCCTCCGAGGTCACTTAGAAAGAATAAACTTTACCTCCACTTAAAGGGGGATGGGTGAGTACAATCATTTTGGAAAAGCAGCTGAAGTTCATCAAGAACTCATCAAGTTCAATTTGTTCATCAAAATCCATGACAGGCTGCACAGAATGGAGATGATAAAAAATTGAAGAAAGCTGGTAAGAAGAAAGAATTTCAGGAGCTAAATGAACTATTCAGACCAGTAGTTGGTGCTCAGAAAATAAGTAGAGGTGCAGATCCCATATCAGTAGTATGTGCATTCTTCAAGCAAGGGCAGTGTACTAAAGGAGACAAATGTAAGTTCTTCCATGATTTATCTCTGCAAAGAAAATGTGAAAAACGAAGCGTTTCTGTAGATGCAAGAGATGAAGAACTTGAAAAAGATACCATGGATAATTGGGATGAGAAAAAGCTGGAAGAAGTGGTGAGCAAGGAGCATGGTGTGCAAGCATTTTCTTGATGCTATTGAAAACAAATATGACTGGTTTGGGGTTTGCCCTGAAGGTGGTGATAATTGTATGTACCATGATGTTCTTCCTTCTGATTTTGTATTAAAAAAAGATAGAAGAAAAAGATGATGAAATTTCATTAGAAGATCTAATAGGAAGACAGCATTCTGCTTTAGGGCCAAATGTTACCAAAATCACTTTAGAGTCTTTTCTCACATGGAAGAAAAGGAAAAGACAAGAAAAGATCAATATGCTTGAACAAGGTAAGGGAAGAAGAAAAGCAGACTTTGAAGCAGGAAAAGCACTGGTGATCAGTGGCTGTGAAGAATTTGAATTTCAACCTGAGCTGGTTGATGATGATAGTGAAAAAGCAGATGATACCCAGTACAGTAAAGGAATAGGTGGTGATGAAGTTGAAGATCTAATAAGGGTAAATGATATAGATTCGAACCGGTATGTTCCAAAGGATGTGAATGAGAGTGGTATTACTGTGGCCAGTCTTGAAAGATTCAGTACATATACTTCAATAGAGAAGGATGATAATAAATTGAGTGAAGCTTCAGGAGTTGGGACAGAAAGTGAATAAAGTGATTTGGAAGAAATTAATGAAGAAAAGGAAAATTGTGGTGTTCCTGTTGATGAAAACCTTTTTTACTGGAGAGGATTTGGGTAAATTAGAAGAATTAGAAGAACGACAACAAGCAAGTCAGATGAGAAAAATTGTAAGCTCAACATAAGTTGAAATTGACTGCATTATTTTTTCCTCCTGTCTAGAATTCTTAAACAGGATGTTTTTGGTTTCTCACACTGATTTTGGGAGGGCACCTTTTCCCCAACCAGAAAAAAAAAGAAGGAATATTCATCCTTATCACTTCTATTCTAACTTTGGCTACACTTCATAGGAAATTCAGAGTAAGTTATAATTCATCTGAAATATAATGATTATTATAGAAAAGATTTTGTAAATAATCGAAGTTGGAAGTATAACTGCTTTGTTTCAGTGGGCATGTGTTATTACCAGGTACTACATAAATATTGAAAATATCCCTCATTTAATCTGTATCTTTTTAATGAGTGATTTGATTAACTTTGTATTTATATGTATTAAAACAAAGACTTCCTAAAATAAGAGCACTGTACTTCATAAATAGACTACGTATGCAGATTCAGTATTGGGTTTCTTTGGATAATTAATCAGATGCACATTAAAGATGCAGATTTTTTTAGACTGACAGCATCATCTAGTATGCCCCCTGTAAACTGTTTTAAATTTTCTCTCTGCCTTTTTTGCCAACAAAATTGTAAATAAAGACCATCAAACATTAGACTAAAAGTTGTTGCTAAAGACTGCCAAGACCAAAAGAGGCTTATATTATGTTTCCCTCAAAGCCTGCTTTTTTCTTTCAGAAAATGAAGCTATGAAGTAGAACATAATTTTTTCTCATTCTCCCGTTCCTGGTTTTTTTTGTTTTTGGTTTGGGTTTTTTTTTTTTTTTTTTTTTTTTTTTGCTTTTTGGAGGAGGAAAGACAGGGTGATTAGGGTTAAGTGACTTGCCCAAGCTCACACATCTAGTAAGTGTTAAGTGTCTGAGTCAGGATTTGAATTCAGATCCACCTAGCTGCCCTCCATTCCAATTTTTTAAAAAGAGTATATTACCATCCCTTTGTTATTGTTTTAAGTAGTACAGGTGGTATTAAGCCAAAAAACTTAACTGATAATTTTAAATATAGTTTACAAAAACTGACTTACTTTTGGGGTGGAGAAACACCAGGTGTAGTGTTAAAATCACTGGAATTAGAATCAGGAGGGACCTGGCTTCGGATACAAATTCTGACACTTAATAGCCATGAGATGTTAAGCAAGTCATTTTACCTTTTAAAGCCTCACTTTCCTCATCTGTAAAAAAGAGATAATAATACGCACCTACCTCAGTATATTTGCAGTGAAAGCACTTTGTAAATTTTAACAGGCTTTATTCATTAATGTGTAAACCTTAATGTGAGTTAATTTTATTAGGTAAACTTTGATTGCATAAAGTAGCATATCTATGTTCGTGTATACGTATGTCCTACTATATATATGAAGACATGTTAGTACGATGATAGCTGTAAATGTGTATTATGTATAATCTGAGCATGTATGTGCATATATAATAGGATATATTTGTATATGTGTTTATCCTACTTTATGCAGTATAAATTTGTCTAATAAACACTCATTGATAGGAAAGTGGATGGATGGATGAATAGAGATACATAAATTTTTCAGGCACAATCTCTTTTTGATTCCTTTTGGTCCTCAATTTGCATCTCTCTCTCTCTCTCTCTCTCTCTCTCTCTCTCTCTCTCTCTCTCTCTCTCGACACTTATTTGTGTATTGGCTACTTTCCTTCCTCAGCTATATCATGCACCTCTCTGTACCTGTTTTCTTATATGTAAAATAAAGGGGTTAAATTATATTGGCCTTTTCAACTCTTCCAGCTCTTGTTCTGTGATCATCTGACGCTCATTTCCTTGTGGGCATGTCCCTCAGGTTTACAAACTCCTTTGTCTCTATAAGACAGAGAAACAGATACTTGACGAGTTTTCTAGAAGATTGAAACAGAGTTGCAATATTTAGTCAAAGGAACATTTTATACATGCAACCTGCTATTCTGTGTTTTAGCATTTGAGGTAGGTGTGATGTGAAAACTTCAAGTTCTTAAGTTTCAGTCTTTTTTCTCTTAGAATTGTTATCTTCATCTCTTTTTCAGGAAGAGTATCAAGAAGTTGGTTTTAAAGAATCTCAACAATAGCAACCTCTTTTCTCCTGTTAGTCGTGATGCTGAAGATCTGGCCTCACCATCAGATTATCCAGAGAACGGGGAGAGGTATGTTGAGTTGTGTTGAATTGTTAAGCAGTGGGAAGAAGACTATATCATGAGTCCTTTAGAATTTGGGTTGAGTCAAAGTACTACAGCTCGGTAGTTCTGTAACCTTAAGCAAGTTACACATCTTCTCTCTTGGTCTGAATTTCCATATTTATAAAATGAAGGAGTTGAATTAGATGAACTTTAAGGTCTTTTTCAGTTGTGGCATCCTTATAATTAGTATAGTGAGTCTCCTGCCTTCATGTCATTCAGTAATGAACTAGCATTTATCGTGTCACACATTGTGCTAAGTGTCAGAGACCACAATCCTTGTCTTCAAGAAGTTCACATTCTTTCTAATTGAGAGAAAAACAGATATACATAGAGTACAGATTAAGTTAATCTTAAAAGGTGTTAGATGTTAATTGAAAAGAAATTCCTACACATACACACACACGCACGCGCTCACGCTAGGTGTTACGGTAAACTCAGAGTCAGGAAGACCTGAGTTCAGATCTAGCCTTAGACTGTTAGTAACCTTAGGCAAGTCACTTAACCTCTGTTTACCTTGATTTCCTCTGTAAAGTGGGGATGATAATATAGCACCGGCCTCATAGGGTTGTTGTGAAGATCAGACAACCTCTTGTTGAAGAGTTGTAATATGGAATGACACTTAGCTTAGTCTTTGGCTCCAGGGAAGAAACTAAGATTAAAAGGTAGAAGCTGCAAGGAGGTAGTTTTAAGAAAAGACAAAGCCACTCTAATAATGAATGGGATGACTGGGAAGGTACCCATCATAGTTTAAGTAGAGACTGAGGGCGAGCATGGCCTAACAGATTTAGATTAGGCCTTGAAACCAGGAAGACCTGGGTTCCAGTCCTCTCTCAGAAACATAGTGGCTCTGTGACCATTCCTGGCAAGCTACTTAACATCTCAGTGAGGTGCTGCCCTGAATTAGTAGATGGAGTTTCTGTATCCAGAAGTTACTACACCAGTGAAGTCACAGATCCAGTCCTAATTGCTGAGTAAAGGCTGGCTGACTATCTGTCAGGGATAATCTAGAAGACGGTTCATGCTTTTCTAGGATTGAACTAGATAACCTAAACTTCTTCATTTATAAAATGTGGGAGATGACATAAATGTTCTTTAAGACAGTTCTGTAATTCTATTATTCCCCTCCTATTGTTTTTAAGGAATTTTCTTCTGTAAGTACTTTGTTACACTTACTCCCCTTTGATTTAAAATCTTTAGAAGGAAAGTACTCTAAAACATGGCTGGAAATATTCCTGGCCACAGGTATAAAAACCCAACAAAAGATGTAATTTTCTTATTTATAAGTTTTAAGCACATAATATTTTAAGACAAATCTCACCCTCCTGTCATTTTAAATGCACTTTCTTTAATGTGTGTCCTGACACTATTGACTAGAAGAGACATGTGGCCATTAAAATCTAATGACTTGCCATTTATCTTGAAAGCTAATTGGCATGTTGTTGGCCAAGAACTATTTTGCTCTGACTAGATTGCTCAAATATATTTTTTTATAAGAGTAGGTCACAGCAAAGATTCATTTTACCCCCAAGCATATCACTTGATTTCATTCTTTTCTATAGATTTAGTTTTCTCAGCAAAGCTGTTGATGAGAACCACCAGCAGGACGGGGATGATGACTCCCTTGTGTCACGATTCTACACTAACCCCATTGCAAAACCCATCCCACAAACCCCTGAGAATGCAGTGAATAAACACCACAGCAGTGTGGATGATTCCATTGTCATGTTGAACATTCGTGGTGCCTTACGAAATGGCCTGGAAGGAAGCAGTGAAGAGGCCTCTTTCCATGATGAGTCTCTCCAGGATGATCGGGAAGAAGAAGAGGAAAGTACTTACCATGTCCATCCGGCAGGTTAGAGTCAAATTAAAAGAGTGCTATTTTGTCATAGTCAGTAGAAGCCCATTTGGCCATCATAGACTTTCATCACCATCTATATAATAGAACATATTGGTAGAACCTAAACTTTCTGTATTATTGCTTCTGTTTGACTTACCCTGCAGGAGTCTGCCCACACTTCTGTTGCTAATGCTTTCCATTTCTGTCATAGGCATTATTCTCACCAGAGTTGGCTACTATACAATACCTTCTATGGAGGACCTAGCCAAAATTACCAATGAAAAGGGAGAGTGTGTTGTAACAGATTTCACCATAGGTCGAAAAGGTGAGTTTATTTGGTGTTAGTATATCTACAGGTGAGTTATAGGGTCTTTCTCTCACATAAACAATTAATAAACTCTTTGGAAGAACTTGTTTTTTGGTTGTTGCTTTTGTTTTTTAATAAGCCAGGTCATCCTTAAATATTGGTTTATTACTAGAGTTCAGGGAGTGACTCTCTGCTGCCAGAAGGTATACTCCGGTCCTGGGATCGCTGAAAGGAACTTTTGTGGTCTTATTGTGGAACTCTGGATGTAGCTAGAACTTCCTGATTGTGAATGGGAAAGGCAGAGTTGTCCTTACCTGTGGGGGCATTTTGTGGATCTGCGTTCTCTTTGGGACTAGTATCAAACAGTGTTAATTCTGTGGGTGAGGCTTATTTTTCTTCCCCACATGTATGAAAAAACTGGAAAGATAAGGGAACATGAAATTAAGGAGGGAATCTAAAAATTGGCCATGGTTGGGAAGATCCTGTTAAAAACTTTGTATTAAGAAGTTTGAAAAAGAAAGTTTGAAGAAGAGCTGCTGAAAAATCAGTATTTTAGATATCACCACCAAGGCTCCTAAAATTGTCATTTTTTTAAAAATTAATTTTTATATTTAAAACAGGACTGTAGAATAGTGGAAAGAGCACTGAATTTGGAGTTAGAGGGCCTGACTTTCAATATTACTTGGCATTCTGAATTTGGGCAAATCAATTAACCTCTTTAGGCCTGACTTTTGGGGATTTGATTGGGTGATTTCTAAGGTTCGCTTCAGGTTTTAAGTTCTTATAATCTGTGAAGAATAAGAATACCCAAACACTGTTTTGCGACTGGCAAAGAAGAGACAGCTGAAGCTATTTAGGATGAATGGTGATGGCAGCATCTTTAGTGTAAGGCAGTGGTTCTCGACCTGTGGGTTGAGACTCCTCTGGGGATTGAACAACCCTGTCACAGGGGTTGCCTAAGACCATCGGAAAACGCATATTTCCGATGGTCTTAGGAACCGAGACGCCACTTCTCTGGCCCCAGGTGGGTCCACCCACATGCAGATAAGCCCACATATGAGTATTAAAGGGTTGCGGCATAAGGAAGGCTGAGAAACCTTGTTGTGAGGAGAGGCTCTGACTCCAGCCGTGGATTAGGACAGTAGAGCAGTGTGGTTACATGGGTGCATTGTGAAGATAAAAGTGGGCCACTGCCTTCTTGAGTGCAAGAATCTAGCCAAGGAAGGAAGACTTAGGTAATTAAAACATTTATATCTTTGCAGAAAAACAAAACAAAATAGACCTGTACTGCTTCTAATGTAGTATCTTACATCCTGAATTTGATTGCAGTAGTGAAGATGTGCTGTGATGCTAAAGAGGGATTTTATTGATGAAAATGTTATTCTTTTGTCAAAAAGGAGAGATCAGTTAAAACAGGCACATGTGAAAATAATTCAGCAGTGTTGCATTTGTGTTGAAATCACAGACTTTCTAGTCAAACTCAGATTAATTGATACTCTTCAGATGGTTACAGAAGGAAATACATACATACATACATACATACATACATACATATATATATATATATATGGAAATAGAACATGCTCACTTGACTAAAACATTTAGCAACAAAGAACAAAGTGGTGAAGTCTAAGGACAGCATCAGTTCTGCAAAAACTGCAGTGGAAACTATAGGTCCATGGAAAAGAGAGAAGGGAATTTATATCGGAGTAAATGAGGCTTTGCCTAGCTTTGAAGAAATATTTGTACCCAAATCATCCACACACAAAAATTCGCACCATATTCTTTTAATGAGAATATGCAGAAAGTTAAAGTTTAAATACTACAAGACAGTGACTTAATTGGCTGGCTCATCATGAGGGTTTTTATTTGTCCATCTGAAAGCATGACAGAGCTCCATGTTGATATTTCATATATCCAGGCCGAAGGGCACGTGCTCAAGAGTGAGGTTCTTTGTGTTCTTTTGTCTTGCTTTGAATAAGTTAGATTTGGGTAACCAAACAAGCAGTAACAAAAATTTTAGACAACTTTTCTAAATATAAGGATCTTTTAAAGCTTTTTATTTCTATCAGATTGATATATTGAGCCACGCTAGTTGAGAATTATGGAAAAGAAGTAAGAGGAGGTTCTCTCTAGAGTTACACAACAAATATTTTTGTTTATATAGACAAAGTTTTTTTAAAAAATGGAAAGACCTGATAAATAAGGTTGCAGAACATAATATTAGAAAAATGGCCGTGTTTTATACCACTATGACAATAGGATGGCTCAGCTTCTGGATCTTTCTATTGATGAATTGGAAATGATTCTTTCAAACTTAGTAGTTGGTAAAACCATTTTTGCTGAAGTTGACAGATTGAAAGGAATTAACTTTCAGAGACTGAAGGATCCAAATAACTTACTTAATGGCTGATCTCAGAAACTGAACTCCTTAATGTCTGTAATTAACACATCATAGCAAAGGAGGAAGATGGTACGTGATGTGTACAGCAAGGGACCTAATACACTAATGATGTTAAGAAAGCATTACATTTGGAGGTTATAAAAGACAGTGTACCTGTTGTGTTTTATTTCCTACTCCCTCATCTAAAATTTAAAACAAGTAAAAATGTGTGATATTATTTGAACATTATTTCCTTGGTTTCATTTTAATTGTTTAATTTTATTTTTGCATTTGGTTTAAGTATGTAATATAGCTGTATTACATCAGAAATTGTGTTGTAACTTACTGAAATAACTTTTTATTTGTTGTAAATCCTTTTAGCAACTTATCATTTGTTTTCATCTAGCTGACAACCATAATTTTGAAAACACTATATGCAGAAAATTAAACGAGAGCACCCACTTGGTGTTGTTGAAAATATAAATCCTTGACAAACCATCAAAACTGATAGTTGATTATGTGAGTGTAGTGCAGAGGATGGATTTTAACTGTTGCCTTGACTTCTAGGTTATGGCTCAATCTATTTTGAAGGAATGGTAAATTTAACTAACCTCAACTTGGATGAAATTGTACATATTCGTAGAAAAGAAGTTATTGTCTACCTGGATGATGAGCTGAAGCCTCCTGTGGGAGAAGGGCTAAATAGGTAACAACAACATTCTTTTCATCTTCATGACAGGGTGGTAGGAGGATTTTCTTTATGTGATATGGTATTTCAATTCAACAAATATTTATGAAGCATCCACTGTTTGCTTTTTGTATACCTTGTGCCCAGTGTTAGAGGTAAAGATACATACAACATAGACCTCTTTAGAAACTTGTATTCTGTTGAAGAGGAAAGACATGTATGCAAATAACTATGTAAGGGAGAAGGAGAAGTGAAATACAGAGGTTGAGAACTAGTTCTTGGAGAGGTCAGTTTCTTCCCATAGGGTGAGGTATAAAGGTTAGTCAAGTCTTTGTGGGAGGGGTGGCGTCCGAGGTAAGCCTTGGAAAAGAGGATGGGAGTGAAGACATGATGCGACGTGGGCAGAATTGAGAATGGAATAAAAGAAAGCAGTCCACTTTGGGTGAAATCCAAGATCCTTACCTCCCCATCTCCTTTCAAGTATTTGAGAGTGTGCACATATGTTTTCATTTATTAATTTAATTTTTTTATTATGAATTTAGCTAGCATTATGAACATTACTATATACCAAAACTAGGGGGAAAAAAGATTCTACATGAAACTATACATCTCTATTAAAGTATATATTAAATTTAACATGATAATACCAGGACCACACACACACACACACACACACACACACACACACACACACACACACACACACACTCTCTCTCTCTCTCTCTCACTCTCTTCCCCCCCACTCTCTATCTCTCCTTCTCTCCCTCTCTCCCCCTCCCTCCCTCCAAAATAAAAGCCTCTTTTCAATCAGCAAGAATTGACTGCATGTCTATTATACGCCTAGCCCTGTGTTAGGTGTTGAGAATTCAAAGACAAAAAGTGAAATAATCCCTGCTCTCAAGGAGCTTACCATGTACATATGTAAGTATAAAATAAGCACAAGGTACTTAGGGATAATGGTAGTTGGGAGATCAGGAAAGGCTTTGTGGAAAAGGCAGCACTTCAGTTGTATCTTAGAAGAAAGGGATTCTGTAAGGCAGGTGAGAAAGGAAAGCATTTCTGATAAGGGAGTTGGCTAGCACAAAAGCATGCCAGAGTTGGAATGTACTGTGAGGGAAAAACTGAGAGAAAGCTGGTTTGGGTGGATTGTAAAGTATGGAGTCCAAAATAATGTAAAATGGACCTAGAAAGGTTATAAAGGGCTTTAAAAATAAGAGACTTTTATATTTTTTCCTAGTGGCAATAGGAAAGCCTAGCGTTTGTTGAAGGGGGAGTATCCTGGTTAAATATCATTTGTTAAAGAGGGAATATTCTGGTTAAATCTGGACTTAAGGAAAAACAGTGACTACGTGAAGGATGCATTGGAGAAGGCAGAGACTCAGTCGGGAAAACCAGTTTGAGCCATTGGAGTAGTCTGGATGAGAGGTGATAAGGGCGTCTGAACTAAGTTAGTGGACGTGAGAGTAGTGAGAAGGAGATAGAAGAGATATGCAGATGAGGAAAAAGTGAGGAGTCGGATAATGTCAGGGCTGCAAACTTGACAAACTGAAAGAGTCTCTAGGACATCTCAAAGCCAGATTCACACATTACCCATATCAGAAAATGTGTCGCTAGTAGAATGCATGCTTATATAAATGTTCTGTGTAATTAATGGTTCTGAGCATTTCTTCTCTTCCCTCACCTCATAATATTTGTTTTTAAAAATATGTGAGATCTTGTGATTCTTTGACTCTTCTTTGCTATTTTGATTTCATTTCTAAAATGTGGCTGAATCATACTTCCAATTTCTTTAAAACACTTCTCAAATATTTCTTTGTAATTCTGTATTGAAAATATCCCTTTAATTCTTTTTATTACATCCTAATCCCATGGTTATATATTTCTAACTTCTGACCATGGTTGGCCTCTAGTCAGGTGGAAAGGTCATGTGAAAATCATCTTTTTAATATCTTTGATCATTTAATGTCTTTGATTAAATCTTATAAAATAGTTCCCTACTGATTTCCCTGCTTCTTTGTAAGAAGTCATTCTTCCCATTTTGGTTTTAAGACAGTCCATCTTTACACTTATCTTAAAGGAAATATTCTCTAGGTCTTTTTCAAATTAATAATGCTTCTGACAACACTGGAGTTTACTTAACTTTTTAATCCTTCCCATCTAGTCCTGGAATTCATAGTTTAAGCATTCACTCATTTCTTACAAAGCATTTATTAATCACCGGCATAACTACAACATTGTATTAGATACTGTGTGGTGGGAAGAGTATATGGTACCTATCAGTACTAAGGAGACACATCAAGAAAAGAGGAAATTTTGAAAGCAGTGTATGACTAACATTTTTGGTTTGTGTGTCAGTATTGTTTAGCTTGAAGAGCCAAAAAATGAAGCACTTAAACTTGACTTTGTATCTAACAGGAGGGCTGAAGTTACTTTGGATGGAGTCTGGCCAACTGACAAAACTTCTCGTTGCTTAATAAAGAGTCCTGAACGACTAGCTGATATCAACTATGAGGGCAGGTTAGAGGCTGTGTCACGAAAACAAGGTGCCCAGTTCAAGGAGTACAGACCAGAGACTGGTTCTTGGGTATTTAAGGTACTGCTATCTCATTATTTCTGGCTTTTAATTAACTGGATCATGATCATAGATTTTTTCAGAGCTTGAAGGGACTTTAGGAATGTATGATCCAGTTCTCAGTTGTTACTTCCATATTTTAAAAAAAGTCTTTAAAGAAGCAGATTTTTTTTTTGGAAGCTTGTTTCCTTTGTTTCATTTTAGTATTTTTGGGAGCTAATTAAAAACTGCATTGAAACTTAAGTCTCTTTCCCCTTCACAATTCTTAGTGGATGTAGGGAACCATTTGATAGTGTATAACACTACTTTGTCAACTTGAGGATCTTTTTTTTTCCATTCAGCTATCTTTCCACAAGGCCAAACCATTCCAGCTATATTTTATAAAACTATAGGAGTTCTACTGAATGTGAAGACATGTTGTCTTCTCTTGTCTGACCAAGAGGATTTGTAAAAAATGATGATGGTCTCATCCAAAGTTGTTTTATGAGTAGTACATTTAAACCACAGGTGTATAACTTAAGATCTGAGAGAGATTTGATCATATTGAAGGATTTGAAGGAGACTGAAAACTGTCAGAAACAGATCAGTTAAGCTGGAATTGTTTAGTTAAGAGAAGGTTTGAGACAAGTCTTTCGGGGGAAACATAATTGATGCCTACAGCTTCTTAAAGGATCATTGTGTAGGAAAAGCAATAGACTTGCTCTAACTGGCACTCAGGGACAGAACCTAAAAGGAATAGAACAGTAGGATGAAGCCAAAGTATAAGAAGAGTCATAAAAAAAGAATTTATTTATATTTATCTAGCTTGTTGTGAGCTAGGTACTGGGGTTACAGAGACACAAATAATGGTCTTTTCTTCATGAATGTCACATTTTACTTAAGGGAGGCAAACTATGCAGATTAAATAAATGTATATATTCAAAGTAAATTCTGAATAACTGGTAGGCTAGGGAAGTAGGAAGTACTTACAAGTTGGGTGAATCAGGAAAACCCTAATGCATAGGGTATGGCACTTGAAATTGGCTGTAAATGGAACTAAGGATTCCAAGAGGCACAGGTAGTGAGGAACAGCATTCCAGGGAAGGAGGGCCTGTGCCAAGGCATGAAAGGTGCTTGGTTAGACTATAACATGATTGTGAAGAACTAATGTGAAATCATTTGGGGAAAAATAGCTTGAATCTAGATTTTGAAGGGCTTTAACTACTAAAGAATAGAATTTGTATCTTGTCTTAGAGAAGATTAAGACCCGCTAGAGCTTTGGTGCTTTGTTTTGAGGAAAATGCCTTTTAAAATACTGTCTATATGATTTATAACTATGACAAATCAACACAAGTTATAAGGAGGCAGATGTTGGTTCAGTAGGACAACTTCTTGACAATCATTTGGGGCTGGTATACTATGAGAAGTTTGGATTTTTTGGATATCGTTTTATAACCTTTGATTTACAACCTTTGAGTTCTTCTCTTTTCTAGGTCTCCCACTTCTCAAAGTATGGCCTACAGGATTCTGATGAGGATGAGGAGGAACATCAATCTAAAGCAGAAGCAAAGAAGTTGAAAACAGCTCCCTTGCCTCCTGTAGGCCAGCCAGTACCACTACAAATGGCTCTCAATGGCAAACCTGCTCTTCCATCCCAGGTAGAAACTGGACAGTGAATTTGAACAGAACCGGTGAAATGGAAGTTGAGCAAAAGCCAGTCGGCTAATGCAAACCTGTTGTGTGACCACTTGGAGATCGAAGAGTCCAGAAGTGTTGGGAATCAAGTTGAGACCAATGGACGGGGGACAGGGAGGGTGGTAGGATGGGTACCAATCCCCTTGAGGGATTTGGAGGATCTTTTGGTAAACTGAAATTTTCCTCTGTGTCCCTTCAGACAGTCAGTTTCTCCTCCTGAATAGATAATTACTGAATTCTATGTTTGTCCTTATACATAAGACATAGATATTACCTACCTAGGTTCATACAGAACAGATTCTGTCTTGGTCAACATTTCTGAATATGTGCAACATACTCCTTGCTCTTCCATCCTCTACTATTTGAAAAATGTAATTTGCCTCAGGCAAAGGTCTTTAAATACAGTTTTTTCAAGTTGTTTGCCTATTCCTCAAGCAAACATGTATATTTGTATTTTAAGAAGGTGCATTCTATTTTTATGGAAAAAATTCAAACTGTAATTTTTGACAGTTTACTTTGGGGCAGAGGAATTAATCTGGTTTTGGAGGAAGCTGGGAGAGACCAGGGGTTAAAGAGGAAAACATTTTGTGTTGTTTGAATTACCTGAGAGTTGTTGAATTTGTTGTGTATTACAGTGATCTTTGGCCATTTTAAACCAGGGTAGAGTATAGGCCCTCTTTCTGTAGAGTAAGAGGTTAAAATTTTTATACTTTAAATTCCTGGTTTAATATCTTGGCATGGCAAGAGTTTAGCTTTTGTCTGGGTGATGATTGAATAAAATAAAGATGTTATTCTTTGGGAGGGAGTGAGTGAGAAGTCTTAATGCAAGTTTCCTCCTTTTAAGCTTCCCTACTGCTCCACTGACGAAAACTGGTTCTTTGGACGTTTTATATGCCAAATAATTTGTTTGCTGTTATTATGTGCAGCTTTTATGATTTTTAAAAATATTTCTTTAGGAAATATTTTCTGCATTGCCTACACAGCTTTATGTGTGTTTATGTAGGTGAAACAGAGGCATGTTGTAATTCAACTTGATAGTCTCTCTCTGCAATATCCTTCCCTATAGACTTTTTGATAATTGCAGTGTGATGAAAGTAGAGTAATAAGGGTTTGGAGAATGGGATGTCCCAGAATCGTTTTGACTGCTTAAGTTCGAGTGCTCGTGTGCATGTCTATGTTTGTTTTGTCATCAGCACCTGTTTCCTCTTCTTGTTGTCCAAAGTGGTTTTTGTCTTGTGGAACAACATTTCTTAAGGGGAGAATAGAAAGGGGGATGTTGTTAATGTCACTACTGTTAATAGAGAGTAGTCCAACCCTTGTGAAAAAAGAAGTATTTTCTCTATGTACAAATAGCAGAAACTAGAAGATAACTTCAACTGTACCAACGGGTTTTCTTGGTTGCCACCCAAATTTTTTATTTAGTATTTATTTTTCCCCAATTACATGTAAAACAGTTTTTAACATTCTGTTTTAAAACTTCCAAGTTCCAAATTCTCTCCCTTCCTCCCTCCCCACCCCTCATTGAGAAGGCAAGCAATTTGATATGGGTTAAAACATGTAGTCGTGCAAAATATATTTCCATATTAATCATGCTGTGAAAGAAAACATAGATATACTTCCCATCCCTCCCCTCAAAAAAAAGAAACCTTCAAAAATAAAGACAGTGAAAGAAAAGTATGTTTCAGTCTGCATTCAGATACCTTCAGTTTTTTCTCTGGGGATGGGTGATATTTTTTCATCATTAAGTCCTTCAGACTAGTTGTCTTGGTCATTGTATTGCTGAGAGTAGCTGAGTCATTCATACCTGATCATCTTACAATATTGCTGTTACTTTGTACACAGTATGTTTCACTTTTCATCAATTCATGTAAGTCTTTAAAGGTTTTTCTGAGAGCATCCTTCTCATCATTTCTCACAGTACAATAGTATTCCATTGCAATCATAAACTATGATTTGTTCAGCCATTCCCCAGTTCCTGGGCATTCCCCTTAATTTCCAATTCTTTGCCACCAGAAAAGAGCTGCTATAAATATCTTTGTACATATTGATCTTTTTCCTTTTTGTCTTTTTATCTCTTTTTGGATACAGACCTAGTAGTAGTATTGCTAGGTCAAAGGGTATATATGTGTTTTTATGGCCCTTTGGGCATAGTTCCAAACTGCTCTGTGGAATGGTTAAATCAGTTCACAACTCCACCAAGAGTGCATTAATGTCTCATTTTTTCACACATTGCTTCCACCATTTGTCATTTTCCTTTTCTGTCCTGTTAGACAATCTATTGGGTATGAGGTGATACCTCAGAATTGTTTTAATTTGCATTTTTCCAATCGGTAGTGACTTAAAGCATTTTTTCATATGGCTATAGATAGCTTTGATTACTTAATTTGGAACTGTTCATATCTTGTGATAATTTATCAGTTGGGGTTATTTTTATAAATTTGACTCAGTTCTCTGTGTCTTTGAGAAATGAGACCTTTTTTAGAGAAATTTGATAGAAAAATTTTTTCACAGTTACTTGCTGTTTCCCTCCTTCCTATTCGCTCCCCCTTATTTATTCTAATCTCTCTCTCCTTTCACCTGTCCCTCCTCAAAGGTGTTTTGCTTCTGACTCCCTCCTCCCCCAACCTGCCCTCCCTTCTATAACTTCATCCCCTTCTACATTCCTGTAGGGTAAGATAGATTTCTATACCCAATTGAGTATGTGTGTTATTCCTTCTTTGAACCAGATCTGATGAGAGTATGGTTCATTTTCTCCCAGCCCCACCTCTCCGTCTTCCCCTCCACTATAAAAGGTTTTTCTTGCCTTTTTGTCAGATAATTTACTCCATTCTACCTCTCCATTTCCCTTTCTCTTGGTGCATTCCTCTCTCACCCTTTAATTTGATTTTTTTAGACACCGTTCCTTCATATTTAACTCACACCTATGCCCTCTGTCTATATATACTTCTTCAGTGTACCCTGGTAATGAGAGGGTTCTTATGAGTTACAAGTATCATCTTCCCGTGTAGGAATCTAAGTAGTTTAACCCTATTTAGTCCCTCATGATTTCCCTTTCATGTTTACTTTTTTATACTTCTCCTGAGTCTTGTATTTAAAAATCAAAATTTAAAAATTCTACTCAACTCTGATCTTTTCATCAGGAATGCCTGAAAATCTATTTCATTGAATAGCCATTTCCCATCCCCGCCTAGGGATTACATTCCATTTTGGTGGGGGTTGGGGAGTGAATCTTGGGTGTAATCTTAACTCCTTTGCTCACCAGAATATCATATTCTAGGCCCTCTGATCCTTTAGTATAGAAGCTGCTAAATCTTGTGTTATCCTGACTGGGTGAATGATTCTTGACTTGTTGCTTTTGTGGCTGCTTATAATATTTTCTACTTGACCTGGGAGCTCTGGAATTTGACCATAATATTCCTGGGAGTTTTCATTTTGGGATCTTTTTCAGGATGTCACTGGTAGATTCTTTCAGATTCTGTTTTGCCCTGTGGTTCTTTATCCTGGCTTTCAGATAGTCCATTAATTTTAAAAATTATCTCCCCTGTATCTGTTTTCCAGGTCAGTTGTTTCATGAAGTTATTAGCTTCTGTTTGCTCAGTCAGTTGTAATTTTTAAGGAATTGTTTTCTTGACTAAGTTTTTTGTACCTCCTTTTCCATTTGGCCAGTTTTACTTTTTAAGAGTTCTTCAGTGAATTTTTGTGCCTTTTTCCTTGACCAGTTCTGCTTTTCAAGACATTCTTCTTATTGGCTTTTTGTACCTCTCTTACCATTTGTCCTAGTCTGTTTTTTAAGGTATTATTTTCTTCAGTATTTTTGCGTGTCTCCTTTACCAAGCTGTTGGCTTTTTTTCACGATTTTCTTGCATCACATTTCTCTTCCCAATTTTTCCTCTCCCTCTCTTATTTGATTTTCAAAATTCTTTTTCAGCTTTTCCATGGCCTGAGATCAATTCATATTTTTCTTGGAAGCTTTGGGTATACTGAGTGTATGCTTTGACCTTCCTGGTCAGAATTTTTTTTGTTGTTTCCCCATTTTCCAGCCTGTTTCTTGACTTTCAACTCTTTGCTAAAGTGGAGCACTGCTTCCAGGGTGGAGGGTACAGTGTCCCAAGTTGTAGGGGCTTTATGCAGCCATTTTCAGAGGGACCTGTAAGTTTCTAGTTCCTCCAAAGTAGTATGATCTAAGGCAGTGATTTTAAACCTTCCTAATGCCACGACCCTTTAATACAATTCCTCATGTTCTGGTGATCCCCAATCATAAAATTATTTTCATTGCTACTTCGTAACTAATTTTGCTATTGTTATGAATTGTAATGTAAATATCTGATATGCAGGGTGTGTTTTCATTGTTACAAATTTAACATAACCTACAGGTTGAGAACCACTGATCTAAGGGAAGATGTGTTTACTAGTCTCTTAACCTCTTCTCTGATCTGTGAGTGACTAGAAGCTCTGCTTTCTGTCCTGGAACTGTGATGAGGGTCCCTGCTGCAGTGGGATGCAAACTTTCCTGTGCTAGTGCTCCTCCTTGCTGTGGGACTTCCACCCAGGACCGCAACCTAGATCCAGCTATTAGCAAAGAAACAGTCCTGCCCCCAGTGCTAGTAGAGAAACCCCTATAATCTCCTCATCAGTTGTTAGACCCCTTTACTGTCTGATGACTGAGAGCTACTGCTTCTTTCAGTGGTTCCCAAGGCCTGCTCATATTTTGCTGGTGCTTGGTCTGAGGTGGTGTAACCTGTGCTGAACTGTGCTTGACTTTTCCTATCAACCCTGGACCCTTTGTCTGGAAAATTATTTCACCTTGTCCTTTTCTGGGTTCTGACACACCAAGAATTGTTTTATGGCATTTTAAAATGATGTTTGGGGAGAATGCAGGCAAGTCGCTACATTTTCTCTGCCATCTTGGCCATACCCTCTTCCACCCAGCTCTTTTATGGGTGCAATTGTGAAACAAACAGAGGTTAATTGAATTTTCCTTGACTAGCATTGCTGTGTATTACAGCTATAGAAACAGCAGGAATATGAATTTCTGAGAAGGGAAAAGGAGGAGTAAGTAGATGGCTATTTCTGAACTTTCCTAGTTTCTGCACCTGTACTTTCTGACTGCTGTTTTTATGTCTTAGGATATTATAGACATGTTCAAACCTGACTGATCAGTAGTAGTACAGGATGTGACATTGTGTTCAGGTGTAGTGCAGAGATGAAGACAGAAGACAGAAAGTACTTGTCACTGCAGACTATTTGTAGTTGCTAATCAGTAAGGACCCCAAATTTGCTTCATCAGTATGAACTACTTCCTTCTCCTTCCACAGCTACTTTAGTGACCTGGGTACTGTGAGCATAGGTCACTCTCCAGTGCAAGATTTATAAGTAATCCTTCAGTTACATTCTTAAGTGTCCCATCACTTGGGCATATGTGGAATTTATTTCTCATGGATTAGTGTTCCATATATCTTTCCCTGCATTTTCTCCCTCTTTAGTACCTCTGTAGGATCCATGTTTCCTTTTGGTTTGGACAAGCTTTCTCTGGACCTGTAAAGACCCAAGAGAATCTGAGCAGTTAGAGGACAAGCCTTCCTCTTCCACTAGTTAGTGAATATTCCTCTGAAGCTAGTAAGTACCTTACTGGTCCTACAATGGAACTAAGGCATTTATAGAAAGGTTTTTGTTATGATTTTAGGCTTTTTCTCAGACCTGTTGACTCACCCAAAGAATAATGTGTCTTTTGACCTCAACTTTGTATTATACACTTGATTGGAACTTGTATAGCGAGTTTTATTTCTTCAAAGTAGGCTAATTGAATTATTCAGAAACTGACATTTTTTTCATACATAACTCTTTGGGGTTTTTTTGTTTAAGTTGAAAAATGTAAGGTTGGTAGAGTGAAATGATTGGGACTTTTTTTTTCCTTTTTTTTTTTTTGACTTGAAATAGCAACTGCCTTCATCTTTTGGAAAACCTTTACTATAAGTAAAAATCACGCAGCTGTAATAGTTACCCTGCCCCCCCCCCCCCATTGCTTCCTTTCTTGTTTTGGGACTTAGTAGCAGTTTTATCAAGTTCTTGATGTAATTTAAGGTCTGCATTTGTGTATGTCTTGCTGACTTTGAATGTATGCAGAGAAAACATAAGATCACAGATTTTATAGTAGAAAGAGACATTAGAAATCATTCAGTGCTGGGGTTCGTAATCTGAGAGACTGGCTAGATTTCTCAGGATCTGTGAACTTTAATGAGGAAAAACCTACATCTTTGAAGGTTTACACTAAATTATTACTGAAGCTCGTAATTTTTTTTTCAGTTACAAATGTTAGACAGTAAAACTTTCCAAGAATCAGTCCATAGACACACATAAAAGATTAAGAACCCTTAATCTAGTTTAACACATTCATTTTACAGATTGAAAAATCAAAGCACAAAGAGAAGAAACTTTATCCCAGCATCACAAAAGATGGTGAACAACAAATTTGGTCCCATATCAGTTTTTGCAGTTTTTCCCAGCACCATTGTCACTAAATCATCTCTTGGGCCAAAAGTATTATTTCTTAGGATCTGTTACTTAATTTAAATCATCCTTATTTTCGAATTACTGATTGAACTTTTGTCTCTTTGTTTTTTTTTTAAATAAAGACCATGCAGCTGTATGTATTTGACTTAAATAGTGATTGGTTGAGCAGTTGTGTCATTTGAAATCTCTTTTGAGGATATTTGATTCTTTAAAAAAAAAAGAAATTCCCCAGTGGTGGGGGGAGGGGAGAGGAAGGAGTTGGCATAAGAATTGGTCCTTCAGCTCATTATTTTTCCTTTGCATGGATTCTTCAATTAAAGATAGGATTAAATTCTCACAGTTTATATTATTGGTTAATTATTGGCTGTTTGGACAGTTAAGAGACATAAGATAAGGCTTTTTCTAAGTTTAGAACAAATGTTTAGTTTGAGAAAAATTGACCTGTCAAACTCCAATATTAAATTACATTTATTTTGGATATCGTGCCTCTTCACCTACACATTATTTCTTAAATAAGAAAATTGAAGTAGATAATCTTGCACCTCAATTTATGCTCCTGTGGCTGTGAGGAACATGACTATAAATTCCAAGATTTTCTAACAAGTATTCAAATAATTAGACATCACCATATTTTTCATTCATTGCCTCCCCACCTCGGAAAGATACGATTATCTAAATCAACCCCTTTTCATTATCTCCCTTTATGGGCTTTGTTTGTGCTAGCAGGTGGTAGACAGCAGTATCAATACTTGATCTGGCCAGAAAATCCAGCATATTTGGTAGTACATTAGTCTGCTTTCTTTTTCCTTTCTACAGAATTTCTGTTCCAACCTGCATAAATTAATTCACTGTTACATATCTTTCTTTTTCTGTACTTGAAATACAAGATCACACATCCCTTTAGTGGAATGTTAAAGACACTTCAGGGTGATAGTATTTAATACGCTGATTTAGGCCTATCTTAACAGTTACAGGAGGCCAAGAGATCAATATCACGTTTTATCTGTTGAAATCATGAAAAAAAATTTGCTATTCATTTATGTGTAATGTTACTCATTTGAGGCTTAACATGAATGATGGCTACTTATTAAAAAAAAACAATCTGAAGCTCTGTGAAGATAAAATCAGATATTTGCTACAGTGAAGTGAGAAATAATTGGTAGTTTATTGTTGTGGGAAATGTCTGTTACTGGGTTGGTTGGTTTATTAGCTTAATATAAAGTCACATCCCAGTTTATGGGATGGACTTGAGGAACGTGTGCCAAGTCAGTGATAAATGTACTTTTTATTTTGTGAATGTTTTATCATTCTGCACTGTAAACTGTTGTTCATGTTTATCACTAAAACTTCTTAATAAAAATGCAAAAAATTTTCCTATCGTCTTGATGTTTTTAAACACAACAGGACCATTCCCAGGGTTAGGAGTATTTCTTATTTCTCCTTTGAAGAAATAGTGGACTTAACTCATGTCTTACAACACTCAGCCTGGCTATGGAACTTCATGTTTTTGGTTGACTGACCAGAGATTTTGGATATCTAACCATTTTGCACTAAGAACTTCATTCTCTGCCTAACACAATATATGGTAAATGTAACACAATCTGGGTTGTCAAGTTTCTGCTTCTTCTAACTCAGCTGTGTTAACTGTGACTTATGGAATACGAGAATATAGAGGTGACCATAAGAAGAGTATGGCAAAAATTGCTCAATTAGGAATGGCATCTCCCCAGATTCCCAAGGTGCTCTAACAACTAGTCTGTTTCAATTTAGGAGCAGTGGAGTTGTTGCCATAGGTGGTGATATAAGTTTATGTTCTAGTTATTCTATAAGAGCTGTCCCTAGTTGTTCTTATGCTTAGATTCCATTGAGTACTTGGGAAGGAACTGTCAGCATGGATGGGGACCCTTTTTGAACCTTGCCCTATGGTGGACTGAATAAACAGGCTTTGAAGTCTTGAAACTTTGAACTTACGCAGCATCATTTAATACCATTTCTCCATCTTTCTAATGTCTACAGAGCCAAAGCCCAGAGGTGGAACAGCTAGGGAGGGTTGTTGAACTGGACAGCGATATGGTAGATATCACCCAGGAGCCAGTTTTGGATTCCATAGTCGAAGAAATCGTCCCTGAAGAGCAAGAGCCTGTATCTGCTTCAACACATATTGCATCTTCACTGGGCATTAACCCACATGTTTTACAGGTGAATTTCCTACCCACTTTACAAGTGGGATAGAAAGTCAGTGGGACTTTCCCTTTAGCTAAACTTGGGCCACTTCTCTGTTTTGATGTATTAGAATGCCTACACTATTTACAGTTTTGAGGGTGAGACAGAAATGTGGTCCATACCTTAAGTTTTAACTTTTTTTTCACCTCTGTTGAAAGGACTTGATAAAAAATCAAAGAGTTGCTCTCCTGTGAACTTGTTGATGTAGACACAGGTAGAAGGGACTTAAAAGATCATGTATTCTAAGACCTCCTTTTACAGATGAGGAAACAGATCTCAAAGACAGAAAGGAATTGGTTCAAGGTCCTATAGCAGATAAATGGCGGCGTCAGCACTCTCCAATTCACTGGTCAGTCCAAGGGTCTCAGTCCTTGCACATTACCTCCCTTCCAGTGGAGACCAAGGACATCATTATATAGAGTTGATTTCCTGTTGATTGTAGCAACTAAGCCATGAGAAACTTATGATATTGTGTATATGTGTGTGTGATATACATATATACATATGTGCGTGTATGTGTAAAATACATATTAATAGATTTGGAGAGAAATCTAGGGCAGAGTTATTCTTGCTGTAGCTAATACATTATTGCCTGAATGACCTTGGAAGTTCTAGGGGAACAAACTCAGTCTCTGGTATTACTCTTTTAGATCATGAAAGCATCTTTGCTTGCTGAAGAAGAAGATGCAGAATGGGTCCTCGATCAGCGCTTTGGCAAGCTTCCTTCCAAAGCAGACACTTCTCAAGAAATCTGTTCTCCCAGACTTCCCATTTCATCAGCACATCCACCAAAATCCCGAACATTAGGTATGGTAAGAGGAAACAATGAAATCTTAGTGGATAATAATTTCATAAAAACATAAGAACGCAATGATTTGCTTCCAGATAGAGCTTTGACTGTGTTTACCTTAAAGATGGAGCAAATGAGCCTCCTCCATCTTTAATTTTCATCCAGTTTTTTTTGTACTTTGTTAAGTACTCCACATTCTTTCTCCCACTTCCAGTAACATACATAGAGTTGGAAGTGATTTCTTCTTCTGATTTCCTAATACCTCACATATTGTAACCATATTCTTATTTGTGTTCTTTGTTTTTCAGGTATTACTTCCCTTACTAGATTTTAGGCAGGAATCATGTTTTACTTCATCCTTGTGTCTTTAGCACAGTGTGCAGAATGTGTTAGGTACAGACAGATGGTTGGTTTTTTTGAAATGTGATTTAAGGTACTCCAGAATTAGAAAATGACCCTTTCTGAATGGCTTGTTACTTGACTTCATCAGAAAACATTTGTTTTAAAATTACATTATGCTGTCCCAACAGAATATCCTTGTGAGAGAAGCACATAAAAAACACCAAGTCTTCATGTGCAAATGAAAAAAATAGTTTGTTATTTGCCTCCTTTTGGGTCTGATAATAATGTGAATTAGTTCATTAGGTATATCTGTATTAAACTGCTCCCCCCAATGCAGTTCTTCAATACTATTAATTTATAACCAGATTCCTGTGCTTTGTGACAAAACCCTATGGTTAATGTTGGCTGGCTAAATCCCTGAAATGCAAAACAGATGATTGGTATTCATTCCTACTAATACTTCAACTCCAGTCATATTAACACTCCTGAATGTCAGTCTGCTTCTGGATACTGCTTTTGGAAATTATGGAAATTATCTATGCCCTTAATGTCATTTATCCTAACATTCTGTTTTTGAGGAACCAGTTAATGGTAAGAACTAAAACATACCTATAGAGAATGTCCTCAGTTATCCCTTACTGTATTTGAAGTATACTTCAAGTGAGAGTAGTTAGATTTTTGGTATCTGTTCTTTACTATAATGTAATTTGATAGACCTTATATTTTATATCACTCAAGCACCCAACAAATAATTTGTATTGAAGTTCAGTTTAGTGAGTTTTGATCTAATATCATTGTGGGCTGCATTTTTTAAAGGAGTAATAGATTATGCTTTCTCTTAATATTTTTCCCCTTCCTTCAGTTGGTGGTTTACTACAGTCAAAGTTTACAAGTGGAGCTTTTCTCTCGCCAAGTGCCTCTGTGCCAGAAAGTCGAAATCCCAGAACTTCATCTTTAACAAGTGCCCCTTCTGCATCTCCTTGGTCAGTCCCTCCACCACTGGCCCCTGTGTTTGCAGTGCCCACCCCAGCCCCTGAGGTCCAGTTAAAAACTGTGGGTGCTCGGAGACAGCCAGGCCTTGTTCCCCTGGAAAAATCTGTCACCTGTGGCAAAGGAAAGCTCTTGATGGATATGGCACTCTTCATGGGACGTTCATTCCGGGTTGGCTGGGGCCCTAACTGGACCTTTGTCAATAGTGGTGATCAGCTGAGTGGATGCCAGGAACCTGGAGATCATCACAACACTGAATCTATGGAATATGGATTCTTACCTAATCCAATAACTGTCAAATCGTGAGTAATGTTTCTCAGTTCATTCAACTTTTATTTTGAGAAAGAGAAAGCAGTTGAAAAAGCTGTGGATAAGATCAGAAGATCACATTAGTTCTGGTGTTATTTTATTTACTAACTACTTTGGCCTGGTTGTATTCTTAAGGACTTTTACACAGTGGACAATGTTAAAACGCTTCATGAGTAGATCAGATTTCTCCTCTCCTCGAATCATTACAATTATATAGGACCTAACTTGAGTACCACCTAAGTGGCTGCTACCTCTTATTTAATAGTTATGTGAGGCAGTGTGATATAGTAAAAAGAGAGATGAAATTTAGGGAAATCATTTTAACTTCTTGGTTTCCTTTTCTGTAAGATGAAGTAGGTGGACTAGAATCAGGGGTGGGGATCCTGTGGCCTTGTAGGTCCTTGGGCATGGTTTTTTAACTGAGTCCAAGTTTTACAGAACAAATCCTTTTATTAAGGGAATTTGTTCTGTGAAGTTTGGATTCAGTTGAAGGGCTACTTGAGGGCTTAGAGGATCACACGTGGAGACCATAGGTTCCCCTGGACTAGATAATGAAGTCCCTTCTGGCTTTCAGGCTTCTAAACTGAACCTTGATTATGTTGAGTTTTGATGTATATTAATAAACTGTTGACCTTTTTAATGTAAAATGCGTAATTGTTATCATCGATCTCTCAGTACCTATAATTGTCATATACTAGTACTGATAGAAGTTCAGTTTCTGGAATAAGGGAAATTATATACTCTAAATTAGTCAAAACCTCCAAATTTTATGTTCAGTTCTGATCACCATACTTTATGACAGAGAGCAATCAATCACAGTTGTGTGTGCTGGGGAGGGGGGTGGGGGGAGCAGTGTGCTAAGTTTTTAGCAAAAATCTTTTATCTTCCAATCTTCATTGGGGGCAGGGGGTAAAAGAGAGGATAACCCTTGACTACAAATATGTGTAATCAAGCAAAACAGATTTCTGCTATCAAGGGTTTTGGAAACAATGTTGTAGAAGAATTGGTTAAAAGAACTGGGAAGAGGGGGGAGTTTTAGCCTTGACAAATAAAAGACCTGGCCTGGGGGTGGAAATGAAAGTTTTCAAATATTATGTTTAGGCAAAAGAAATAGACTTGCTCTGTATGGACCCAGAGGGAAGAATTCTAGGATGCATGAGGTAAAGTTACAGGGGACATATTTTGCCTCAACACAAGGAAGAACTTTACTGTAATAAGATTCTGATTCTCCCTGACCACTAGACCTACTTGATGTCCCATAATATCTCAGTAGAACCTTTGCAACTTTGGATTGAGACAGTCAGTCTGAAATCTAATTGAACCAATGTTTGTGACTGCTATAAACTATAATTTACTTCTGAGAAGCAGCCAATGCATAAGCATGATATGGTTCTAAGAAAATGGGTGTAATGATTTTTTTCCTCTATGTTGTAATTGAGCTCTATACCATTTGACCTTAGTGCTCTAAATTTCTTTAAACTATAGGTTATAATATCCCTTAATCTTAAAATGCAACAGTACCTTCATTGCATGTAAATACTTATTCCATATTTCTCTACTGACCTGATTTATTACTTTTTAGCCTAACAGAGTCCCCATTCAAAGTCCACATGGAAAAACTGAGCTTGAGACAAAGGAGGATGGATAGAGATTTACAGTTATACCAGACTCCCTTGGACATCAAGCTTAAGCACAGCACTGTCCACGTAGACGAGCTGTGTCCTCTTGTGGTTCCCAATCCTGGAGTAGCCGTCATTCATGACTATGCAGACTGGGTGAAAGAAATATCAGGAGACTTAGCAGAATCAGAAAGTGAGTATTCATTCTGGCTGTCCTAACCCATTTGGTGTCAGAACATGGAAAATAGAATTATAGACCTAAAAGGAAAAGTTCTCTTACTCTTTTTTGGTGAAATGAATAGATTCCGATACAGGTAAGGGAAATACCTTAGAGATTTAGTCTAAAGTAAGACCCAGAGAACAGCACTTGTCCAAGTCACATCTAGTAACTGGTTCATGAGATTTAGAGCTGTTATTTTATAGGACATTATAAAGGAAACTGAAACCTAGTGAGTTTGTTTCCTGCCTAAAGTCATACAAGTAATCAGTTAACTGACATTTATTAATGGTAGAAGGACCAGGTGACACGAAAAAAATTACAATTTTACTCTTAATCAAAAATTATCATCCTACTGTCTTTTTTATTTTTCTTTGCCTTATGATAAAACAAATGTACTGCTTCAGTTGACATAGCTTGTTCTTTCAAAGTATTATTAAATTCAGGTCCTTCCAGTGTCTGGCATCTATTACATATCAGGCACTTTGGTAGGCTCTGGGAATACAGTAGAATACAAAGAATGAAAGTCTCAGAGAGTCTTTTATTCTTTTGTTGGAGAAAACATGTACATAGATGCATGTGCAGTGTGTACAAGGTAGGCTTGTTAAAGGAAAACAAGGATTCTTTCTGGTGGGGATATGGGAATGCATTCTTGTCCACACAAAGGCACACAGATGAGAAATGGAGTTTGTGCAAGGAATAGAGAAGATGACAATTGCTTGTTTGACTGGACCATGAAATGCAGGGGTGAGAAGTAATGTATAATAAGATTAGAAAGATAGTTTGGGTCTGGGTTTTGAAGGGCTTTAAAAATCAAAACAAGAATTTTATATTTTATCCTAGTAAAAAGGAGTCATTTAATATTTATTGAGATGAGGAGGAAGGAAAAGTATTTAAACCAGTGAAATAGTCCAGGAGAAAAGATAATAAGGGCATGAGCTAAGATAGTTCTATATGAATAGAAAGGAGTTATATGCAAGAGATCTCATGGAAGTAGAGATGGTAAGATTTGATAACTTATAGGATGTGTGCAGTGAGTGATATGTGGCTCTGTGAATCATCTACGTAGAAATCTTAGTTAAACCTAGGGGAAGAGGAGCTGATATGGTCACCATGTGAGAATGTACAAAGAGAATGGGGCCGGGACAGAGCTTTGGAAAACATCCCCAGTTACGATATAATAAAGAAAGCTATGAAAAAGCAGTCATGTGGATAATAGGTGTTCATGGGAATTTGAACCTAGTTACTCTAATAATATACAATCTGGTGTTCTAACAAAAACCTACCTCTTATGACCTAAAAATCTGATGCTTTTGACCCTGTGTCTAATAAGGTGTTGTGAAAAGGCAAGACTACATTTCTAGAAATGCTCTTCCCCTACCAAAAATAGTAGCTTTCCAGTGAAGGACCCATTCATAGGATATTTAAATTAGGAAGAACCTGAGAGGTCAACTATATATATATATATAATCTCCTGCCCCTCACACTGTTATCCTTTCTACAGTGCTACTGACAAGTGGACATCTGACTGAAGAATGCTTTTAATGATGTGGGGTATGCTAGGTTGTGAAGCTTTTAATTCCTTCTTTACCTTTTTTGATAGTATATCTGTTCTTAAAGGCTGAGCTCAAGTGCAGCTTTCTCTGATGCTGGTAGATCTCTTCCTTTCCTGGACTACAATAACACCCATTGTCTTTATATTGTTCCTTTTGGCACTTGATTATATTAACTCTTGTATTGCCTTAATTATTTTTAGCACAGTTCTAGAAATAAAGTAGACATTTCTTCACAATACAAAGCATAGTGCTTTGCAAAACCATCTTCACATATATTATTTTTGATCAACTTAGAAGAGTTTTTGTGGTTCCTGCCCTCAGAAAGTTTACCTTCTAAATTCAGAAAGTAAATTTAAACATCTGTTGTGTGTAGGCTCTTTAGTTCAGCAGCAGGGAAAACCTGAGGATAGTCTCCCTACCTTCATTGAGTTTAAAGTCCCTAATGAAGAGATTTGACAGAAGTGGAAAAAAAAACTATCATTGAAAGTAAAATCTGCATTGACCCTTATAAAATAAGGGGCTTGGACTAGAAAATGTTGTTTTCCAGCTGGACAGAGGCAGTAAAAATTTTTAAATTAAGCAGGAACATGTAAATGTAGATGCTACCACCACATACATTGTCTTAAGCAGATTTCTTGAATTGGAAGAATATACAGGGATTGACACAACTCTAATAAAATATACTATGATGTGAAGATAATTAGAGCATGGGAAAAAGAAAAGTATGAAGTGTAGACCCTACAAGAACACTATTGGGATATGCAGTGATTATAGCCTAGGATTCAAAACAAAGTGATCTGAAGTTAAGAATAGTTTCTTCAGTGAGGGAAACAGGAGCTTATGTGTTTTGGTGGAAGCAGCAAAAGTGGCCACAGTGGTGGTCTCTGCCCTGGTTTATTTTAGGCAAGCCATCCGTGCTTCCCCAGCCCTGTTCTTGCCCTGCGTAGGACATATTTCGACAATTAAGCTTTTATTGCCTTTCCATTAGCTGTAGTAAAGCACTGGAGCCTGACATGGACACTGTGTGAAGCTATCTGGGGTCACCTAAAGGAACTGGAGGATCAACTAGATGAGCCCAGTGAGTATGTGCAGAGCCTGGAGCGCCGAAGGGCTTTCTCACGTTGGCTATCACAGACAGCAGCTGATCGCATTGAGGAAGAAGTAGCCCTGTCCCGAGAAGATAATCCAGTGGAGGCAGTCTTCAGCTACCTCACAGGCAAGAGAATCAGTGAGGCTTGCCGCCTGGCCCAGCAGACAGGTAAGAGACCCAGAGTCCAGCTCAGCAATTAAGGTCTCTATCATTCATCTTGCCACATACTTACATAGTATCCTGTTTGTTCTCTAATTGTTTCTTGTGATCTCCCTCTGTGTTCTCTGAATGTTTCTCTGATCTCCCTAGTGAGTCTTGAAGCTTCTGGAAGGTAGTATTTATTACCCCGTGGTTAACACAATGCCTTGGATATTTATTGAATGTAATAGTTAGGCAGGTGTCTCAAAAAGAACTTCCTGAAGACTGATGTGCTCTGTCTGATAGCAGTTATTTGATAATAAAAAGAGGACTGGCCTCTGAAGCTTCACCTGCAAAAAAAAATCTGGGTTCAACATAATGTCAGCTACATGATTCTCATATGATCCTCTTAGAATGGAATAGGAAAGTGAAAATAGGATCTAACACCTCTGAAAAGATATTACAAACTGAAAACATATAAGAATGTCATAGCCCAAATTCTAAATATCCAAATCAAAGAAATGAAGTACTACAAGTAGCATCAGGTACCTGAAATCCAGTCAGGACATAAGGTCATTCTGCAAAATATGATAGAGAAAATCTTGGCATATATTCCAAAAAGCAAACTTGCCATATCAAGTATAGCCTTATTAGAAAAGAGAAATTCCCAGCCTTCCTGGTGAAAAGACCAGAACTGAGTAGAAATTTTGAAATGCAAACACAGACATCAAGATAAATACAATTCCTCCAGGAATTGGAGGAGGCCAAACTATGATAAAGAGCTTACCTTCTCGCAGGTGGACAGAAAGAAAGGTGTTAGGATGCTTCTTTTTTTAGGGGACACAGAAAAAGTTAAGTAACAAACAAACATGGGGATTAAGTTTTGTTTTGGATTTGGTTTTTTTTTTTTTTTGGTTTTAAGAAAGGAAAAAAGTGCAGTAGCAAAGAAATGAAGAATAATGTTGAAAGGACCTGACTGTTTTGAATAGGTGAGATACTGAGAGGAATTAGAAAAAAGTAATTTAGAGATATGGAAGAAAGTCAGAAGGCAGGGGGAGATAGAATATATCTCATATTAAAAAGCAACTGACTTATAAAACAGATCAAGAAAAGATACTTTAAAAGTTGGCTGGACTACCTCATAATCATGACCCCAAAAGAAGACCCTACAAGTACATCATATTTCAAGAAATCATAGAAGAAAACTGTTCAGATTTCTTAGAGCCAGGTAGCAAAGTGAAAATAGAATTTACCAGTTACCTTCTGAAAGAAACCCCAAATTCAAAACTCTCAGGAACATTCTAACTAAAATCCTGAACCTCCAGGTCGAAAACAGACAAACACACAAGCAACCTGAAAGAAAGAATTCAGATCCCAAGGAGCCACTCAGGATCAAACAAAATATAGCAGCTAACACTATGAACTATTTACATTCTAATATGAGGAGATGATACATGTGTGTTCTCAGGACATCGTTATTATGATTCATAGAGTCCTGAGAGTAGGTTCATTGATCTTGGAAGGGGGGGGGAGGGTTATCTCATATGATACCTTTTTTTAATTTTTTTTTTTTTTTTTTTTTTTTTTTGCTTTTTGGAGGGCAGTTGGGGTTAAGTGACTTGCCCAAGGTCACACGGCTAGTTTTTTGTGTTAAGTGTCTGAGGCCAGATTTGAACTCAGGTACTCCTGACTCCAGGGCGGGTGCTCTATTCACTGTGTCACCTAGCCCTCCCCTATGATATCTTATAGTACAATAGAAAACTGCAGACACAGAGAAAGGGATGCGAGAGGTATGGATGTCTCTTAATGTCTCTTTATCTCACATTGGTCTCATAGGGGAAGAATACCTACAAACACAAAATTAGTTGCAGAAGTACATTCCATTCATCAGGGAAACAAAGGAAAGAGGACAGAACCAAGGCAGAAAGAGATCTCAGACCCACACAAAACATCCTGTCCTTGTACAAGGGAATAGGAATAGGTGCCAACTGGTAGCTCTATTGCTTCCTACCGTTGACTGGCTCATACATAGCTATAGACTGAGGAGTCAGTGCATACCTAGAGACAGCATTTCAGGATGAGGATCATTCGTGGACCTTACGTTGTATGCTAAGCGCGCAGCAGGATTACCACAATTGATAAACACAATAAAAAAGTGTCATTATTATACAGTGTTTCATATTTATGGACACCTCCCATCCACGTCATTCCCCTGCAAAAGAGCTGGGGTTAGGGAGGAAGAAGTGTCTTTTCATCTCTTCTTTGGGACCAAGCTTATTCCTTATACTTTCAAAACATTCCTTTTTAGTTGCAAAGCTGACAAGTGAACAGATTTTTACAAAAAAAAAAAAAATACCTAGATTAACAGAGCAAAAAATAATTTTCCAATCTCTGAAAAAGAAATTGAATTTGCCAAAATAGAACTCCCAGAGGGAGGAGAAAGACCAGAACCAGATGGATTTACAAAACAAATTCTCTCAAACATACAAAGAATCATTAATTTACCCTGTTGTTTTCAAAAATAGCCAAAAGAGAAATCCTAACAAACTACTTGAGACAAATATAGACCAAGGAGGGACAAAACAGAAAGAAAATCATAGACCTTATCTTTAATGAATCTTTACTTTCTTAAATGAACACCGAAGAGACTACAGCAACATATTAAAAAGATTATATACTATAATTTTTATGGGGAATCCATGGTTGTTTCAGTACTGTTGTTTCTATATAGTAAGCAAAAAAAAAAATACCATATGTTGTATCAGTAGGTATAGAAAAGGGTTGATTATGTAACAATTAAAAAGGTATTTGCATGAACATCTTACATAAAGTTCTCATTTCAAAGATATATACATACATGCATATACATATGTGGAATAGTTTCAAATTTATAAGAACAAGAGTCATTCCCTATTAGATAAAATGTTCAGAGGATATGAACTGGTAGTTTTCAAGAAGGAAGAAATCTAGGCTACCAACAGCATGAAAAAAATCCCAAATCAGTAACAATTCAAGAAAGACAAATTAAAGCAATTACAGTTTTGCCTCATACCATCAGATTAGCAAAGATCACCAAATAAAGAAAATGACAATTTTTGCAATGGCATATACCTCCTAACTCTTGAAGGAAAGGTAGAAATGTTGAATGAGACATATATGTTCAGTCATAGGCATTTGATTTTTTTTTTTTTTTTAAATTTTAATTTATTTTCTTGGTTAC
>CM053596.1:72103638-72129795 GCA_028646575.1 Pseudocheirus occidentalis
GATGGGTCGCGTCAGCCCCCCTGTTATCTGCAGGCCGAGGGCTCTGAAGCAGCCGCTGCGGCTCTCAGACAGTCCTGCTGGTACAGCCACCTCCCGCTGCCTCTTTGCCCTGGGAGCAGTTTGGCCGGACCCGCTCTTCTCCTCCCCAGTTAGCAAAATCCACTGACCTTTCTCTTAGCCTTTTTGTCTTCTGGCCTGATAAATGTGGTAACTGTGCCTCCAGTGCAGCCAGCTGATCTGCTCTCCTGTAGCCGTGGTTCCCCACCCGATGCCCCAGGGCCTGAGCCGGCGGGGGTTTCAGCCTCGGTCCCGACTGCTGCGAAGAGCCCCGCCTGCTGCTGCGCTGCCTGTAGTGCTTTCTGTCTTGTGGAGAGTTTTGGAGCTTGAAAATCTGTTTAGCGTCCCATTTTATGAGTTTTTTAGCGTATTTGTGTGGGAGCTGTGGTGCTTTGCTGTTTCTACGCCGCCATCTTGGCTCCGCCCCCCCATTTGATTTGTTTTGTTTGACTTTTTTGTTAATTTTTTTTCTTAGAGAGGGGAGTTTTATTAAGTAGTAATGGTTATATTTTACAAAATAAATCAAAGGAGTGTCAGCGAAATGTTAAAAAGATGTACAGGGAAGAGAACAGAAATAAGTTCTAAAGGAGACAGACAGGCTGCGTAGTATTAGAACCGTCATGAAATTAATAATACTTTTTTCAGAACCAAGCTGTATATAATGTTATAATAGAAATTCACAATATCATATCTAGCCCTCTTCTATTTCATTCTTATGGAGGGAATATTTGTTAATGTTACCAAATTAATAATAATAATAAATTTTAAAAGTCATAGCTTATAAAGCATATATACCAGAGCTAGTTGTTTTTCAGCCCAGTTTCTAGTACCATCTGTGGCTTCTGCTTCAGAGCATAAGAACTGACCAAACTGTCATTGGAATGAATTATCAGTGGTCAAACTATATATATAGTTGCAGGCTTTTTTGAGAATCATTGTGGGAGATAAGAGAACCTTTTCGTTCAAGTTCTTTTGAACAGGAGTATTCATTAACCAGAATCTTCATGTGTATGATTCTTCCATATTGAAAAATGATTACTGTCTATATGCAGATAACGACCATCTTATCCTAAAGACAGTTTCTCACAGTGTAGGCAACTGTCTTCTGAGAGTATCTGCCATTTTGAAATAGAATATCTTTCATCAGGCTAGTTGGTTCTGTAAACTGGTACATTCCAGTTTACAGAAGTCTGTAAGATTTTGTCTTAATGTGATAGTAGATAGTGAAGGATACACATTCTTCAATAGCCAGCTCTAATATGGATAGCACTTTAAGATTTGCAGAGCACTTTACAAATATTTCGTTTTATCTTTACAGCAGTACTGGGAAGTGAGTGTTATTAATTAGTATTCTCATTTTATAGAATTGAAAATGGAGACAGAAGTTAAGTAACTTGCCAAGAGTCACACCTAGTGAGTGTCTGAAAATGGCTTTGAACTCAGGTCTTCTTGACTCCAGGTTCAGCATTCTGTGCCTTGTACCATCTGACTACCTATATTTATTTTGTTTATGAATCCTTTTTTAGTTTGAGATTAAATCATAGTAGTACATATTTAGAGCTGGAAGGGACCATCTAGTCCAACCCCCTGGTTCTGCAGTTGGGGAAATAGAGACCTAGAAAGGTTAAGTAATTTGCTGAACATTCTGGTACTTGAGCCCTAGTCTTGTATCCAAATCCAGCATACTTTCTGGACCTATATATACATGTCCCGATTACTCCATAGAAAAGTGGGGAGAACTGAGTCTTTGCTTAGGAAATTTCTCTTAAATGTTAAGGAAAAGAATGAAAGTACTAAAGAGAATAGACAGTAAGTGCAGTACTGTAATGGGATTTTGAAGATTTTCCCCTGCCCCCTAATAGGCTGAATGTAATCACATGGAACTGTGATGGGAGGAGTTTGCTGAAGGGTAGAGCTGGGGATCAGAGCAGTTAGAGCTGGAGTGAGGAGAGGACACATCTAGGAAGACAGCTAGGCTTGTGAGTGTTGGTTTGTGGGAATGATAAAGGATGGTGTGGCTTCATCCTATGCTATGGTGTATTAACTTCTTTACTACTGTGATGGATTTTACTTTCTGGTATTGGGATTTGGTTTTCTGGCATCTGAATACATGTTTTACTTCTGTCTCCTATATGGAAAGTCTGTTATTTTGCAATTGAGAATTATGCCAGCATATTTACAGTTGCTGTGGGCACTGTGAATATTGTGTTGGTGTTACAAGTACAAAAGACAGCTAACCTTGGACTAGTCAGTTTCCTTCTGTCTGAAATAGGAATAATAAATAGAGCACTGGCTATGTAACAGCACTGTTGCAATAAAAATGATTTGTAAACTTTAAAGAGCTAGAAGGATGTTTTGTGTAGTTCCAGATCTTACTGATGATCTGAGATGGACTTGTGGAACCAATAATTGGGTTTTTCTTCCAGGTGATCACCGACTTGCCCTTCTTCTGTCCCAGCTGGGGGGCAGCCAGCCAGTCCGGGAACTGCTCACCATGCAATTGGTAGACTGGCACCAGCTACAGGCAGACTGCTTCATCCAGGAGGATCGACTACGCATTTTTACTCTCTTGGCTGGAAAACCAGTATGTCCTTTCCTCCCATTTTCCAGATAGTTTAAGGCTTCTGTATTTGAGTTGGATGTCAGCCAGAAGTTTGGACCACAGGAGTCCTTATCACTAAAATGACCTTCCAGTGTTGAACATATTGCACTTAGGTGTTCTATAAATATTTGTTGTGCAGGCGGAAAACAAGTTGAATACTCTTCTTCAAAGACTGCATTCTAAAATGCCTTTTTAGTTTAATGAAGTTCAAAATCTTTTCTTCTGGTCATATGTAGTAATAACTAGAAGAGGTTAGCTTGTAGCCTATTGAGAGTGAGAATGGAACATGGTGTAAGAGACCTGGGGATGGGAGGTCATCAGCAATTGTGAAAAAGGTGCAGAGATGGGGGGGTGAGAGTAAATAAAAAGCCTCAGAGACAAACTTGTCAAGTACTTTCTCTGATTATATCAGCGCAGACATATTATACCACTTTTGGCATGCACAGCATGAGTACTAACACATGTCCTAGATCCTTATTTTATCTTTCTGCCTCCTCCTAAAATAATACAGAAGGACAAAATTTCTCACTACGTTTAACATCACCTTGGGCATTTAAATTCCTTCATAACCTGACTTCAGCCCACTTACAGGTTATTCCCCTACACATTTTCTTTGGTCCAGCCACATTGGCTTTCTACAACAATCCATCTCCTGTCTTTGTGTCTTTTCTTAGACTGTCCTATTTGGAATGCTTTCCTTTCTTACCTTCACCATTTAGAATACTCGGTTTCCTCCACAATTCAGCTTAGATTCTACTTAGTGAGGCCTTCTAACTAACTATATGTGTACATGTTAAATTCTCTGATTAATGTAAGTTCCTTGAAGGCAAGGTCTATTTATTTTTGTCTTTGTAAAAATTGCTCATACCTAGCACACTGTACCAAGCTTAATGTCTTTGTTGGTTGGCTGATTACACATCACAAAATCCTTTGTAAATCTTTTCAGCTGATAGTGCAGTAGACCTTGGTAGAGACAAAGTGAAATAGTTAGCCGAGTTAAAGATTAATATATAAAGTCTGCCATTCATGTTTGTTGCCCCTTGCAGGTATGGCGACTCTCAGAACAGAAGAGTATCAATGTCTGTTCCCAACTGGATTGGAAGCGCTCAATTGCTGTCCATTTCTGGTACCTCCTTCCTCCTACTGCTTCCATTTCCCAGGCTCTCAGCATGTATGAGGAAGCATTCCAGGTAATGAGTGTCAGAAAAGAAAAAAAAAAAAAACAAGAAAAAGGCTTAGGAGTCAGGGTGGAGAAGAATGAGGGATGATCTTGTTCCTGTAGCCCATTCCTTTACCTCTGGACAAGTTGGGCTGAAATCCTTCCAGAAAAATACTCATCTTACCTTTATTTAAATGTCCATGTTGTTCTGTATTGATGTTACTTGGTAGAGTTTCTCAAGTCTGGTTTCAATTAGTAATGTTCCTTAGTGACATCCAGATTTGGGACACTGGTGTGGGAAGGGGTGCCAAACATTCATATTTGTTTTACTTATCTTTATCAAGAACCTTATTCTAAGGTTGTGTTAAGTTACGATATTATTTTTGCTAACTTAAATGTTGTAGTTTCTTGATTGCTCCCTTGTCACACCTTTGTTCTTGGTGTGAGCCATATTCCCTTTGTTAGAAGTATTTGTCAGATACTGTAGTGTCAGGGAGCCAGGAAAATAACAAAAATTACAGCCAAGGAAGTTGGTTGAAAGATGAGGTCCACAAATATCTGTTCTGGGTCATTAAAGCTAGGACACCCATTGTGGAGAGCCTGGCTATATAAACCTTCTGAAATTTTAAGAATGTTTTTTAGTCTTTTATATTCCTGCCCTGCCTTTCCCAGAAAAATTGAAATGGGGCTAGTTTCTGACCAAAGAATGGATGAAAGCAGTTGTCTATTATCTTAATGTCCTCTCTCTGTAGAACACCTCTGAAAGTGAAAAATATGCCTCTAGTCCTCTGCCTTCCTATCTTGAAGACTCTGGCTGTGTATTGGAAGATGATGCTACAAGGAGACCTCTTAGAGATGTGTGCTTTCACCTCCTCAAGCTCTATAGTGATAGGTAAGTGTGACTTGTTTTGCTGTGGAGGGTCCCCGTCCCTCCCCTTTCCCCCCCAGCCTTGCTGCTGCTGTTTGCCTCATCTGAATAGTGCTTAGCTATTGAGGGCTCAGAAGAGCTATGCTTAAGTAATAGTAGTCACTGACATTTATGTAGTGTATATATGTGAAATAATCTATACATTGTGATTTGGTATCCAAATAGCCTTGTGTTGGGGCAGCAAGAAGACTACCAGGAGGTAGAGTGCCCGATTCCAAATCACTATTTTGCTTCTTACTTAACCTGAGTGATTTTGGGCAAGACTTCTTCTGTGGGCTTCAGTTTGCTCATCTGTAAAAATGAGGTGACTAATAATTATGTATCTGTAAGACTTTTTTTCAGCTCTGTGTGCTATGTATAGCTTGATAGCTGTCTTCAAGTATTTGAAGACTTAATGTGGAAGGATTAAATTTGTTCTACTTGGCCCCCCAAAGGGTAGAATCAGAATCAATGAAAAGATACTGTGATGCAAATTTTATCTTAATTATAATGTAAAACTCTTAATTCTTAAGGTAATGAATTCCAATCACTGGAAAATTGCAGAATGCTACATCACTCCAACTCCCTTTTATTAGGTATTCAGTATAGAAGCCGTTACTTTGTAGATACCAAACACTTTATTCTTTGAGGTATCTTTGAGCACCTGATGTTAACCAAGGGCAGTAACAAAGTATCTGAGTTAACAGATTGAGGAACCAAGTAGAAACAAAATGTATCTAGAATGAAAAAGGAAAAGGTTGATGGGGGTGGGGAGGGTTCCCTATCAGATTTCTCAGAAAAGGTTTGGTATTCTAGTTGTATAGACAACAGATAGATACTTAATGCATGTAAAACCAGAAATAAGACGTCAAAGGTTATAAACAAACAGTTCTCAAAAAAATTTTGCAAATTGTTAGCTAAATGAAGAATGTGCCAAATCACTAATAATAAAGAAAAATGAAAATCAAAACTGCCCTAAGATTTCACCTTACCTAGGACACTGACAAAAATGACAAAAGATAGGAATAGTCAATAATAAAGGTGTTGTGGGAAGATAGGCACATTACTATATTGTTGGTGGGGCTGTGAATCAGTATCGTATTGGAATTATGCAAATAAAGTGACTAAAATGTCCATACCCTTTGAGAAATTCTACTACCTCAAGGAAGTTAATGATAAATCAAACTCCTCCTAAATGCCAAAATATTTAGAGCAGCACATTATGTTATAACAAAGTAGGTGCCCATCGATTGGCTCAACAAGTTGTGGTGTGAATGTAATGGAATATCACTGTGCTATAAGAAATGATATATTATGAATACATAGAAGCATGGAAAGATTGATAACAATCTAATGAATAAGCACAGCCCCACCCCCACACCAAAATATGCACATACATCATAATTATAAATGGAAAGTACAGCCACAAAACAACCAGAAGTTTTAAAACATACGTTTTAAGACTTTTTGGTACATTGATAAGTTTTGCTAGCATGGGGGTGGGGCATGGATCTGTCTTATATTTGTTGTATGGGATGGTTCTCTGAGAAGGGGATGGGGGCAGAGATACTGGAAGAAATTCTGGTGAAGTTAAGAAAACAAAAGACCAATAAAAATTTACTCTTTTTAAAAAAGAGACAAAGCCAAGGAAGACTCACAGCCAAGATTTCAGCATGGACAAAGACAGACAAGATTAATCCTACTCCTACAAAAACCTGAACTTTACACCCAGCCAAATAATGATCAAGAAATCCAATGAGAAGGTGTAATAACTGTCTTCTTCCACCCTAGAATTGCACAAAAAGCCAGCTAGCAGCCCATGGGCAATAGGAGAATTATCCACTAGGCAACCAAGCAAGTAACCTCCCAGCAGAACCAGAGCTAGAAGCACATGCAATTTGTAAGACTGCTTAGGGGCTGCAAGATTAGGAGCTCTCCCTCCCCTCTAATTAGGAGCTCTGGGGGAGGCTAGGTGGCACAGTGAATAGAGCACCAGCCCTGGAGTCAGGAGGACCTTATTGTGATGGTGGGCGCTGTAAATATTGTATTGGCACTACACCTCCCCACAAACAAGTTCCCCTAGGCAAATTCCTCCCTCCACCCACTCAGGCTTCTCTCTCTGCTCTTTCACTCTCATTCTCTTTTCCTTGGGCAAGCTCTTCCCACTGTGGGCTCCATGTGACTCAGGGTATATCACAACTGTGAGTTGGGCCAGACCTTAAAGCAGGTCACAAAAGCTTATTAATGGGCAGGGAAGATCTTTATTACACCAACCATCCAAAAGCACAGTTAGGGATGGAGCTTGACTAATATATAAAAAGTATAAAAAGTTCAAAGCTTCAGTTCAGGAACAAAGCTAAAGAAATAAGCAGATTTAAGAAGCTCTGGAGGGGTTGCAAGTGGAAAAATTTTAAGAAGGCCTGGACTAAAGACCGCCAACTAGATTAAAAAATCATTTTAGATCTAGAAGTTTCCCCAAAAGAAGGAGCAAGTAATTCTGTAATAAGTGCAAGTAGAGACTTGAAGAAAAAAAAGGATTTTCCACAGGGACTACATGAATACCTAGAGAAAAATTAAGCAATAGGCAACAAAGGAAATAAAAACTTTGGAGTCAAGAATTGGAAGAACACGTATCTTAGAGGAGAAAGTGGTAAACCATACCCAAAGTAGTAAACTCCTTAAAAACTTGATATAACCAACCGTTCTGGATAGCAGCTGGGAACTATGCCCAAAGGCAATTAAAAAGTACGTACCCTTTGACCTAGCAATACTACTTCTAGGGCTGTATGCCAGAGAAGTCATAAAACTGGGGAAAGAACCCACATGTACAAAAATATTTATAGCAGCTCTTTGTGTGGTGGCAAAGAATTGGAAAACAGGGGGATGCCCATCAGTTGGGGAATGGCTAAACAAGTTGTGGTGTATGAATGTAATGGAATAATATTGTGCTATAAGAAATGAGGAGCATGGGGTGACTAGGTGGCGCAGTGAGTAGAGCACCGGCCCTGGAGTCAGGAGGACCTGAGTTCAAATGCGGCCTCAGACACTTGACACACTAACTAGCCGTGTGACATTGGGCAAGTCACTTAACCCCAACTGCCCTCCAAAAGAAAAGCAAAAAAAAAAAAAAAGAAATGAGCAGACAGATTTCGTAATAATTTGGAGAGACTCATATAAACTGATGCTGAGTGAGGAGAACTTTGTACACAATTACCGACACATCGTATATGTGACGACTAACTTTGATAGACTGGGCCCCTCTCAGCAATACAAGGTTAGAAGACAACCACAAAAGACTCATGATGGAAAGAAATATCCACATTCAGAGAAAGAACTATAGAGTCTGAATGCAGATTGAAGGAAACTACTGGCTCTTTTTTTGTTTTGTTCCTTCATTCTCGTTGTTCACTCCATTGGTTGCAATCCTTCTTTACAACTTGACTGATGTTTACTGTGAAGTTATTTGTACATCCTATATTTTATTGCATGCCACCATGGCGGAGAGGGGGGAGGAGAGTAATGGGGAAAATTTGAAACTCAAAGGATTGTGAAATTGAATGTTGTAAACTAAAAATAAATAAATATTTTTAAAAAACACTTGATCTAAGATTATACAGATGATTTATGAAGTTTGCTGAGGGATGGTGGAAATAATGTTGAACTTAAACTTTGAGTCCCTCCTCTGTTCATGTAATAGCTGTGATTAAATAAGTCACATAATCCTTCTGAATCTTGGGTTCTTTTTCTCTAAAATGAAAATGAGGGCAGCTAGGTGATACAGTGAATAGAGCACTGACCCTGGAGTCAGGAAGACCTGAGGTCAAATCTGGTCAGACACTTAACACTGTGTGACCTTGGTCAAGTCACTTAACCCCAATTGCCCTGCCTTCCCCCCTCCAAAAAGGAAAAAACCAATCTAAAATGAAAATGGTAATTCTTGTTTGATGTACACTGTGTAACCATATATTTTTTTTTTTGGAGGGGGAAGGGCAGGGAAGTTGGGGTTAAGTGACTTGCCTGAGGCCACACGGCTAGTAAGTGTTAAGTGTCTGAGGCTGGATTTGAACTCAGGTCCCCCTGATTCGAGGGCTGATGTTCTAATCACTGCGCCACCTAGCCACCCCATAACCATATATTTTTATTGTTTGTGCTTATCACTGGCCCACAGGATGACAAATGGTGTTGAGCCAGCTGTATTAGCATCTAATATATTTTGCCATTTTAGATAATTTTATGATCCTATTATAGAGGAGTGTGTGTCCGTGCTTAGACATGTAATTAGCAACTTTTTTTTTTTTGAACTGTGTAAACCTTAAAATCAAATGCTAATTCTGGATGCAGATCCAAAGAACAAGGAAGATAGAGTTCAGATTTTTTTTTTCAATGAGGAGATAAAGGTGTCGCCTAAACCATCAAACTCTTACTGTGTCAGACAATTTCAGAAGCTTGCTTGATGTCTGTGGCTCTGGGAAAATGTGTTTTTTACAGTATGACATAGAACTTTGGGGAGAAATACATAGTTATATGTTAAAGCCCATAACACTTAAATCTAGTTTGCTTTCTTTTATAACATTTGGATTATCTTTATGCATCTCTGCTAATGCAACAAGAAGTAGGAACTTCATTGAAGTCTCAACAGTCTCATGATAATATTTTTCTCTTACCTCCATCCCAGCCTCCCCAGTAGACCCATTTTTCACCTCTTTGGTTTTTTTGTTTTGTTTTTTGCTTTTTTTGGAGCAGGGAAGGCAGGGCAATTTGGGTAAAGTGACTTGGCCCAAAGTCACATGGCTAGTTTTGTGTTATGTGACTAAGGCTGGATTTGAACTCAGGTTCTCCTGACTCTAGGGCTGGTGCTCCATTCACTGCACCACTTATTCCCCCCCCCCTTCACTTACTCTTTCTTCTCACTTTGTCATGTAGACATTATGATCTGAATCAGCTGTTGGATCCTCGGAGTATAACCTCTGATCCTTTGGACTATCGCTTGAGCTGGCACCTCTGGGAAGTCCTACAGGCTCTGAACTACACCCATCTGTCTGAGCAGTGTGAAGGTGTGCTGCATGCCAGCTATGCTGCTCAGCTGGAGAGTGAAGGACTGTGGGAGTGGGCCATCTTTGTCCTACTGCATATCACTAACACAAGGTGAGTAAAAGGCAACCCCTAGAACCTGCCTCAGACCCCAAAAAGTAACATTCAGGAAATAAGAATTTTCATTACCTCCAATTTAATTCAGAAAATGTGTATTGAGCAGTTGGTAGGCAATCAGGCCTTTTGTGGGCATTCTAGGAAAAAGATATTTATAGTTGCTGTTGTCAGGGATTTTATAGGGTAGTTGTTTACTTACAGAGGTGGTGGTATTCCTAGGATTAACTCTATCCGTAGCAGAATGTATTACAATACTTCCACCAAAGCCTTTCTCAAGTGCCTTATCATGAGGTACATCTTGGATCCTTGAAGATAATATCAATGGGATACAAATTTTTAGGAGGTTCCCCGCTTCCAGCTCAATGATTAGGGATTGTGAATTTATACTCATGAGGATCATTTTAGTCAAGTTAGAAGTCAGGTCACATTAAAAAATATATATTTAAAGGGCATTTATTAAGTGCCAAGCCCTGAGCTAGAAACTGGATATTCAAAGACAAAAATGAAACTGTCCCTACTCTTAAAGAATTTACCTTCTTTTGGGGGTGTGGGCTCAGTAACAGCATCTACTTAGAAAAGTAAATAAAGCATGCAAAATAATTGAAGGGGGGTTGCAGATATTAGCATGGGGAGGATCAGAATAGGCTTCCAGGAAAGAAGACTTTTTAAAGAAACTTGGATTCTCTGAAGTGGAGGTGAGAAGGAAATGCATTCAAGGCATGAGGGAGGATGTGTTTGAGAGAAGGGACAGACATGGTAGAGAAACCAATTAGGAAGCTATTGCGATAATCCAGGCACATGAGGTGATGAGTACTTAAACTAGCGTGGCACTTGTGTGAGTAGAGAGAGTTGGATAGATGCAATAGATGCTGGTGAGAGCGCCAGAGAATTTTCAAGCACAGACTCACTCTAGCACGTGATTCTGGCTCGCTTGTCCAATACAAGAGTCATAGATACCAAGGCTCCTTAAGATTGTCTACCCATTATGAGACCTCAGGAAAGTGAAGTACCAGCAGCTGTGGTGGTTTCCAGACTTCTCAACCCATAAACGCGAAAGACAAAGTAAAAGGTTAGTTTGGAACTCCATTGGCGTACAGAAGAGCATGGTCCAGCCCCTGCCCCCGGGGCAATAGTGGCAGAGGCACAGCATCTGCGCCGCATGGCTGCCCCAGGCACTTGTGGTCTGCACATTGTAGGGGGACCAAATGACCGTTCAAGACCAGAGCTCTTACTTTGACCTGCTTGAATCTGGCTCATGGTCTTGGGTGGAGGTCCTGGGGTGTGTGGCTAGGTGCCAGTGCTTGTGAGAGCTGCAGAAAGGGCACTCTCCTAATTGCTCTGGCAGCTGCGAAAACCCCAGCGATTTGGGACAAAACTTTCCACTCTGGAAGCAGAGTTCTGCTGGGGCAAAAAGCTTAAAACTCATGTAATTGAGTGGCAACATGAGCAGGCAAAGCAAGCACAGCCATTAAAACTTAGATTCCTTTTTTGGGCACAAAAGGATCAGAGCATGGAAGGGGAAGAAGAGAGCAAAGTCAGAACTCCTGCATCAAAAGAAAAATATGAGCTGGTTAAAGGCCATGGAGGAACTCAAGAAGGATTTTGAAAACCAAGTAAGAGAAGTGGAGGAAAAATTGAGAAGAGAAATGAGAATGATGCAAAAAAATCAAGAAAAGCAAGTCAACAGCCTGACTGAAGAAAATAACACCTTAAAAAATGGACTAACTCAAATGGCAAAAGAGGCCCAAAAAGCCAGTGAGGCCATAAGAAACCGAATTTGCCAGATGGAAAAGGAATTTCAAAAGCTCACTAAAGAGAATAATTCCTTTGGAATTAGATTGGAGCAAATGGAAGTTAGTGGCTTTATGAGAAATCAAGATAATACTATAAAACAGATCAAACAAATGAAAGAATAGAAGGCAATGTGAAATATCTCATTGGAAAAACCACTGACCTGGAAAATAGATCCAGGAGAGATAATTTGAAAATTGTTGGACTACCTGAAAGCCAAGATCAAAAAAAGTTCCTAGGTATCATCTTTCAAGAAATTATCCAGCAAAATTGCCCTGATATTCTAGAGCAGTGATTCTCAACATTCCTAATCCCACGATCTTTTAATACAGTTCCTCATGTTGTGGTGACCTCCAACAATAAAATTATTTTCGTTGCTACTCCATAACTGTAATTTTGCTACTGTTATGAATCATAACGTAAATATCTGTTACACAGGATGTAGTTTCATTGTTAAAAATTGAACATAACCCACAGGTTGAGAACCACTGTTCTAGAACCAGAATGCAAAATAGAAGTTGAGAGAATTCACTGATCACCTCTTGAAAAAGATCCCAAAAAGAAAACTCCTAGGAACATTATAGCCAAATTCCAGAGTTCCCAGGTCAAGGAGAAAATACTGCAAGCAGTCAGGAAGAAACAATTTGAGTATTATGGAAACACAATCAGGATAACACAAGATCTAGCAGCGTCTACATTGAGGAGTCAAAGGGCTTGGAATATGATATTCCAGAGGTCAAAGGAGTTAGGATTAAAACCAAGAATCACCTACCCACCAAACTGAGTATAATGCTTCAAGGGAAAATATGGTCATTCAATGAAATAGAGGATTTTCAAGCATTCTTGCTGAAAAAACAAGAGCTGAATAGAAAATCTGACTTTCAAATACAAGAAGCATGAGAATATAAAACAGGAAAGAAATCATAAGGAACTTATTAAAGTTGAACTATTTACATTCTTACATGGAAAAAAAACTATAATTGTAACTCAAGACTTCTCAGTATGAGGACAGTTGAAGGAAATGTGTGTGTGTGTGTGTGTGTGTGTACGTGTGTGTGTACGTGTGTATATATGTGAGGGTGTGCATATGTTACGTACATGTTTACATAAAGAGCACAAAACAAATTGAATATGAAGAGGTGATATCTAAAAAATAAAATTAAGAGGTGAGAGAGGAATGTATTGGGAGAAGGAGAAAGGGAGAGATAGATTAGGGTAAATTATCTCATATAAAAGAGGCAAGAAAAAACTTACAATGGAGGGAAAGAGCAGGAAGGTAAAGGAGAATGGGACAACCTTATTCTCATTGAATTTGGCTTAAGGAGGAATAACAGACACACTCAATTGGGTATCTTACCCTACAGGAAAATAGGGGGGAAGAGGACAAGAGGGGGGAATGATAGAAAGGAGGGCAGATTGGGGTAGAGGGTAGTTAGAAGCAAACACTTTTGAAAAGAGTCAGGGTCAAAGGAGAAAATAGAATAAGTGAGGGGCAGGATAGGATAGAGAGAAATAGTCTTTCACAGTATAACTCCTGTGTTTTGCGTAACTACACATGTACAATATTGAATTGCTTATCCTCCCAGTGGGGGTGGGTGAGGAGGGAAGAAGGGAAAGAATCAGGAACTCAAAGTTTTAAAAACAAATGTGTAGGGGCGGCTAGGTGGCGCAGTGAATAGAGCACCGGCCCTGGAGTCAGGAGTACCTGAGTTCAAATCCGGCCTCAGACACTTAACACACACACACACACACAAAAAACTAGCCGTGTGACCTTGGGCAAGTCACTTAACCCCAACTACCCTCCAAAAATAAAAAAGCAAAAAAAAATGTGTATAATTTTTTTTTTTTACATGCTACTGGGAAATAAGATACACAGGCACTGGAATATAGAAATCCATCTTGGCTTACTAGAAAGTTAGGGGTGGGGGTTGGGGGTGGACATAGAGAACAGATTGGGGAAAGGGGTATTCAGTAGACTAGCTATTTTGGGGTGGGGGTAGGGAAACGATGGGCAGAAAAATTTGTAACTCAAAATCTTGTGGAAATGAATGTTGAAAACTAAAATAAATGGGGGGAGGTGCAATAGATACTGTGAAGACAGTGTTGACAAGACTTAATTGATTGGATGTTGGGGAGAATGAGAAGTGGGAGGTGACTGAGATTGTAAACCATTGTGACTAGAAAGATAGTAGTACTTGAGGAAGGGGTAGAGGGAGTTAATGAATTCTCTTTTGAATATTTTGAGATAGAGGCCTAGAATTCAGGAGTAAGATGTAGGCTGGATGTATAAATCTGAGAGAATTCTGTGTATAGGTTATGGTTCTACCCATGAGATTGTCTAAGGAAAGAGAAGAAAGCCCAGAACAGCCTTGGAAAGGGACTGCATTTGCTCAGCAAAGAAAAGAAGAAGGAAGAGCAGCAGCCAGACAGATATGAAACCACCACTAGTTATAGCAGGAGCCACAAAGATTCTGGTTTTGCTTTTGTGGAGTTTATAGTCTTATTATGAGGATAAGAAACAAGTCAGTATGGAAAATAATGCAAAAGGCCTATATACAAAATGCCTTCAGGGAAGATCATTTGAGAAGCTTGTCACTAGATTGGTCTTTGGGCAATGAATTTTCTTAGCTACATCAGGACAGAGACAGTTTCCTAAGGAGTGAAGGCACTGGGATCAGCCGCAGCAGAATCTATCAACAAAATCATAGTTCTTCAAAGTAATTATTGGAAAGAACAATACACCTGGAATTAGCTGTGCTGGGAGCTGTACTATTTAACCGCTTATTCACTGTGTGGCCTGAGATGACAGACAGCCTCTGAATCTGTTCCCTTCTCTGTAAAATGAGGGTGAAACTCAAGTTATTTAACTCGCAGGATGTTGTGAGGAAACTACTATATGAGTAGTAAAGCACCATAGAAATGTGAGCTACTGCAGTTTATTATTTTCCATGCTAGAATTAAAGGTCTGAGGGGAGCCCAGACTTTCTTCCTTTTTCATTTTGTTTCATTGTCAAATAGGCTCTGCTCTCAAACTCATAGAGGTTCCTTCATCAGTGAAAAGGAGCAGACTATATACTCAGGATTTCATCTTGGAAAAGACAGTGTCCCCCCAACCCTCAGTCTTTTTTATCTTCTTCTAAGTGATGATAATGAAAGGTTAACTCTAGGGAAGCAATGCTAAAAACTTAGGTTGTAGCAGATAGGGATCATTCTGTCTTAGCAAAAACCATTTCATCCTTTCTCTGTTCTCCTTTCCCAGTATGCGTGAGAAGGCAGTACGGGAACTGCTCACTAGGCACTGCAGACTATCAGAGACCCCTGAATCCTGGGCCAAGGAGTCTTTTCTGACCGAGAAGCTGTGTGTGCCTGCTGAGTGGATCCATGAGGCCAAGGCTGTGCGTGCCCACATGGAATGCGACCAGCACCTGGAGGCCCTCTACCTATTTAAAGCTGGACACTGGAACCACTGCCACAAACTGGTCATCAGGCATTTGGCCTCTGGTGAGTTGGGATTTCTTGGCCTCAGTTCAGTCTGTACTAAGCTAGAAGAGCTTTGACAGACCACAAGACAGGATTCTTTCTTGGTTAGTCCCATTTTAAAAAATGAAATTGCTCTATGATGGAAGATTAATTTTGGGATAGGAGTAGGACATAAGAAGTGATATGGTTGACTTAGTTCCCCAGTAATATTTTTGATCTGAAGTAACCCAGTTCAGCTTTGGTGGTAACAGAGCTACACTTAATATCTTTTATTTGTCTCAACCTTCATATGTTTGTAGAGTTTCAAGAATGAAGTTATGATTGACTTTTTTATTTCTTCCTTAGACATATTCCCCTTTAAGCCTTTCCTTCATCTTGAGTGTGTGACTCGGGCGTGTTATTTTTGTCTTCCACAGATGCCATTATTAATGAGAACCACAGCTACCTAAAGGGATTCCTGGAAGACCTATCCCCGCCAGAGCGCAGCAGCCTTATTCAGGACTGGGACACAGCTGGATTAGTTTATCTGGATTACATCCGGGTCATAGAAATGCTTAGCCGAATTCAGCAGGTAGCTAACTGAGGCCCAGAAGTTTACAAAAGGTCCACAAAAGCTCACTTAGCTCCTACCCCCAGGCTTTTCTTTGATCACTCTGTGTAACAAATATAGCAAAGAACTTTTCTCCCTTTCTAGGTCATTACAGTCTTGTCTGTGATGAGACATAATGAATCAGTAAATATCTTGGTAGGAGTAGTTGATGTTTTTTTAAGTCTATCACATTTTTTTAAGTCTGCTTAAGTATATAAATAAGAGATTATGATATTTAACCAGTAAAATAAAAGCAAGAGAGGGAGCTGCTGAGTGCTAGTCCTGTATGTCCATCTCTACCTCATTCACATATAATCAAGGAAACTTACTGGAGGGGGTATAGTTTGAATGATGACAGCAACAACAATTTTATGGAAGGATCTTCAGAGCACAGAGAGGGGAAGGCAGTGGGTCAGCATGTCGAGTTGACCAAATAAGATGAGCAATGAGTCTTCCGACTCTTAAGACTCCTACAAGTGTTTGCTTTGGTGTTCAGGGCAATCAGCTGGTTTCTTCTCAGAGGGTTTTTTTTTAGGGTGAGAGTGACAGATTAAAAATGTTTTAGATATGGGGAAGTAATCTGAGGGCAGAGTATCCCATAAGGAGAAGATAACAATTTGGAAGCATAACAAGAAGCAGTTTTTATGGAGGAAATATGGCCCTTGCTACTGCTCTTTTGTTCTTAACATCCTGACTGGGCCCTGACTATAGGCTATCCCTTTCTACAGGCTCCCAGCTTGCATCCCTGACCCTCTTTTGAACTTTGGCTAAATAATAGTCATGATTTCTTCTGTTTAATATATCTTTTCCATAAAACATTTATCAGGATCATTTGATCCCTCCCAACAGAGGGAACAGAAACTCAGAAAGATGACATGACTTGGTCAGGGTAATGTAGCAAGTTGGGGACCAAGTCTGAATTAGAACCCAGGTGTCCTGATTCTGGGGGATGGCTGCATTGCAGAATTTAGCTTGGGAATGGGGATGGCTGTGGGTGTGAGCCTCCTGAGATTGACCCTTTCTTCTTGTCAGCTCGATTGTCCAGGCTATGAACTAGAGAAATTGCATACCAAAGTGACCTCGCTTTGTAACCGGATAGAGCAGATTCACTGCTCCAACGCCAAGGACCGACTGGCCCAGTCAGGTAAATTTGTTTGTTTGTCCATCTGTCCAGGTTCTCAGTATTCTCAGGGCTAAGCTTTTGTCTCTTGAGTTATATGTCAGGGGCAGCTGGGCAAACTTAACAGTTTCATTTCTATCTTCCAGACATGGCCAAACGTGTGGCCAACATCCTTCGGGTTGTTTTGAGCCTTCAGCAGGCCCCAGAAGGAGCCCTGGATTCACCTGCAGACCTGCAGCGTGTCCCTCTGCGCTTGTTGGCTCCCCACATTGGCCGGCTCCCCATGCCTGAGGACTACGCCTTAGAGGAGTTGCGTAGCCTAACACAATCCTACCTCCGAGAATTGACTGTGGGGAGCCAGTGAGCCCCCAGGCCTCTACCCTGCCCCACCCCATCTGCTTCTCGTGCAAACGCTGGTGCGTGTTCTTTTTGGATAATTCATTCATTTGCCATTCTCCTGGTAAGGGAAAGGGAGAGGTAATGTTGCCCCACTCCCTACGTCCCCCTACTGCACCCAGAGCCTACAGGGCCATTTGTGGGAGTGGGGAGCAGCAGTGGGGTTTTTAGAGCCCCAGGTAGGAGTTCAAACCTCCAGTGAGGTCACAGTCACTGTTGTTGTTTTGTTGTGTTGGGTTTTTAATGGTCAATAAAGCACCTTGGGCAGACTTCCTTCAACAAGCAGGAGAGCCCTCCAACCCTTAGCTACCTTCCATTTACATTCACTGCAGGTCCTGTGTCCTCTTGAGGGATGGGGAAACTTTGTTCCCCAAGGAGTCATTCCACCTGTCCCTCACCCCACCACACCCTGTTCCCTGCTGACCTACCCCAGCTTGGGAAACATCTCTAGGTTGTTTCTTTTTAAACACTGAGATTTTCTAGCTTATAGGCTAAAACAGGTTGGATTGAGTGAAGGAATTTAATGAGTCCTCTCTGAGCTCAGCATAGTGCAGGGTCTAAGTCCTGCAGTGAATCCTCCATCATTGGCTCTTTTGTCATCTTGGCACCACTCTGAGAATGGAGTCCCACCCCTGCTACCTTGAGATTCAGATGATCAATCATAATCCTTGGCAACTCTGGGGTAAATATGTGTCACCCACTCCCATTCTCTATTCCCAGCAGGTCCCTGTAAACCAGCCAGCCACTCTTACTTTCTCATACACTTTAGAAGCTTGTCAGGTGGCCTTCACTTCCTGTTCATCCTCCCCACTTACTGAATGTATCAATGTGTAACATGTCTGCTGGACCTCTTGGCAAAGCAGGGAGTCATTAGAAGGTGGGGGAGCCTGGAGAACTGAGACTTGCCCACTATCCTATCCCCCTTTTTCCCCCTCGCCTCCCCACAGACCCATCCAACTTGTGGCTGCCTCCCCCATCTACATGTAGACTGGTCCCTCCATCTAGTAGCATCCGAAGTCAAATGAAGACTGTATGTGCCGTACCCTAGGGGAGGAGAGGAGGCCCCTGTCAGACAGCTGCTGGCCCGTGGGAAATCCCAAATAACAGACTGGGGTATCTGGTGTCAGGTACTTGCTGTGAATAGCAACTTTACCCAGGGTCTTTATGCATGAGGATTATGTAAAGGTTTTTATTAAAACATATATATATATATATATAAATAAATGATCTAGATTATTTTCCTGTCTGTTTTTCTGAAGCTACTTTCTTAAAAAAAATAAATAAAATGTTTATCACATTCCTGGAGCTGGTTTTGCCTTTGCATTTTTGAGTGAATTTAAACCAGGCCAGAAGAATTGGTTTAAAGGTTGTGTCGGAAGAAGAGAAAACTTTGTTGCAGTTGTTTCAGACATGTTGGACTCTTTGTGAACCTATTTGGGATTTTCTTGGCAAAGGTACTGGAGTGGTTTGCCATCTCCTTCTCCAGCTTATTTTACACATGTGGAGACTTGAGGCAAACAGGGTTTAGGTGACTTGCCCAGGGTCACATAGCTAGCAAGTATCTGAAACTGAATTTGACCAGTCTAACTAAAAATGTTTAGTGTTTGATTCATTCTTAAGATCTGTTATCTACCAAAGTGAGGCTTGACATTTAAGGGTATGCTTTTGTCCTTTACTAATTAGACTTAGAGCTAGGGGTCATTGTTATTGACCATAATTCTAAATCTGTTTCCATATGGTGGGTGACTTTACTCATAAGTCCTTTATTCTCTCCTCCCCCCCAAAAAAAAAAATTTAAATAATCATCTAAAAATATCAGAAATCTGTTTTGAAAGTATACTATAAGGAAGCCTTCCAGATATTTGCTAAATAGAAGTCATGTCTTAAGTGTGAGGACATGACTGTGAATGATAATATATCATATCTCTACTTGGTAGAAATGATTAAACTTGTGTAAATGGCTATGGTTAGAATTCTGAACAGGGTAGGGGATGGAGAAGGATAGAAAAATGCTAACTGGACCACTGGCTAGGTCATAGAACCCCTTTCAGTGAAACTGTGGATATTCTTGATACTGAATAGGAATAAAAAATTAATGCTGACCAGTCTCTTCATAAGTGGCAAAAATTGGTTTCTATCCAGGGAAGCAACTTTTTGGAAGCTGTGAAGCCTACTTGATGGATACCTCCAGACCACCACTATTCTTCTGGTAGGAAAAATTTAACCCCAAATTTTCTATCCTAAGAGGGACTTTCTCACTTAAGTTACTGTTCACATTTTAAATGTTTAGAATGAATTAGCATAGTATTTTAAAAGAGTCCCCTAAAAAAACAGTTCAGCGATCCTTGAATAACAGCAAAAAAAATTAGTTCAGAGGAGTCCCTTTCACAGGCAGTTATTTGCCATGTTACCAATATTAAAATAGTGCTTATTAGATTGTAAGCCCTTTGAAGGCATAGACTGTCTGCTTCTTTTTGTACCCCCAGTGTTTAGCATATAACATATTAAATGTTGATAGATAGATGGATGGGTGGATGAATGATGAGAATACATTCACTAGTAATTCACATTTGAGGATACTGTGCCTGGAACCTATCATCTCAAATTCTTAATAATTTAGGAGCCAAAAAGTATTGGAAATTGAGGGGATGCCCATCAATTAGGGAATGGCTAACGAATTGTGGTATTTGAATGTAATGGAATACTATTGTGCAATAGAAAATTATGAATAAGAAAGATTTCAGAAAAACTTAGAAAGATTTTTTATGTGAACTGAAGCAGTGAAATAAGCAGAACTAAGAAAATATTGTACATAATATCAGCAACATTGTATGATCAACTGTAAACAACTCCACACTTCTCAGCAACATGCTGAACCAAGACAAGTACAGAGGACTTATGAGGGAAAATGCTGTCCATATCCAGATAAAAAATTGATGGATTCTGAGTGCAGATTGAAGCATATTTTTTTCACTCACTATTCTTTTTCATAGTTTTTTCCCCCTTTGATCTGTTTCTTCTCACAACTGTGACTAATATGGAAATGTTTGACATGATAGTACATGTATGATCTATATCAAATTGCCATTTTCTGAAGAGGGGAGGGAGAAAAATGTGGAACTCTAAATCTTGTAAAAGGGAATGCTAAAAATTGTCTTGACATGTAATTCTTGGGGGTAAAAACACTTTTAAAAATCTCTTTACACTAAAAGAAATAGAATTTTTTTTTCATGAAACATAAAATTTGTCACAATGAATTTTTAATTATCTGTCTTCATTTTTAAAAAATAAGGTCATTTGCCCCTCTCAAATCCTTTATTGGCTCTATAATTCACCATGATTTTCTCCCAAATAAAGCACCTACAAAGACTTGGGGGGGGGGGGGGGAAGAAAGAATGACCAAGATGATTTCAGAAAAACCTGGAGAGACACAAACTGATGCAAAGGGAAATGAGCAGAACCAGGAAAACACTGTAAATAACAGCAACACTGAATGATGAATAACTCTGAATGACTTAGTTATTCCCAGCAATACAATGATCCAAGAGAACTCCAAAGGACTCATGATAAAAAATGCTGTTCGGTTCCAGAGAAAGAACTAATGGGGCTTGAAAAGAGATTGAAATAAGCTATTTTTCATTTTTTTTTTGTGGGGGTAGGAGTAGGCAGTACTGTGTCTTATTTCACAACATGACTAATACGAAAATAGTTTTGCATGATTGCACATGTAAAACCTGTATCAAATTGCTTACCGTCTTGGGGTGTGGAGAAAGAATTTGGAACTCAGAAATTTTAAAGATTAATGTCAACTGCCATTACATTTAATTGGGGAAAAATAAAAGATTAAAAAATAAGGAGCCAATCAGAAGTTAAAGGAGAAAGCAAAAATGTGCTTCTGTAACATCTTTGTATACGTAACACTACAAATTGTCGTTCAGTGTCATCATGCTTAATAAAATAAATGCATTTTGCTTAAAGTAGATGTAGCATTTGTTTTTCTTTTGTTTGAGATTTTGGCTCCCTTCTGTCTCTGCCAATGTACTTTGAAATGATTTCATGTAGGTTTAATACAGGAAGTAGAAGTAAAAATGTCGCAATCTGGTACATGAAGGAAAGTATTGTGGACCTGCTGCCTGAGCCAGGCATCTGCAGCAAAAGAAATAATTATGGTCCTGAAATACATTAATACATTTGTGGTCCTTAAATACATTCCTTCCATATGAAGAGGAACCTCCACCAACCAACAGCTCTGAGCTGTGCCTTCACTTGGTGGCTGCACATATTGTAGAATCTCTGCTGTTGCTAACTAGTTCGGCAACTGAAACCAAAGATTCTAAGAGCAAGAATGGGTACAAGATGATCAATCAGGTAAGAATCCATGATAGAGCAAGAAAAACCAGACTGTCCAGATGGATTTAGATCAAATCTAATAGATCAAAAGGGACACCAAAGAAACAATACCCACAACCACAAGTGGAAACCTGGCTTCCTCCCATCCAAGGATTTCATCAGCTACCAGCATCACTTCTCCCCATCCTTCTAACTTCTTCCAGGATGTTAGTCACTGCAGCCAGCATGCTGTTGCTGCTGTAGCTGTCCCTTCGTTGCCATAGTCTCTATAGGACCTTCAAGCCTCCCGCCAGCACTGCTACCAGGCCATATAGAAGGAAACCACAACCCAAATAATCCTTCACAGGACCCTGAGCCCAGTTTAATTTTCTTAGGAGAAAATTAGAAGCTGCCTACCATTCTGCTCAGACTTAGGGGTAAGGGAGTATTGCTGGTCTATAACATCTTGTTCTGAGTCAGCCCTCAGGGAGTTTTATCTCCCCAAAGTATAATCTCTCAGAGGACTGAATGTTGTCATTGTTAAGACCTGCGTGATCTTGGAGTCAGAGTCCTGACTCAAACCCAGCTATGTTCTTGTGAAATGACAATCTTCCAAGCTTCAGTTTTCTCATTTGTTAAAAAAGGGGGAGGAAGTGCATAATATTTGTACCACTTATCTCCCACAGTAATTGTAAGGGGAAAGTGTAATCATATTAATATTACCTGATGTAGCTCAGTGGCCATAAAGGCAAACCTACACCTGAACAAGCATGTCTTATACAATTATTCAATCTCTGCTTAAAGAGCTCCAGAGATGGGAAACCACTTACCAAGGTAGCCTGTTCACTGCTGAATGGCACTAGTTGTTAGCCACTTTCCCTTCTATCAAACTGAGAACTGCACCTATACAAATCCTACCCATCACTAATGACTACCATTGAGAGTTAATGACAAATATAATTCTTCTGTGGGGCAGCCTTTGACATAGCTTCAAAAACACTTGTCTCTCCTAAAATTTCTCTTCCTCAGGTTAAATATCATCAGTCCCTTCCACCAATTCTTAGATGTCACAGTCTTAAATATTTTTAGTTGTTTTTTTCTCTAGACATGTTGAAATTTTAGTGTCCTTCCTAAAATATGTCCTCCAGAACTAAACTGTGTTCATGCATAGTCTGACCAGGACAGAGGACAATAAGACTATCACCCCTTCCTCATTTTAGAGCATGCCTATCTTACAGCAGCCTAAGATCATGTTAGCTCTTCCAACAGCTGTCATAGTTACCTGTTGAGGTTGTATTCCCTAATCCTGTGGGATTGCAGTTTTTTTTTTTTTACCTGATTGGTTCTATTCAATTTTTTTTTTACAGCATTACTGTTAGTATTCAGACCATGTATCAATTTTGAGTTTATTGTAGTATATAGTGTGAGCTATTGGCCTAAGCCAGGTGTTCCTAACCAGGAGTCCATGAATAGATTTCAGGTAGTATATGAACTTGGATGGGGGAAAAAAAAATGCATTTTTATTTTCATTAGCCTCTAGCGAAAATTTAGCGTTCTTTCCTTCAATTATGAATAGAAATAGCATATCACAATAGGGAGAAAGAGGAGAAAAGTGGGGGGAAGGAGAGGATAATTTATTAAGTGTTTACTCTATGTTGTACTTATACTAATTCCTGATGCATAGTAGATGCTTGAGAAATGTTTGTTTATTGATTAATTGCTAAGTGCTGGGAATACAGATATAAGCAAAAAGAAAGACAGTCCCGACCCTTAAGGAGCTTACTTCCCAAAGTGGGAAGCTTAAAAGTTGGAGGTGGGGAGAGGAAAGGAAAGGTACTCAGGGGTAAGATGGAAAAAAGAAGCAAACATAAAGTGGCTTAGACACTTCCTTAAATAGAGGTGCTGGGCAAAAATTCAGCAATCAAAGGAGGGGGTATGGAGTAGAGGCATCCCCAGGTTAAGAAGGCTGCTCAGGCGGAGGTGGAAAAGTCACTAGTCAAGAACAGAGCCAGGCTTTATCAGATTGCTATACGGATCCATCAAACAAAAAACCAAAAGGTTAAGTACCCTTGATCCTAAGCCTAATTTCTGCCAGAATGCTCTCCAGTTTCCGTAAACATTCTTATTAAAGGAGTTCCTTCCTAGATAATTTCTATTTCTAGGTTTATTGAACATTAAGTTACTGAATTTTGTCTGGTCTCTCGCATCTAGCTAATTTTCTATCTTTCTTTCTATCTTGTATCACTGCTTTCCTAAGAATTCACAAATAATTCCTTTGGTAGTCTCTTCAAGAATTTTGCTCAGAATGAAAGTCAAACTGATTAGGGAAAAGCCCATCCCCTGCCCAGTGTCCATATTTTTTTTCAAAGTTCACAGTGACTCAGCAATCACATCTGTCAGTTCTTTTGGAGCAGCAGGAATGCGATTTGCCCAAGCTTAGTGATGAATTCTTTAAGGGTTATGAGTTGCTCTGGGAACATACTTAGTTTTGCCCTAATTTCCTGATAACCATTTCTGTTTTAATCTTTCTGGTCTGAAAATGATTCTCCTTGGTAGAAAAAACTAACAATAGTAAGTAGGTCTGATTTCTCTCTCATTCATTATATCCCCAGTTTACTTTTTTTAATCCCCAGTTTTCTAAGGCAGCAGTCCCACTATAACTACTTTCCTTTGTTGACCTTAGCATGTGTCACCAGAAAAGTAATTATGAACTTTAATACTTTTTATTTATTTTGAGTGAGAGAAGAAGGTCTCCCTATCTCACCCAAGCTGGAAGTACAATGACCACTCATGGCCCCAATTCTACTACTAATTGGGCATGGAAATTTTAATCTGCTGTTTCTATCCTAGGCTGGTCCACCCTTCCTTAGGCAAACAGATTACCCCTCTGTTCATGAAGACTCCCTATATTGGTGCTGGACTGATTGTCTTAACTTTCTGTAGCCCAGAGCATCAGAGCTCAAAGCAATCCAAGATTCTCAGCCTTCTCAATAAGAGGGGCAAACAGGTACCACCACACCGAGCTGACATTTTATCATTCCTGACACTTCATCTGGGATTACTGATTTTCCCCAGTACTACCAAAAACAAACACATCCCTGAGACTCTCGGTATCTAGCTCTGCCTTTGCAAATATCAGACATGCACTGCAGTTATGTGGAGGTGTAAACTGTTAAAATGAAACCAAGAGGTAATTATTTACCATATTTCATGTCCTAGGAAGTTAGAAGAAAGTTTTTTAAGTGGGTGAATAATAATTTATAGAGTTGTGGAGAAAAATGTTTTGTAAGATATTAAAACGTAGAAATAATCAATGCTTGGAGAGTCTGTGAGAAGAAAACATACTAATAATACATTGGTAAATCCATTGTTTTATCCAACTATTTTGGAAAATGATTTGGAGTTATTTGAGAAAAGTGATTAAATTAATTATTTTAATCCATTAGTTTCACTATGAATGGTCAAGGAAGACAAGTCCCTCTGGTGTAAGCCTCTGAGCTCTTTTCTCAAGGCTGCTTTCTACCTTTGGCGCCCACTTGCCACTGTGGCTCCAAGAAGCTATAGCATGTGCAGTGACCACACACTGGAAAAAAAACAAAAACGTTTTAACAGACAAGCTAAACCAGGTTGAGGGTAGTTGATAAGCATTGGTGAATTGGGCAGTGTGTCTCTCCTAAGCATGTGAAGACATTCCCATGTAGAATAGCTAGATATGAACACTTTGTTCTGAAGGGCCACAAAAGTGGTGGAAGCAGGCACTATGGAGCACTTAGAGTTTGGTTAGACATTGAATAGGCCAAAGTCATTGAGTGCATTGCTAGTCACCTTGACTTCTGTCTTGCTATTGGACTCTGATGACTCAGGAAGAGAGAATGAGGCACGTGACTTCATGCAATTCTGCCTCACTTAAATCCAATTTATGCCCAAATCAAAAGACGTCACCCATACCATTTGACCATTTTGGCCTACCTTAAAGTTGTGTGGTTATGGGCAAGCAACAAAACAGCAAGTGTGGATATACTGGGAGCTATAGTCATAACCCTGCACACAGGTGGCCTAGGCCATAGGGTCATCTCATTGGACTGAAGCAGCAGTGGGTGTAAAGCCAATCAGCAGTAGATTTCTGAGAGAATGCTACTGTGAGGAGCTTTTAAGATTCGGATTACACAGTATTAGTGAACACTGTTTATTCCATTACAAATCCCCATTCAGTACAATATTCACAGTTTCAAGAGTTCACAATACCATACACAATCTTCAGAACAAGGAGTCTCCACATCATATCTTATTTCAGAAAGACACAACATTCAGAACAAGGAACAAAAGAAGAATCAGCTGGTTTCCCTAAGGGAGAAACCAGCTTAACACTTAGATTCAATCAATCAAATCAGAGATCCAATCAATCACTTAACAAAGGAATGACCTAGTTTCCCTACAAGGAGTTGATTCAATTAACAATTCACAATATACTGATCTTCCACTCCTGGGGTAACCATTAACTTTAGTTTCCAAATAAAGTTCTTAGCCACACAAATCCTTCCACCCCTTGATTTCCAACAAACCTCAGTTTAGTCCAAGG